>CM069296.1:38400000-39047500 GCA_035609425.1 Epinephelus awoara | reverse complement strand
CACGTCCAAGCAGATAGCCCTGCTGTATGGAGTCACAAATCCCTGCTGTGCTGGGCTGACACACTGAGTCAGATCAAGTGAAGCTAGGCCAGCACATGAGTATGAAAAGGGCTATTATGGTTCCAGTCAAAGGGAAACTCATGCTAACTTTGCATTCATTGTTACCTGGATGTAAAAGCAGGTAATGACCGTCCCACATTTTGTGTGTTTACTTGAGGTCAGACTCAAAGACGAGTGTTTGAAATGAATAAAAACGTTACATGTTTATGTGGAAAGCTGTCGGAGGCTCGTGCAGCTTGCACTGATAGATGTGCTGCTTAGCGTCCTTGTTTCCCTGTATCTCTACCAAAGCAGTGAGAGATGCAAAGTTGGCACAGTCCAACACACAAATCCAAATTAATCAGCCTATGTGTAAGAGTGATTTGTTCACCTTTGATTACTTATTTATTTTGACTATTACTCTTGTACACTGGGTGGCAGTAACCTACAATGACACTGCACATATACAGGAAGGGGAATTGGAGCCAGGTGTGCTGCATGCCAGGGGAAGCATTAAGTTTTCTGGTGTCTGCAGGTATTATGGCAGTAACTTAAATTTGGTTAGGGAACCTAATTGTGATTGACAATGTTCTACCTGGATGCAAGAAAAGTTGTAAATATTTGCAAGCAATAAATGAAGTGGCCCAGAAGGTAAACACTTGCAGACATTTCTGTTTGTACCTTGTAGCTGATGCCCACAGCACTCAGTTAAGTTCACCGACAATGCAGCACCAGTGGCCTAATGGAAAGCCACTATGCTATGCATATTCTCTGTTTGCAAAAATCAAACCTCACTCCATCAATAAACGTATAAATATAACCGAAATTAGGAAAATATGTCCAAAGTTACATGTTATTTTACATATTATTATTGTTTTTTCACTGTCATGTCCATGTTGCTGTGAAATTTTGGGTAATTTTCCAGTCTGCACCCGAACAGAAGGTCATCTCTATGTCTCTATGTCAACACTCACAGACTTCCTGTAAACGTGTCTGTTAAGTCTGTGAATGCAGCAAAATCTGGACGTTTGATTCAGGCTACTGACTGGTGAGTCAGATTTTTCTGAATGCTCTGAAAACCAAACAAATATGGACGCCTCACATCAGCCAGAGAACACTGTTCAATGTTATTACTCACAGATTAAATGGATATTTTAAATTGTCAATACCAACCAAATCTTAAATCATACCGTGTTAATGAAATGAACACTTGCAAGAAGTTGACATGGAAATCTTTCCCATCTCTTCCATCCATCTCACAGGATTTGAGCTCTGGTTGTTCACTAAGCTTGGTTCAATAAACCCTCTCCAGAGATTCACTCAATCAGACTCGTGCTGCTGATAGGATGAGTGTTTCATTTTGGTAAATAAGGGAGAGATTTGAGGGTCACCTGGGAGGAAGAACATGGTGCCTAATTATCTGCTGATGCAACTCACCTGGGGAGACGCTGATAAGGATGATGAGCTGTGCTGAGATGACCCCAAGGGGTTCACTTGTTTCATTCATAAATCCTCAGCTGCATCAACAAGACAGCAGGTATGAGTATGGCATGTAGGTGAGTCCAGTCCTGCAGCGGCAGGTGAGTCACACCTGTGTATTCAGGACAGAGACACAGATCATACTCACAAGAAGAAAACAGGAACATCATCAAGTTCACCTGCAGCAGACAGAGCTCCTTAGGTACATACATTAGTTATTCATTCATTCATTCATTTGCGGGGGGGCTGGAGCCTATCCCAGCTGACACTGGGCGAGAGGCAGGGTTCACCCTGGACAGGTCACCAGACTATCACAGGGCTGACACATAGAGACAGACAACCATTCACACTCACATTCACACCTACGGACAATTTAGAGTCACCAATTAACCTGCATGTCTTTGGAATCCACGCTGGGTTCAAACCAGGAAGCCTCTAACTTGCACACCTCTTGCTGTGAGTTGACAATGCTAACCACTGCACCACCGTACCGCCCACAGTAGTTGTGTACAGTAATATTACATCAGCAGCGGTGGAATGTAACTAAGTACTTTTACACAAGGACTGCAGTAAAGTACAAATGTGAGCTACTTATATTTTAGTTCTTTAATGTAATGGCACTTTCTACTTCTACTCCACTACAATTCAGAGGGAAATGTTGCGTTTTTTTACTTCACTACAATTATTTGATAACTTTAGTCACTAGTTTCCTTACAAATAAAGATTTTTACACACACAAAAAATATATGTATGGAAAAATTAAAAGTTCTGCCGAAGGGGATCAGTCGATTGATTAGAAAATGACTTGGCAACTTTTTTTGACCTCACTACCAGAGATGGTGGAGGCAGTGTAGCATAGTTCATGTGAAATATGACCATAGGAGATGATAAAGACATTTAAATAATGGCAGAACAGAATTGGTAATAAAGTGAGAAGAATTCTCTGTCTACATGCTGGGATGTATTTAACAGCCCCAAAGATCACCGCTGTCTACAATGCTGTTTTCTTTTAAACATACAATAGGACAACCTCCTTCACTGTCACATTGATTCTCATTGTGTGAAACTTTTGGCTCCGCCCCTAGTGGCAACTATTGTCTGATGTTTACAGTATTTGAAATGGACGTATCTATTTTCATGCAGTAAAGGGAGTATAACTGAGCCTTAAATCCCCATGGAGCCCTCATGTTTAAATTTACAGCAGAAATAAAGTGTTCACAGCCTGGCACAAAACTGTTGTGGTCTGTGTAGCTGATTTCATCATCTGCTGACCACAGAGATTTACTTCTTCTTATTTGCTGCCTTTTAAAAACATACAACTTATGATAAAATCAAAACCTAAATAAGTTTAATGAGGAATTCAACAGAATCAGATCTAATCCTCCACAACATCACCACACACACTGCTGTTACGGCTGTAACGTTATTAATAACACTGTGATCATAATTATCATTATTATTATTTTGAGATTTCGGACCCTACAATGAATTTCAGTTCTTTCTTTAACAGACACAGTGAGGAGGTCAAAGGTCAGAGCTCCCCATCATGCACACACACAAACATGCACACACACACAGTCATGTCACAGTGGATGGAGTCGTCATGCCAACAGCAGACATTACTGCTGGTTTCATCACAGAGACAATCCCAGGCCGGCCTCACTGTATGTGTGTGTGTTTATAGAGATACCCCCCCGCCATCTCTCTCTCTCACACACACACACACACACACACACACACACACACACACAGACACACACACACACACACACACACACACACACACACACACACACACACACACACACACACACACACACACACACACACACACAGACACAGACACAGACACACACAGAGTATTTAAGTGTCTTCTTGTCTTATCTCAGTTTTGCATCATCCCTGGTGACCTCTGTGTGTGTGTGTGTGTGTGTGTGTGTGTGTGTGTGTTGGGGAGGAGAATGAAATGAAGAGGCTGAGACAAAATCAGGTTTCATGAGATGAGAGTGCCTCAAAAAAGATCAGTCACAACTGTAATAACCGATAATTATATTTTAAAAGTCTTCAGCTGTGCACAAACCTGTAAACGTGTCAGACCGAAATTATTCAGAAAAATATTATTTAAACATAAATCAAACAACAGTAGAAGTCTACAGTACTGCAGTGCTTTGAGCTAAATGCTAACATCAGCACACTAACATGCTAACAGTATGCTATGTATGTGGTAAGGCAGCAGAGCACAGAACATTTTTTGGCCTGCAGGGCAGCTCCTTTCAAATGTGGCACAAATCTTAATTGAATTTTCAGAAAATCTGCAAAAGAAAATGCACATTTAGATTCTTTTCCATCCACAACTATTATGTGATTATTGGGAGTTGGTTTTCCATTCAGGTGCAGAGGAGGGCGCAACAAGATGATATATTATAAAAAAGTGCCAGTCAGACCTCAAATAAAGGAAAACAATAGATATATAATAACAGAGAGCACAATGGACGATGGTAATAAAGAGTTTTGAACTAATATTACATCTCTGTGCTCTTAGAAGAGCAAGCTGTACATCTGAACAAGCTGTTAAAAGCCATTCAGAGACGACCATGAGAGCTAGCAGTGGCCTATGAGACTGGAGGTCAGCATTTATTCACTGAATCTGTTTCCATTGCACATATACCTTTCATCAATACACTGACTTTTTCCCCAAGCATATTTTTTTGCAATAGTTCAAGATCTTTTTGAATTTTTGGCGTTTACACAGGTTTTAATGTGCAAATTGAAAATGTGCATAAAAAGAGGTGGATGGAAATGTACCTTATGGGGCACTGCATCTTGTCCAATTAGGACAACTTAATCATCTCCCATCTCCATGATCTGCTCTTTGTGTTTACTTCCCAAAAGTAAATCACAGGTTTTGTGTAGAGTTCAAATTTAGTGACACTTAGCCACAGTAAAATTCTAAAAAACTATCTTGTTATTGCTAACCTTTGAGGGACCAGACAGAAGCGAAGAATCCATCTTCTTCATTTCCTCTGTCTCAGGTGGAGTTTCATTTTTCATTCTGCAGGATGCTCTGGATGCCATCCTCCTTTAAGTGACAAACATAGAGGAGAATATGTAACGACAGCTGTTGAACCAGCTGTGTGTTGGTCTTTCAGAGTGACACTGATGTAGACAACTAAGTCCTCATCTTGTCTTGAGTGTCTCTGTTGGACAGAAGGTTAAGCCTCATGTAAATCTGCCAACAGGTGGGAGTTCTGTCACCAAAGTGTTCCTGACTCAAGTGTTTGCTACATCTTGCCTCAGCTGACACAACGCAGGGTCACTGATTTAATCATCAGCTGCCACATGTTTTAACTCTTCACCTCACATCATGCAGAGATCAAAGTGATTGTGAACTGATCTCCGGTCAGCGGGTGTACTTGAAGTTTATCTTCTCCCTACAGCAAGAAATAAGAAAATGGTAATGACACTAGGAAACACAAACCTGAACCACAGAGAATCTGCTGTATCTGAAGGCTGATCTCTACATAACCCAAAGTTTGAGTTTAATTCAATAATAATTATTTAATAAGTTAGATTAATTGGTGACTGTAAATTGTCCGTAGATGTGAATGTGAGTGTGAATGGTTGTCTGTCTCTATGTGTCAGCCCTGTGACAGTCTGGTGACCTGTCCACGGTGAACCCTGCCTCTCATCCGGTGTCAGCTGAGATAGGCTCCAGCCCTCCTGCGATCCCTTACACTAAGGGCAGTTATGGAAAATGAATGAATGAATAAATCAATGCAGAATAATGTAGCAAATTAGTGCAATTTACAGTAACTGTGTTATCATAAATTAAACTGTTCTTAAAATAGCATGTAAACGTGATGGAAAAATGGTCTGTGAATATATGTAAACTAGAATTACCACCTCATGGATGTATGACGGCGTGCCACACTCAAGTTGCCGTTACAATTTACATCCATGTCTGTGAAAACATGGATGCTTCACACACATCTTCACCCGATGCAGCACAGAAGATCTATACAATCAGCACAGCTTCACGGTGCACACCCAAGATTACAGTCACTGATTCAGTATCTGACCAAATGTAAAAGAATTATGATGCTGAGTCTGGCCAGAAAAGTGTTTTATGCAGAACGTTATTATGTCACAGTGAAGTTGACCTTTGACTTTTTGGATATAAAATGTCATCACTTCATCTTTACATCCTATCTGACATTTGTGTGAAATTCTGTCGTAATAAGTGTATGAATTTTTGAGGTTTGGCCAAAGACATGTTTTGTGAGGTCACAGTGAGCTTGCCATTTGACCTTCGACCACCAAATTCGAATCAGTTTATTACTCTCAGTGGATGTTTGTGCCAAATTTGAGGAAATTAAGGACTTCTTCCGATATTGTGTTCACGAGAATGAGGTGGATGCAAGGTCACATCGACTTTGACCTTTGATCACCAAAATCTAATCAGTTCATCGTCGAGTCCAAGTGGACATTTGTGCGAAATTTGAAAAAGTTCACCAACGGTCTTCTTGTGGTATCGCCCTCACGAGAATGGGACAGATGGACAAACATATGACAACCTGAAAACATAGCTATCACTGATACAGAGGCATTAAAACTATAATACTGCTCTTAGAGGTTAGACAAGCAGGTGAGCACAGTTTGGATGTACAGCTATTCGTTCACAAGCAGTCTAGTGTTAGCTTGGCTTTTAAATATAACCATCACAATCTTTATTTTTTAATTTGTTAGCTGTTTAAATCTGCACTTAACACAGACCACCAAGTGCACTGGATCAGTACACTGGAGGATACTGTGGCATTTAACCACCGCAGAGCTTAAACTGTCGTTTAGAGTTCCCACTGTTCACCATGTTCAAGATGCCCTGAAGCTAAACAGAGAGAGGGAGAGAGAGGCCACCAGAACAGAGCCACACACACACACACACACACACACACACACACACACACACACACACACACACACACACACACACACACACACACACACACACACACACACACACACACACACACACACACACACACACACACACACACACACACACACAGCAACAGCAGCAGCCTGACTCTAGTGGAGATCAAAACCTGAACATCACAGCAGCACAGGTGTCGCACAGGTGATAATCCTGAGAACGAGGACAGTGTGTGTGTGTGTGTGTGTGTGTGTGTAATGAAAGAGTGTGTGTGTTGTTCCCAGTATGTGTGTGTTCTTGTGGCAGGCCGTAGTTGAGTCAGACACTTGGCCTCTGATTTCATCACGTCGGTTATGAAAGAGACAGTAAAGTTTAACACACACACACGCAGCACAAACACACATATACACGCAGTAACACACACACACATTCACACACAGACGCACACACAGTGTTCTTCCTCCTCTGTTTCTTCAATATTTCATCATGTGGCGTAAAAACACACTAACCATGTGGAGATAACCTGCTGTGTGTGTGAGTGTGTGTGTAACCAGGTCAGTCAGAGCTCTCTACCTGTCACTTGGAATCTGTCCAATCAGAGCAGAGCTGACTTCACATGTACTCACGGGTCAACGCACACACAAACAGGAAATCTACATAATGAAGCTGTGACCTCATTTCCTGTAGAGCAGCAGGTGTCTGTGTCAGCTTCCTGCTTGGATTAATCAACATGTCTCACATGTCTCACGTGTCCCTGACGTCCACGTGAAGTCATTCAGTCATTCACACTGACTAACATTACTACACTGTAAGAAATACACAGCATTGTCCTGTGTAAAAAATACTTCTAAAGCTAAAGATGATTTAAGGCTTTAAAGGGACAGTTCACACAAAAATCTAAAATACAAAATTTCCTCTTACCTGTGGTGCTGTTTCGCAAACTAGATCGTTTTGGTGTGAGTTGCAGAGCGCTGGAAATAATGGCGGTAGAGAGAAAAAAAATTAGAGAAACTCAACAGCAATGTCTCTTTCCAGAAATTATGACTCCGCTACTCAAGGTAATCCGCAGACCTCGTTGCGAGCAGTTTCATGTAGGAACTATTTTCTGTCTATCAAACTACTCCCGTCACCCTCATCACCACACAGAACAAGCCTCAAGGAACAGCTCCGGGTTTTGAGGCGGATATGTTATTCTGTAGTGATTGGTCAAGGAAAATCGAATCCCCCTCCCAGACGGAAATCGGTTAGAGGGGAACCAATGTCAGACTGAGGATGAAAATGAGTGTAATGAGTTGCCAGTTCTGCCTGATGTCAGGCAACCAACACCCAGCAACTCGCAACAAAACAATCTACTTTGCTAAATAGTAAGATAACAGGTAAGAGGAAAATATGTAATTTTGATTTTGGGATGAACTGTACATCATTAACATCCTGTAAAATTCACCTAAATTCATCTAGAACACCTCTCCAAGGCATACCCAAAGTAAACTGAGAGCTGTACTTGTTCCAATTTTAGTACAGGTACGTGCATGGTCTCATTTGAAAGGTGACACTCAAAAGATGTTTTTCCCCCAACAGTCAGAGTCACTGGTGCAGTGACATGATGGCTTCTGATTCTGAATGAAATAAATCTGAATGCAATCATTCAGAATTAAAGTCTTCCCAGGTAGTTTACATGAGAAATATTCATTCCGAATGAGTGTTTACACGGGAGATCAGTTTAATCGCCTGTATTCGGGTACGTGCAAGGTTTGGGGCAGGGAAGGTTTCTGATTGGATAGGGGGCAGGCGGATGTTACGTGTTTATGTTTACCAGAAGAAAACACTGTAGTTTGGGATAACAAGATGCTTGACGGCGCCGTTCTTGGTGCCTTTTTTGGGCTTGTTTTGCTTACATTCTTGAAGCAGCAGTACGACAACAACCTTGATCTGCTAATGCTTCGTCTGTTGAGGAGGAGAAGAGAGGTAGAAGGTCGAAGAAGGAAGATAGAAGACCGTGCTGTGGCGAATGGAAACCGGTTAGTGCAACAAGTCTAACTGCTCTATCTCATAAGTCATCGCGCCAGAAGGGCAAGGAAACGAGCATGCGCAGAAAGACCGGAATGAACTTAAAGAGGAATGAACGTATACAAGTGCGAGAAATTCCTTCATTCGGAATTAGAAACGAAATATTCCAGCCCCTCACATCGGATTGAATTTTCAATCGCATTGGGCCATTTTCATTCTGAATTAGGTGTTTACAAGATCACTTTTAATTGGAATGAACTTTCACTCTGAATGAAAAGGGAATTAAACTGTCCATGTAAACAAACACACTTAAATAAAGATTTTTTTTAATCCTTACCTGAATATTGTCTTGAAAAAAAGATGTTGCAGAGGTCTAGGACTGGGGAGGTATTACCTGGAAAACACAATATGACCACATCATGAAGACTCACCTACTCAGAATTCAAAGAGGATACAACAATATCACAGAAAAAAAAACAATCATTTTCTACATGTTTTTCTGAGGTTTTGTCTAAACACTTAAAAGAAGAAGGTAAAACAATGTACTGAATGTGTGAATATGAGTGAAAAAGTTATCAACACAAATATAAATGTGTATTAAGGGAGCTTAGAGTATATAAAAAAGCTTCTAGAAAACCTAAATTGATAAGAAAGACTGTTTTTCACTTAATGTTCAGACCAAAGATTCGCTACGAGATGAGTTGAAACAGGCAACTACTTGCAATGCACCGTTCTGCAAGGTTTTAAAAGCCTGATGGTTCACACCAATGCAACTAGATGAGATGGTGTATCATCTCTATGCAACAACTCTCTGTTCTTACATTCCAACTTCTGGCTTCTTAAAATATCAATGAGGATAGTGATAGTGAGACACTGGCTACAGCTGCATTTGTAGTAGTCATGAAACAGCAAAAACAGAAACAAAACGAGCATCAGATGGACTGTCATAATAAATACACCACAATAATATAAAACAACAGCTGCGCTTAATCAGTTAATGAGAATGTAAGCTCCTCGAGCTCAGACCGGTCAGTTCACACCGCAGCAACTTTTCTCTGTAATGTTCCACAACAGTTTTGGCTCGTGGTGAATCTTTGGTCTGAACTGGGCTTAAGGTCTTGAAATCTGTGGTGCCTGTAAGTAGTTCAAAAGTGCACTCGAGGTCAGGAGTGTCATAAACTACTAGACTCATAAGCCTCGGAAAATTGGGCCAATTGCCGGCTCTTTAAATACCTTTAACCTACAGGAAATATTAGTAACATATGTTCTTTCAGCTCAGGCCTTGGTCGGCTATTGAGACCGTAGCAACAATATTGGAACTGGCTCAAGTGAGGTGTCAGTGGAAAGTGCATGAGTTTGCCTCCATTTGAGACCACAGCTAGTCGGATGTTTACATGCAGAGCAGAGATATTATGGATATTATGTGAAGAAATATGAAGGTTTGAAAAAATGCGATGGCATTTTGTTGATATCTATGGATGTAACAATGTGTTTAGATTAAATGTTTCCCTGGATTCAGATCCTCCTAACTACTGTCAGTGTGTGAGAAATGAACTGACAGCTGTATAAGCAGAATTTCTGTCTGGAGAATATTGATCTGTGGATTATAATAATGCTTCATAGATGAGTAACAGCTGTTTATTTGTTTGGTTTTTGTCTGATAGAGGTGTTTATTGAACCTGCTGTGGTGGTTGTATCATAAAATGGTCAGTATTAATGGCACTGCAAGGAGTGTAACTTTGGAACGATACATACGTCTTATGAGTAAACCACCTTAACCACAACAAATACAGTTGTTGTTTTACATATTACAATCATCAAAAATCACCCTCTGAGGGCCCGCCGATGGGCCGTTGGATTTTGAACAATTTTAATCAAGAGGCGACTAAGTTACATGTAGGTTTGCAGATATGTAAAGTAACTAAGACCAGTGGTGGAGAAAGTACTCAGAATACTACAGCCAAGATACGCTGTTATAGGTAAAAGTCCTGCATTTAAAACTTAATTATCAGCATTAAAATATACTTAAGGTACCAAAAGTAAAAAAAAAACCTCATTATGCAGATTTACATTATATTACTGGATTATAATTATTGATGTATTAACGTGTTCATCATTTTAATCTTGCACCTGGAGCTCATTTTACCGACTTTATATACTGACAGGTAGAGCTAGCATTTTTGCACCCCCAGTTCCCTCGTCTCACAGTAAGTGCAGTTTTTAAATGTTTTTTAATAGACACCTGAAATAAGATCTGTGGTTAACACAAGCTTCGGAGACTTTCACATTTTGTTCCACAACATAAAATACGTCAGTAAATGCCCCACTCGTGAATTTTAAAGCTTTTGTGTCTTAAGTGGCTAAATGAGACAACAGAACGTCGTCACACTGAACACTGTAGTTCATTTACAGCCTAATGTTAGCTTTTTACTTCCGGTGATTGCATTTGAGCTTAAATAATCATGAAAGTGGTGTTTATTGGTTAAGATTATCTTGCTGAACAAAACTTGTAAGTATCATAAATGTCTGTTTGCCACAGAGATTATTTTCTGCAATAATCCAAAATCCAGTGGGAAAATCCCAAAGACTTTTTTGACAAGGGAACCAGTGCCATGCTAACTTCTGTGTCGGCCTACAGAAAAACAATCCCTGGAGCACTCTATAAATTATACATCACAATCTATTAGCTGATTTATATTTTGTATCAATGACCTGAAAGTGTAAAGTCGCTAAAGCTGTAAAATCATTGTCGTGCAGTAAAAAGTACGATATTTCCCTCTGAGGTTTAGTGGAGAAGTAGAAAGTAGTAGAAAATAGGAATTACTCAAGTAACAGTTCCTATAAAATGTACTTAAGTACAGTATTTGAGTTAATGCACTTCTCACCACTGCTAAGTTCTCAGTGCGACAGCTGTGAGTTAAGTTGTAGGTAGCATGTTGAGATATCTCAGTCCAAGTTAACAGATAATAAGGTCACTCACCTGAGTGTGTAGATCAGAGTGAGGAGAGGCAGAGACACATGAGGCAGGTGATCCTGGGTGAGACAGATGAGGTGAAGCACAGTTTACAAGGTGAAACGTGCCACACATGTCTCAATGTGGAACAAACTCACAGACTGAACACAGATTAAGGTCAGAGGTCAAAGGTCAGCAGGTGGCTGCAGCTTTACAGGTCACATTTACAAACAAACAAGACTGTGATTAACGTCAGAGGAAAACCTCTATCGACTGTGTTATACTAATGTTACTGTCAGAGGAAAACCTTCTGGGTAATAAATGAGCAAGTCAAGGTACATTAGTTGTGTTTCACCTTTCATCCACAAAAACAATTCAAATCTGCAAAGTACATGTAACAAACAAAATTCTGTCGGTGTCAAACAGTCAGACTAAGAGGTTCAAGGTTTCAGGAGCAAGTTAAACACTGCGTACTTCATGTGAAATTCTGCTTCAGAGGCTTTTTCCACCCTGACCAGGATACAGTAGAGTGAATACCTACTGTGACCATGTTTAAAGATACTGAACGTTGTGCAAAATATTGTCAGTCAGCAGCTTCAGTTAAAAATAATCTGTAGCAGGAAATGTGTGGAAATGTGCATGTGTAATGACAGTGAGAAGTAGACTGACTGAATGTGGAAAAACTGAGCCATACTGTTGAAATTGCACTTATTTTTCTTAAGTCATCTCGGGCTGTTCATCTGTTTTGTAAAAGGATGAACCTCGACAGAACGTACTTGTAATTCTTTACACTAAAAAAGGGAAAATACTGGTTATTGTGCGATGGTTTTATTGGTCCGACCCATGTGAGATCAAATTGGGCCGTATGTGACCCATGAACTAATATGAGTTTGACACCCCTGCTCTACACCAAGCGTGTGATTCGGCCTTTAAAACTTGTCCAGTGTGTCACTGCAAAACGCAATAATCCTCCGAATATAAACAAGCAGCTGTTGTGTAAATTAAATCTCTGACTCACCACCGTGCTGTGTCTGATATTTTTAACATATATCCTTGCTCCCATAAAAGAAAAGTACACTCGCTTTGTCAGACAGTTGTCTCTGTTTAACTAAACTTGCCACCAGATCAATATTTCTTTATAATATAGTGTCATATAGGAACTTTTTTTGGTCATTGAAAATGTTTCCCCTGTAAATAATGTCTTGAACTAAAACCTGTCTCATGTTATATGACTGGAGACAAAGGTGCCATCTCTCATTCTCATAACAAGGAAGCTGTCAGAATATATAATTTGTGTTGTAAGCAGAAACTGTATCTTTACACCCAGACTCTGTTTGCATGTGTTGCATTGCGAGTGACGTAAGTTCCCATCAGAAGTGGAGACTAAGTATATTTACTCAAGTACTGTAGGCTATTTAAGTACAGTTAAGATGTAAGTGCACTTTACTTAAGTGCTTGCATTTAATGCTTCTTTACACTTCTACTTCTCTACATTTCAGAGAAACATTTCACCTTTTACTCCCTTACATTTACTTAATAACTTAAGGTACCTTGCAGATACAGATGGATATGAACAACTGAATTATGATGCAATATTACAAGGTAGATTAAAATAAACGTTTATTGACCCACAGCTTCCCAGCAGCAACTTAAGTAGTTTAATTAGCTCCACTTTTGCCAGCATCAACATTAAAGTGATGGACATAACCATTTTAATGTAATAGAATAATATACACTAATCTAAAACGTGTCATCCTGCACAATGTTACCTTTGGTTCTATGAGTATATTTCTGTTAATACACTTGAACAGCCACATTAGTAAAAGCTGTGAGTGCTTCCTCCGCCTCAGGCCGTCGTTATGTTCAATAAAGAAACATAATGCAACAGCTCTGCTGAGTCTCGTGTCTGTTTTCTGACGACTGATCCGCTCAGGATTGCAACATCGAGGCTCCGCCCCCCGCTGGATGACGACATCACGGGAGGAAACACCGTAACCAGGCAGACCCGGAGTCAGTGTGCGCCGCAAAGTTCTGGAGACGAGCAGGGACCGAGCAGACCGGGGTCCGAGGGTCAGACTGGATCTACAGCAGAGCCACACGCGGACATTATTTTAATTTACACCTCAGGCGGGCGGACAGGAGGACAGAAAGGACTCGGTGTGACTCGGCTTTGTTCGCTTCAGCTCCGGATATATTTTAAAACATACTTTCATTTTTACTTTTTTTTAAAAAACAGCTTTTATTGTTTCTTTTTCTTCTGTTTTCCACCGTCTGAGTTTCTTGTAATTCAGACTGAAAAAGAAACTCAAACTACCAGCTGACTGACGACACGTTGCGCAACCGAGACAATAATAATAACGAGACAAAGACGTCATCACCGAACAGTCGGCTCCAGTTCTCCCAGTAGCTGCAAGAGCTGCTGGTCCCAGTCGGAGTTTTAACTTTGAAAGGCAAAGCTTTTTTATGTCTTCAGCAACTTCTGCTCCACAGACAGACAGACCATCTGCTCCTCTCTGACTCTACTGGGTTTCTACTGAGTCTAACTGGTTTCCTGTCGACCTGCAGCCCGAACCAGTCCGTCTGTCTGTCAGTCACAAGAGAGAGAGAGAGAGCACAAGGTAAGAAACTGACCTGAGAGCAGAGGTGGAGGAAGCACTCATTATTCACATTAGCAAAGCAGTAATAACAAATTATACAACTTCACTATGCTGTGCACTTTTTAGTTTGTAGTTTTCGAAGAATTATTTGGAAAAAGTGGAGAGAGGATACATGTCGAGGAGTAAATGGAAGCACTCAAGTTAAGTGCAAGTACCTCAAGACTGTACTTTAATAGCCTGCAGTACTTGAGTAAATATACTTAGTCTCCACTTCTGATGGGAACTTACATCACTTCCAATGCAACACATGTAAACAGAGTCTGGGTGTAAAGATACAGTTTCTGCTTACAACACAAATTTTATATTCTGACAGCTTCCTTGTTCTAACAATAAAAAATTACACCACTGTCTCCAGTCATATAACATGAGACAGGTTGTAGTTCTTTGTTTTTGTATTTCCAAAGAAATTATTTGCAGGGGAAACATTTTTGAATGACATCTCTTTGTTGTTACAACCAAATAAAAGTTCCTATACCAGACTTTTTATGAACAAATATTGATCTTATAGCAAGTTTAGTTAAACAGAGACTAGTATTTTCTCTACACATATATAATGTCATTAATTTTATGTATAAATACAAACGAATTGTCAGCAAAATGTACTTAAAGTACTCATTATGCAGACTAGTCTCTTGGACTGATGCTTTCAAGTGTAAACAGCCTCCTTATGTTGCACCTGCTGAAAATGAAAGTACCTCCAAGTAGAGTGCAACTCCCTGTAAACCGTACTCCAGCACTTTACTTGACTTATTCTACTGTAGTACTTTACACTACTGTCTTAGAGCAGGAGTTGGTACAGTAGAGCTCAAAAGAGCAGATTCTGAAACTGTAGTCCTCATCAGCACATGGAGTGAGCCCAGCTGTCATGGAGGATGGGTGTGTTGACATGTGAGCCCAGTAGCTGTTATGTGTGGCGTATGTGATACGGCTGAAAGTTCTGGAAAAAGCTGGCAAGTGGAGGATGAGTTGGGTTTGTTTGGTTTAAGGGACTGTTCTTTATGTATCAGAGGAAGGGGTGTGACTTTGTCTTTGTTTTTTTGGACCATCCCCAAAGCTGCACATATTTGTCTTTGAGCCTTCGCACATGATGTGGACTGTCGGGAATTTAAAAAAACAACAACAACAGCAATTCTGCATTTGCAAGAGCTGCATTTTTCTGGCTATGATAAATAGTGTGATTTTGGTGATTTTTAAAGACACCTGCAGTATGAGAGGCATTAATACTTTCAAGACTGACTGCATGACAACTGAGCTGTTTGGAAAGTGTTCCCTGTAACACAGACATCATAAATACACAAAGGGATTCGACTCAGTAACAACAGATACTTAAATTAAAGGATTAGAAGCATGTACATAATAACGACTGTTAATAACATGTTTATGTTTCTAGCACTCAGAGAGCTGGCTGGTCCGGCCTGCAGGACAGAGAGAAGACATCTGACTGTCAATTGAGACAGATCAGAATCAGAAATACTAATCACTGGGACACGTTAAAGTTGCTCTTCTATTGCATATAAACCTATGGAAATATATAACACATATAAAAGGAATATAAAGAATATGTATTGTACTACAAAGTGTGTTAAATATAAATGCAAGACTTGAATAAGTAAGAATTAAATAAGAATATTAGTAGAGTAGAGTGTTGCACAGGTGAACTGTTGCACAGTTAAGTGGGCTTTGCAAATAATTAATAAATTATGGGGTTATATCAGCTGACAGGTGAAATAAGTCCAAGAGCCTGAGTCTATTGACTCTCAGTCTTGTGACTCAGGGTGTCTGACACACACACTGAGGGAGGAGTTGAGAAGTTTGATAGCTACAGGCAGGAATGACTTCCTGTCACGCTCTCTGGTGCATCTCAGAGGAATGAGTCTTGTACTGAATGTCCTCCTGTGCTTGACCAGCACACCATGGAGTGGGTGGGATAGATTGTCCGAGATGACACACAACTTACACAGCATCCTCCTCTCTGACGCTGTCGCCGGAGAGTCCAGCTCCACCCCCACAACGTTACAGGCCGTGTGGATCAGTTTGTTGAGTCTAGTGACATCTGCTACCTTTAACCTGCTGCGCCAGCACACCACAGCAAACAGGATAGCACCGGCCACCACGGACTCATAAAATATCCTCAGCATTGTTGAAAGACCTCAGCCTCCTCAGAGAGTAGAAACAGCTCTGGTTCTTCCTGTAAAAGGCGTCAGCATATTTTGCCCAGCCCAGTTTGTTCCCAGTGTACACTCACAGGTACTTGAAGTACTCAACAATGTCCACGATGCCTTTACCCTCATCAGATCCACAAGTTTTTTCCCTTTGTCTTCGTTACGTCAAGCTGTAGATGGTTCGGCTCACACCAGGTGACAAAGTTTCCCAATACAGCCGAATGTTCATGTGAAGACAAGAGTCAAACATGTCAGTAATGCCGTGTTAAAGCCCTCCTTCTTAGTCAGAATATACAGATACAAGTTTCAAATAAAGAGTCAAAGTGAAAGAGAAAGGTCCTATTGCAGAAGTAACAAAACGTCATTAAAATCACACTGACGTAAATCTAGATAAGGATGCTGACTTCTTTTTATTCAGTTTCAGTTTTTAGCTACCTTTAGTGAACACGATTTCCCATAAGCTCTATGCTTCTGCGAGCTTTACGTCACTTCTTGACAAAACAGATGAGTCCACAAGGTCGTGGCTACATCAGATGTGTGTAATAACACCAGGACAGAGAGGAGTCAACGGTGTTTACGTTTTAAGAAAGCAGACAGCTGAGTCTAAGGCTGAGCACAAAAGGAAAATGAGAAACGAGCACTGGTGAATAATATGGATAACTCAAGCACCATAGGAGCTGAATTGTTGTTTACCTCGTGTAAATCACAAAGGTTTGAACTTCAGGATCATGCTTTGTTATTTTCAGAATGTCAGATGAAAGAAATCCTCAATGAGAGAGTTCATGAGAGTTCAGGAGAAGCTGGTGGAATTTTTCCCGTCGTTTATTTTTAACATTCTGATCTGTGATTGTGAAACTGCAGCTGACGAGATGAGACATCAAACAGCACGGAGTCACTGAGTGTGTGTGTCAGGGGGTGACGTTTCCGCGGTGACTCAGGGTGTTTCACCAGAGTGAAAGCAGAGTTGGCCAACAGCATATTGCCACACAGCGTCACCACGGCAACCACAGGCTCTAAAAAACTTTATATGAAAAAAATAGGCACACACTCTCACAGTGAGTGTGTGTGTGTGTGTGTGGTAGGTGTTGACTGTATTTAAAGGCTGTTTAAACTACAAACTGTTGTGCTCTGATGCAACGATCTGAAAGCTGAAGCGCCTGTCAGCTTACAGGAAGTTGCATCATGAAGCCTATAGACACGTTAACAGTGTAATGTGTGAGCAGCAGAGACACAGAACACAGCGAGATGTGATGCGAATATAATTCTTCTTACTGTATGTGGAAATATAACTGAGGAGGGGTTTTAGTGGCTCAGCTGTGATGAGACCAGCAGAGGGCGCTACTGTGCAGAAACCAGCCAGTCTCAAACAACTCAACAGCCTGAAGTTCCTGGTAATAAAGTTCTGGAAATAAAGCCAACTATAACCTCAGATTCTTGAAATTAAAATACGTAACTGTTCACAATAATCAATCTGCACACAGGACATGTGGTTAGGATGCCTTCTATATTTGGCACACAGTAAAATAATCAATTATACAAGATCTCTGCTGCAGTACACTTCAGATATACCGCTTAGGCAAACTGAAATTTGCAGATTCACAGCAGCTTTAAGCACAATTTTTATATTAATTACTTAACTTATGATGTCACCTTTCTCCTCCAATCACAGATGAGCATGGGCATGACAGCCGCCAGATCTCAGCTGTGTCTGAAGAGGTTACTGGATGAGCCGCAGGACAATTTACTGAAATGTAAAGTAGCCCGTCTGGATCCGCACCCTCCTGCCACCGGCCTATCACACTGCCTCAGGCCCCAAAGCCCCGCCCCCGAATCCAACCAGAGCCAGTCTCCAACCAAAGTCGGATCGTACTTCCTGTTTGAACCCTGTGAGGGGGAGAAGACTTACAGGGCTGTGCACGCACAGACAAAGCAGCAATACACCTGCCAGGTAGTCACCTATGTTACTGACACTGCAAAAATACAACTGGTACTGTAACTGTAGCAAATGTTTTATAGTTACCTTAACCCTCCCTCCTCGTTGCCATGGTTGCAGGTTCTTTCTCTGCGTGGTTATCAAGAACGCTTGGCTGCCTACTCCCGCATCGGTCACCATGACAACATCTGTGGCCTTTTGGATGTGGTGATTGGCCAGGACAGTGTTTACGTTTTCCTGCCAGGTCACCACGGCGACATGCACGCTTACGTGAGAAGCAGGAAGCGCCTAGGAGAAGATGAGGCGAGGCATCTTTTTGCTCAGATGCTGAACGCCGTGATGCATTGTCATCTCCATGGAGTCGTCCTGAGAGATCTGAAGCTGCGCAGATTTGTCTTCATCGACCAGTACAGGTGAGACTGTCGAGTACTCTGAAAATACTATTATGCAGACAAATGTAGGTGAAATGACAGAGGTACTGATGATACCAATACTGATGCTTACTCCTCCTTTATATTACTAATACTACCACTGATACTGCAAATAAAATCTTAATAAAAGTGCTGAATACTACTGCATCCATCACCAGTACTACAGATGCTACAGCTGTCACTGCTGATGCAGCACATAGATTAAAAGTGTGGTTTTCTTTCTGCAGGACCCGTCTCGCTCTGCTCGGCCTGGACGACTGCGTCCTCCTGCATGGTAACCATAAAGATGACTCTCTGACAGACAGACACGGCTGCCCCGCCTACGTCAGCCCCGAGCTGCTGACCAACGGGAACAGATCTTACTCAGGCCGCGCTGCAGACATCTGGAGTCTGGGCGTGTCTCTGTACACAATGCTGATTGGACGATACCCATTTCAGGACACACAGCCTGCTGCGCTTTTCACCAAGATCCGCCGCGGGGCCTTCAGCCTGCCAGAGTGGCTGTCACCGCAGGCCAAGTGTCTGATTGGCTGCATGCTGAGGAAGGTGCCCACAGAGAGACTGACGGCATCAGAGCTGCTGATGCACCCGTGGCTGACCAATCCGTGCACGCCACATCACAACGCACACAAGACACACACTCACAGTTCACATAAAACACTACAGAATAAACAAGAGGACGATGATCAGGTGGTGCCGACGTGGACTGAAAAACACTAATGTTCATGTTACAGCACGGATCAACTCTATTTGTCTTCCATCGGCAAAAGTTGTGCATAGAACCTGATCCTTGTGTTGGTAGGTGGAGATAAAACCCTGCAGACCACTGTCTGGTCTGGTCACAGGGCATCCTGCAAAACCCTGCCATTTTTCAATAGCCAAGATACCACCAATAACAAGCCTGTGGATATTCTCATAACATAACAACCGCAATTTCTTTAGTCCCGGATTGAAGATGATGGCAGTGTTGCCTACATTGAAGAGGTACAATCCACAGTGGAAAATGAAATAGAGAAAAGGACCTTAAGTTGAGTCGAGACGAACCATGCAGTGGAAACGAGGCCCAACACAGCACGTTTGCCCTTCTATACTTGTGAGGACCCACAATATGCATCCTCTAACCCTAACTTACAAACCCCAAACTTACACCTCAACCTGACTCTAAGTTTTACCCTAAAACCAAGTCTGCACCCTCAAGCAGCCTTCAGACATAAAGTCCTCACAAGCTGTCAGAAACTCCAAAAGGTCCTCGCAAAGATAGCATGACAAGAGCACACACACATACTACAGAGACAGTCTGATCCTGGATTACTTGACCCGACCCTCAGGTGCCTTCCTGTCGCTGTGTCTCAATTCAAGCTCCGCCAGATTCCTATCAGAGTCACCAGCTCCCCCAGTGCAGTACCTGACACAAACCAGATCAAATGGTGTGTTCAGGTCACCTCTCAACACCTGGTGACATCATCATCTCTGATTTAAGACATTGACAAAGACTGCCTGAACACATGACTGGTTTCAAAATAGACTCTGACGCAGGCGGAGCCTAAAATGGCACACAGCTTCTTTTTGTCAGTGTTTACACTTCCTGGTTGCTGCCTAGCATTAATAAGAGAAGGATTGGTGAGTGTTAAAAAGTCACAAGACGTGTTTCTGAAAAACAGAAATTACACAACTTTAAATTCATCTTTAGCATTACGTCAAAACATCAAAGTGTCTCATTCTTCTCTGATGATCCCAGTTTAATAGAAGCTGAGAGCTGTCATGATTGGTTAAAATATTTTCAGGCCTCTTATCTCATGATCATAACTTGATTCAGTAATTTTCTTTGGAATTTTGTTTTGGTGGGGTCCATACAAACGGTTATGCATAAAAAAACTATTTGCTCATATTATTAGTTATGTAATGAGTAGTTTTCTTGAGACATGACATGTAATACTGGATGCTGAACATGTTCACACTGCAATAATAATTATTACATGCAAGCTGGTTTATTCTGCGACACCTCATATTGTAAAGTACTGACTGTGTGATATAAGTGGCTCTGGATCAACCATCATCCCAAAATGACAGCAGAGTGAAGTTGTGATCATGAGAAAACTATTTCTGATGTAACAGAATAATGAAATCTGAATCATAATGAGTGAATAATGAAGTTGTAATCTTGAGATAACTGGACTAAAATTACTCCCATCACTCAAGTCTTGTGCTCCCTTTGACCGATCACGACCCGCAGCCAGCCAATAGGATGCCTTCTTCTGAATGTGTCACTCAGACCTCACTTACAGTTGGAGAATAAATAAAGATGTTTCACAAACTGTTATCCTGAACTGGTTTTTGTTTGGTTTTAACTAAGGAAACATTTTATTACTTGTATTAAAACCAGTATTTCTTTTGTTGTGATTCAAATGTTTAAGATTTGAGTAGAGTCCCTCAAAGAGTACAGACAGGAGGTGAAGAAACAACAAGAGAGCAGCAGCACTTTGTCTCACCTTCACATTTTATTATTAAATCACATCAGACAGCAGAATAAATCCTGTGACTGTCCGTCACTTCAGACCTCTGAATTTTCAATGATACTTCATTTTTCTCCAACATCCACTTCATCACAGAACTGTTCTGTCCTTGTCTCAGTTTGAAAAAGTCCAATTAACAGTCAGTAAACTGTCTCTTGTGTCGGCTCATTGGTCGCTGTGGCAGCAGCCAATCAGGAGCCATTATCAGTGTCCATGTCATCAGTGTCGTCGCCCTCTGAGCGGCAGATCTCCTCCAACGCCAGCTCTGAGAAACAGAAAACAGGAAGCAGGAAAAAGATGAGTCTGTTAACTTCTGAGTTCTGAGTGGCCAAAAGTATGTGGACACCAACACCAACATTCCCAGTAAGATGTGAAATTGAAACTAAGGATGCCATATAAGGTTGTCAATGATACGACATGTACAAATCCTACTATAATAAAAACATGTCATACCATAATATTAATACTTTGACGTTGATGTAGTTAAACTGTAATAACAGACAGCAGCAACACACATGGCTGAAAGAGAAAACATCCATACTGACCTGATTAAGTGGATCAGGGATCGGCCATGACATGACTGATACACATTGAAGTTCCCATGAAACTGTTAGCAGAGAACTATTTGATTCTGCATATTTACATCTTTTCTGTAAAAACATAAAGCTAGGGACGGTCTTGTCATGGATAGTGATTGGCATGTACTGTCACCAATAGAGCTGAATGTGTGTTACACATCCCTGCCAGATTTCAGATTGACAGCGGCTACTAACTCGACATGGAGAACAGCGGTGAGGACAGCCTGCTCTCTGTGGTCGAGAACATATTGCCGCCATTAATACGCACAGCTGCAGATTTTACCAACAAACTGTACAGGCATGAAATCGAGGGAAAAGATGACCACGACAAAGTCAGGAGTGAAGCCATGATACATGTTTGAGCTGAGATATGAGATCTGAAGCCAGCAGTGCTGCTGGTGACAAAGAGACGCAGGCTCACCCCTACGATGGAGCTGACGCATTCCACTTATAGGCCTGTGTCTATATTATTACGTTTCACTGGGCACAACATTAGCATACACCTCCCAGTCCAGGATGAGACATAAACTTTTTTTTTTCTAAATCTTTTTTCCAGGAAAGGAAAAACTCTAAATTACTTTGTTTGTCATTGGGCCAGACACTGGCATATTTGTGACAATCAGCACAAGACATATGAGATTTAAAACCCCTTAAACATCTTTTGATTTCTTTAAATACAGTTTCATTTGTTGTAAGTTGAGGAAAGTGCAGTCAAATGTCTTAGCAGTCACATTCAGTGTGGGTTGTGTGAGGAAACGCTTCCAGTGCAATCAGAGATGCACACAGTGAGACACCAGGGTGAAGTTACTTTTGATAATCACCAGCTGCACATGTTTTATCAAATACAATCTGCATCTAACTGAGGTTAATATTGGTAGAGTGTAGAGCAACAGCTGCCTCTCTAAGCCTGAAAATCCATCTGTATGAGCTGCCGTAAACAAACGCACCATATTGGCCCCAGTATGAGACACTACTTATTTCTAGAAATTATGTCTGTAAATGTGTGGACCATATTTTATTCATTTGAACATATATATATATATATATATATTTACAACATGAGATATTCAGCGTACCAGTGTAAGCTCTATTTATAGTGTGTGTGTGTGTGTGTGTGTGTGTGTGTGTGTGTGTGTGTGTGTGTGTGTTAGACATAGTCTGTACTGTGTGCTGTAAGTGTTTAGTTATCCTAGTTAACTTACAGGTGTTTCTGTCAGCTTCAGTAATGTGTTTGGAGTAAGTAAATTGAAAATGAGTGAAAAGCATGTCTGAGAGTTGTGTGTGTGTGTGTGTGTGTGTGTGTGTGTACCCTCGCTCTCGCTCAGCCTGGGGATCTTCCTCAGCGTGTCTCGCACAGCAGGGATCACCTGGTCATACATGTGCAGCAGCGGCCTGCAGCTCTCTGAGAAGCTGCCGTGATGCAGCAGCAGCCAGTGAAGCAGCAGCAGACACTCCCTGAGCAGAGAAGCTGCCGGGCCGCACCACCATGGCAACGAGGGGGTGGGGCATTTCTGCGGGGGCGGGTCCATGCCTGAGGGGAAAACAAGAAAAAACAAACTGAGTTGCAAATGATAATTGTGTAGAGACAGATTGTTATGTGTCATCAACAGCAGAAGGGACAGAGCTGGGAATATCTGCAGGCTTGTGATTTAAAGCTGAGATGCGACTGACCTGCTGAGTCTGTCGGATCCTGAGAACCACGAAGATCCAACCACTGACGATGGAAAACAATCACCACTGTCTGAACCAACTGAGAGAGCAAGACGGACACTTGTAGTAAACTGCAACACAATCTTAGTGTCATTATGTAAAAGAGGGTCAGAGAGTTTTACCTCAGTGTAACACTGACAGCTTCTGTGCTGGCTGGTGGTCCAGCCCTCTGCCCTCTGAGTCATCAGTCTGCTCAGCAAACGAACCACCTGAGACACAAAAACAACAACAGCCAAAATAGAAGCACTGTAAATCCTCAAATAAAAGCTAAGTTCAAATATTAACAAACAAATGAAGGGCAAGCCTTTATAAAAACACTGAGGAATGAAATCTCCTGTATTATTCTTATTCAAATAATAAATTCATTATAGTGCACATTTCCACATTAATTCCATCAACAGAGTCATGTTGAACTTGCCACTCTGATGCCTTCAAATTTCCCGTCTTTAATACTAGTACTGCTTTCATTAATTAATTAATCGCGGTCAGTTCTATGTCATTTGTTTTTAAGATATTTTTGGGGTATTTTGCCTTTAACTGATAGGACAGTCAAGCGTGAAAGGGGAAGAGAGAGAGAGGGAGTGACATGCAGCAAAGGGCCACAGGCTGGAGTTGAACCTGGGCCACTGCGGGAACAGCATCGTATATGGGGCGCCTGCTCTATCCACTAAGCCACCAACACCCTGTCACTTGTTTTAACTGTTGTGAAACTCAACACTTGAAGGTGTAATTTATCAAGACAACACATAGACATGAAGGAAGATTTGAGTTTTCATCAGTAATTAAAAACAAGAGAAGATCGCAAAACAGGGAGGATTCTTTCTAAAATAAATTTAAATATATAAACACAGGAAGTTGGACAAAAAGGTCTGTTTCTGATATAAAGACATTGATTAGTGCAGCTTTAATTCCATATTAACTGGCTGATTTCCTGATCAGTGCCTTGAGGACTTCAGTATGATGATAAAATATCACAGGTATGAGCTGTTAACCAACCTGTCTTGTTCTCTTTCGCTCTGTCGTAACATGACATCAAATAAAATAACAGCATCTTTTTTTGTAACATTCCAAACCTGACAATCTGACTTTCTGCACCACATAACACAAAGAAGGCATGTGGAGGTGAGAAAGAAATCAGCACCTGAACATCTCTTTTTGTCATTCTTTACTCAACGACTTCACAGTAACAACAGATTGCAACACCAAGAATTTGTTTGAAGACCGACTGTCTCAAAGTGTCTCAAAGTGTGTTGCAATATTCCCATTTTAACAACTCGTGGTGTAAAACTACAACCACGCACACGCGAACACACACACAAAAGCTGTGTGTGACACATCAGGGCAGCAGTGGGATGCAGCCTTGAGGAGAGTATGAGGTAGGAACACTTAAGATGTGGTCGGACCGCTCAGAACATTTTGTTTGAAACATAAGAACATTCTATCCATGCTGTTATTCATTTACATCTCATGTAGGATGTTAGCCTGACATCGCCAGACCTGATGGCAAATGCAAGTTAGTCCAAAACGTGGTGTGTCTGTGTGTTACCTGCAGGTCCAGGAGAATCCAGTCTCTGTGTGTTGCTTGGTTGTCTGGTCTGGTTCTGATGAACTGGAACAACTTCAGGAAAACACACGGGTCTAAACAAAACAACAAACAATTAGTGAAGCTTTTCTTTCTAAAAAAAATCAAAATCATGTGGAGCAGAAACTTAAAACAACTGAGTGAATATCTGAAGCAAAATCAAGACTTAAAAAAATCATCAAAGAGCAGTTACGTAATGTATAAATGACATTAAATTAGAGATGAGTTGGAGTCACTGCAGTAACTGTGCTGTATCAGTGGGCGGAGACTTACCGTGCTGAGAGCAGAGCTGCTGAGCCAGTGTCTGGTGGTCGGACATGGACGTGAGGAGAGACACACTCCCGGAAACCATCTGCAACCTGCAGTCTGCTGACAAACACACACACAGCACCTGCAACACACACTGCAACCTGACAGGGAGAGACAGAGAAACTGTCAGTAAAACTCAAACAATACTAGTCAACACTGAAATAATAAATTAATCACATTAGTTATATAGCTATAACACGCAGGAGTTCCTTCTTGTGGTTCCTGGACTGTTGTTCCAACTAATGATTTAATATTTCATCATATTTTTACTCTCTGTGTGTCAGTGCCTGTAAATCACTGCACATAGTTTACAGTCATGTTTTACGTAAATCGCTGACAGTCAGTGGAAAGTCGTAAACCCGCATCACTCCCAGCTCAGCCACTCCTCTACCTCCAGTACTATTCCTCCCAGGTGAGAGTTGCATCATATGCGTTTGATCTTGTAAACTGTTCTATGTAATTGGAGGACTGTTAAAAAGAATTTGAACTAAAGGGTGTGTCAGAGTGGGTGAAGTTTCATGACACCTTCACTGCTGCCTGCACTTGGAAAACAAACTCTTACAAACAATCTTAGTATTGCGAAATTGACAAATATCTTGCAACCTATACATGAACATCAAATTGCAAAACTGTAGTTTTAAATACATTCTGAAAAATACATTTTCAAGGTCAAGGTTTCAAGGTTTTTAAGTACTCAAACAAAAGTTGAATTCATGTTCATCCACTCATTTTCAAGGTGGTTATTTCTTTGCAAAAATCTGTTGTCACATATGATCAGATTATTAACTATTGATTATTGCGTTTCCATCATATAATCATACAGAAGAACAATACGACTGACTTTGACCTTTGACCTCCTGACTGCTGGTTGTTCTTAATGGTTGCCTGCAGTGTGTGTGTACCTGTCTGTGTGAGTGTGTGGTGTCCTCTCAATGAGGACACACAGGGTCTTCATGGCATCAAGGACAAGCTCCTCATTCTGTGAGCCACTGCCTCGCCCTGCTTCACACAGCCTTAACACTGACTGCAGCAAGGCATTCTGGGAGCTCAGACCCACACCTGCAACAGGACGCTCAGTCTAAGACCGGAGGGAGAGAGGGAGAGATGGAGAGAGGAGGATTTCAGTGAAACATTTTTCTTCAAGGGGAAATAAAAAAAAAAAATGTAGGTTCATATCATAAAGTTGGTATTTTGATGTAAGCCTTCTTGACTGTGATGAAGGTGAAGAGGGACAGGTGATAACGCTGACAGTGGGAGTGTGTTTTTTTTGTTTGTACCTTTTTGTCCGTAGCTCTGCTCTGACTCTCCTTTGACAGCACAGCCTCCACCACCTGAGAGCATCACAAAACATCACAACTTATTTGGCCAATAACCGGTACAGATAGATGGAACAATCTTTTTCTAATTTCATAACCTTTCCAGGAATTTCATGAGTGTGAGTTTAAGATTTGGACCATAAAAGGGCTTTTGTCACATCACAACTACCAGTAGTTATCATGTGTGTGTTGTCACTGTTGTGTCATCACCTCGTCACTGTGGGCCAGCACCAGGTAGAGGAGCCTCAGAGCAGCCAAGCCAGTGTCCTCCACGCTGAAACCAGTCAAACCAGCCTCCTCCAGTCTTCCCTGTGCAGCAGCAGGAGCAGCGCGGCCCGCTGGAAGCGAGCTGGCAGCGGTGGAGTTTGATCCACCACTGCCAGCAGAGCGTGAGGAACGGAGCGAGTCCAGAGCCTGACAGAGCCGAGACAGGTGAAGGTCCAACAGAGGGAGGAGGAGGATGGCTCCAGGACACAACCTACACAAACACACACAAAAAAGGATTTAGATGTTTTTAAAAATGTCACGCTAAGATGAATGATGGTCTGTCCAAATCACACGCTACATCTGTATCAGTGATAAAGGGGTGGTGTGGTCAATTATTTCAATATTTATTGCCTACTTTTTCAGTCGTGAGCTAATTTGCTGTCTCTGTCAAGTAGTTGTCCGTTAGTCACTCAATCTACAGCAGGAAACGGTATTTCAAAATAAAAGATCTTAATATAGTGAATATCAGTGATGCTTGAAAAGTTTCAGTTTGCTACAATGTTAGGCCCCTCTTTCTTCATCTGTTTTTGAACGTACTGTAGGGAGCGACGGAGAACGAAACGTACCCAGCATGCTGTTCAATGGTGTAACAGTTAATATGGGCCTAACACACTACTAACATATATGTCCCTCAGATCTCAACACTGCATTTCATTGGGTTTTCAGAATTCACCTGCCAAGTGTGAAGTCGATAGGATGAACAGGCGTCAAGAAAATCAAAGGACAGACAGACAGAAACTCCTTCCTTTTTAGTTTGATAAAACTGTTGTTAATGGATGTGTTGCCTTCTTTTTCTTAAATGGTTAAAAATTTACTCTATAAAAATGCTAATTAACTTGTGGTATCTTTGGCCTGTGCAGCACACTCTGTGTCACTTCTGTGTTAAAAAGTATTTGAAATATGGTGAATCAGTAATTCTCAGCGATTTGCAGACCTGATGGGTTAAATGTGCAGGCTAATACTTTTTTAAATCTACACTAACATGTCCTTGTGATGGTGTTTTGCTATGTGGCCATTTCAGTGCCGCTGATACATCTTTTGGCCACCAGAGGTCTCTGTTGTCTAACTGTTCAGCTTTAATAGTGTTTTGTTGCTCAGGATTCTTCAGAGAGCAGAAGATATCAGTCAGTTAGGTTTCAGCATAGCAGCTGAAGTATCTCAGTCAATCTACCTTTTGTTTCTGCTGCTGGCTGCAGCTGCCGGTCGGCTCTGACTCAGCATGTTGAGTCCAGTTATAGCCAGACTCTGGACCGAACTCAGAGCTGTTCCAGGAGCTCCGCCTCCACTGCCACTGACACTGGCTGCAGCATCACAGTCCAACAGAAAATTTGTAGACAGCTCGCTGAAATCACAGTATACAACAAAAAAGACGAGATCTAATTAAAAGGTAAAATAAAATTTTTCCTACGATTTGTGTTTTGGTGACGAGGTGAGTTGGTTGCATTTAGTGACTTCAAAGCAACACTGAAGATACAGGAGATCATAACATAATAACATGTATGTTTTTTGCCAGTGAGTGAGGTGGACTTAAATGCATGATTTCCAAAGAACGTCTGGTGTGTTGGCTTTAGAAACAAACTTGATGATGCTGATCCAATCACACAGAATGAAGTGTTTATTCCTGACTTTATTAAACCAGGGTGACTTTTAATGAGCATGAATTGCTTTACTGATGTGGCTGGGGGAGGTTACATACTTAGCTCAGGGACACTTCAGCAGTGGTAAAGAGGGAGGAGGAAGTGATGGTTTTCAACTCCCTGATCAAACTTTATTCTGGCACACTTCTCTCTGAAGTCACTGCTGCAAACTCTTTCCCTCTAACTACTACAGTGCTGTGTTGTTATACATACTACACTCCCATAGTGACCACATTGCCATGGCTACAGATGAGGACATTTACCTGGATGTCAGGTGGATATCAGTCAGACTCATGGACAGCAAGTGAGACAGGCCAAGGCTGCTGGGAGACAAAGGCTGCTGCAGCAACAACCCGAGCAGGACTCCACCTGGAGAACACCACAGACGTCTTCAATGATTAATAAACGAACAGTCAATATGTGTCCAGCAGATGGCATTATCTGACTTCCAGTCTCTTATACGGACCAAGATCCTACATTTCCCATAATGCAACTGGACAGCGTCTTTGTTAAGACCCCCTGTGTCTGGTAAATGCCCTCATCTTTCAAACTTGAAGGTTGTGTTTCATTCATCTCGGCACTTCCCCTCAGGGAAATCCCCGCTGCCATCATAAGTGTTGTTCCATTTGACTGAAAACCTGAAGTGAACTTCGTGAGACTGACGGAGGACTGAGGGAGGAAGTCAACAACTATGGTCACTCCAGAGGTCTACATCACCCACAACGCATTGCAGTTATGCATTTGATGCAAGAAAATACATACATGGTTAGGTGACAGTAATGTACTTAAAACTCTGGTTGCACCGCCGAAGACAGGGAAGATGAATAAAACGGGAAATAATAATACGTTTTAAAACCAGCTGCCAGCGATTTGACCAGCCGAGTTGCAGCTGACACCATCAGCCAGCTTGAGTCGAGCTCAGACAGCCAGTTCACACGGCTTCAACATTTTAAAACAGATTTGTCTGGTCTTAAATCTTTGGTCTGACCTGAGCATAAATGAATGCGAGGAAGGGGAGCTACCAAAGACATTTAATTCAAACTGTGCTGCAGGTTATTTAATATGAAGCAGCACTGCAGAGAGACTGACCTCGGTGCCTTAGGTGCCCAGGTCTGACAGACAGGAAAGGGTCTGGGCGAGACGTGTCCTGTTTGTCACCAGACCTGCTGCTGGACGCCCCTCTGTCTGCTGAAACACACACACATAAGCATATGTCAAAATCTGCTTTTCCTCAACACATCTGTTTCACCATCATCACGTTCATCATGTGACCCACTGTCTCTCCGTGTCTTCACTGGTGTTGTTCTGGATGGGCCTGGAGCTCCAAATGACTCCTTGGTGATGAAACCATTTCCTATTGGAGAGGAGGAGCTGCTACCAGTCCCATGATGCAGCTGGGCCAGAGAGCTCAGCACTTTAGGACTGAGAGGAGAGAGAAAGAAAAAACAGACGATAATCGATCACTCTGACTCAGTTAAAAACCAAAACTGGTGAGTCGTACAGCTGCAGCTGCTCCTCTACAGTGTGACCTCCTGGTGAAATATTTCCTTTGGGTCTCGTTTTACTTATCTGAACTCCATACACCCTTCTAGTCCAACAGGTCCCCTTTAAATGTCTTGATTTGTCCAAACAACAGTCCAAAAAGACATCCAGTTTACACTGATATAAAACAGAGCATTTAAATCTATCGTCTGCTGTTGATGACACTGATGATAACTGACCTGTGTCTCGGCAGTGGTGAGGCCGTCTTGATTTTGTCTGAGCTGTGCAGTCTGGTCTTGATCTCATTGATCTCTGCTTCTTTAAACTGCAGCTCAGATTGTAAAGACTGAACCTAAACAAGGAGAACATGTCATTATGTTATTCTGAGGATTATATGAACTGTATTACATATGCGTGTAATTCTCAGCTCCTCACCTTCCTGTTGAGCTCCTTCTCCCTGTCGCTCTGCTCTTTCTGTCTCTGGGTCTCCAGCTGGATCTGGTTCTGCCTCTGGGTCTCCTTCTCCTGCTGAGCTCCTTTCAGAGAGTCCCTCAGGACCCGGATCTCGCCGTTCTTCAACACAATCTCCTCCTCCACCTCCTTCAGCTAATAACACAAACATTCAGCAGCAGGTGTTCATCCAGAGCCCATTCTTAACTGGTTGGAGTCACTCACTATACTTGACATTAAACCGAACTGATGGCAGATCTCCACAGCTTTAGAAGACCTCTCACTGCTCCTTGTTATCTTTACATTATCCTACTAGGTCTGGGTTTCAAACCTCAGCACCTTCTTGGTCCAGACTGAAATGTGTCTGTAACACCAACAATCAAACAGTGACAACAAATGCCTGGTCAGATTCAGAAGTTTTCATATTAATATGCAAATTTTAATTTGTTGTAATGACTAAAAAGTGGCTTTACCAACTACAGAGACTGAACTTTAGGTTTTCAGATGAAAGGCACAGCTATTTATGTACTTAAAAACGCCTGGACAAGCAGTGACACGACAAGTGGGACAGTCATTACATAGTTTAAGTACACTGTACTTGATCAAAAATTCTCACAGAAATATTAGATACCAACAATGTCAGGATAAACTTTGGTAAAATGTACAAATGAAGCACAAGATGTGTAATATTTCCATTTGATGCAATGGTGATAAAAACAATGAGTTTAGGGTTTTGATATTTCACACAGTGTAAACATCCTACAGCTTCAGTTAAGAAAGAGGGCCCTATCTTACACCCAGCATGAAGCAGCGCACAGCTCAGTGGAACTGTCATTGCCACTTTCCGACTGATGCAGGTGTCATTTTCACAGCCGGCACCCATGTTGTGTAAGTAAGAAATGTACTTGCACCCATCTGTGCGCCCATGGAGGTGTAAGTCTCAAAATGATGTGTGGTCAGGCATATTATTGGCGAACAGCTATTTTGAGGCAGCAGAATGTGATTCCGTCATTGACTTCAGGCCAGGTTTTTGTTGGTCAGTGGTAGTATTTTACTGCTATTTAAAGAGTGCATTATTCAGATAGTATGATGCGACTACAAAGGGAAGTTCACAACACACGTAGGCTCTGCCTGTTACACACAGAGACACACAGATGGGTTGCGGGAGGGTGAAATAATACACTATTAATGAGGAGGATATTAATTACATTCTCTAAAGTGTGAACATAGCAGAGAGCTGAGCAGAGCTGCTTTCCAACTCCCCATTAAGAGACACGCTGTGCAAATGTAGGAGCAGTGTTACTTCATTGATTATCTCAGATGCTAAATGTTAAGTCCTTTCTCTTCTGTCAGGTTTATAACTACAGCTTTTAGTTTTGCTGCTTAAACAATATTTGCTGCGGTGACATTACTTATTGTTATTTTAGATTTTTATATTTGCACTCTTCCGCCTATGTATTGCAACTAGTGTGCAGCAAATATCCTCGAAATACTTAGATGATATCACATGATAATAGCAGTTTTAGTGTATCTTATGAGCCCTGCTCAACAAAAATACAGAAAGTTGAAAATGACACTTAATTCATGTTATAATCTCACATGCCAATGGAATATCATAAGCACTGTTTTGTCTCCCTGCCCTGATTATATAGTTTTGTTCACTGTAGTGATTCTTCAGTGTGCTTTACAACAGCTGCTTTCTCTAAATCTGCCTGCTGATTGGATGCACATGGGTTATCTTTTTTTTAGGTAAAGTTAAGTGAGAAAGCAGTGAGCCTCACCTTCCTCTTTAGCTCTGCATGCTGAGCCTCCAGCAGACAGTAAGAGTCATCTCTGCCCAACCCAAACTGCTGCTGCTGCTGTTGCCTGTTACCTGAAGACACAAAACAACAAAATTGTAAAAGCATGTTAAGCAATGCTTGTTAAAGGACACTGCAGTGGTTCTGCATGTTTAAAAAGTAGAGGTATATCAATGCATCTTAGTGCAGTATACAAAAATGGAAAAAATATTCACAAGTTTCCCATCTGACAATGTGTGTGTTTACTGTAAGAACACACAGAGACTGATTAGACCAACCTATTTACAAACTTAACTCAGTTTTCACCTGGTTTTCAATCAAAGTCAAAGATTTTCATCTTCAAACTGACTGTGATGGTCTATGTTACAGTCTTTTGTAGGTAGATTTGATGGAAATTTAATGATATCAATGACTGCCTATAAGGAAGAAAATCCACCTACAACTGAATAATTGTGGAGAATGATTAGGAGGAATTTAAAGGACAGATGACAACGCTGATAGTCCGCGGGATGAAATATGTAAATCAGCAAAGGTTTGGCCTTTTCAATATGACCATATTTTGATGCTCTGCTCTGATCTCACCGAGAGGCTCTCTGTTTGGTATCCCAGGATTTCCCCTGCTGCTGCTGCTGCTTAGCCCAAATGTGTTCTCTCTGCTGTGGTTAGATGTGGCTCTGCTGACAGATTTACTCTGCCCTGCATTCAACGGCCAGGCAGACCCACGGGCCAGCTCAGTGGGTTTGGTTCCTGGTTTAGACCCAAGCCCAGGTGTGGTGACACCAGTGTTGGCCTGCGAGGCGATGATATCAATCTCATCCAAGTCGTCCTGAGTGAAGTCCTCGTCATCTCCAAACGGGTCATCAAAGGCCACTGTTGTCACTGCTTCCTGGTTCAGGCCTCGGAGGCGCTTGGTGGGGGGATAGTTCATGCTGTGGGGGAGAAAGAGAAAAAGACAAGCAGGTTAGTGAGCTACAAACTGCCACTGGTCTATAATATTGTTGGGTTTAGCATCAGGGCCTGTATTTTATCCATCTTGTCAGAGTGGGATATAACTCTAACTGGCCAAAAATGAGTGATGCAACTTCATATGAGGTGAAGCTCCTAAACTAAGTACAATCAAAGCTGCATCACTATGGTGGTTTGAATATCTGAGACATTTGATAAAGATGGGCCTTAGTTCAATATCCATAAAGCCACTCAGGAGTAAAATTTTTGTTTTAATTATGTCAAATCTCTAAGAACAACTAATAACCATTGTGCATTCATTCATTCATATTCCTAAATGCTAAGCCTCGCCCTCTGAACAAAGGAATACTTTGCGCATCTATTTCCAAACAGGTGTGTAGGAGACGGACAAGCAGAACACAACTTGTAGAAAAACTCCCGACACTGTTCAACTGCAAAACCTCAGGCATAACTATCATCAGGTTTTGCCTGATGAAGGACTCGTCACCAAAAAGCTGCAGCATTAAAATCATTATTTTTACAAATTAGACAGTCTGCTGGAGTTATTTCCACACGAATTGCCCTCCCACATTATTTCAGGGCTACAGAGGTCTCTTAAATCAGTAAGGAATGACGAGCAGGTGGCAGCATTACAGCACAGCCAATTCATATCATAATGGATTTCATAATTTAATAATTACTATAAAAATTCGGTACAATTCTTTTCTGTGTGGATGTGTAAGAATTCTGCTAATTTCAAATGAACAACATTGCATAAGAGAAACAGAAATTACAAATTAAATTGCTTCTAAATATATGATCTTGTCAGTACAAGCTTTTAAAGAAATGTTTCAATTTTAAGTCAAAAATGAAACATGAATTTGATTCACAAACATGTCATAGCACCTCCAGTGGTGGTTATCACTTCATATGATTATTATTATTATTATTTTTTAATATGTCTTTAACACAGTTATGAGAGCTACTTTAAACAAAGCTAATCAGTCCCACCTTCTGCTCACAATTGTTTGAATCATAAATCAAATTCACAGATATACATATATCATTCATCAGACTGTTTTTGCTATGCTTTAAACATACTGGGTTATCCAACATCAACAGCAAGTTTAAAGCATCTGCATGTTGATTTCCACAGAAATTAACTGAAACCAGAGGCTGTCTGGAAGAAAGGACCTCAGCCTTAACATTAAGAGATGAGTTAAGAAAATGCTCAGCAAGAATGACAAGACAGGTTTGTAGTTTAGCATTGTGGTTTAGCTCAGCTCAGACCAAAGTTACAGCCAGTCTGTGGCTTAACATAAACTTCTTAACAAGCCTGTTGCTAGGGCATTAAGTGTTATTAAGTGTGTAGGTCCTTTGGGTTAGCCACCTGTGTTATCTTGTGTCCCGCTGCTGCTGCTGTCGCTCCTGTTAGCTGTTAGCCACAATGACACCGCTGCATAACTAACGTTAGCTGTGATTCCAATGGGAAGTTAACCTTCTGCTAAGCTAACAGAGCTCACTCCGTCTAAACAGTATTTAACTGTCTGTTTAAACTTCACGAAAAAGACATAACATATATCTGATAATGGCGTCTCTTCAGACTTCAAACTCAGCTCTAAATCAAACGGTTAAATGTGTTTAACGGTGGCCAGCAGTTGGATAACACGAAGATATAATTACTATCAAAAGTGTGTTCGCTTGTTCCGCCCGCTCCGGTGCCGCTGTAAATCTGACCAATCAAAGCGCTGCTCCGGCAAATCTGACCAATCAAAGCGCTCCTCCGGCAAATATGACCAATCACAGGCGACTATGCACTACACTGGCTGTCGTACGGGTCCTTCGTAGGGACAAACTGTACTAAAGGAGAAAAGGCGACTTTAAAGGAATAGTTTGAAGTTTTGAGGAACATTTAAAACAGGGATAGGTGAGGATATCATGGTCATAGTAATTAATTTTACCTTTTATATCTTTCTTTTCTCTTTACTCTTTTATTGTAAATCTTATGCATCCTTCATTATGTTTTATATCTTATTGCTCTGTAAAACACGTTAAATTGCCCTGGTGTATGAAATGTGCTGTACAAATAAAGCTGCCTTGCCTTGTACAGTAAATAACAGGTTACAACCAGCTTGTGGTTAGTTTAGTTCAATACAGAGAGCGAGAGGAAGACCTTCAGGGCTTTTAGGAAATTCTTTTAGGATTTTTTTGGAATTCAGCTTTTTTTTTAAATCAGGTTTTCACATATGAGGAATTTGCCTTTGTGTTTCCATGCATAGCAATAAATACAGTAAAAATATGAAAATAAAAAAGACAAAAAGAAAGTACTGCAACAGTCAAGAAACATACATAAAATTAAAAAAAAATACAATAAAAATATGGAAAGAAAAACGGGAAATAAGAAAATATATGACTTACAATGAAAGCTGTGCAGTTTTGTGCAGGAATGTACAAAAATACTGACCAAGGAATGTGCAAAAGTTTACAGTATGAATTATAGAGAGCTAACAAACCCATGTGGCAGCATCTCTAAAGCCCAGTAATTATTATTCTACATGTTGCTTGTTTATTCTGTGCCAAAAACATACAAACAAATGAATAAAAAACAAAGTGTGAAATTACATGCTGTAGTTATGTTTGGGACTATCTCTTGACCATGTTCAGTACCTTCTCGGGGTCTCTGCTGGTTGCCTTGTAGCCTCACACTGATGACACAACTCTGATATTAACCATTTGTATTTGCAATCCATAGCAACATGGTCACATTTTATACAGCCGCATACAGTCTTTGGATTTTGTAAAGTGTGGGGGGCATGTCCCTCTGTCCCCCGTGGAAATTACAATGCATGTATTTAAAACAAAGAAAATTGATTAATTGCCTCCCTGTAACAACCACCATGGTAACCTGACATTAGTGGCCACTGTTTTTATCCACGTTATGTCGAAGGCTGATGTTAGTATGAATCCCTGTATGTACACGCGCCACATATAGAAGCTTCTTGTGGCTTCTCAGCAACAGCAAGTGTGCTTTCCATTTTTAGACAGACAGGTCTGTGTGTCGCAGCTGAGGCTCTACAGTGTGTGTGTGTGTGTGTGTGTGTGTGTGTTCAACACTGACACATGCACTCTCTCTCTCTCTTTCTCTCTCCGCCTCCGTACTTCAGTACAGAAATGGCAGAGCTCAGCGACAGGCATCCAGATGCACCCATCATCATCAGCAGCAGCTCTCTCTCTCACACACACACACACACACATACACACACACACACACACACACACACACACACGATCATCACGAACATCTGCAGCACCATGGCGTCACCGGTGTCACCAGTGTTCTGTGCTCTGGCAGGTCTGCTCTGCACAAATTCAGCCGTTTACGGCTTAAAAAGATCTTTCATTGAATGAGCAAAGCGGCACACACACACACACACACACACACACAAACACACACATTTGGTGGGCAAGTTGGTTGCCATAACAACGAAACAGTCAAAGCAGGGTCACTGAGTGAATCAGATGAAATGAAGCCTACATACATGTGTATGTGTGTCTTACTGCAGAGCAGAGGGGCGGCTGTAACTCTCACCTGTGTATGATTCTGTCCGTTGTGGCTTTGAGACATCTCTGAGTGTCCTCTCCTGCGGTGTCCTCTCAGGGGGGCCTGCAGTGGGACTCAGGATGCTGTCCAATCAAAGTGAGAGCTGTGTTCACACATGAAGATGGACAGGATGTCCGTCGTGATGTGAAAGGTATAAACCTTTCTCAACAGGGAGTCAGCAAGTTCAAACTCAGCAAGATTGACTCGAGTTCAAACACCTGAGGAATGGAGAACTTCAAACACATACACATGACTATTATTGTCACATAAATATACTGTCATATACTACGATTTACTTATAAAATATATGCTACCAAAATCCAATTATTATCATTATTATATTATTACTAATTTGAATGTTATCATAGCTAATATCATCACTGTCTGTGCTGCATCTCTCTCTGTCTCTCTTGACGTATCATTTTGTCATATGGAACAGTGTAAATTTATTATGTTGATCTGATCTGTGCTACATCTATTGTGCGTCTGTCTGTCCGTCCTAGAAGAGGGATCCCTCCTCAGATGCTCTTCCTGAGGTTTCTACCATTTTTTTTTCCCTGTTAAAGGGTTTTTATTGGGGAGTTTTTCCATTAGGAATGAAGCTTAAGATAATTTATTTATTGAGAAGGCCAATTAAGACGCAAACTTGCAAATGATGACTCGCCCTATTCTCCCTATGATTGACTGGTACTCGTCGCCTTCACTGGTTGGATTGGTTAGGGTTAGGCAAGAGGATTGGGATCGGTTGGGGTTAGGATAAAAATGTCAGGATAAGACAATCAGGATTCGCAAATTCACAAGCTTAACCTCATGCTACTGCAACCTTTATGTTACTGTCATGGTATCCGGTTCAGACTTGTGCTGTGTTGAAGACACCAACATGTTAAAACTGCCTGCAGATTAACATAAAGAGGCGCATGTCTGACAGGGTCTGAAACAGTGAGCAGTTTGAGAAAGCAACAGAAGCAGCTTCTCACTTTTTGCCAATGAACAAAAATATTGTCGGCTGTAATGACAGCTGCCACTAGCAGATTTTGTAATCAGTGGCTGGCTCAGTCACAAGATGACTTTACAATGTTTCCAGCTGATTCATATCAAATGAAAACCCTGCAGGTTTTAAATATTTCCATGCATCACAGAAATGCTGATCATGAAGCCTATAGCTGTAACAGGGCCCACATCACGCCAATATGGTAGATTGATGTTTCATATCTGAAGAAATACTGCACAATGACATGAACAGACTGTTATAATGAAACTGAACTGAAACTGAAACTTTGAAATCAAGGTGTTGTAGTGTAACAAAAAAAACAATGTGTAGACTCATAGAAAAGCAATTCCTCTCTACCATCAGTAGAGATGTGTGGGGGTGTATTTATCTGCAGAGACGCTGCCCTCTGCCTGTGTTTTCTTCTAGTGTAGCTGAGGTCGGGACGATACTGGGCTGCTACCTTTGAGCAGTGGGTAAGGTCGGGACATTATAAAAAGGTATTAGCTTAGCAGATTGCCAAGAAAACAAAGGTAGCAAGGTGAAATGCCAAGGAGACAAATCTCACCCCAAGACAAGAGTGAATCTGGGGTGGGCTTTCACTTTTACTTTTTATGTCCCTTTCTTTAGCCCATACCACTATTTGCTTGAGTATATTTTTAAGCCAGTCATCCACTTTTTACTTGACTTAATTTGCCATCTATACCTTTGTTCCAACTAGTCTGCTCTAAATGTGAGGATGTAGTGTAGGGGGTGAGAGTGTGAGGTCCTGCTACCTGGAAGAAAAAGACGCACCACCTGTCTTTTGGCCACAATGCAATCATGACGGAGCAAAACCCAGAACAAGAGGCAGCTTCCAGTGACAATCCCTGGCCACAACTCATTTACCATAGTCTCTATATACGGACTCTACATGCAGTGAATGTAGAGTCTGTAGGCAAACCCCAGAGATCTTGCCTCTGGAAGAAGAGCGGAAGAGCCCTGGTTTCCGGTTGTAGGCTGTTTGTAGTCCGTGTGATATAGACCAATCATGTTTGAGCCGGCTGCAGTTGTTGCCAGGTTAAACGGTCCGCGCGGGGAACTAACGAGGCGGAACATAATTGACGTCACAGCAAACTCTGAATCCATCGCAATGGTTCAGCATATTTCCTTATGTATAAACAGGAGTCAGAAACGGAAATTCGCCTCCTCCACCCCAATCGAACTGGAATGCCAAAAAATCGGGGGTCTGCCCCCAGAGGCTGTATCGCCGTCTACCAGGAGCCAGACGCCGAATACAGCCGATGGGTTTACCAAAATCTAGAAAGACAAGTTACATGATGATATGCTTGCTGTGCATCTAAAAAAAACCCCACAGATATCTCCATCTTTAAAAACTCCTCTTCTCCACAAGCACATTGACGTTAGTTGCACATACTGGTAGTGAAAATGAAGTTACCTCGCTAACGTTATTCTGAGCAAGGTCATTTAATTTATCCACTTCGGAACAGATATTAAATAGGAGAAAGAGAACTGTAGGCGAGGAGCAGATGGACAGTGAGAGTGGGAGATGGTTTATATCTCATTTGTTTAGGCCAGTGGTTCTCAAATGGTGTGCCGTGGCACACTGGTGTGCCGTGATGCAAATCCATGTGTGCCGTGGGATTTTGTGATAACCACACATTATTACTGCCATATTCAAATGGGCCCATACAAAGAGTTATGAATGCATTTTTTATTGACTGTGTCAGTATGTTGTGTGCACCCATTTCCTAAGAAAGATGGGAAACGCCACCACATCACATTATCTTACATTATTTCCCGTCTCAATGGACGTGTTATTGGTGCTTTGATGTGATTTTAAAAAGTTTAAAATGAATTCTTGAATCATTCTGTTAATAAATATTTCATGAGTAATGTTTGGTTGACAATTGCAATTAATGTTAGTAATCAAAAACAAACACTTATGTTTCGATAAGAGTGATAACACACATTATAGTGGCCACTGTGCCCAGATATAGATACAGGTGTTGCCTTGAGATTCTGGCTTGTCCTTTGGTGTGGCTTGGGCACCGGTACTTTTTAACTTTAATTTGATTAGCTTTTTCAACTGGTAATTTTTACCTTTACTTGAATCATTTTTTATGAGAGTAATTGTACCTTTGCTTGAGTATAGATTTTCCGTACTCTACCCACCACTGCTGGTGAGCACTTAAGGAGAGGATGGGGGTGGAGAGCGACACAGATCACGCACATCAACTCATGTACCATTTCTAGTTCCACAGCTGGAGTTGATAATAATGGATCTGGAGATTCTTGCACATTGACTTGCTAGAACATTTTGGTCCCAATCTAAAACAGAAGAACCCTAGTAGACACGAGGGACTACATCTCCCAGCATGCCTTGAGCAGCATCTGCGGGAGGATCCCAGATGAACAGCTAAAAGATGGATGGTTGTACGGTGTGTTCCCTCTGTTACTGTGTGTATCGCTGCAGTACAGGTTCCCTCTTGCACATGTCGAGGCTTCATGAGGAGTTTCAGTCAGAGAGGAAGACATCCAGAGGGAGAACGCTGCATCTGATTGGCTGATGACCCTTAACAGGCCACCAATCAGACACCATCCTCACTGTGTGACTGCGTGTGTTTCCCTCTCCGTCTCTGAACGCACCGTGTCAGCCTGCGCATATTTTTATGTTTGCAGAGCTGCATGCATGCATGAGTGTGTGTGCGTGTGTGCAGGATGCTAAAACCTGGAGCTGTGAAGGAGGGGGAGGGGCACGGACTGAGACGCTGACAAATTAGATGAAAAAAGAAAGAAAGAGGGGATACACAGAAGAGAAGAAGAAGGGAGGAGGAGGACAGTGAGGAGAGGACAGATGCTGAGGAGAGAGTGATAGTGAAAGGCACGCTGAGGAGAGATAGACGGAGAGAGTGAGGAGGAGGAGGAGGAGGAGAAGACGATCTGCTGGAGGAAGCAGCAGCATCGTTGATTTTCACAGGAACCAAGGCGGCTATCCTCTGTTGCCGTGACGATGGGCTGCTGGCTCTCTGGTCCTTGGATGGGAGACCAAATGGTGAGCGTCCGAAGACCTGTTCAATGTTCTGAATGATGCTGGGTGTGTGTTTAATGATGTCTGATTTGAAGAAGATGGAACCGAGCCCTGTAAGACATGTTCAGGTGTGTGTGTGTGTGTGTGTGTGTGTGTGTGTGTGTGTGTGTGTGTGTGTGCCTGTAGATGCAGATGCAAAATGGCATCATCTCATAATTTCTGCAGGACTCTGCATTTGTGTGTATGCGTGTGTGTGTGTGTGTGTGTGTAAAATTAGCCTAATGTGTGTGTTTGAATCTGAAACAGTTTATGTCCTTTTTTGGTAAATATATAAAATGATCATGTTGTGTGCAAGAGTGAGGTTCATATTCGTCATCTCCATCTGCTGAAGGCTCACAGTCGTTCTGCTGCCATCCTCTGTAGCCACACACAGGTGCCATTTTGTGCTTCTCAGCTCATGCAATGTGTGTGTGTGTGTGTGTGTCTGTGTGTGTGTGTGTATGCGTGTGTGTGTGTGTGTGTGTGTCTGGTTGAATGTAGCGGAGGGTGACTCATGGTTGTGATGTGCTGGAGTTAACAATACTGTTCATGCGTCTAATTCGATGGCTGCTGAGCTGCATGTGTGTATGTGAGAGTGTGAGTGTGTCTGATGTGTGATGTGTGTGTGTGTGTGTGAAGCAGGATGAGGTTGATGCTGGCTCGTAGGTGTTAACCCTTTAGTGGAAATATGGACATCATGTTCACATTCGTCATATTTGACATAAACGGCTCAGAATTTGGCTGTTTGGTAATTTTGGAATAAATCTACCATCTGTCTGCAGGCAGATCTGTGTCTTGTGACCCAGTTGCATAATGTCGACTAATTCAGTTTGTTTGTTTGTAGTGTGTCCACACTGTAAAATAAAAGGCGCTAGAAGTGCAGTTAAAATGGCAGCATGCTGACTAAAATTTGGTTGTGGTATCGTTGATGCTGTTTTCCCACAATGCATGGATGGATTAGAGCTTTCTCTCATGTCTGGCATTCCCATAAAGTTGTTGGACTTCTGAGAGACAGATTTAATAAGAGTGGTGCAGCAGAGGTATGGGTCAAACTCCCACAACACTGGAACCTACATTTCCCATAATGCAGTTGGATAGTTTCTTGTGATTAGGCCCTCTCTGCCTGGTAAACAGCCACATCTTTAGAACTCCACAGCTCCAGCTTACGATGCAGATTTTCTGTTATACATTCATCACCTTCAAGTCCAAGCTGGGATAACCCTAATGACACCACAACGACATCATCAGGGTTATTGACATTATACCAGTGATACTCAACTTGTCGACCATGGGCCAATTTTTTTTTCTACTTTGTAAGTTACTACAGTGTCAGAGTACATATCAAAATCACTAAAATTTAGCTTTTTTAAATAAATAAATAAAATAAAGTGCCAAAGGAGGATCCCTTCAAAGTCCCCTGACAGAGGTCCAGGCAACACCCTTAATGTCCTTCATTCTAGAAACACCCATGCATGCATTTGCCCTGTAGGATTCCTGCAACTGGATTTGCCTCTTGGCAAAGATGAATGAGCAGAGCAAATATTGAAAGGTTGAAAACAGGCAGTTCAGTTTTTATATATACTGATAAATATAATTAACATTTGTTTATTAACTGCCCCCTGATTTCCTGTCATTTTGCAAAAGTGGCCCTCAGGCAAACCAAGTATCGGTGCATAATAATTTTACAGGCTGAGGGGAACTCACATACACTAATATTGGAGGAAAAAGGGTATGAAATAGGAGAAGAGCAGGTATTACGTACCGTCTCTGGAGGTCATTAGTGAATTTGAGTATTGCCATTCAGCCGTCCTGCTTATTGATTTATAAAACTGCCAACAAGTGCCAAAGAAATGTACAGATCTTACACTGACCAATCCTAACTAAACACTGTAAGATGCATATTGAGTAGAGTACTGCTGCACACATGGAAGTAGGTCTGGGCTCAATATTTAGAACATGTGCATTTGTCCCCCCGGATAAAAACCCCAAAGTGCCAGAGGACTTTTATTTTGACAATATTAAAGACATTCACACCATAAACTGATGCACAAAAGGCACAAATTGGCGCATAAATATTCACCAGAATGCACGAGCATTTGATGCTTAAACATTTCTGGCAAAGGACCCCCACACCTCCCATTTCATATCTGTGCCCCCCCAGCATTGAAACAAATCCTGCGTCTTTGGCTGCACAGTTCATTTACAGAAAAGTAATAGTTGTAAATTTGGTTGATATAAAATGATTAACATCAAATAAGTCCGTAGACTTGTGACAAAACAGATTTTTCTGTTTGCCACTGTGACAGGTTTTCTCATTATGATTTGATGCTTTGACGTGATCAGAAGACGTAATGAAGCTCCACTGATCAATTTTGTTTTTTCAAACATAGGTTCAAATTAGTCTACACCAAGTTTGAGAGAGCCACTGGAAAAGCAAGAGATATATGAAAAGAAGTAACCACGGTAAAGCTTTCAGATGCCTCCATGCTGCTCTTTGCTGTTGACTAATCTGTTTTCCAGCCTGTCCGTGACGTCAAATGTGACACATCAAAAAAAAACAAAAAAACACACACACACACACACACACAGCCATACTCGCCTGCTGCAGAGACTCACTTTTGGTGCCAGGTCCTTTTGCTCCATTTCATCTCCCACTGTAGACAGTCCTCCCTCAATGCAGGTGGGATTCTCAGTTGATCAACATAGCAATGCCGCGTGAAACTGCCGTGACATCATCGTCAATGTGACACTTGGTGAACTCTTATCAGCAACCAGAAAGAGTAATATCTGCGTTTTTGTCAGCTGTAGCATGGCTTAGTGTTGGGAGCTGCTGTTTTTTAAAATCTGGGTCACATGAATAAGAAATTGTGGTCACTATTGACAGTAGCTTGACTATTTATAAATGGCGAATGCAGGATGCCCCATGTTGCACTGGTGACAATTCCGACCAATCAGTGGTCTGCAGTATTTTAGCTCCATCCCTCAAGTATCTGCTCAGCTTGCTTGAAACCTCGACTGAGGTGGTACCACAAATACAGAATATAGAGCAAATACTGCACTTACATTCATCATGTGGACATAACCATGACTCCGACAGGGTGACCATCTCACTCTGTGTCCGCTGGATTTGGGAATAGCCAGATGTTGCCGCCATCACATCCTCTCTCTTCCCCTGTTTGCTTGTCTCAGGTGAGTGGGCGAAGTCTTGCAAACCTGAGCCAGCGGGATGCTTTGCGGATCCTGGCGGCCAGTCAGCGTCCAATCACCATGCAGATCAAGGGTCAGAGGGGGTGTGGCACTGAAGCAGACAGGGGAATGTGGGAGCCCCTTCCCCTCAACCTGCAGCACCTCAACCTGCCCCTCCCACTGATGGGGGCGGGGCTCAATGCCTCCAGCCCCTCCTACCAGGACAGGTATAGACACACACACACACACACACATAGAAAGACAACATGATGAGGATCTGAGAGCTGTTAAACCTGCTTCCATAAAAGTGACTCGCTTTTTCACAACATGGTTCTTGTCAGAAAAACAGAATGTCCTAAAACTTAGTTCAGTTTTGAAGTTAGTGAGCATAAAGTTACCATGATCAGTAAGGCCCTGATCACACAGACAGAGTTTTATCAGCTGGAGGCAGCTTTTTGTAACTGTTCTTAATGATTATGAAGCTTTTTGCTGGCTGTATGCGCCTTGCGTTTCTGTGCTCAAGGTGCCAAGTGTTTTTGCCGGAACGATCTGTACTTTTCAAGTTGAAAAAACTTTATTTCAGAGCAGTAAAGTGCCCCACATTGTCTCTGCTTTTTTCCTTTTTCTGAATCGCCTGATTTGAGTGGCGGGCCTTCTGCGGTGGTCACGTTTACAGTTGGTAAACGATGGAGGAGAAACTGGTGGTATCAGCTGCTGGATACCCAGAGCTATACAACTTTACTTTATGTGTGTGTTTTTTGCAATATTCGCCTGAATATATTCGGTTACCGAATATTTAGTGCATCCCTACTTAAAACGGCCATCATCGAGGTGAAGCTCCTGGACCAACTGGTGGTACTCCCGTGATCAACCCTCTTTTTCAGGGTTTCATGCACCCATACAGATCTCTGTTTATCTGTGCCCAAACTATTTGCAGTTAGTCTCTCCCCCTCAACCAGAGCTAGAGGAAACCCATTTTAATCACTACTAATTACTAGAAAATGATAAATGATTGCATGGGAAGGTTTGGGTAAGGAGGTGATGAGGTGGTTGCCTGGCAACAATAAAAAGGCAAAGCAAGCGTTTTTTGCAACCTGTAAAATGCTTTCTGTGTGATCAGGGCCTAAGAATGATGAACCACAGGAGTATATTATGGTCTTAAGTTCTGCTTCATAGCAGGATTTAAAAATGATTTAGCCTTGAAAATGTCTTAATTGTGTGTCCCTGTCATCTGTCTCAGACATTATTACAGCCATCTGTCTCTGCCACAAGATCACTGTGAAGGAGGACGGTATAGCTACCTGTCCAGCTCCCCACGGGACACTGTGGACATCGGTCACCAGGTGAAAAGGAGAACCACCCACAATTGTTGAATATAAATGTTATATTTTAATTGCAATCTGCAACAATCAGTTCCAAATGCTTTAGTTTAGCCAGATTTAACAAAGACTTCCTTCAGTTAGTAATAAATGACCAACCCATAAACATACAGAAGCTTTGTGGTGTTTCTCATTTTCTTTTATCACATCATGAATCCCTCAGGATCCAGAACTGAGTGGTCGCGGACCAAAGGGACAGAACTGCCTGATGGGATGCTGCAATGCAAACTTAGACGAACCCAATGGCTGCCACAGTCAGGTATCCAAAACTGTGTCGAGTATCTTATTAAGATCACATACCATCACTTTCCTATTTTGAGTAGAAAATATAGAAACCGAGAGGGAATTCACATGAGAATTGTTTGGCCTCAGGGCTGCCGAACCTGCACAAATAAGACAAAAAGAAACCGTGTAATTCTAAAAGCACCCGCAAAGGGTAAAACGCACCACTAACTGTGCTGCCAGGTAAATACCACTTTGGCGCTCCTGTACCATTTACACATATCTAAATTAGGTAATGTACATACACTACCACAAACCTGCCCCTTCTATCAAATTGTGCCTCACTGGAAAAAGAGGCCAATTCACAAAGATCAGCCACACGCAGTTCGAGTGAAATAATTAGTGTCTTCAGTGAGTTGGCGGTAACTGAAGCGTATTTATTCGGAGTGTCATTCCCAGCACTGACCCAAATACGGTTTCTCTCTGTAATGTTTAAAGTCCTTGCCTGAAGATTTGAGGAATTCCTCTGCGACCTGCGGGTCAGGACCTGCAGGTCGCATCTGAGAATTTTAGTTTTTTTTCTCTATGTCATCATTCTGCCTCCAGGGGCAACATTTATACTTATCCACATGGATAATTGCAATCAGATGCAAAAAAGGACAAATTACACCCAGCCTAAAACTTTATAGGCGTGCACTGTTATATCATGAGCACAATATTTTTTGTCTATCTGACCTTGACACAGGGCAGAAAGTGTTTTCAAGTGATGCGAGCAATCAGCGACTGCAATCCACTCTTTGTGAGAGTCGCCTGCAAGCGTGATTGCAATCATTTTTATTACTCCATCTTAAGAAAACAAAAATCAGTAACAATATAAACTGAGTGTTTTGGTGTGTGTATTTATGTAAATGATCTTGGGACTGAGGATGACTGTTGTTGCAGACGGATGACGAGGACTTCATGCTGGAGAAGCCAATGGGCTTCATGCCCCTCCATCATGAGCTGGACAGCGGTCTGGGCTGGACTGACGGCTCCATCCATCAGGGGGACCTCTCTGGGCTGGAGACCGAGGAAGGAGGCCTGGAAGACTGTCATTCTCATGGGGCCCTCGCCCCAGGGGGTTGTGGGGGCTTTGGTGGCGGTGGCTCTCCTTCCTCTGAGTCCTTTATTTCCTCAGAGCTCAGCGACTCTGGTTTTTACAGCGTAAGCACTGGGGAGTTTAGGCACTTTCAGAGGCTGCTGGAGAAGCGAATGCGGCTGTACAATGCCAGAATGCAACATCAGGGCGAACCCTGCGAGAGGCGGGAGCGGCGTGACAGCTGCCCCAAGAGCCACCGTGAGCTCCTGGAGGCCATCCCTGAGGCCCTGACCATGCAGCCTCAGTGTCCACGCCTGCAGCTCGAGTTGGAGGAGGGCACTGGGCCCATCATGGATCTCCCACCCCGTGGCCTTTTCAGGTAGAATCTCGTAGAATGACACCTCTTCTAAAGATAAAGCGAGTGTGCAGACTGATTGTCCCGATAAACTACGAGCAACAGCAGAGAACTTATCGAGCCCTAAGCAAGCCCGAGCAAAGGCTTCCTGTTGTTTTGAAAATGGGTTGGAGGTGCACAAAACTTTGTTAAAAAAGAGCCAGTGCCACTAAAGGCTGATTTATAGTTGCATGCAGGCTGTATGCAAAGCCTATGCAAGTGGCTCACGCCGTAATGAGCAGTTGTTCTTATGCAGTGGTGCGTCTGTGTCGCTCTGTAGTTACACCTTCAAAAGACGATTTGGCAGTGGGGTAGCTATGCCACTATGATGAGTTTTTGTGAAGTGCTGTAAAGTCTGATTGATTCAAAACACACCTTAAACCTGGCTTAAAAGCAACAATGTTAAACAAAAGTACAAAATTCTGCTCTGATATAACACTTGTCTTTTGCTACACACATTTTCCCCAAAACATGGTAACGTTATTAGCATAATCCAATGACATTTTACATTGCATAAATTAGCCTAGCAGCTAGCAGAGTTTTCCTCCGATCATATGAAACCAGAAACAAAAGAAACATTTAACAAAGGGAAAGTTTCAAAATTCGGCTCCATTATAACAAACAAGGTTCACTGACAAATCAATTAAATGGTTTTTCCTGCTCATATACTACATGGTAACTATTAGTAATGGTAATTATTAGTACAAACCTATGCCATTCTACATTGCCGCAGACTTCCCACTGCTCATACAAAGCCAATTTGAGTGGATAATATAATGAATATTGACAGTGTTGAGCACAGTTTCTTGCTAGTTTAAACCAGTTTAGAACCTTGTAAAACCAGTCACATCAGAACATCCCTAATTTACACCAGCCCAAATGAGTATCTCTATTGTTTAAACCAATTAAAACAAGATTATGTCTATCTCTCTAAAGTAGTTTAATGCAATTTAAAAACTGTCAACACAAGTTTTCTGGAGTTAATGAATCTGTACAAATGTTTGAATCTAAACATTAGTTTTAATGTACCAAGAATATCTAATGACATAGTCAAGAATTTCATAGCTATGTGCAGTAGACAAATTTAAATGTCAACCTAAAGTTAAGGTACTTGTTAGATTCAGATAAATATCTGCATCCTCAAATGTGTCATTACTGTTTGTCTGTTGACCTCATTCTTTGTATTTCCAGGGTCTCATCGGTCCAGTTCCATAAAGCTGACCGGCCCTGTCTCAACCGTCACAGCTCCAGTAGTGGAGCCCTCTTCAACCCCTCCCACGCCCATGCTGCAGTTTCTCGAATGAACGCCCCAGTCCTCTCCACCTGCAGCACCCCCTCCAGCCACCGGAGACCACTAGTACCCATGCAGCAGCACCACCAGGGCTCGAGTTCGGTGGGGATGCTGAGGAGAAGCCGAACGCTCCATCATCGCCCTCCTCCCCAGGAGTACCGCCGTCGAGCAAGCCACCCAGCTTCCCCCTCCTACTGCGCAGCAACCCTGCACCACTGTGGAGGTGTCCCGCCACACAACATCCTGCCACAGGGCCTGCCAGAGGAAGGTGAGCTTGTGGCTGGTGTGATGGCTTCTCACCCAGCAGGCTTGTCCCTCTCACCACAACAACACCCTGCCGCTCTGGGGCATATCAGGGGTGCCAGCACCCATGAACGATGCTGTGACAACAACCCCAATGCCCAGATCGCTCACCACGACTGGTGGCATTCACAGGAAAGAAGCTTGATGCCTGAGCAACTGGTGACAGAAAGGGACAGAGAGATTGAGAGGGAACTAGAACAAGAAAGACAAATGCAAGAGAAAGAGCTGGAGAGGGAAAGGGAGCGGGAAAGGGAGGCACAGATTCAAGAGGAGATGGACAGAGAGAGGCAGCAGGAGTTGGGGAGGAGCCGAGCCAGAGAACAACAGCAGCTTCAGAGTTCAGTCCACCCTTCTCAGGCTGGAGACGTCAATGACACCTGGCCGAAACCAGCCACCCGTCAGTCCCAGGGTGGCGGGGGAGGCAGAGGTCTCTATAGCACCCTGGAGGGCCACACAGGAGCTGGCTCTGCTGCTGGATGGGATGCAAAGAAAGGACATATGAATGCAAGTTCAAGCCCTAATCCCAGTTCTGGTTTTCAACCAAGATCTAATCCAAGCTCCAAACCCAACGCAACCTCACGGATCTCAAGGAACCAGCTCCTGAGAGACCGGGCGTCTCAGCTGGCGGATGAACGAAGTGGAATGAGCACAGATGAAGAGACCAATACTGACATGCTGATGGGTCGGTACTGGAGTCGAATGGAGAGAAGGGAACACTTCCTGTTGGCCCGTGAGCAGAAGCAGCAGCAGCTGCAGGCAAGAGGAGGGAATATGCGGGACGCCATCGCCAGGGGAGGATCCATCGCCGGAGGAGGAGGAGCCTCTATTGGAGATGGAGGTGTGGTGGACAGCAGAGGAGGCGGAGCTTTTCCAGAGGGGCGGTGCAACACAGTCCTGGAGCTAAGTCAGAGGAAGCTGAGTCGTCTGAGGAACAGGAAGTTGTTGGATGACTGGACGACAGTAGAGGAGCTGCTGACTCATGGGACCAGGCTGGATAACCAGGAGGACATAATGTGTACCAGCTCTCTGCTGACGGTCACCACCGTCTAACTGCATGGGCACCACGTCTAACTGTAACTCTGTGTGCGTGTGTGTGTGTGTGTGTGAGTGTGCGTGATGTTGAGCCAACAGTACGATATTTCACTGAATCCTCTTCTTCAATGGATGATGGGTATCAGTTTCATCTTTGTGTGTCCAGTACACAGAGAGGTCCAGGATGTCTTTAGCCTAGCTAAGCACAAACACTGGAAGCAGGGGGAAGCTGTTAGCCTAGCTTAATTTAACGAGGAACAAAAATTCACCTTCAAACAACCCCACAGCTGTTTGATTTAAACAAACAGCTGGAGTATTATTATTATTATCTGTGTAGCTGCATGGGTCTGACTGATGTCATTTTTATCTGCTCACGTACATGCAGACCCTCTTTGGACGTTTTTTACTCCACCCCAAAATATCTTGCTGTGCAGACTGTATGAATCCACAGCGCAGTGCATTTTGCCATCCACCCTGCTGTCTCTGTCCTCTTTGGAGTACCGTACTAACGATGAACGATGATTACCGTACTATGATTTCTGCAGCACCGAAAACAGAGATGGAACTGCAGAGATAAGGCTGTCCAGAGTCAGCCTCTTATGTTTCTGCATCAAGCTAGCCGACGTAGGATTTGAGTGGTCAAGCCGGTAACGGCCATTAAAGTTGTAGTGCACCTGTAGTGTACCCGTATTCTACTATATAACTATATTCACAGCAAGTATAAAACATGTTACCTGTGTCCCTTATGAATAAGGAAATCCCACTAAATTGTGAGGGAAATTATTAAATTATTGAAAATAGTACACAAAAGAATGCACTGGTGGTTTACCTCAAATTCATTGATAATTATTAAACTGAATTTCTTCTTATCTAATTATTGAAATTATATTCATCCACAACATAATCAGACACTCTTTCTGATGACAAAACGTGCTTAAACCATAAAACACAGAATTCGGAAAAATTAAAACCAAATCTGAAAAAATAAAAACACATTTCATAGGGCCCAACATACTTGAAGCGCAAAGATGAAACTGGTATCCATCCTCTCATATGACTAAAACAGAACAGGAGGATTTACAGAAATGTTGCTGTTCCTTTAATGAATGTGCGCGCGAGAGGGAAGCTCACTGTCATCGCTGTACATCACCTCAACTGATAGCTTTATGTGTGGGTGTGTCACCACTGTACAGCACTCTGGACAAAATGTGTGTGTCAGTGCATGACGCTTGTAAAGACAAACAACCGCACAAGGTCAGATGAGCGTGTGTGTCTGCGTCATGTCTCATGCTACATCTTATGCTACATTTATTTCACAGAATCTTTGACAAAATTTACAGAACTTTTGGGTTCAGACTCAAATCCTCAAACAGACCATGAGATTTCGGGGAGCAATACTGTTCTGCGTGATGTACCTGGCTGTGCACTAACGATAGATCACATACGACTACTTTTACATCAGGGCCACAGAACACATCAACTGTAGCAATGCAGACAAAGACAACTGAGATTTGATACCAAATCCTGAATGGTTTTTATAGAAACTCTGTTTACAATTAAAATACCAATCGGTGGGAGCTTTTGTAACTAAAATGAAAAAAAGCGACCTGATTTCCTTGGTTGTGAAACACTAGTGAAACCGTGTTGATCAGGGACGGGGAACAATGTGCCATGGAGGTTTGCAGAGGATTTCGGCAGCAGGTTGACGCTCTTGCCACCACAGAAACCCCACCAATTAAAACAATACATGTACTTTTTAGGACATGAGCACCATGATTATGAAAGTGAGGCGTACTCACTCCACTGTACACAGCACACTGACTAAAGAACAAAACTGCTCGGCTTGAGGGAATCTCAGTCGACTGAGATGCCTCCAACTGATGATTCCAATCTCTGACTTTGAGTGAGCAGCTCTAGTATCCATCTCGTGATTCAGAGGTGCTCCATAATTTAATGTGTCCTTCCTTGGGCCATGCTCCACCCTTCCATCAAGTTTCATGAAAACGAGGGCAGCAGTTTTTCTGATATCCCTCTGACAAACAGACAAATGCACAGACGAACGCACAAATGACGTCATAACCATGACCTCCTCGGCAGAGGTAGGGGATGTCTCTGAAAGTGAAGCACTATAACGTGTGAAGTTTAAATAACCGGAGTGTTTTTTAGCCCCGTTGTTGTTACTGTTCTGCTGAGCTGCGTGAATGCAGCATAAGATTTTGGGCTCTTCATGGCACATGGTTCCCTGTTCCTGCTGGTGTCTTTACTGTTGGCAGGATGTTTACAGATCTACCTACCCAGGTAACAGCTTATGCACGTTTACTGAAATCGTCAGACATACGTTGACTGTGAGGAAAATAATTCCACGAAAGATACACCTCAAGTCAGCTTAGGTTGCCTAGACTGCTGCAGTGTTTGTACAGTCAGGACAGACAGAGCTCAAGTCAGCGTTGACATTCCACTAAAAACAGGTACAGTGGGAGTGAATCTGAAATCTGCTGATTCCAGGTCTGCAGTTCGGGAAAATGTGCAATAATACCTCAAGCTAGTTTTAATATGAAGATGATGGTGTTGTGTGCGCTACCTGTCAGGAGTTCATCGAATGCAGTAACTCGTTTTAAATCAAACAGATGCACAAATGTGACGAGTCGCCGTGAGTGCACAGTAATCCTAAATCTGAAATGGCAAGAGCAAAGGTTGTGTAGATATTTACATTATTTCTTTACATTGTTTTCATTGAGAGGGACCTAAGAAAACAACTTTTTGCACATCGTTTTTTATACTAAAAGTTTCCCTACCTTTCTGTACCAGGGACTGAGGCCAGTGGAAAGACTGTAGATAGAACGACAGTATGTGTTGATGTTTTCTTTATAAACTATCATAGTGATTTATGGAGGAAAAAAATAAGTTTATTGTCATTGTGTTGGACATATTTCAATATTTTTCTTGTGATGGTTACAAAACCAATGTGAACAATTTTTATGATCTTTAAAATCTACTTAATTTCCTTAAAACCTGGTGAAACTTTTGATTTACCATTTTCAAAGAGTGAACACAAAATGTGAATATTATTGTCGCTTTAAATGGCTAAATTGAATTTTACTGTTGTTTTGTGTCATTATGACATGTACATATTGATTTTGTCAGAGGGTGCAGATGAGGTCGGAGATAGTAACAGGTCATGCTGATGCCATCAGACGCCTCCAGTGGTTTATCATGTGATTCTGTAGGTTTATAGCTGTGTTATGGAGGCTGTATATACAGCACAGAGATTAACATTGTAGTAGTAGTACGTTTAACACTCACAATATTGTCAAAATCCATGGAAAATGGTTCCGTTTTGTTAAATGTGGCATCCATGAATTTTGAGTAGGATCACTGACACCAATGCTTTAAAGAACACGGCCACATTTTGGATAAATATTCTTGTTCTGTCTTGTCCAGGGTCGGATGTTTCAGCTGGATATCAGTTTCATCTCTGTGTGTTTAGTAAAACAATGGTTCCTGGATGTGTTTAGCCAAGATTAGCACAAATACTGGAAGCAAAAGAAAAACTTCCAACAGCAGATGTTAGGGTGCAGGAACAGAAATAAGAACTTACGTTTTTTACAGGATGTGTTTGGTTTAGTTGGCACAGAGAGTGGAAGCAGGGGGATACAGCTAGCCTATTTCTGCCAGTACTCTGAGCGACATGCTGAGGTCGTGATCGCGAGCACACTGATTGACAGACACAGCTGTCAACTATGATCTCACATCTCCTTTTTATAACATCAAATAACTAATTAAAACCAAATTTATCAGAAAATGAATGAGGACAACAGGTCTCAGTTGAGTAGAATGCTGTATAAGGTCAAGTAAACCCAAAATTTGATGAGGACACAGAGTCACAGAAGGATGTGAACCAGCCACCAGGGGTCAATAGAGATGTTTTGGCATCACTTTAGGGAAGCATTCATGTCGTCCATCTTTATACAGTCTATAGTCTGGACCAGGGGTGGTGAATCTAGAACGATGCTGCTCATGTGGCTAAAGAAAAAAAATACTGTCTAACAACAACAAAGCTGTCTGATTTATCCTGTTCCCTAACAAGCTAGTCATCAATCCAACAAGTTGCAAACTGCCTCAAGAGAGAGTCCAAAATAAAGGAACCTGATACACAAGCTACTGCTACTCTGGCAGAAAAAAAATTGCATGGCTCGGTTGTTTGTTTGTTTTTTTTCCCAACAAGGGAAATAGCTGCCCCTCAGCACAACACCACACATAGCTGAATCACTAAATAATCAGAGATGTGCAGCAGTAATTCAAAGGTCAGGAACCAGGCTAAGCTTTGGAGTTGCTGGAAGGATTTTTCTCTTTTGACTGAGCAAGGCTAGCAGCTTCCCTTTGCTTTCAGTCTTTGTGCGAGGCTAAACACATCCACGGCCTGTGTACTGGACACACAGAGAATAGACTGACTCATCTGACTCTGGAGAAGACAGAGAGCAAGATGGTTTACAGAAATGTCGAACTGTTTGTTCAAAACACCTTAAACGTTCAGACTCCGAGAGAGAAAAGATGTGGAATCTGTTTGTTTCCACGTTTTCCCTCTCCCTCTCGGCTGTGACTCAAACAGTCTGAATAATGGATGACGAAGAAAGATTTTTTTCTCCCCCCCCCCCTCCTTTCACTCTCTTTGCTTACGTTACACAAGGACACTGAGGGCTGAAAATAGCGCTGCTGTCCTCATGTGATGTGAAAATTAAAAGCACACTGGAGCGGAGACACTTGCTGCTGGGGAACTCAACACTTTTTTGTTTTACTCCATCTGACAATCCCTCCATCCAGCCTGCAACACCACCTCCATCTGTCTGTGCAAGGGTACTTTTCACAACAGCAAGCTTTTTGGAATATGATGATGTACATGTGATTGTAATAAAGAGATTTTAATTAGCTATGAAACGGTGGTTTTGTGTTTTTATTGAACACAGTGCAGATATTTTAGATGTTTTGAAACGTGGGCACAGATATTTAAGTCTTTCATAACTGGTCTGAGTAGGTGAATTAATGTAATACTGTGATACATTATGAATTGAGGCCACATGTTTTATGTACAGCATGTGAAGAGATTACTTAAGAGTCCCTTATTTAGCTACTGGCCTGGACCCCACATGAGTCCAATATAAATCATGCATTAACATACATCATACATTAAATATTCTGTTGGGTCAGTCATTAATTAACCTTTAAATAAATAAGTCATGAACATTTTTAAATCAGGTGTTGCAGTTAAGGTTTGAATAAATACTGTTTGTTTAAAAAAAAAATCACTATTAACATGTTTTTATCACAAGTACTTTTTTTTTCTTTAAATTGTATTTGCTCTTTGTGGTTTCTGTTATAATACCTGTCATACTGATTTGTTTCTGCTGTAAAGCTGAGCTGCATTTTATGGTGCTACATAAATAAAGTTTATTATAATTAATAAACAAAATTACATTCACCGGATATATATGCAGCTTACCCTTATTCTCTCCTCAGGGGTCTCATTTATAAAACCATGCATAGGATCCATACGAAAATACATGTATGGACAAAAGACAAAAATGGCGTGCGCCAGACCATCTGCGTCGCCAATTTCCCTTTTCCAAAATGTTCAGTAGCGTGGGTCAAAGTTTCTCCCATCAAGTCTTGTTTTTATAGATCACAACTTTTGCATGGGAAGTGGTGTATGCCTCTTTCAGGCCTTGTTTTGTGCGTACACAATGTGTATAAATGAGACCCCTGGTTTGCTTAAATCAGACAGCCTTGGAGTTGGAGATTTGAGCTAGGCTAGCAGTTTCCATTTGCTTCCAGTCTTTGTGCTAAGCTAAGCAAAACTGGCCCTGAAGTATTATCAATGCATCTATATAATTCACCAAGTCACATAATAACAACAGAGCCATCTCTATGACACTTCAAATTCTATCTGCTGATGAAGACCTTGAGCTGCAGTAAAAAGTTCTGGGAGGCAAAGTTTCTGCAAGTATCCAAGTATCTACAAGTACAGCACTTTACCTTCACACCGGGGTTCAATGACAAACATCAGTATTCAGTCTCAATTATAATTGTCTTTTCATAAAGTACAAATAAGGAAAAGAACACTTTATTTTAAACCTTTTTCTTTCCAAGGGGCCACACACTTGGCCTCACACACTTGGCCTCACACACATGTATTGATGCTTCAGTAGCAGCAATGAAAAGCCAAGAGTGAGAGAAACTGGGGAAAAGTGACTCACAGAGCCCCCCAGTGGGACAAAAGATCAAGACCTCTGCCCTGAAGACACAGGAGCACAGGAGTGTGGTGGTACTGATGTGAAAACCTGCTCATCTGTTTCAGAATGAATATTACGTAATAGTGGATACATGGCATTAAGTAACAAAATTTGTGGGGCTTTTTAATCTGTTCATTTTTTCATTCAAACAGTTTCCATGTAGTGTGACCCTCAGCACTTCAGTCAGCAGTTTTTTGTCTTTTTCTTTACGGTAAAACTTCGACTGTGTATTTTTTTTTAATTGCTAATTGTTTTGAGCTGCTTATCACCACCTGTCATCACAGAGCTTGTCAGGCTATTGGTGCACATATCAGTGTGGCAACCAAAATTATTTTAACCTCACAAAGATCCAACTGGGATCAAAACGTATATTTAAATGTTTTTGTGTTTTGGAGCCAGCATACAGATGATATACTTTTAATCACCTCCAAGGATTTCAATGAGTATTGCAGGCATGTTACAGACAAATAATTTTTCCACCGATATTTTTTTCAGTGATTTGTACCTTACACAATGTAAGTAATTTTTATACTTTGACTGTATATAGAGTCCACAGTCCACTGCACATGTATGATTCATTACGGTCATTGATCCTGTCCTCCATCTGTTCATCTAATATGACCACTGAGCATGTGGCGGCTCAGCGTTCCCTTTTATTTTGAGCGGCACTCTGATGGGCTGAAAACTGTGAGAAAGTCCAGTCAGACCCAGACCCACACATATGGAGATGTGGGACTATAAATAGGAGGGATGAAGCCAGTAGAGATCAGATTCTCTCTACAGAGACCTCTACAGCACACAGATCCAGACATGGCACCTACAATCACTGCAGCAATGACCAATTCTCAGGAGCATCTCACTCTGACCCACAAGGTAAACTCAAGATCCAACAAGACTTATATATTGTTAATAAAAGCTTCATGCTAACATTTCCTCCAGAATAAGTTTATTAATGACTTTGTTCTTCTTCCTGCAGCTCAGAAAGCCTCTGGTGGAGAAGTTACGCAGAGAGCGAATCAACAGCAGCATTGAGCAGCTCAAGTCTCTCCTGGGTCCAGAGTTCCTCAAACAGCAGCCAGACTCCAAGCTCGAGAAAGCAGACATCCTGGAGATGACAGTTTGTGTCCTGACACAGCTGCAGCAGCAGAATCAAGCCGTGGACTCAGCAGCTGTCGGTCAGGGCTACTCCAGGTGTGTCCAAGAGGTGACACACTTCCTGTCCAAAGAGCAGGTGAAGACACAGTCCCAGAGAAGACTGCTGAACCACTTCAACAAGCTGCAGTCTTCCTCTGATAACAACCTGAGAGAGGCTGACTTCTCTCCTCTGAGCTCCACAGTCCAGACCAGCATCACCAAAGAACAGAGTCCAGTCAACAGCGCCCTCTGGAGGCCGTGGTAGACACCTACAGACTAAAGTTAATACCAGACAAACTCAGATGACCTTATTGGTCAAAGATTACTGGAAATGAATTCTTCTGAATTCTGACATTTGATGAACTTGATCATTGTAAAAACAAACAAACTATAAAAGCACTGGCAGCAAAGTTTCCAAATGGATACTGTAAAATTACAGTAAATAACTGTATCACAGAACTACATACAATAACTGTAAAATACAGAGTAGATGTTACAGTTAAAATTAATTAAAAACAGTATATTATAGTTGATAAATGCCCATTATATTGTAAAATAACATACATATTATGTCAAAAAACATTAAAATCAGATACCTTTCAGATTAATCTCTGTAATTTCACGGTATACATTATTTATTTTAGGAAACAGCCAATTCTATCTACAGTAATTTCATGTTAAAATACTATTTTTTCCATGTACAATAACAAATTTATTACGTATAAAAACGAAGTAGGTTCATAAAACTTAAGATAAATATCTGCAAATTTACAGTATTAATCTGTCATTAAAAAACAACCATTGGACAGTGGAAAAAAACAAGCTAAATACATTACAAATACATCAAAAATAACTAAATTTAAGGCCAATCTCTGTAAATTAAGGGTATTTAGTATTTTTTTTTTTCATGGAATGGCCTCATCTATCTCAAGTAATTTCCTGTTTAAATACTGTTCTTTCATGTACAATGACCAAGAAATAATGTATAAAAATGTTATAAATGCCTTAAACCAACAATAAATGTCTGCCCATTTACAGTATTAATCTGTAATTTTAAAGAATTACAAGATTTAAAAATGTTTGTTGGACAGTGGGAAAAAAAGCAGAGTACATTAAAGATACATCAAAAATAGCTACATTTAAGGCCAATCCCTGTAAATTAAAGGACTTTAGTAGTCATTTCATGAAACTGTCTAGTCCATCTACACTGATTTGCTGCATAATTGTGGTTTCCCCAAGTAAAAAAAAACAATGACACAATGTATAAACAAAATATGTACCTTCAATCAAATAGGAATTTCTGCACAATCATTTTAGTAATCTGAACAAATATTGTTAAAAACTTTCATTTGACAGAAAAACAAGGATAGTAAGTCATTACACATTAAAACAGCTCAGGCAATCTCTGTAAATGTAAGGTATTCAGCAGTTACTTTATAAAATTGTTTGATATAGTGTTTGACTTCCAAAATATTGTTTTTATATGAAAAAAAAGAAATAAGAATATTTCAATATTTTAAACCCTGGGCCCTAATGACCTGTTTTCAGTCACAATCCCTAATAGCTTAAACCAGATAGCTCCCGGCCCCGCCCAGCCAGTAACACTGGAAAGCCCCCTCCTATTCTACTGCATGGGCATGAGCAACAATCTATGATAAACTTTTTCAAAAACATGACACTCGCAGTATAATCATACAGTAATCATCAGTAAGTTATCTTGAAAACATTGTTTAAAAAAGCTGTGCAGAGCAAAGAAAAATTGCAAATCTGTGACTTGTTTTATATTTGAATACCATGGAGTTCAAATGGTTACATGATATGAAATATATATTTCTGGCCGTGGACAGATGGACCATAGTTATTAACAGAAAAGCATTGCAGATTTTGCTCTTTTCATAGGCCATGTTAACAATATGTAAACAGTACACCAGTTTTATCCTTTAAAGTGATATTCATCACTTTTGTGTTGTACTGTCCATACTGCAAGTCCAAAATATTGAGTAGCTTCTTCAGCAGCTGCTCTTGTGCTCTACAAGTAAGTTACTTTGACTAGATCTAGTTGCCCTAATTAATTGCAGGACAAAACTGGAAATAGAAACATCTTTCATCTATAAGTAACATCAGCATAAGAACTACCTACCTACCTACAATAAATAAATAAATTATGTGTACTTGAAGTTTTTTTGAGTTTGGCCCATGTTCCACTTGACAACATGGAGAGGACGGACTTTATGTCCTATACTACAGCCAGCCACCAGGGGGCGATTGAGATGTTTTGGCTTTACTTGAGGAGCTGTCATGCTGTCCATCGTACTGTATTACTAATGTACTATTCATGCCAAGTATGGCAGATTGAGTATGTAGTGTTTCAGTTGCATAGTATGCGGATTATGTATGCAAAAAATGCCCGCATGTATACTAAATTATCAACAAGTTTTGCGTATGCAGTGTGAGCTTACTGCACATACTCAACTCAATGCACTGCTAGCCTGATACTCAGAATTGCCATTTCGTTTCACTGCATTATTCAGTCTGACCGTGCTCTCATAGTAGTCGTTAGCATAGCAGCTAAGTGTCAAAGCAATTTCTCAAGATACAAGGTGCTATACACAACTTTTGGAGACAGATGGACCTGGTTTCGTCCAGAAGCCATCAAAATGTGCAGGGGTAATACAAAACAAGGCTCTGATTGGAGGGAGAGCTAACCACGCCCACTTAGGAGACAGGAAGAGTAACTGTTTTCATTGGATAAGCCTACGGTTGGGTATCACCTTTATCCAGTATCTCTGGCTGTAGTCTTTTGAAAGGATTGAGCACAGTTAGTTCTTGACACATCTCAGGCCACATCTTTCCAAAAGTGAGTTTGTAAATTGTCCATTTGCTAAATGTGGCAAAGCATTTAAAGTAAGGTCTTCATTTACTTCCCATATATCCAGGATCCACAAACATGCAACAGCAGGGCAAGCATCTGCTACATGTTCTGTAGACTTGGTGAGTACTGACACAGCATCTGTTGTGATGGAAAGTGGTACAGCTGAAAATGTGAATCTGGCATGTCCACAGATTCAGTCTCTTCCGTTGGAGAAATCAAGCGTAGCTGTAAAACCAAGAGCAGAGATCCAAGCTGGAGGTGGACCCTGTGTGGCGGTATTGATGCTACTCTCACGTTTCAAAGAGGATCGTGCAAGAATGTTCCACATGGTCGACAGAAAGTGCATCACTGTGGAGGTTGAGACAGAACACCTGCCACCCACATCATGCATTATTGTATGTGGTAAGTGAGAGCCAATATAATGTGTGTGCCCTACATGCAAATAGAGGCATTTAAATGGGTGGATTTACTGATGATTTTTTTTCACAGGAGAGACTCCATTGTCTGCAACAGCTTTCATGGTGGCAGCGGACCAGGAGGTGATGATGGATAACTTGAAGAGCTTCACCGACGCACTGGTTGGCATGTTCATGTGTTTCTACATCTTCAATATGCACTACCCAGTGGAACTCGGGGCCACAATGGAGTTTCTTCAAAGGTAAATGTACATGAATAATCACACACGCATACATAAAAAGACCCCTAAAAATCAATATCAGTTTAACTGATCAGCTGACTGGGTTAGAAAGACAGAGAGAGAGAGAGAGAGAGAGAGAGAGAAACAGACAGAGAGAGGGCAGAGGAAGAGAGACACAGACAGAGGAAGAGAGAGAGGGAGAGAGAGAGAGAGAGAGAGAGAGAGAGAGAGAGAGAGGGCAGAGGATCTTTGCCTCCCAGTTTGTTCCTGGCAGCAGAGCAGAGTGAACCGTCTTTCTTCTCAGAGGATCTTTGTCCCATGAGAGCAGGCAGTGTAAACAACTTTCGTTGGCGATTTGACAGTCACTACAAGCACATTATGACCCTTTGTAAAAGTTTCTGTGTGGTACCTGTGTTGTACATGAGCTAACGTTAGCGGCTAAGGACTGAGAGGCTGTCCAGTATGTGTGTGTGTCTGTCTAAGGAGTGTCAGTACATTAACTTGTTAGCCGTAGCCTTGCTGTTATGTTAATATTAAAAAAAAACAGGACATACTAAACTGGCCGTATGAGTAGGAGGGGGATTACGGCACTGGCTGTTTGGCTGTGATATAATTCCCGCCCTGCGATTAGAAGAAAAGAAAAAAAAAATTGTCGGTGCTGCTTGCCCGATCGGGCATGTCTGCGTAGGGTCTGCTGCTGGCCTGCTGGCTATTTTTACTTGCCCCGGGCATTTGGGCAACCTTTAATGTCAGACCCTGGATATATATAATACTGACTGAAATACGTTATACACCACTATTTATTCCAACTCTAGCAGACCTCTACAGTAGCATCAAAATATCACAAATATGATGAAGAATGAAGTTTGTTGTATTTAAGTTTTAGTGGATCAACTTCCATATTGAGTAAAAAGGGGCATTATGAATAGGAATGGGAATCGAGAAGCAATTCCACTTGAGAACCTGTTCTAACTGCCTCAATCCATTGACATCATTTGCATTTATGCTTAACAATTCCAGTCCCCAGTTATGAAGGACAAAAAATAATTGGCATAATTACAGTTATTGTTACATTTATTACATTTTTTGTAATCCAGGTCATTATATTAACCTACTAATTACAAAAAAATTACATGTAATGTGTATTCAATAACTGACTACATTTCTAAGTAATCTGACCCAATCCTGTCTCTAACATATCTCAACAAATATCTCAAATATGTGTTCTCTACCTGTAGGATAATGCATGGGAGCAACAGTCTGGGACCCCAGGGAACTGCCATCCTATTTCTGAAGTTTCTGAACGTTCCAAGTCAGTTCTTTGTATCATGTTAAACGTTTGTCAATTTCGGGGCATCGGTGGCTTAGTGGTAGAGCAGGCGCCCCATGTACAGGGCTGTTGCCGCAGCGGCCTGGGTTCGGCTCCGGCCTGTGGCCCTTTGCTGCATGTCTCTCCCTCTCCCTCCCCTTTCACACTTCACTGTCCTATCAATTGAAGGAGGAAATGCCCATAAAAATATCTTTAAAAAAAAAGAAAAAGTTTTCACTTTGAATTCTATGTTACATGTTAAGTAACTAATTCATCAAACATGATATGAATATGGAGCCTGACTGATTTTTCCTGTTGAAAAACATAAAATCACTTTAACCACGGATGCTAAATAACCTGCAATATTGTGGAAATAATCACAGATTTCTGTAATTTTATATAAATTTCTTCATTACAATTATTAGGAAAGATCTGTGAAATGACATCACATATGTAAAATTACATTTGAATATGAAAAAGACATGTTGAGTTGCCTTTCTGTAAAATTACATTATTTAAAGTGCACTTTTTGTAAAATAATATACTTTAAGTTGTCTTTATACAGTAATGTACAGTCAGTTACTTTTGTGTTTGTACAAATACGACTCATTACCTCTAAAAAAAAACAAAAACAAAAACATAAAATCACCTTAACCACACATGCTTAATGACCTGCAATTTTATGGAAAACACTACAGATTTCTGTAATTTTACGTACATTTCTTCATTATCATTATCAAGAAAGGTGCATTGCATCACATTTTATGTAAAATTACATTTGAATATGAAATAAATATGTTAAATTACCTTTAAATATCATAGTAATAATGTAATATTATATTATTGGTAATTACATGTAATTCTAAAGGTAAATATTTAAATTACTGCTAGTATCTGTTAATTTACAGTTATTTCATTGTCTTATCAAAAATAATGGTAAACCTGTAAAAACACAGAAAATTGTAAATATGTAAAATTAGAGTTAATATGTACAAATACAATAAATTGTCATTAAAAAACATAATATTAATGTAATCTTAACTTATGGTTAATCAACTGTAATTTTAAACATAAAACTAAAATGACTGAAAAAATCTGTAAATGTACTAGCATTTCATTGTTTTATTGGTTTTATTGTAAAAAAAAAAAAGATTACAGAACATTGGCTGTAAAATTACATTTATTTTTTTATAGTGTTCTTCTGTTTTTACAGAAGGTTTTATTTTGTGTGTTTTCCTGGGGAAATGACAACAACAATATCTTTCATTAAGAAAGAGAATTTCTTATCGTGTATGTTGCATGAACCAAATCTGATTGCATCAGCAATTATTATTATTATTATTATTATATCTCACCGTACTTCATGTATTGGAAGTTTATATTGCTATGATAACATTTATTATGTCTTGATTATTCACATAAAAAGAAAATTGAAATGTCTGTGTTTTTTAGACATATTGTCATAATGTACTCCTCAAAACTGATCTGTTGTTAGATCCAAATGTTTCTTTTATTTTCTTTTATTGGGTTTTTTTTTTTTTTTAAGTTTTGATTAATGTCTTAATTTTCCTGTGATACTTTTATCACTGCACATCATGTGTTGGTACAATACTGTGCATGGAGAGATTTATTACCTCTTGATAGGTATTGATGATTTTGAATTTATCAAAAATCCTAACTGTCCTTTTGTGGACATTTTCTCACAGTGGACTTTCTCTCACTTATGTGATAATCTAAAAATGATCTGTTCTAAGATCAGTGTGTTTATCCCTTTCACGGTAAAACTGACTTCTAAGGTCAGTTTTTTATCCTATACTTTTGTTAAAAAGTGCAAGTAATGTCCATTTTTAATGTTTAATGTAAGATTAAGTGTTGATTGATCTCAAACTGTTTGTGTCTCTTGTAAGGATGACTGATCCTCTACTCACTGTGAGTACTGTTGTGATGTATCATCACATTTACCTTCAAGTAAAAATATCATACTTTATTATTGAGTTTGTAACAACATTGTGCAACATTGTGATGATAAACAACAGATTCAACATGTTCTGTGTTACATTTTGTTGTTGACAGAGTGCTCTATCATAACTCCATGGTTCAAACAACAAACAGCTGCATTCACAGCAGGGTAAATTTGACATTAGATAAATTGATACATATCAAATTCAGAGTCATGATTTTGGCGCAATTGTCAGTTCAGTGTGTTGGAATGTAAAATGTTTAAAGGCGACCAGTCTCGCCTACAAGCACCCACACATTTCATGTCATGTGATATAATACATAATGAGACATGCTTGTATTGATCCTGACATGAAGCAGTGAAAGGACAGATTGTGGGAAACCAGAGGAAACTCACTCACAGAGCCCTGAGGGACAACAGATTGTGACCTCAGCCCTAAAGAGACGGAGGTTAAGAGGGATTAAGGCGGTATTACAGTAATAACCTGCTTGTTTGTTTACAGTCATGATCATAAAGTCGGTCCATTGTGAATACTGTTAAAACACTGCAAGGTGATCAGGTGTCACAGAATATTTTTGATTTAAAATAACAGATCATACAATGTCAGTATGTGACATGTTAGATGAGACTGTAACTCAACTGGTATTATAGTTAAATTCTGAATGTGAAAATTAATTAAAGCTGGTGATTGTCCAGTGTTAATGTCAGACAAAGTATTGATACTATTCTGGACAATACCCATTTTACTGTTTTAACTCTGTGTATGTTTTTGTTGTAAACTTTGGATTTTCCAAGAATATGTATGATTACAGTACAGGCCATTACATTTGTAGCTAATGTTAAGGTTTTAGAAAATGAATTATTAAAATCTTGAGTTCAACCCTAAAAGAAATACAATAAAATTTTATAAAATGTCTTCTGCTTGTGTCAAAGACCGTCCTGTTGTTATACGGCATCCACAGTGAAATTATGTCAGTGGACAGAGTGTGGGAAAGCTCTGGAGAACGGAGTCACAGTTCAGTTTGATTAGCAGTCAGCTCTCGTCCAGAAGGATTTGGCACACTTCAGGAAACATCTGTCTTAACTCCTGAATTTCATATAAAGAGCTCAGCTTTTGATCCACCAGGCAAAACTGTATTATGACTTGATATTTAAATTGTCTACAGTTACAAGTTAAAAGTGACAATTCAGCACGATTGCTGATATTATATGTATTTTATTCAATGTATTTTCAGTTTGTATGAAACCTTGGAGGCAGCCAAGAGTGTTCTTTCCCTCCAGATGGTCGGTGACGTCAGGCTCTGTATCCTTTACACACGACCAGCAGCCGTCACAAAAGCTTCTTAAAAGGTCCTTTTGTTGTGCACTGACCACACCATGCAAAGAGTGTGGGAAACTGAGACCCACCTTCTACTCACACCACCTACCAGCCACAAGACAGAAGACACACCTGCTACATCTGGACACCAGCACAACTTTGTCCCAGTTTAGATAAATATGATACTACCATCTAATGTTGGTTGCAGGTGTCTTGCAGCACTACAAGTCTGTTCTAAATGCAGAGTACAACCCTGCATACAGAAGACTGATTATTATATAGCAGTTGAGTGTGTAAACTTGCACTGATAAAGGTAAGTCAAAAGGTGAATATCATGAGCATGTGCTCAGTCAAAGTCATTGATCCCAGCATCAGGCAGCAGATCTGCTCTCTCTACAGGGTCAACACTTTCCCAGATTCACACAGAGCACTGCAAGTTTCTCTCCATCACCCCCCCCAGTCCTCCACCTGTTCCCCTGAGATCTAACCATTGCCCTCAGAGCAATAAAGCCATTCGGAGTGTGGCATCCCTTGCTGTCAGATAAAGCTCTCTGATTGGTTGAGAGTGTGAGAAAGTCCAGTGAAACCAGGACCCACACATTGATATGGAGATGTGGGACTATAAATAGGAGGGATGAAGCCAGCAGAGATCAGATTCTCTCTACAGAGACCTCTACAGCACACAGATCCAGACATGGCACCTACAATCACTGCAGCAATGACCAACTCTCAGGAGCATCTCACTCTGACCCACAAGGTAAACTCAAGATCCAACAACATTTAAATATTGTTATTGAAAGCTTGTCTTTGCTCATGCTAACATTTACTCCAGAATAAGTTTATTAATGACTTTGTTCTTCTTCCTGCAGCTCAGAAAGCCTCTGGTGGAGAAGTTACGCAGAGAACGAATAAACAGCAGCATTGAGCAGCTCAAGTCTCTCCTGGGTCCAGAGTTCCTCAAACAGCAGCCAGACTCCAAGCTGGAGAAAGCAGACATCCTGGAGATGACAGTTTGTGTCCTGACACAGCTGCAGCAGCAGAATCGACAGCAGAGAAGACTGCTGAACCACTTCAACAAGCTGCAGTCTTCCTCTGATAACAACCTGACAGAGGCTGACTTCTCTCCTCTGAGCTCCACAGTCCAGACCAGCATCACCAAAGAACAGAGTCCAGTCAACAGCGCCCTCTGGAGGCCGTGGTAGACACCTACAGACTGGAGTTACTACCACACAAACTCAGATGACCATATTGGTCAAAGATTACTGGAAATGAATTCTTCTGAATTCTGACATTTGATGAACTTGTTCTTCTGTTTGTACAGAAGGTTTTATTTTGTGTGTTTTCCTGAGGAAATGACAACAACAATATCTTTCATTAAGAAAGAGAACTTCTTATCATGCATGTTGCATGAACCAAATCTGATTGCATCAGCAATTATTATAATTAGATCTCATTGTACTTCTTGTATTGGTAGGATATATTGCTATGGTAACATTTGTTATATTTTGATTGTTACTGATCATTGTTAAAAGAATTGAAATGTCTAGTTTTATAGACATATTGTTATAATAGTCTTCAATCTCTTTGATTACTCAAAACTGATCTGTTGTTAGATCCAAATGTTTATACTTTTTTTCTAAAAGTTTTGATTGATTTCACAATTTTTTTGTGATATTTTTATGTCTGACTGCACATCATGTGTTGAGAGATTGATTATTACTTCTTGATAGGTATTTATAATTTTGAATTCATCAAAAATCTTACCTGTCCTTTACCTTCCTTGGTGAACTTTGTCACTTTATGTGAGAATTGAAAAATGATCTGTTTTAAGATCAGTATGTTTATCCTTTTACTGTAAAAGGCTTGTTTAATGTCACACTGTCACAGTTTTAAGTGACAATGTAATTTTTACATTTTGAGTATCAAACTAATTCAGTGATTAAGAAAAATGTGACCTGTTGTTAGGTCAGTTTTTATTATTTTTTTCTGTTGTTCAGGAAATGCAAACGTTTAAATCCATTTGGAAAAACACTTTTTAAAATACAGTGAGTACTGTGTCCTCAGCTACTGTATAGTGTTTGTCTTTTATAAAGACAGTTGTACCTTTACTCTCTCTGAGTACAGTGTGTCTTGTAGAAGTCTACAGGTTGTTGTTGTGATGTATCATCACCTCTAGTTGGAGCGTTGTTGCTCATTGTTGAATAAACAAACACTGTCAGCTGAAAATGCTGTGTCCTTGTATCACTGTGTATCATGGTTATGTACATTTATATTTCATATTAACTTATTTCTTACCATCATTGTTTTGACCTTTGGTTGGTAAATCAAGATAAAATGGCAACACACACTAATTGTTTATCCATAACATACCTGTTTAGTGTTAAACTAAGCATTGGAATGTGGTTCAATTTAGATATTTGATGAGGAGGGGTAATCAGTGTTACATCACTCTTTTAAAATGGAGTAAGTCAAGTCATCAAACTAAATAACAAAAAGGTACATTTCAAAGACACTTTTGCTACATCGCTATCTTGGTAATTGTCAAGTTTAGGTATTTTTTTTTTAATGTTTGGTATAAAGCATTACACTCTTTAAAGAGGTCAGACTTAGTATCTAATGTGATGCATAATGAGGCACACTTCTATTGTTCCTCCAGTGAAAGGACAGAGTGTGGGAAACCAGAGGAAACTCACTCACAGAGCCCTGAGGGACAATAGATCCAGACCTCTGCCTTGAGGAGACAGAGATTAAAGACACCATGGCTCCTAAAACTGGAGCTGGTTTGAAATAACGCCTGTGGTTGTAACTGTTCTTCTGATATGAATCAGCACCAACACCTTTTCTCAGAATATTGACAAGTCATCTTGTGAAGATACACTTTTAGCGTGGTCCTTGAAAAGTTTCTGTCAGTAAGTCTGTATAAATTATTCTAATAATTTAGTGAATTGGTTTGGATGTTTAAAGTGTTCACAGCCTATGTTCTTCTCACTCTTTATTATTCTCCCGCCACTTTTGTAGCAATGTAACTAGTTCCACACTCTTCAATGTAGAAATTTCACGTGTGCTACTGTACTTCTCTGTTCAAACTGTAAACCTGTTAAGACATGTGAGACTATCTCACATTATTTCAACTGTTTGATATCTTTCATACATTTTAGGTAAAATTATGTTTATATTTTTCAACATTCAACAGTCACATCACAATTTTCCAATAAATTGGATTGTCTAGTTTCACTTAGTGTTGTGTACCAATTATTTATTCTGATAGGTTATTATTTTTAGAGGAGGTCCCAACCTTTACCCTTTGTGGTGCACACTGCCTCTGCACAGGACCCTCAAAAGGTCCATTTGTATTGGGCACTTGACTGTTTTCTGCTAATGCACAGAGTGTGGGAAAGCTCTGGAGGGAAGACTTCAGTGTGAATGACATTCATCCCACCAGCAGCCAAGTCATTCCCCAAAGGGATTTGGCACACTTCAGGAAACAGCTGCCCCCCAGGAAACCTCCCGCCCTCATGTGTAGAGCTGAAACTTTGATCCAGTTGATGGTCAGTTATGAAGCATGATTATGATTTGAGGTTTACATTGTATGAATATGAGGTGATCATGCTAATACTTTTGGTGATTCTTTATGATAGATTTTTCCACCAAATTTCAAATTTTTTACAGAGTCTGAGCCAGCCAATGGTGTTCTTTCCCTCCAGATGGTTGGTGATGTCAGACTGTGTTTCTATAACAACACACAGCCAGCATCTGTCACTGAAGTCCCTTTGTGGTTCATTGACCACACCATACAGGGAGTCAGTGTGGGAAACTGAGCTCAGCTTGTTCCTCACACCGACAACAAGGCACGTGTCAAAAGACTCAATGACATCTGGACAGCTGCATGATTATTGTGCTGAGTTTGTTTCAAGTACCATGCAATGGGCATGACACTGTTTTCAAACATCTTGAATATTATTTTCTAAAATGGTGCAACTTTGATTGAATGCATTTTAGAAAATCATGTCATATCTATCCAAATTTTTAACTAAAAACAGAGAGATGTCACCTGCTACACATTAGGTTTTGGCCCAAATAACATGCAACAAAAATAGATAAACAGACAAAGTTTTAATATTATTTTATTTTAACTTAAATGTAATTCAAACATTGCACCATAAATGCTACTCCCTCACGTGTGTGATGTGATGATGAGCGTGTGCTCAGTCAAAGTCATTGATCCCAGCATCAGGCAGCAGATCTGCTCTTTCTACAGGGTCAACACTTTCCCAGATTCACACAGAGCTCTGTGAGTCTCTCTCCATCACCCCCCCAGTCCTCCACCTGTTCCCCTGAGATCTAACCATTGTCCCCCGGGGCAATAACAGCATTAAGTGTGCTACACCCCTTATTGTCTCATCAAGCTCTCTGATTGGTTGAGAGTGTGAGAAAGTCCAGTGAAACCAGGACCCACACATTGATATGGAGATGTGGGACTATAAATAGGAGGGATGAAGCCAGCAGAGATCAGATTCTCTCTACAGAGACCTCTACAGCACACAGATCCAGACATGGCACCTACAATCACTGCAGCAATGACCAATTCTCAGGAGCATCTCAGTCTGACCCACAAGGTAAACTCAAGATCCAACAACATTTAAATATTGTTATTGAAAGCTTGTCTTTGCTCATGTTAACATCTACTCCAGAATAAGTTTATTAATGACTTTGTTCTTCTTCCTGCAGCTCAGAAAGCCTCTGGTGGAGAAGTTACGCAGAGAGCGAATCAACAGCAGCATTGAGCAGCTCAAGTCTCTCCTGGGTCCAGAGTTCCTCAAACAGCAGCCAGACTCCAAGCTGGAGAAAGCAGACATCCTGGAGATGACAGTTTGTGTCCTGACACAGCTGCAGCAGCAGCATCAACAGCAGAGAAGACTGCTGAACCACTTCAACAAGCTGCAGTCTTCCTCTGATAACAACCTGACAGAGGCTGACTTCTCTCCTCTGAGCTCCACAGTCCAGACCAGCATCACCAAAGAACAGAGTCCAATCAACAGCGCCCTCTGGAGGCCGTGGTAGACACCTACAGACTGGAGTTACTACCAGACAAACTCAGATGACCATATTGGTCAAAGATTACTGGAAATTAATTCTTCTGAATTCTTTGAACTTGTTCTTCTGTTTGTACAGAGGGTTTTATTTTGTGTGTTTTCCTGAGGAAATGACAACAACAATATCTTTCAAATTAAGAAAGAGAACTTCTTATCATGCATGTTGCATGAACCAAATCTGATTGCATCAGCAATTATTATAATTAGATCTCACTGTACTTCTTGTATTGGTAGGATATATTGTTGTGGTAACAATTGTTATATTTTGATTGTTACTGATCATTGTTAAAAGAATTGAAATGTCTGGTTTTACAGACATATTGTCATAATGGACTTTAATCTCTTTGATTACTCAAAACTGATCTGTTGTTAGATCCAAATGTTTATACTTGTTTTTCTAAAAGTTTGATTACTGTCACAATTTTCCTGTGACACTTTTATGTCTCACTGCACATCATGTGTTGGTACAATACTGTGCATTGAGAGATTTATTACCTCTTGATAGGTATTCATAATTTTGAATTTATCAAAAATATTACCTGTCCTTTTACGGACATTTTGTCATGTTGAACTTTCCATCACTTTATGTGACAATGGAAAAATGATCTGTTTTAAGATCAGTATGTTTATCCTTTTACTGTAAAAGGCTTGTTTAATGTCACAGTTTTCCAGTGACAATGTAATTTTAACATTCTGAGAATCAAACTAATTTAGGGATGATGAACAATGTGACCTGTTAGGTCAGTTTTTACTACTTTTTTTTCTGTTGGTCAGGAAATGCAAATGTTTAAATCCATTTGGAAATATATGTTTAAAATACAGTGAGTACTGTGTCCTCAGCTACTGTATAGCGTTTGTCTTTTATAAAGACAGTTGTTCCTTTACTCTCTCTGAGTACAGTGTGTCTTGTAGAAGTCTACAGGTTGTTGTTGTGATGTATCATCACCTCTAGTTGGAGCGTTGTTGCTCATTGTGTCTTGTGGAATAAACAAACACTGTCAGCTGAAAATGTTTTGTCCTCGTATCACTGTGTATCATGGTTATGTACATTTATATTTCATATTAACCTAATTAATAGAGGTCTCCATCATCGTTTCAACCTTTGATTTATAAACAAGATCAAACCAGCACACACAGTAATTGTTTATCCATAACATAACAGTTTAGTGTTAAACTAAGCATAGGAATGTGGTTCAAGATATTTGATGAGGAGGGGTAATCAGTGTTACATCACTTTTTTTTGTACATGGATTAAGTCAAGTCATCAAACTAAATAAAAAAAGGTACATTTCAAAGACTCAAGTTTAGGTGTTTTTTTGAATGTTTAGAGTAAACAATTACACTCTTTAAAGAGGTCAGGCTTAGTATCTAATGAGATGCATAATGAAGCACACTTCTATTGTTCCTCCAGTGAAAGCAGTGAAAGGACTGAGTGTGGGAAACCAGAGGAAACTCACTCACAGAGCCCTGAGGGACAATAGATCCAGACCTCTGCCCTGAAGAGACAGATTAAAGTCACCATGGTTCCTAAAACTGGAGCTGGTTTGAAGTAGCACGTTTGCTTGTAATGGTCCCTCTGTTATAAATCAAGATTACTACTTTTCATAATATGGTCATTTCATCCTCTGGGAGGCAGACAGTGTTGTAGCATGGTGTTTGAAGCGTGTCTGTCAGTTACTCTGTCACAGTTAACCTAAGAAGTTGGTTAGTTCTTTGAATGATGGAAGTGTTCACAATTTACATTCATCTTGATCTTTATTAATATTCTCCAAATGTTATTTTTGCAACTTAATCATTTCCACATTTTTCAACACAGAAACGTCATGTGTGCCACTACTTCTAACAATGGTAACTTAAATGCTATGCAAAATATTCTGCGTTACCTGGGATTTTTTTCCTGTTCAAATATATGAATGGAAATTTCAGAAATTACTTATGATGTATTTTAAAACTCTGTGTGCTCATTCATACGTTTGGCTCGAAACTTTATTCAAACTTTAAAATGTTTCACATCTTTCATACATTCTGGGTATTATTCAACTTTTAAATCCTGGTAATTCTTTTTTTTTTTTTTAAATCAACTTTGTTTGAAGGTTTTAATACTGGGAACAAATGAGAAAAACAAACCCACTCATCTTCAACCTTCTCCAACTCATTCATACATTCACAGAAACTTTTTTACACTGAAACTGTTCACAACAAGTGGGGCCTGTTCTCATCATATCTTTCACACATTTCAGGCCAGTCACTAGTTATCAACATCCAGCATTCACGCTGCAATTTGGTCAGAAACTGCCTTCTAAAGTTTCACTCATGTTGTGTACAAACTATTTAACTTAATGGTAAATTATCTTGTGAGGGGGTCTCACACTTTACACTTGGTGGCGCACACTGCTTCTGTACAGAATCATCAAAAGGTCCATTTGTATTGGGGCACATGTCTATTTTTTCTGCTAATGCACGGAGTGTGGGAAAGCTCTGGAGGGAAGACTTCAGTGTGAATGACATTCATCCCACCAGCAGCCAAGTCATTCCCCAAAGGGATTTGGCACACTTCAGGAAACAGCTGCCCCCCAGGAAACCTCCCACCCTCATGTGTAGAGCTGAAACTTTGATCCAGTTGATGGTCAGTTATGAGGCATGATTATTACTGGAGGTTCAAATATGTATTGCAATGATTGGAAACTGAAAACATGGGATAATGAGTCATTTTGGTGATACTTAATAAAAGATTTCCCACCAAAATTTAAAATATTACAAACTGTCTGAGCCAGCCAATGGTGTTCTTTCCCTCCAGATGGCTGATGATGTCAGACTGTGTTTCTATAACAACACACAGCCAGCATCTGTCACTGAAGTCCCTTTGTGGTTCATTGACCACACCATACAGGGAGTCAGTGTGGGAAACTGAGCTCAGCTTGTTCCTCACACCGACTACAAGGCACGTGTCAAAAGACTCGACTACATCTGGACAGCTGCATGATTATTGTGCTGAGTTTGTTTCAAGTACCATGAACAGGCAGCAAACTATTTTCGAACATATTGTACAGTTTGCAAAATGGTGGATTTTTTATAAAGCAATTTGAATTTATTTTTTTTTATCAAATTTGAAAATTCCATAACTACTCAGCAGTTCAAAACAGAGAGATTGCACCTGCCACATGTAAGGTTTAACTCAATGAACCATCAGCAGCAGAAAAATAAAATGGTGCAACTTAGTTTTTAAATCTATCCTATATGTTATACTATAAATTGTTCTTTCCTCACGTGTGTGATGTGATGATGAGCGTGTGCTCAATCAAAGTCATTGATCCCAGCATCAGGCAGCAGATCTGCTCTCTCTACAGGGTCAACACTTTCCCAGATTCACACAGAGCTCTGTGAGTCTCTCTCCATCACCCCCCCAGTCCTCCACCTGTTCCCCTGAGATCTAACCATTGTCCCTGGAGCAATAACAGCATTAAGTGTGCTGCATCCCTTATTGTCTCATCAAGCTCTCTGATTGGTTGAGAGTGTGAGAAAGTCCAGTGAAACCAGGACCCACACATATGGAGATGTGGGACTATAAATAGGAGGGATGAAGCCAGTAGAGATCAGATTCTCTCTACAGAGACCTCTACAGCACACAGATCCAGACATGGCACCTACAATCACTGCAGCAATGACCAATTCTCAGGAGCATCTCACTCTGACCCACAAGGTAAACTCAAGATCCAACAACATTTAAATACTGTCAATGAGTGGTTGTTTTATTTCATGCAAACATTTACTCCAGAATAAGTTTATTAATGACTTTGTTCTTCTTCCTGCAGCTCAGAAAGCCTCTGGTGGAAAAGTTGCGCAGAGAGTGAATCAACAGCAGCATTGAGCAGCTCAAGTCTCTCCTGGGTCCAGAGTTCCTCAAACAGCAGCCAGACTCCAAGCTGGAGAAAGCAGACATCCTGGAGATGACAGTTTGTGTCCTGACACAGCTGCAGCAGCAGAATCAACAGCAGAGAAGACTGCTGAACCACTTCAACAAGCTGCAGTCTTCCTCTGATAACAACCTGACAGAGGCTGACTTCTCTCCTCTGAGCTCCACAGTCCAGACCAGCATCACCAAAGAACAGAGTCCAGTCAACAGCGCCCTCTGGAGGCCGTGGTAGACACCTACAGACTGGAGTTACTACCACACAAACTCAGATGACCATATTGGTCAAAGATTACTGGAAATGAATTCTTCTGAATTCTGACATTTGATGAACTTGTTCTTCTGTTTGTACAGAAGGTTTTATTTTGTGTGTTTTCCTGAGGAAATGACAACAACAATATCTTTCAAATTAAGAAAGAGAACTTCTTATCATGCATGTTGCATGAACCAAATCTGATTGCATCAGCAATTATTATAATTATTATTATTATATGTCAAAAAACTTTAACTGTTCTTTTTTAACTGTCATATTGCATAAGGAACTTTAATCTGTCTGATTACTCAAAACTGATCTGTTGTTAGATCAAATTGTTTTTACTCTTTGTTTTTGTTAGAGTTGTGCTTAATGTCACAATTTTTCTGTGACACACTGCACGTCATGTGTTGGTACAATACTGCATGTGGATGACCTTTTGAAAGGTATCGCTAATTTGAGCTGATCCAAAAAAAAAAAAAAATTAACCGTCTTTTTTATGGACGTTTTGTCATAATAGACTTTCCCTCAAGTTATGTGATTATTGAGAGATGATCTGTATTAAGATCAACATGTCCAATCCTTTACTGTAAAAGGTTTGTTTTATGTCACTTTGTCACAGTTTTCGAGTGACCATGTATTTTTTACATTTTGAAAATCAAACCAATTTAGTGGTTTTAAAGAACACTGTGACCTGTTATGAGGTCAGTTTTTAATATTTTTCTTTTGTTTGGAAGTGCAAATATTCAAACCTGTTTCGAAAAATTCTTCTAAAGTAAGATGAGTACTGTGTCCTCAAATACTGTAAATTGTTTGTCTTTTATAAAGACAGTTGTTCCTTTACTCTCTGAGTACAGTGTGTCTGTGGAAATCTACAAGTTGTTGTTGTGATGTATCATCACCCCTAGTTGGAGCTGTCATAATTTATGTGGCTCACTGTGTTGAATAAACAAACACTGCAAACTGAAAATACTTCGAGTTATTTTATTCCTTTTACGTGTCCTTGTTATGATGATGAAAAAGTCATTTCTTTTCCCCTTACATGACTAATTAAGAGTTCTCTACAGCCATCCCACCTTTGTATGATGTAATATCTGTCTACCTTTAGAATACCATCCACCTCTCCATCCCTCTACAGCTATAAACTCTTGGGTTGAAGTGTCCTGGAGACAGTTCCAGCTGACATTACACTAGGCATGTGCACCATAAAGAGGTCACCTATCAATAACAAGACAGATAGAGACAGACGAACACTAGCTTTATCACATACAATTAACTTCACAGGTTAAAATCAGACCCCTCCCTCTGTGAGGCTACAGTGGTAACCACTGCACCACTGTGACACCCCAGTTTACAGTAAACCTATGGGTGTTACATCTTTTACATGGTTTCATTCTTATTAGTATCTTCGCCAGGCCTGAGCCTGAAGGGGGTCATGCATTTGGTTGTGTGTGTGTGTGTGTGTGTGTGTGTGTGTGTGTGTGTGTGCGTGTGTGGTTGTGTGTGGTTCTGTCTGTCCACAGTTAATCTTGCAAACTACCGGCCCAATCAGCCTAACATTTTAGTGCATATCTATAACTGTATGCTCAAGGATTTCTCTTGGTTGTGTGTTAATTCATAGTTGTTGAAGAACCTGTTTTACTGGCTGTTTTACACCATCACTGACTGCTGACTCCTCAGTCCTCTTCACCAGCTGGTAGGGGCTGCAAGTTTTCCGGATGTTGGCTTATTTAAAAACAACAAACCTTACAGTCTGCTGCAGGTCGTGTTGTCGCCTTCGTCGTGGCTCAAAACTGACATCCTATCAAAAGTTTGGTATTCTGAAGCAGAACTCTGTCCCCCTATTCTGCAATCGTACCTTTTCTACAGAACAGCAAAGTGGTATGACGATGTGATATTCCCGCCTTGAACAGTCAGTATGAAAGGGACTATAGACCAGTTATCTTTATTAGCTTCTGAAATGTGTTGCGGCATATCATCTGGAATTACAGAAATTGTCCAGTGTGGCCATGATCAGCTGAAGCAGCTGCCTGGCAGAGATCTGCACTCTACTGAGAGCACTTTTCTAGTTCATTAAATTAAGTCATCCAATCAAATGGTAAATGTATGTGCGATATTTTTTGAGGCAAAACAATTTTCGAATAAGTGTTAGGTGCAGTTGTTTTAATGTACTGAGTACAGATAAGTAGTTTCTCCCTTTAAAGAGGTCAGGCATTGTATCTGATGAGATGCATAATGAGGCACACTTCTATTGTTCCTCCAGTGAAAGGACAGAGTGTGGGAAACCAGAGGAAACTCACTCACAGAGCCCTGAGGGACAATAGATAAAGACCTTTGCCCTGAAGAGACAGAGATTAAAGACACCATGGCTTCCAAAAGTAAATTCCTAATCTGTTTCAAATGTTTTCAAGCCATAATAAAAAGAACAGTGTTGTTCTATAAGTTAATATCCGTTCGGTAAAACTAAAGTGTTATTGGGAATTATGAAAAAAAAGAAAAGAAATTGAAAATGAAAAGGGAAGAAAGATTGCCAATATTTCAGGACAATGGACTACAGCCAAGTATTACATGTTGATCTCCGTGTATACTGGTTATATTAACAATACTGTTTTATCAAATATTTAAATGGAATATGTGATTCCTGAGCTGGTTTCTAACACAGACAATAAAGACTTCAGATATGGTTTGTACTAAATGTTGTTGAGCTGTGAAATGTTAAAACAAGGGATGGGGCAGTGTAAAAGGAAAAACTTGAAAATAACCATGTGTTTAAAAAAAAAAAATCATCAAAAGTTCTGTTTGGATTTAGACACATAGGTTAATTTCTTTTAATTGATAAAGTGTGGGAAAACTCTGATCAGACCTTAGCGTGATTATCATCCTAAACCCTCCAGCAGCAGATTATTCTCTAAAGGGATTTGGCACACTTCAGGAAAAAGCTGCCTCAACCTCCCACCCTCATCTATAGAGCTGAGATCTTGATCCATTTGCCGATACCACAGCACACTTATCATTGGATGATCAAAATGTCTTACACGATTAGAGGATTACAAAAATAAAATATAACATTTTCATCAGAATTTCACACTTTATATAAACTGTCCCAGTCAGCCAATGGTGTTCTTTCCCTCCAGATGGTTGGTGACGTCAGGCTCTGTTTCTACTACAACACACGTCCAGTATCAGTCACAAAGGCTCCATTCAAAGTCCTTTTGTCGTTCATTGACCACAGCATTCAAGGAGTCAGTGTGGGAAACTGAGACCAACTTTCTACCCACACTGACCACAAGACACAAGTCAGAAGACTGAAACATCTGGACAGCAGAGTGAATGTTGTTCTCAAGCTTTTAAATACAGCATGGGCATTACAGTCTAAAACGGAATGTCAAAAAAAATCTTTTCTGTATTAATTTATATTTTCAATGATAAAAATGCCACAATTTCTGAGATACAGAATTGCAACTAATGTACTAAGACAAAATCCACAAATCCTTGCTAGATTTCAGGTTTTAACACAACTGCAGAAGACGTAAACATCTATTCCCACCGACTGTTTAATTTTGTTTCATGTAAGTGATATCGTACTTTTTACACAGGATGAAATTACTTGTCACTCTCCCACGTGTGTGATGTGATGATGAGCGTGTGCTCAGTCAAAGTCATTGATCCCAGCATCAGGCAGCAGATCTGCTCTCTCTACAGGGTCAACACTTTCCCAGATTCACACAGAGCTCTGTGAGTCTCTCTCCATCACCCCCCCAGTCCTCCACCTGTTCCCCTGAGATCTAACCATTGTCCCCCGAGGCAATACAAGAGCATTCAGCGTGTTGCCGCTCCACATGTCTTATTGTCTAACCGAGCTCTCTGATTGGCTGAGACTGTGAGAAACTCCAGTGAAACCAGGACCCACACATTGATATGGAGATGTGGGACTATAAATAGGAGGGATGAAGCCAGCAGAGATCAGATTCTCTCTACAGAGACCTCTACAGCACACAGATCCAGACATGGCACCTACAATCACTGCAGCAATGACCAATTCTCAGGAGCATCTCACTCTGACCCACAAGGTAAACTCAAGATCCAACAACATTTAAATACTGTCAATGAGTGGTTGTTTTATTTCATGCAAACATTTACTCCAGAATAAGTTTACTAATGACTTTGTTCTTCTTCCTGCAGCTCAGAAAGCCTCTGGTGGAGAAGTTACGCAGAGAGCGAATCAACAGCAGCATTGAGCAGCTCAAGTCTCTCCTGGGTCCAGAGTTCCTCAAACAGCAGCCAGACTCCAAGCTGGAGAAAGCAGACATCCTGGAGATGACAGTGTGTTTTCTGACACAGCTGCAGCAGCAGAATCAAGCTGTGAACTCAGCAGCTGTCAGTCAGGGCTACTCCAGGTGTGTCCAAGAGGTGACACACTTCCTGTCCAAAGAGCAGGTGAAGACACAGTCCCAGAGAAGACTGCTGAACCACTTCAACAAGCTGCAGTCTTCCTCTGATAACAACCTGACAGAGGCTGACTTCTCTCCTCTGAGCTCCACAGTCCAGACCAACATCACCAAAGAACAGAGTCCAGTCAACAGCGCCCTCTGGAGGCCGTGGTAGACACCTACAGACTGGAGTTACTACCACACAAACTCAGATGACCATATTGGTCAAAGATTACTGGAAATGAATTCTTCTGAATTCTGACATTTGATGAACTTGTTCTTCTGTTTGTACAGAAGGTTTTATTTTGTGTGTTTTCCTGAGGAAATGACAACAACAATATCTTTCAAATTAAGAAAGAGAACTTCTTATCATGCATGTTGCATGAACCAAATCTGATTGCATCAGCAATTATTATGATTAGATCTCACTGTACTTCATGTTCTTATATGATATGGACATATTGTCATAAGCGACTTTAATCTGTTTGATTATTCAAAACTGATCTGTTGTTAGATCAAATGTTTATACTTGTAGATTACTGTCACAATTTTCCTGTGATACTTTTATGTCTCACTGTACATCATGTGTTGGTACAATACTGGAGAGATTTATTACCTCTTGATAGGTATTGATGATTTTTGTTGTGAAAAATCTTAACTGTCTTTTTTAAAGACATTTTGTCACAATTGACTTTCCCTCACTTTATGTGATTATTGAAAATTGATCGGTTTAAAGATCAACATGTTTAATTTTTTACTGTAAAAGGCTTGTTAAATGTCACAGTTTTCCAGTGACAATGTAATTTTTAAGTTTTAATGATTAAACCAATTTAGTGGTTATTAAAAACACTGTGACCTGTTGTAAGGTCAGATTTTTTTTCTTTTGCGCAGTACATGCAATTGTTTTGATCTATTTGGAGAAAAAAATCTCAAAAGTACAATGTGGACTGTGTCCTTAAAGATTGTAAATCGTTTGTCTTTTATAAAGACAGTTGTTCCTTTACTCTCTCTGAGTACAGTGTGTCTTGTAGAAATCGACAAGTTGTTGTTGTGATGTATCATCACCTCTAGTTGGAGCTGTCATAATTTATGTGGCTCATTGTGCCTTGTTTAATAAACAAACATTGCAAGCTGAAAATGTTGTGCTCTCGTGTCATTGTGTGTCATGGTTATACTCTTTACAAAGATGAAATATACGTTCTACATTTGTTTTTATTTTAACTTAACTGACCTACGTCTCAATCACTACTTGGGAAAGATTCAGCACACACTATTTATTCATAACATACCTGTTTATTGTAAACTAGGCCTGATAATGTGGTTCAATCAAGACTTCTGACACAGAGGCATCATTATTAATATGTCACTTTTTTATATAAAGCCATGTCAAGCCAGGATAAAAAAAAATGTACATTTCAAAAACACATTTGAAACCCCACTGTATTTGTAATATTGTCAGGTTCAGACACTTTTAATGTGAAAATTTTAAGTTAACCATTTCTCACTTTAAAAAGGTCAGGCATTGTATCTAATGAGATGCATAATGAGGCACACTTCTATTGTTCCTCCAATGAAAGCAGTGAAAGGACAGAGTGTGGGAAACCTGAGGAAACTCACTCACAGAGCCCTGAGGGACAATAGATAAAGACCTCTGCCCTGAAGAGACAGAGATTAAAGAGACCCTGGCTCCTAAAACTGGAGCTGGTTTTATCGCCTGTGGTTTGTTACTGAACCTTTGTCATAAATCGGGATTCCTACTTTTTAATAAAAATGTTCATTTCATCGATGGAAGCCAATATTTTTGGGCAAAGTGTCAATTATTTATTCTTTGTAAGTTAACCTAAGAAGTTGGTTAGTTGGTGTGAATGCTGGAAGTGTTCACAACCAATGATTGTCTCACCTTTTATCATTCGTCAGTTGGTATTTTTGCAACTTAATTGTTTACATATTTTTCAACACAGAAACTTCATGTATGCTACCACTTTAGGTTACTTTTGATACTTTCCAAAATATTCCACATTTTCAGGAATTTTCCAAATTTAAATAAATCAATGGAAGTTTCAGAATTTGCATATTTCCATGCATTTTGAAACTCTGTGTCCTCGTTCATATTTTCAACTTGAAACTACACTCAAACTTTAAAATAGTTCAAATCTTTCATAAATTCTTATTATTCAACTTTTAAATGCTTTTTAAAAAAAAATGTTTTACTTATTTTAAAGGTTAGTAATACTGAAAGCAAATGCAACAAACCCCCTCAAAATCCATTTATATTTAACCTTGCCAAAAAAATTCATACATTCATGTAGAAACTGTTGTCAAACTCAGGGTTTCAGTGATATATAGCGCTTTCAAGGGATACTGTGATATGAAAACCATGTACATTTGTTAATCTATGATACTGGAAAATAAAACAACTGGGTAGAGAATCTCACCTTTATTTTAGTTATTTTCAGGAGACAACCCCTTTTACACATAGTTCTATTTTAAAGAATGGTTTCGGAGTTTCAGTTACAGTAATAAAAGGTTTGTTCGACTTTAAAACAACCCCTCCTTTAAGGATTATTCTGACTGATAGTAATTCTGTAATACCGTGAAACCATAATATTTTCTGAGAAGGTTATCCTAAACTGTAAACTAGCTAGGACATGTCGGATGTTCTCACATTAATTTAACTTTTTCAGAACTTTGACACATTTCAGGCAAAATGCTGTTTAACAGTTTCTACATCCAGAATTCACACTGCAATTTAATCAGAAACCTGTAGTTTAATGTACTAACTACTCACTTCAATGGTTAATTATTTTTCGGGGGGGGTCTCACACTTAATGCTTGGTGGCACATACTGATTCTGTACAGAATCATCAAAAGGTCCATTTGTATTGGGGCACATGCCTTCTGCTAATGCACGGAGTGTGGGAAAGCTCTGGAGGGAAGACTTAAGTGTGAATGACATTCATCCCACCAGCAGCCAAGTCATTCCCCAAAGGGATTTGGCACACTTCAGGAAACAGCTGCCCCCCAGGAAACCTCCCGCCCTCATGTGTAGAGCTGAAACTTTGATCCAGTTGATGGTCAGTTATGAGGCAGGATTATTACTGGAGGTTCAAAATTGTACTGCAATGACTAGAAACTGAAAACATGGGATAATGAGTCATTTTGGTTACACTTAATAAAAGATTTCCCACCAAAATTTAAAATATTACAAACTGTCAGAGCCAGCCAATGGTGTTCTTTCCCTCCAGACGGCTGATGATGTCAGACTGTGTTTCTATAACAACACACAGCCAGCATCTGTCACTGAAGTCCCTTTGTGGTTCATTGACCACACCATACAGAGAGTCAGTGTGGGAAACTGAGCTCAGCTTGTTCCTCACACCGACTACAAGGCACGTGTCAAAAGACTCAACGACATCTGGACAGCTGCATGATTATTGTGCTGAGTTTATTTCAAGTACCATGAACAGGCAGCAAACTGTCTTTTAACATGTTATGGTGCTTTTTGCAAAATGGTGCAAAGCCAAATTAATAGAAAAATGATCAAGTTAAAAATAAAAGGACACGACCAACTAAAATCATCATTTCAAATTACAGTTATTTTGCCTACTACATTTTAGGTGATTGCTCAATAAAGGTGATAAAAAGAAAATTCCCTTTAGTTTTTTTTTTTATCATGCATGTACTTTATTTGTAGATTACACAAAACGTGTGTGATGTGATGATGAGCGTGTGCTCAGTCAAAGTCATTGATCCCAGCATCAGGCAGCAGATCTGCTCTCTCTACAGGGTCAACACTTTCCCAAATTCACACAGAGCTCTGTGAGTCTCTCTCCATCACCCCCCCAGTCCTCCACCTGTTCCCCTGAGATCTAACCATTGTCCCCCGGGGCAATAACAGCATTAAGTGTGCTACACCCCTTACTGTCTCATCAAGCTCTCTGATTGGTTGAGAGTGTGAGAAAGTCCAGTGAAACCAGGACCCACACATTGATATGGAGATGTGGGACTATAAATAGGAGGGATGAAGCCAGCAGAGATCAGATTCTCTTTACAGAGACCTCTACAGCACACAGATCCAGACATGGCACCTACAATCACTGCAGCAATGACCAATTCTCAGGAGCATCTCACTCTGACCCACAAGGTAAACTCAAGATCCAACAACATTTAAATATTGTTAATGAGACACAGCCTTATTCATGCCAACACTTCCTCCAGAATAAGTTTATTAATGACTTTGTTCTTCTTCCTGCAGCTCAGAAAGCCTCTGGTGGAGAAGTTACGCAGAGAGCGAATAAACAGCAGCATTGAGCAGCTCAAGTCTCTCCTGGGTCCAGAGTTCCTCAAACAGCAGCCAGACTCCAAGCTGGAGAAAGCAGACATCCTGGAGATGACAGTTTGTGTCCTGACACAGCTGCAGCAGCAGCATCAACAGCAGAGAAGACTGCTGAACCACTTCAACAAGCTGCAGTCTTCCTCTGATAACAACCTGACAGAGGCTGACTTCTCTCCTCTGAGCTCCACAGTCCAGACCAGCATCACCAAAGAACAGAGTCCAGTCAACAGCGCCCTCTGGAGGCCGTGGTAGACACCTACAGACTGGAGTTAATACCACACAAACTCAGATGACCATATTGGTCAAAGATTACAGGAAATGAATTCTTCTGAATTCTGACATTTGATGAACTTGTTCTTCTGTTTGTACAGAAGGTTTTATTTTGTGTGTTTTCCTGAGGAAATGACAACAACAATATCTTTCAAATTAAGAAAGAGAACTTCTTATCATGCATGTTGCATGAACCAAATCTGATTGCATCAGCAATTATTATAATTAGATCTCACTGTACTTCATGTATTGGTGGAACACAGTACGGTTACATTTCTTGTCCTTAAATTGTTATTGATCATTTGGTCAGAAACTTTTCTTTTTCAAGAATATATCTTTGATTACTCAAAACTGATCTGTTGTTAGATCCAAATGTTTATACCTTTTTTCTAAAAGTTTTGCTTTATGTCACAATTTTCCTGTGACATTTTTATACCATATTGCACATCATGTGTTGGTACAATATTGTGTGTGATAGGTACTGATGATTATGAATTTATCAATAATCTCAATTGTCGATTGTATAGACATTTTATCATTATGGACTTTCCCTCACCTTATGTGATGACTGAAAATGATCTGTTATAGGATCAACATGTTTAATCTTTTCTGGAAAAAGGGTTATTAAATGTCACAGTTTTCCATTGACAATGTGCTTCTTATATTTTGAAAGTCAACTGAATTTAGTGGTTATTACGAACATTGAGACCTGTTGTAAGGTCAATTTAATTTTTTCTTGTTTACTAAATACAAGTTTTCCATTTGGAAATGTATTTTTTAAATGTAGTGACTTCTGTGTCTTCAAACACAGCGGTTTGTTTGTCTTTTAGAAAGACCATTATCCATTTGAGGTAAAAATCTCAAAGGTACAATGTGGACTGTGTCCTCAATGATTGTAAATGTTTGTCTTTTATAAAGACAGTTGTTCCTTTACTCTCTCTGAGTACAGTGTGTCTTGTGGAAATCTACAAGTTGTCGTTGTGATGTATCATCACCTCTAGTTGGAGCTGTCATAATTTATGTGGCTCACTGTGTTGAATAAACAAACACTGCAAGCTGAAAATTGTTCTCTTAAGTTTTTTTCCCTTTACATCTGCCCTCATTATGATGATAAAAATGTGTTTTCCCACTTACTTGAAGGATTCTTTTGCATCCCATCTGTGTATGACAGATTATCTTGATACCATCCATCCATCTGCTATAACTGCTTATCCTTTAGAGAGTCAAAGGGGGGCTGGAGTTGATCCCATCTGACACTGCACTAGGCAGGCACACCCTGGACAGGTCCACGATCAGTCACAAGGCTGAAATATGAAGATAGACAACAATCACGACATACAGATAATTTAGAGTCACCAATTTACTTAACATGCAAGTCTTTGAACTGAAGGAAGAAGGCGGGGCACCAGAGAAACATGTAAACTCCACATAGAGAAGCCCCAAAAGGTTCAAACACAGAACCTTCCTGCTGTGAGGCCACAATGCTCACCACTTCAACAACGTGCCACCCCTGAACAAACCTGTTTACTGTAAATTTCTACGTGGAACATTTTTTTAAGTGGTTTCATTCAGATTTTTCATGAAATTAGGTCACTTATGTCCAGTGAGTCAAGTCATCAAATGAAATGATAAAAGATGAATTTCAAAATACAACTTTAAAGCAAAACAATTTTGGTTTAAGTATTAGATTTGGTGGGGGTATTTTAAGAAACAAGTGATCATTTCTCACTTTAAAGAGGTCAGACACTGTATCTAATGTGATGCATAATGAGGCACACTTCTATTGTTCCTCCAGTGAAAGGACAGAGTGTGGGAAACCAGAGGAAACTCACTCACAGAGCCCTGAGGGACAATAGATCCAGACCTCTGCCCTGAAGAGACAGAGATTAAAGTTAGCCTGGCTCCCAGAAATGCAAAACTCCTTATCAGTTTAAAATTATAGATTAAAGTTTTCAATATTTTACTACCATGATGAAAAAATGCTGGGCAAAGTCTTTTTTAAAATAGGGGCACTGCACACATACAGGGGTGCTGAAGTGGGGTACCTTGTTAAATAGTGTTTCCCTCCTGTTAAAATTATGTTTCCTGTAGCACCAACACCAACAATTACATCTGTGATGTGACTAAAAACATTTAAGACCCAATCAATCTTAATTTAAGACACTTTAATAATTTTTAAGGCCTTGTATTGATAAATGTGTATTTAGGATAACTGAAGACTTTTTAAGGACCTGCGGCCACCCTGCACACAGGTCAGAATTTCTTTGACAGAACACAACCACAGCTAAATACCACATGTTGACCTCAGTGTATACTGGTTATATTAACTTATAGGTTTTCAAATGGAATACCAGGTATGTGATTTCTGTGCATGATTCCAATACAGTCACTACTGACTGAATATATTTATTTTTTAATTAAATGTTTTGAGGTGTATGATCTGAACAACAAAGGGGAAAAAACAAGGAGGATCTATTTAATGGCCGTCATAAAAGAATAATCAAAAGGTTCATATGGATTTAGACACACAGCTTAACTTCCTTTAATAGACGGAATGTGGGAAAACTCTGGAGATCAGAGTTGAGCGTGATTATCATCCTAAACCCTCCAGCAGCAGATTATTCTCTAAAGGGATTTGGCACACTTCAGGAAACAGCTGCCTCAATTTCCCACCCTCATTTATAGAGCTGAGATCTTGATCCAGGTCCTGATTAAAAAGAAAAAGAAAGAACAAATTTTGACTGGATGGTCAATGTGTCAAAATTATTGAAAGTTGAGGAAATGATTGCCAAATAAATGTAGCTGCCCTTGTTAATATAAATTCTTTATCAGAATTTCAAACTTCTCAAACTGTCCCAGTCAGCCAATGGTGTTCTTTCCCTCCAGATGGTTGGTGACGTCAGGCTCTGTTTCTACTACAACACACGTCCAGTATCAGTCACAAAGGCTCCATTCAAAGTCCTTTTGTCGTTCATTGACCACAGCATTCAAGGAGTCAGTGTGGGAAACTGAGACCAACTTTCTACCCACACTGACCACAAGACACAAGTCAGAAGACTGAAACATCTGGACAGCAGAGTGAATGTTGTTCTCAAGTTTTTAAATACTTTGTGATCATCACAGTGTTATTACTGCAATAAAAATTGTCTTTCTAAAGTAAAGTGATCCAGGTAATCCCAGAAACAAGACAAATCGTATTGAATGAAAAATGTCATTAAATCTATTAAGGAAAAAATGAGGATAAATACCATGAAATATACTTTAGGTTGTGGCACAACACAAGCATTTAAATACAAACAACTATTTCCACTGATTGTTTGTTAGTTACATGTTACAAGTTTATGGTACTTTTGACTAAGATGGAATTAATTGTTTGTCTCCCACGTGTGTGATGTGATGATGAGCGTGTGCTCAGTCAAATTCATTGATCCCAGCATCAGGCAGCAGATCTGCCCCCTCTACAGGGTCAACACTTTCCCAGATTCACACAGAGCTCTGTGAGTCTCTCTCCATCACCCCCCCAGTCCTCCACCTGTTCCCCTGAGATCTAACCATTGCCCGTGCATCAATAAAACCAGTTGGCTTGTGGCACCCCTTATTGTCTTACAAGGCTCTCTGATTGGCTGAGACTGTGAGAAAGTCGGACAAGACCCAGACCCACACATTGATATGGAGATGTGGGACTATAAATAGGAGGGATGAAGCCAGCAGAGATCAGATTCTCTCTACAGAGACCTCTACAGCACACAGATCCAGACATGGCACCTACAATCACTGCAGCAATGACCAATTCTCAGGAGCATCTCACTCTGACCCACAAGGTAAACTCAAGATCCAAGAAAAATGTACCCATCATAAGAAGTGAACTTTGTTCATGCTAACATTTACTCCAGAATAAGTTTATTAATGACTTTGTTCTTCTTCCTGCAGCTCAGAAAGCCTCTGGTGGAGAAGTTACGCAGAGAGCGAATCAACAGCAGCATTGAGCAGCTCAAGTCTCTCCTGGGTCCAGAGTTCCTCAAACAGCAGCCAGACTCCAAGCTGGAGAAAGCAGACATCCTGGAGATGACAGTGTGTTTCCTGACACAGCTGCAGCAGCAGAATCAAGCTGTGAACTCAGCAGCTGTCAGTCAGGGCTACTCCAGGTGTGTCCAAGAGGTGACACACTTCCTGTCCAAAGAGCAGGTGAAGACACAGTCCCAGAGAAGACTGCTGAACCACTTCAACAAGCTGCAGTCTTCCTCTGATAACAACCTGACAGAGGCTGACTTCTCTCCTCTGAGCTCCACAGTCCAGACCAGCATCACCAAAGAACAGAGTCCAGTCAACAGCGCCCTCTGGAGGCCGTGGTAGACACCTACAGACTGGAGTTACTACCACACAAACTCAGATGACCATATTGGTCAAAGATTACTGGAAATGAATTCTTCTGAATTCTGACATTTGATGAACTTGTTCTTCTGTTTGTACAGAAGGTTTTATTTTGTGTGTTTTCCTGAGGAAATGGCAACAACAATATCTTTCAAATTAAGAAAGAGAACTTCTTATCATGCATGTTGCATGAACCAAATCTGATTGCATCAGCAATTATTATTATTATATCTCACTGTACTTCTTGTATTGGTAGGATATATTTCTATGGTAACAATTGTTATATTTTGATTGTTACTGATCATTGTTAAAAGAATTGAAATGTCTGGTTTTATAGACATATTGTCATAATGGACTTTAATCTCTTTGATTACTCAAAACTGATCTGTTGTCTTTCAAATTAAGAAAGAGAACTTCTTATCATGCATGTTGCATGATCCAAATCTGATTGCATCAGCAATTATTATAATTAGATCTCACTGTACTTCCCGTTTTGGTGGAATACAGTATGGTTACATTTGTTATCTTTAAATTGTTATTGATCATTTGGTCAGAAACTCAAAACTGATCTGTTGTTAGATCCAAATGTTTATGCTTTTCTTTTTTAAGAGTTTGCCTTTTGTCACAATTTTCCTGTGACACTTTTATGTCTCACTGTACATCATGTGGTGGTACAATACTGTGTGTTGAGATATTTATTACCTCTTGATAGGCATTTATAATTTTGAATTGATCAAAAATCTTAACTGTCCTCTTTTAAGGACATTTTGTCATTATGGACTTTCCCTCACTTGTGTGATTATTGAAAAATGATCTGTTTAAAGATCAGTATGTTTATGCTTTTAGTGTAAAAGGCTTGTTAAATGTCACAGTTTTCCAGTGACCATGTCATTTTTACATTTTGAGAATCAAATGACGTGAGTGGTTATTGAGAACAATGTGACCTGTTGTAAGGTCAGTTTTTAATAATTTGTCTTTTGTTGACTAAATATAAATGTTTTTATCCATTTGGAGAAAAAAATCTCAAAGGTACAATGTGGACTGTGTCCTCAATGATTGTAAATGTTTGTCTTTTATAAAGACAGTTGTTCCTTTACTCTCTCTGAGTACAGTGTGTCTTGTGGAAATCTACAAGTTGTTGTTGTGATGTATCATCACCTCTAGTTGGAGCTGTCATAATTTATGTGGCTCACTGTGTTGAATAAACAAACACTGCAAGCTGAAAATTGTTGTCTTGAGTTATTTTTCCTAATACCTGACCTAGTTATGATGATGAAAAAGTGGCGGGGGGTTGGTCACCTAATTCATAGAGTTCTCTGTAGCCATGCTACCTCTGTATAACACAGGTTTTTTCTATCTTTATAATATCACCCATCCATCTGCTATAACTGCTTATCCTTTACAGGGTCACGGGGGGCTGGAGCCCATTCCAGCTGAACTGTGCTGTAGGCAGGCACACCCTGGACAGGTTGCCAAAAAAATCACAGGGATGACACACAAAGATGGACAATAATTACCACAAACAGGTAATTTAGAGTCACCCATTAACTTAAAGTGCATGTCATTGCACTGAGTGAAGAAGCCAGGGCACCAGAAGAAAACATGCAAATTCCGCACAGAAGCTCCAACAGGTTTAAAATCAGAACCTTCCTGCTGTGAGGTCACATTGCTAACCACTTCAACACCGTTGCCTCTGACCATACCTGTTTACTGAAAATGTATGTAAATTTTCTTTGGTTTCATTCTGATAATTGATAAAATAAGTCACCTATTTCCAGTAAGTTGAGTCATCAAATTTGAATAAAAAAAAATATACATACATATATATATATTTCAAGATAGTGTTTGGAGGCAACGGTATTTTGGTTTACGTGCTAGATGTAATTTAGGATAATTATTTTCTCACTTTAAAGAGGGCAGACATTGTATCTAATGTGATGCATAATGAGGCACACTTCTATTGTTCCTCCAGTGAAAGGACAGAGTGTGGGAAACCAGAGGAAACTCACTCACAGAGCCCTGAGGGACAATAGATCCAGACCTCTGCCCTGAAGAGACAGAGATTAAAAGACACCCCGGCTCCCCCAAAACATTCCCAATATGTTTTAAATCTATTTTTTTCCGACCATGATAAAAAAAAAGACCTGCTAAAGATGTTCTACAAGTTTCTGTCAGTGAGGTTAATTGTAAAACTAAATTGTTAAATCTCAATTTAAAATGTGAAATATTTGCTGTGTTCCAGGACTACAGTCGTATAATATTTTAGGACTGGAATCAAATCACTGTAGAATGAGAACACTGTTCAGCATCTAAACCACACAGGTCAGAATTTTGCTGACAGAATACGACCAATTCGAATATGACATACCGCACACTGACCTCAGTGTATATTGGTGATATCAACATACAGGTTTTATGTGATTTCTGAGCTGGTTTCCAACACAACCAATATTGACTTAATGTACAGTTTGAAAGGAAATGTTGATGAGCTGTAAAATGTCAACAGAAAAAAAGAGAGTGGGAGAGCACTGGGGAGAGAAGAAAACTGAAAGGAACAATCTAATGGCCACCATGTGTTTAAAAAAAAAAATTAAAAAAAAGGTCCATTTGAATTTAGACACACGTTATGTTCTTGTACTGGACAGAGTGTGGGAAAACTCTGATCAGACCTTAGCATGATTATCATCCTAAACCCTCCAGCAGCAGATTATTCTCTAAAGGGATTTGGCACACTTCAGGAAACAGCTGCCTCAACCTCCCACCCTCATCTATAGAGCTGAGATCTTGATCCAGGTCCTGATTAAAAAAAAAGAACAAATTTTGACTGGATGGTCAATGTGTCAAAATTATTTAAAGTTGAGGAAATGATTGCCAAATAAATGTAGCTGCCCCGTTAATATAAATTCTTTATCAAAATTTCAAACTTTATAAACTGTCCCAGTCAGCCAATGGTGTTCTTTCCCTCCAGATGGTTGGTGACGTCAGGCTCTGTTTCTACTACAACACACGTCCAGTATCAGTCACAAAGGCTCCATTCAAAGTCCTTTTGTCGTTCATTGACCACAGCATTCAAGGAGTCAGTGTGGGAAACTGAGACCAACTTTCTACCCACACTGACCACAAGACACAAGTCAGAAGACTGAAACATCTGGACAGCAGAGTGAATGTTGTTCTTAAGCTTTTAAACACACTGTGATCATCACAGTCGTATTACTGCAATAAAACAGACTTTCTTAGATAAAATAATCTAATTATTTCCAGAAACTTGTTAAATTTCATTAAATGAAAATTGTCATGGGATTTATTGACAAAAAATGGGGATAAATGAAATGAAACTACTACAGTACTTTTTAACCAAGATGGAATTCATTGTCAGTCTCCCACGTGTGTGATGTGATGATGAGCGTGTGCTCAGTCAAAGTCATTGATCCCAGCATCAGGCAGCAGATCTGCTCTCTCTACAGGGTCAACACTTTCCCAGATTCACACAGAGCTCTGCGAGTCTCTCTCCATCACCCCCCCAGTCCTCCACCTGTTCCCCTGAGATCTAACCATTGTCCCTGGAGCAATATCACAGCATTCACCGCGTTGCCGTTCCACATGTCTTATTGTGTCACCGAGCTCTCTGATTGGCTGAGAGTGTGAGAAACTCCAGTGAAACCAGGACCCACACATTGATATGGAGATGTGGGACTATAAATAGGAGGGATGAAGCCAGCAGAGATCAGATTCTCTCTACAGAGACCTCTACAGCACACAGATCCAGACATGGCACCTACAATCACTGCAGCAATGACCAATTCTCAGGAGCATCTCACTCTGACCCACAAGGTAAACTCAAGATCCAAGAAAAATGTATCCATCATAAGAAGTGAACTTTGTTAATGCTAACATTTACTCCAGAATAAGTTTACTAATGACTTTGTTCTTCTTCCTGCAGCTCAGAAAGCCTCTGGTGGAGAAGTTGCGCAGAGAGCGAATCAACAGCAGCATTGAGCAGCTCAAGTCTCTCCTGGGTCCAGAGTTCCTCAAACAGCAGCCAGACTCCAAGCTGGAGAAAGCAGACATCCTGGAGATGACAGTTTGTGTCCTGACACAGCTGCAGCAGCAGAATCAACAGCAGAGAAGACTGCTGAACCACTTCAACAAGCTGCAGTCTTCCTCTGATAACAACCTGACAGAGGCTGACTTCTCTCCTCTGAGCTCCACAGTCCAGACCAGCATCACCAAAGAACAGAGTCCAGTCAACAGCGCCCTCTGGAGGCCGTGGTAGACACCTACAGACTGGAGTTACTACCACACAAACTCAGATGACCATATTGGTCAAAGATTACTGGAAATGAATTCTTCTGAATTCTGACATTTGATGAACTTGTTCTTCTGTTTGTACAGAAGGTTTTATTTTGTGTGTTTTCCTGAGGAAATGACAACAACAATATCTTTCAAATTAAGAAAGAGAACTTCTTATCATGCATGTTGCATGAACCAAAACTGATTGCATCAGCAATTACTGTCATTACACATCACCGTAGTATATAATGCTATTTTACCATTTTGTTACTAATCATAGTGATCAAAAAACTTTAAAACTCTTATTTTGACATACTGTCATGATAGCCTTTGATCTTTCTGATTACTTATAACGGATCTATTTTTAGATCCAATTGTTTATCCTTTTATGCTAAAAGATTTGATTAGTGTCACAACTTTTCTGTGATACTTTATGTCTCACTGCACATCATGTTTTGGTACAATATAGTGCATGGAAAAATGTATTACCACTTGATAGGTACTGATTATCTGAATTGTAATGAACATTCCCTCACTTTATGTGATTACTGAAAAATGATCTGTTGTAAGATCAACATGTTTATTCATTTAATGAAAACATTTTTTTAATGTCTCACTGTCACAGTTTTCCAGTGACCATGTCATTTTTTTTACATGTTGATTATCAAACCAGTTTAGTGGTTATCAAGAACAATGTGACCTGTTGTAAGGTCAGTTTTTAATATTTTGTCCTTTGTTGACTAAATGTAAATGATTTTATCCATTTGAGGTGAAAATCTCAAAAGTATGATATGGACTGTGTCCTCCTTTATTGTGTTTGTCTTTTATAAAGACAGTTGTTCCTTTACTCTCTCTGAGTACTGTTGATGTGATGTATCATCACCTCTAGTTGGAGCTTTCATGCTTCATATGGCTCATTGTGCCATGCTGAATAAAAAACCCACTGCCAGTTGAAAATATTTCTCATGTTGTTGTGTCTTTTTATAATGATGAAAATCAGACTTTCATCCTTTATTTTCATCTAAAAATAATTGACAGAGGGCTCCATCATTGGTTCTACCTTTGATTGACAAATCAAGATAAAACTCAGCCCACACACTTTTTGTTTACCCATAACATGACTGTTCAGTGTTAAACTAAGCATTGGAATGTGGTTCAATTAAGAAATCAGTGTTATCTCACTCTATCATTAAGGAGTAAGTGACATCATCAAACCAAATGAGAAAATCTACATTTCAAAGACAGTTTTGCTACATCATTGTTTTGTGTAACTGTCTGTTTGAGGTATTTTAATGTAAACGTTTATGTTAACCATCTCTCACTTTAAAGAGGTCAGGCATTGTATCTGATGAGATGCATAATGAGGCACACTTCTATTGTTCCTCCAATAAAAGCAGTGAAAGGACAGAGTGTGGGAAACCTGAGGAAACTCACTCACAGAGCCCTGAGGGACAATAGATAAAGACCTTTGCCCTGAAGGGACAGAGATTAAAGAGACCCTGGCTTCTCAGGCTGAAACTTGTTTTGAATATTTGCTGTTGGTTGTAACTGTTCCTCTGATATATATCAGCTTCAACACATTTTTAAACTATTGAAATTCCATCCAGCGAGAGCCCAAATTTTTAGCACGGTGTTTGAAAAGGTTTCTCTCAGTTATACAATGCAACATTTAATTAAACTGAAAATTTGGTTAATTTCACCAAATGTTATGTTTCTCAGAATTCCAACCAGAATTGTTGTAGTGAGAGCTGAGGGAGACTGGGACTGATTACCCACGGCCTTCCATAAGCGTGGCACGAAGAGTTTAATTTTGTTTGCAGTTTTTTATGAAGTTATTTGTGCCATAAGTTAATTAAAGCTGGCTGAATAAATTGTTTCTAAACTGATTTTTTTATATCAAAAAAATAGTAGAAGTTCTCTAAATCCTCTCTCATCCCTTTAAAATGCACAAAATGCTTTAGTCAGCCCCTGCTGCTAGATTAGCTTCACTTGGCAGCCAAAAAATAATGTTTTCGTCAAAAAAAGTCAAACCCTGGTAAGCAGTGATGCCGTGTATATTTCGAGGGCTTTTATTGTGAACAAAAAGTGGAGCCAATTGGAGTAAAGCCTGATTTATGGTCGTGCGTTGAGTCGACGACGTCGCTACGTGGTTGCCGTGACGCCGTCGTGAACCCTTCGAACTTCTCCGTCACTCCGTCTCGTCGCGGTGCAATTCACCGCCAGAGCAGTAGGAGGCTTCGTTCCTTTGCTGAGTGGTTATCGTCGTCTCTAGTTGATTCTTCGTTTAGCTTCCGGCTTTTTCGGTCACAGAGAAATGAACACGGAGCACGGACAGACGGCTCTGGCCGTATCCGTATTGAACGTTGTGCACAATGGCATATATATAATGAGCCTTAACAACATCTACATCGCAATAGATGATGTTTAAAGACGGCGGGGATGGCGGTGGAAATACGGAACCGGAAATGCGTTGCTACCAAGCAAACCAATCACAGCCGTGCCGGTCTGCGCTGGGTCCGCGTCGCCTCGACGCGTAGTTACATTTTTGGGGAGGTGCACGTCAGGCTACGCCGGGGGCTACGGCGAGCCCTCTGCGTAGCCCCGTAGCCTACAACGTAGCGACGTCGTCGATTCAACGCACGACCATAAATCAGGCTTAACTTTGTGGGAGGCAATTAAGTGTTTGCCGCCTTGGTTCAGACTACTGGGCCTCAGTGTTGTTATTTCATTGCCTTCATTAGTATGGGCGCAATGCTAGTTGGCAGTAGACCGGCACGGCAGCAAGTGATATTTTAGCAGATCGGTTTATTTCCTGTAGTGTAAACAGTGCCACAGGACTAGAAGCACTCAAGATGGTCAGTGTCATGACAAAATTTAGATGTATGCATAAATGTGTGTGTGTGTGTGTGTGTGTGCGTGACACAAACAACACAGGAGCAGCTCAGGAGCAGTAAAGCAGTGCGTACCTAAATGATACCAAAATGCAGCAGAGACTCTCAGCACAGTTTTTTTTATTATATGACTATTTTGGTACCAACATTTATCCACCAGTGTGATGGATTTAGTTGCCAAACGGATAATTTACTCGCATTTGGCATGTGGCAGGTGTTAATTTTGGACCCTACAACTAACGCTGCTGGAACACCAACATAGACTGTCATGCCTTTCCCCAAGAGAGGGAAACTGGGGTCCCATAAAACAAAATTGAAAAGGTGCATGAGAAAAACATGGATCAAGACAGGGAGGGCCGGGGGCCCACAGAGACTGCTCATGCATCGGGCCCAGAATTTGGTGCATCGCCCCTGATTACAACGCTCCAGCTTTGAGCAGCAAACAGCTGAAAAAGAAACTACTCCACTAGTTTCATTTGATAAGGCTGTTTCACACAGAAATGTCAAGACTACTAAATTAGGACATAAACAACATTGAGAACCAAGAATTTTCATAACTAAATCAATCACCACTGCTTCAGAAAACAAGGCAATCCTGCCTTCACAACATATCACTGTCTTATTAGCAGGCCCCAAGGCAATCTGCAGATTCTTTTCTCATTATAGGCAATATTCATTTACGATAACTGTTTCTGAACAAAAATAACATCACACAACACATTAAAACCTAAAATTACATCAAGCAACCTAAAAGAACTACTTAGATGATTTCGTAGAAAACTTTAAGGTTAGCTAACAGTTGCTCACCTGAAACTTGAAGGGAGGAGGGTCTGTGGTGAAGAGTCCTGAGGATCACATCCTTTCAGTCACTGTTGTTACTTTAGGTTTGGTTTCTCTTTAAAGATCTGCCAACTGTCATGGAGCACTTAACGGGTCTTCAGTTAGGTCCATCAATGTTCACTGACAGCGTTCATTAAATCCATTAACGATTGAAACGGTTGTAGCTCGACCCGGTCTCTGTTCTTCTGTCTTTTGTATGAACACACAAAGTAAGTTTTAGACATACTTGCTTTGGTTTGTTTGGTCCAAAAAGCATCCGCATAGTGGCAGGAGCCCCAGCAGACAGCGACGGGCCCAGTATTTTGTGTACGGATGAGTCGCAATGACAGAACACAGGACCAAAGTTAGCCGTTAGCCGTTGCGTTGGGTGTTAGCTCACCTGCCGCTAAGCTACATTTCTTTACTTTTCTTCTGATAGTTTCCTCAGACGCTACACTACCCGTGCGTCCTACAACTTTTGTTAACTTTTGGCCGCAAAAGTTAAAAGGAACATTTTTGGGCGTTATTTTTCACCTTAATTGTCCATCTTAATGTTTAAGAATCCATTAACGGTTTGAACGTTTTTACACAAGTTAGTTCCGGTCAAGCAATTTGATTGGACGAGAGGCATTCCATGAGTGCGCTGGGATGTTTAACTGTGAATGTTTCACTCCGCTTACAGGTGTACTGAACGGTTAATTAAGCTAACCGTTAGCTACAATAAGGGTAGTGGTAACGAAGTTTACACCGAAAAGAGGAACATAGTGCCACAAATATAATCAAGTTAAATAATGATTTGTGGTCAGAAAAGGCTGAGGGGACAGAAGGAAGCCTATTTAACTGGTCGCTAAATAAATGAAAACACACAAAGTGTATGTGCAGGACTCTTTATGTGTTGCTTGGCAACAGTCCAGTCCCTGTCTAGATGTGGAACCAGGGGTGTAAATACAGACAGTGCAGGCAGTGCTGGGGCCCCTGGGGTGGAGGCTGTATAGACAGGGTACTTACTTATTGACACGCTCGCCTGACTTAACCGACCGCCGCTCATCAGGTGAAACAACGAGTCCACTTCTTCTTTGATGCGTAATTTATCACCTCTGTAATCATCAATGACAAACTTACAAATATTCATGAATGTGTGTCCAGAAACCATTAAAATGTATTAATTTTTACCATTGCAATGAGCAGCATACACCTGATAGCATGTATCCACTTCGTGTCACATTAATTATAACCAGAATGAGCAAAAATGACAACTCAGATACTCCACCTTGATGTTCTGACCCAGTAGCCTCCTACAAAAACATGAGTTTAACTTTTTACAATATTTATTATTTGCGTGTGTTGAAAGTAAGATAATTATTTTTAATTTTCACATATTGTTTAAGTACACATCTTTCACTTTTGTGGTTATTGTTTGACCTCAAAAGGTCCATTTGTAGTGGGGCACATGTCTATTTTTTCTGCTAATGGACGGAGTGTGGGAAAGCTCTGGAGGGAAGATTTCAGTGTGAATGACATTCATCCCACCAGCAGCCAAGTCATTCCCCAAAGGGATTTGGCACACTTCAGGAAACAGCTGCCCCCCAGGAAACCTCCCGCCCTCATGTGTAGAGCTGAAACTTTGATCCAGTTGATGGTCAGTTATGAGGCAGGATTATTATTACTGGAGGTTCAACTATGTATTGCAATGATTGGAAAATGAAAACATGGGATAATGAGTCATTTTGGTGATACTTAATAAAAGATTTCCCACCAAAATTTAAAATATTACAAACCGTCTGAGCCAGCCAATGGTGTTCTTTCCCTCCAGATGGCTGATGATGTCAGACTGTGTTTCTATAACAACACACAGCCAGCATCTGTCACTGAAGTCCCTTTGTGGTTCATTGACCACACCATACAGAGAGTCAGTGTGGGAATCTGAGCTCAGCTTGTTCCTCACACCGACTACAAGGCACGTGTCAAAAGACTCGACTACATCTGGACAGCTGCATGATTATTGTGTTACAATAGTTTATTTCAAGTACCATAAATGGGCATCACACTCGTTTCTAGGCTATTTGTTTTACAAAATGGTGCATTTTTGATTATATAACATTTAAGAAAAATCAATCAAATTAAAAAATAAAACTAAACAGCTAATTAAATTAAAAAGTCAAGATACTGTAGAGATAATTCACCTGTTACATTTTCTTTGGTTTTAGCTCAATAAAAACAATGAAAAAAGAAAGATAACAAAAAATTCCACGGAGTTTGTATATTTATTTTCTGTCACACATGTTACTCCCTCACGTGTGTGATGTGATGATGAGCGTGTGCTCAGTCAAAGTCATTGATCCCAGCATCAGGCAGCAGATCTGCTCTCTCTACAGGGTCAACACTTTCCCAGATTCACACAGAGCTCTGTGAGTCTCTCTCCATCACCCCCCCAGTCCTCCACCTGTTCCCCTGAGATCTAACCATTGTCCCCCGGGGGAATAACAGCGTTAAGTGTGCTGCACCCCTTATTGTCTCATCAAGCTCTCTGATTGGCTGAGAGTGTGAGAAAGTCCAGTGAAACCAGGACCCACACATTGATATGGAGATGTGGGACTATAAATAGGAGGGATGAAGCCAGTAGAGATCAGATTCTCTCTACAGAGACCTCTACAGCACACAGATCCAGACATGGCACCTACAATCACTGCAGCAATGACCAATTCTCAGGAGCATCTCACTCTGACCCACAAGGTAAACTCAAGATCCAAGAAAAATGTATTCATCATGGAAGTTATCTTCATTTATGCTAACATTTACTCCAGAAAAAGTTTATTAATGACTTTGTTCTTCTTCCTGCAGCTCAGAAAGCCTCTGGTGGAGAAGTTACGCAGAGAGCGAATCAACAGCAGCATTGAGCAGCTCAAGTCTCTCCTGGGTCCAGAGTTCCTCAAACAGCAGCCAGACTCCAAGCTGGAGAAAGCAGACATCCTGGAGATGACAGTGTGTTTCCTGACAAAGCTGCAGCAGCAGAGTCAAGCTAAGGACTCAGCAGCTGTCGGTCAGGGCTACTCCAGGTGTGTCCAAGAGGTGACACACTTCCTGTCCAAAGAGCAGGTGAAGACACAGTCCCAGAGAAGACTGCTGAACCACTTCAACAAGCTGCAGTCTTCCTCTGATAACAACCTGACAGAGGCTGACTTCTCTCCTCTGAGCTCCACAGTCCAGACCAGCATCACCAAAGAACAGAGTCCAGTCAACAGCGCCCTCTGGAGGCCGTGGTAGACACCTACAGACTGGAGTTACTACCACACAAACTCAGATGACCATATTGGTCAAAGATTACTGGAAATGAATTCTTCTGAATTCTGACATTTGATGAACTTGTTCTTCTGTTTGTACAGAAGGTTTTATTTTGTGTGTTTTCCTGAGGAAATGACAACAACAATATCTTTCAAATTAAGAAAGAGAACTTCTTATCATGCATGTTGCATGAACCAAATCTGATTGCATCAGCAATTATTATAATTAGATCTCACTGTACTTCCTATTTTGGTGGAATACAGTATGGTTGCATTTGTTATCTTTAAATTGTTATTGATCATTTGGTCAGAAACTTTTCTTTTTCCAAGAAAATATCTTTGATTTCTCAAAACTGATCTGTTGTTAGATCCAAATGTTTATGCTTTTTGAGTTTTACTTTGTCACAATTTTCCTGTGACACTTTTATGTCTCACTGTACATCATGTGTTGGTACAATACTGTGTGTTGACATATTTATTACCTCTTGATAGGTATTTATAATTTTGAATTGATCAAAAATCTTAACCGTCCTCTTTTAAGGACATTTTGTCATTATGGACTTTCCCTCACTTGTGTGATTATTGAAAAATGATCTGTTTAAAGATCAGTATGTTTATCCTTTGACTGTAAAAGGCTTGTTAAATGTCACAGTTTTCCAGTGACCATGTCATTTTTACATTTTAAGAATCAAACCAATTTAGTGGTTATTTTGAACAATGTGACATGTTGTAAGGTTAGTTTTTAGTATTTCTCCTTTTGCTCACTACAGCTAATTGTTTTGATCCATTTGGAGATAAAAATCTCAAAGGTACAATGTGGACTGTGTCCTCAATGATTGTAAATGTTTGTCTTTTACAAAGACAGTTGTTCCTTTACTCTCTCTGAGTACAGTGTGTCTTGTGGAAATCTACAAGTTGTTGTTGTGATGTATCATCACCTCTAGTTGGAGCTGTCATAATTTATGTGGCTCACTGTGTTGAATAAACAAACACTGCAAGCTGAAAATTGTTGTCTTGAGTTATTTTTCCTAATACCTGACCTAGTTATGATGATGAAAAAGTGGCAGGGGGTTGGTCACCTAATTCATAGAGTTCTCTGTAGCCATGCTACCTCTGTATAACAAAGGTTTTTTCTATCTTTATAATATCACCCATCCATCTGCTATAGCTGCTTATCCTTTAGAGGGTCATGGGGGGCTGGAGCCCATTCCAACTGGAACATACAGGTAGTTTAGAGCAGGGGTGGGCGATATATATCGTAAACGATAATACTGTCATTGTTGTTTTAACGATGTGCAAATTTACGTTAGCCAGTATGCAAATTACTTACAAAAACAACTGAAAACACACATTGAAACCAGGTTGAAACCCCTAACATTCACTGAACAAGAGTTTCGTAACTTGCACGCAGCAGCACGCCGCAGTATGCCTAGGCAGCCACATGACCTCTCAATGGCACCTTCCCGGCAGGTTAGCCTGCTGCTAAACAAACATGAGCGAGACAACATGGCAACACCGCCCACAGTGGGTCAACTGTAGTGATATCAAAATGGTAAATTAATGGTTAATTATCTTGTGAGGGGGTGTCTCACACTTTACGTTTGGTGGCGCATACTGATTCTGTACAGAATCATCAAAAGGTCCATTTGTAGTGGGGCGCATGCCTTCTGTTAATGCACGGAGTGTGGGAAAGCTCTGGAGGGAAGACTTCAGTCTGAATGACATTCATCCCACCAGCAGCCAAGTCATTCCCCAAAGGGATTTGGCACACTTCAGGAAACAGCTGCCCCCCAGGAAACCTCCCACCCTCATGTGTAGAGCTGAAACTTTGATCCAGTTGATGGTCAGTTATGAGGCAGGATTATTACTGGAGGTTCAAATATGTATTGCAATGATTGGAAACTGAAAACATGGGATAATGAGTCATTTTGGTGATACTTAATAAAAGATTTTTCCACCAAAATTTAAAATATTACAAACTGTCTGAGCCAGCCAATGGTGTTCTTTCCCTCCAGATGGCTGATGATGTCAGACTGTGTTTCTATAACAACACACAGCCAGCATCTGTCACTGAAGTCCCTTTGTGGTTCATTGACCACACCATACAGAGAGTCAGTGTGGGAAACTGAGCTCAGCTTGTTCCTCACACCGACTACAAGGCACGTGTCAAAAGACTCAACGACATCTGGACAGCTGTCTGATTATTGTGCTGAGTTTATTTCAAGTACCATGAACGGGCAGCAAACTATTTTGGAACATATTGTACAGTTCGCAAAATGGGGGATTTTTTTAAAAAGCAAATTGAATTTTTTTTAATCAAATTTGAAAATTCCATAACTAATCAGCAGTTCAAAACAGAGAGATTGCACCTGCCACATGTAAAGTTTAACTCAATGAACCATCAGCAGCAGAAAAATAAAATGTTCACTTAGTTTTTAAATCTATCCTACATGTTATTCATATGTTATACTATAAATTGTTCTTTCCTCACGTGTGTGATGTGATGATGAGCGTGTGCTCAGTCAAAGTCATTGATCCCAGCATCAGGCAGTAGATCTGCTCTCTCTACAGGGTCAACACTTTCCCAGATTCACACAGAGCTCTGTGAGTCTCTCTCCATCACCCCCCCCAGTCCTCCACCTGTTCCCCTGAGATCTAACCATTGTCCCCCGGGGCAATTACAGCATTAAGTGTGCTACACCCCTTACTGTCTCATCAAGCTCTCTGATTGGTTGAGAGTGTGAGAAAGTCCAGTGAAACCAGGACCCACACATTGATATGGAGATGTGGGACTATAAATAGGAGGGATGAAGCCAGTAGAGATCAGATTCTCTCTACAGAGACCTCTACAGCACACAGATCCAGACATGGCACCTACAATCACTGCAGCAATGACCAATTCTCAGGAGCATCTCACTCTGACCCACAAGGTAAACTCAAGATCCAAGAAAAATGTATCCATCATAAGAAGTGAACTTTGTTCATGCTAACATTTACTCCAGAAAAAGTTTATTAATGACTTTGTTCTTCTTCCTGCAGCTCAGAAAGCCTCTGGTGGAGAAGTTACGCAGAGAGCGAATCAACAGCAGCATTGAGCAGCTCAAGTCTCTCCTGGGTCCAGAGTTCCTCAAACAGCAGCCAGACTCCAAGCTGGAGAAAGCAGACATCCTGGAGATGACAGTTTGTGTCCTGACACAGCTGCAGCAGCAGCATCAACAGCAGAGAAGACTGCTGAACCACTTCAACAAGCTGCAGTCTTCCTCTGATAACAACCTGACAGAGGCTGACTTCTCTCCTCTGAGCTCCACAGTCCAGACCAGCATCACCAAAGAACAGAGTCCAGTCAACAGCGCCCTCTGGAGGCCGTGGTAGACACCTACAGACTGGAGTTACTACCACACAAACTCAGATGACCATATTGGTCAAAGATTACTGGAAATGAATTCTTCTGAATTCTGACATTTGATGAACTTGTTCTTCTGTTTGTACAGAAGGTTTTATTTTGTGTGTTTTCCTGAGGAAATGACAACAACAATATCTTTCAAATTAAGAAAGAGAACTTCTTATCATGCATGTTGCATGAACCAAATCTGATTGCATCAGCAATTATTATAATTAGATCTCACTGTACTTCCCGTTTTGGTGGAATACAGTATGGTTACATTTGTTATCTTTAAATTGTTATTGATCATTTGGTCAGAAACTTTTCTTTTTCCAAGAAAATATCTTTGATTTCTCAAAACTGATCTGTTGTTAGATCCAAATGTTTATGCTTTTTGAGTTTTACTTTGTCACAATTTTCCTGTGACACTTTTATGTCTCACTGTACATCATGTGTTGGTACAATACTGTGTGTTGACATATTTATTACCTCTTGATAGGTATTTATAATTTTGAATTGATCAAAAATCTTAACCGTCCTCTTTTAAGGACATTTTGTCATTATGGACTTTCCCTCACTTGTGTGATTATTGAAAAATGATCTGTTTAAAGATCAGTATGTTTATCCTTTGACTGTAAAAGGCTTGTTAAATGTCACAGTTTTCCAGTGACCATGTCATTTTTACATTTTAAGAATCAAACCAATTTAGTGGTTATTTTGAACAATGTGACCTGTTGTAAGGTTAGTTTTTAGTATTTCTCCTTTTGCTCACTACAGCTAATTGTTTTGATCCATTTGGAGAAAAAAATCTCAAAGGTACTATGTGGGCTGTGTCCTCAATGATTGTAAATGTTTGTCTTTTATAAAGACAGTTGTTCCTTTACTCTCTCTGAGTACAGTGTGTCTTGTGGAAATCTACAAGTTGTTGTTGTGATGTATCATCACCTCTAGTTGGAGCTGTCATAATTTATGTGGCTCACTGTGTTGAATAAACAAACACTGCAAGCTGAAAATTGTTGTCTTGAGTTATTTTTCCTAATACCTGACCTAGTTATGATGATGAAAAAGTGGCGGGGGGTTGGTCACCTAATTCATAGAGTTCTCTGTAGCCATGCTACCTCTGTATAACACAGGTTTTTTCTATCTTTATAATATCATCCATCCATCTGCTTTAACTGCTTATCCTTGAGAGGGTCACGGGGGGCTGGAGCCCATTCCAACTGGAACATACAGGTAGTTTAGAGTCACCAGATTACTCAAGGTGCATGTCTTTGAACTGAGGGAGGAAGCCAGGACACCATCAGAAATCTTGCAGACAGCACACAGAGGCCCCAACAGGCTCAAAAGTCAAAACCTTCCTACTATGAGGCCAGAATGCTAACCACTCCAACACTGTTGCCTTTGAACATACCTGTTTACTGTAAATTTATGTAAGACAGTTTTTTACATGGTTTCATTCTGATAATTGATAAAATTAGGTCACTTATTTCCAGTAAGTCATCAAATTAAATCAAATAAAAAATTGATATAGTTTTTGAACGCAAACATATTTTGATATAAGTGTTAGGTGTTTTAATGTAAGGAAAAAAAAGAAAAAATATCAATTCCTCACTTTAAAGAGGGCAGACATTGTATCTGATGAGATGCATAATGAGGCACACTTCTATTGTTCCTCCAATGAAAGCAGTGAAAGGACAGAGTGTGGGAAACCAGAGGAAACTCACTCACAGAGCCCTGAGGGACAATAGATCCAGACCTCTGCCCTGAAGAGACAGAGATTAAAGACATATTTTAAGACTGAAATCAAGACACTGAGGAATAAAACATTTTTCAGTATCTAAACCACACAGGTCAGAATTTTGCTGACAGAATACAACTACAGCCAAATATCACACGTTGACCTCAGTGTATATTGCTTATATCAACATATCGGTTTTATGTGCTTTCTGAGCTGGTTTCCAACACAACCAATATTGACTTCATATATAGAGTGAAAGGAAAAGTTCATGAGTTGTAAACTGGTAAAAAGAGACAGAGAGGCAGAAAGAGAGAGAGAGAGAGAGGGATGGGAAAAGAAGAAAACTGAAAGGAAAAATGTAATAGCAATGTGTGTTAAAAACAAATAAAAACAATAAAAAGGTCCATTTGGATTTAGACACATGATACGTTCTTGTACTGGACAGAGTGTGGGAAAACTCTGATCAGACCTTCGCGTGATTATCATCCTAAACCCTCCAGCAGCAGATTATTCTCTAAAGGGATTTGGCACACTTCAGGAAACAGCTGCCTCAATTTCCCACCCTCATCTATAGAGCTGAGATCTTGATCCAGGTCCTGAATTTTTAAAAAAAAAAGAAAGAACAAATTTTGACTGGATGGTCAATGTGTCAAAATTATTGAAAGTTGAGGAAATGATTGCCAAATAAATGTAGCTGCCCCGTTAATATAAATTCTTTATCAGAATTTCAAAAACTGTCCCAGTCAGCCAATGGTGTTCTTTCCCTCCAGATGGTTGGTGACGTCAGGCTCTGTTTCTACTACAACACACGTCCAGTATCAGTCACAAAGGCTCCATTCAAAGTCCTTTTGTCGTTCATTGACCACAGCATTCAAGGAGTCAGTGTGGGAAACTGAGACCAACTTTCTACCCACACTGACCACAAGACACAAGTCAGAAGACTGAAACATCTGGACAGCAGAGTGAATGTTGTTCTCAAGCTTTTAAATACATTGTGATCATCACAGTCTTCTTACTGCATTAAAACAGACTTTCTTAGTTAAAATAATCTAAATATTTCCAGAAACTAGTTAAATTTCATTAAATGAAAATTGTCACAGCATTTATTAGGGAAAAAAAATGGGGATAAATGAAATGAAATACATTTTAGGTTGTGGCACATCCAAGCATTTTAACACGAAGACCTATTTTAACAGCCTTATTAATACATGAAAGAACTGAATGTCAAAATAATGTGGTTGGTCTTTTAAATATTTAACAAGTCAAAACATATGAGATGAAAACTGTTAGAGAGTAATCAAGGACAAACAAAGAATAAATGACATGAATGGCACCTGCTGGATTTCAGGGTTTGGTACAAAAATGATTAACACAAACATCTATTTCCATTGATTGTTTATGTTAGTTACATGTTACAAGTTTACAGTACTTTTTAACCAAGATGGAATTCATTATCTGTCTCCCACGTGTGTGATGTGATGCTGAGCGTGTGCTCAGTCAAAGTCATTGATCCCAGCATCAGGCAGCAGATCTGCTCTCTCTACAGGGTCAACACTTTCCCAGATTCACAAAAAGCTCTGTGAGTCTCTCTCCATCACCCCCTAGTCCTCCACCTGTTCCCCTGAGATCTAACCATTGTCCCTGGAGCAACATCACAGCATTCACCGCGTTGCCGCTCCACATGTCTTATTGTGTCACCGAGCTCTCTGATTGGCTGAGAGTGTGAGAAAGTCCAGTGAAACCAGGACCCACACATTGATATGGAGATGTGGGACTATAAATAGGAGGGATGAAGCCAGCAGAGATCAGATTCTCTCTACAGAGACCTCTACAGCACACAGATCCAGACATGGCACCTACAATCACTGCAGCAATGACCAATTCTCAGGAGCATCTCACTCTGACCCACAAGGTAAACTCAAGATCAAAGAAAAATGTACCCATCATGGAAGCTGTCTTTGTTCATGCCACCACTTACTCCAGAATAAGCTTATTAATGACTTTGTTCTTCTTCCTGCAGCTCAGAAAGCCTCTGGTGGAGAAGTTACGCAGAGAGCGAATCAACAGCAGCATTGAGCAGCTCAAGTCTCTCCTGGGTCCAGAGTTCCTCAAACAGCAGCCAGACTCCAAGCTGGAGAAAGCAGACATCCTGGAGATGACAGTTTGTGTCCTGACACAGCTGCAGCAGCAGCATCAACAGCAGAGAAGACTGCTGAACCACTTCAACAAGCTGCAGTCTTCCTCTGATAACAACCTGACAGAGGCTGACTTCTCTCCTCTGAGCTCCACAGTCCAGACCAGCATCACCAAAGAACAGAGTCCAGTCAACAGCGCCCTCTGGAGGCCGTGGTAGACACCTACAGACTGGAGTTACTACCACACAAACTCAGATGACCATATTGGTCAAAGATTACTGGAAATGAATTCTTCTGAATTCTGACATTTGATGAACTTGTTCTTCTGTTTGTACAGAAGGTTTTATTTTGTGTGTTTTCCTGAGGAAATGACAACAACAATATCTTTCAAATTAAGAAAGAGTACTTATTATCATGCATGTTGCATGAACCAAATCTGATTGCATCAGCAATTACCGTCATTACACATCACTGTACTTCCTGTATTGGAGTATATAATGCTATTTCCACATTTTGTTACTGATCATTGTGATCAAAAAAATTTAAAACTCTTATTTTGACATACTGTCATGATAGCCTTTGATCTTTCTGATTACTTATAACGGATCTTTTTTTAGATCCAATTGTTTATCCTTTTATGCTAAAAGATTTGATTAGTGTCACAACTTTTCTGTGATACTTTATGTCTCACTGCACATCATGTTTTGGTACAATATAGTGCATGGAAAAATGTATTACCTCTTGATAGGTACTGATTATCTGAATTGTAATGAACATTCCCTCACTTTATGTGATTACTGAAAAATGATCTGTTGTAAGATCAACATGTTTATTCATTTAATGAAAACATTTTTTAATGTCTCACTGTCACAGTTTTCCAGTGACCATGTCATTTTTTTACATGTTGATTATCAAACCAGTTTAGTGGTTATCAAGAACAATGTGACCTGTTGTAAGGTCAGTTTTTAATATTTTGTCCTTTGTTGACTAAATGTAAATGATTTTATCCATTTGAGGTAAAAATCTCAAAAGTATGATATGGACTGTGTCCTCCTTTATTGTGTTTGTCTTTTATAAAGACAGTTGTTCCTTTACTCTCTCTGAGTACTGTTGTTGTGATGTATCATCGCCTCTAGTTGGAGCTTTCATGCTTCATATGGCTCATTGTGCCATGTTGAATAAAAAACCCACTGCCAGCTGAAAATATTTCTCATGTTGTTGTGTCTTTTTATAATGATGAAAATTAGACTTTCATCCTTTATTTTCATCTAAAAATAATTGACAGAGGGCTCCATCATTGGTTCTACCTTTGATTGACAAATCAAGATAAAATTCAGCCCACACACTTTTTGTTTACCCATAACATGACTGTTCAGTGTTAAACTAAGCATTGGAATGTGGTTCAATTAAGAAATCAGTGTTATCTCACTCTATCACTAAGGAGTACGTGACATCATCAAACCAAATGAGAAAATCTACATTTCAAAGACAGTTTTGCTACATCATCATTTTGTATAACTGTCTGTTTAAGGTATTTTAATATGAAACTTTTATGTTAACCATCTCTCACTTTAAAGAGGTCAGGCATTGTATCTGATGAGATGCATAATGAGGCACACTTCTATTGTTCCTCCAATAAAAGCAGTGAAAGGACAGAGTGTGGGAAACCTGAGGAAACTCACTCACAGAGCCCTGAGGGACAATAGATAAAGACCTTTGCCCTGAAGGGACAGAGATTAAAGAGACCCTGGCTTCTCAGGCTGAAACTTGTTTTGAATATTTGCTGTTGGTTGTAACTGTTCCTCTGATATATATCAGCTTCAACACATTTTTAAACTATTGAAATTCCATCCAGCGAGAGCCCAAATTTTTAGCACAGTGTTTGAAAAGGTTTCTCTCAGTTATACAATGCAACATTTAATTAAATTGAAAATTTGGTTAATTTCACCAAATGTTATGTTTCTCAGAATTCCAACCAGAATTGTTGTAGTGAGAGCTGAGGGAGACTGGGACTGATTACCCACGGCCCTCCATAAGCGTGGCACGAAGAGTTTAATTTTGTTTGCAGTTTTTAATTTCTAAGTTATTTGTGCCATAACTTAATTAAAGCTGGCTGAATTATAGACTGATTTTTGTATATTTAAAAAATAGTGGAAGCTCTCTAAATCCTCTCTCACCCCTTTAAAAAGGCACAAAATGCTTTAGTCGGCCCCTGCTGCTAGATTAGCTTCACTTGGCAGCCAAAAAAATAATGGTGATCCATCGAGGGACTGGTAGATTTTGCTATCCACCAGACACTGAGGCAGGTAAGGCTGGTAAGCAGTGATGCCGTGTATATTTTCAGGGTTTTTATTGTGGAAAAAAAGTGGGAAAAAAGTGGAGCCACAATGTGGGAGGCAATTGAGTGTTTGCTGCCTTGGTTCAGACTACTGGGCCTCAGTGTTATTATTTCATTGCCTTCGTTAGTATGGGCGCAATGCTAGTTGGCAGTGGACCGGCACAGCAGCAAGTGATACTTTAGCAGATCGGCTTATTTCCTGTAGTGTAAACAGTGCCACAAGACTAGGAGCACTCAAGATGGTCAGTGTCATGACAACATTTGGATGCATGCATGCATGTGTGTGTGTGTGTGTGTGTGTGTGTGTGTACGTGACACAAACAACACAGGAGCAGCCCAGGAGCAGTAGAGCAGTGCGTACCTAAATGATACCAAAATGCAGCAGAGACTCTTAGTACAGTTTTTTAAATTACGAGACAATTGTGGTACCAACATTTATCCACCAGTGGTGACTGTACTCCCAAGAAAGGGAGATAGAAGTCCCAAAGAACAGAATTCAAAAGATGTGTGAGACAGACATGGATCAAGACAGGAAGGGCCGGGGGCCCACAGAGACTGCTCTTGCATCGGGCCCAGAATTTGGTGCATCGCCCCTGATTACAACGCTCCAGCTTTGAGCAGCAAACAGCTGAAACCAAAACTACTCCACAAGTTTCATTTGATAAGGCTGTTTCACACAGATAAATGTCAAGACTACTAAATTGGGCCATAAACGACATTGAGAACCAAGAATTTGCCCAATTAAATTGAGCACCAATGCTTCAGAAAACAAGGCAATCCTGCCTTCACAACATATCACTGTCTTATTAGCAGGCCCCAAGGCAATCTGCAGTTGTTTTTTCTCATTATAGGCAATATTCATTTACAAACACAAAAATAACCTCACACAATACTTTAGTAAATTTTAGTAGAAACTGAATCAGAAATTTTACTTAATCATGATTAGCCTACTCAAAGAAAAAAGTAAACATTTGAAAGTCGATCAACAAAATGTGGGAAACATGGACATTAAAATGGAGGGTTCAACATGCAGCAGAGAGGACAAAAATGAATTTGCTAATCTATTATCTTTTAACAGCAAGTCCAACTTTTGACAGTTTTTCTCACTACACCACTAACTTTGATTTAATGCTAACTGAATACAACACAGGATTGTTACACACATGCACAGGGAGGTGGAGGAGATGGTGACAACATGATGGGTTTTACAAGCAGCGTATACTACACCCATTATTCCACATCATGGACAGCAACAGTTTACACTCGCACCAGGAGGACAGTGCTAACTGTGGACTATAAAGCTTTTGCGTTAGCTAACAGTTGCTCACCTGAAACTTGAGGGGAGGAGGGTCTGTGGTGAAGAGTCCTGAGGATCACATCCTTTCAGTCACTGTTGTTACTTTAGGTTTGGTTTCTGTTGAAACGACAGCTAACAGTCACTGTGCATTTTCGGGTCTTCACTTAGGTCCATCAATGTTCACTGACAGCGTTCATTAAATAATGAATTGTGGTCAGAAAAGGCTGAGGGGACAGAAAGAAGCCTGGGCACTTAACTTTAAATCCCCAGGTACACTTATATGACATCAGAAGATGACACTAACTCATCTGCATCACACATGATGTGGAACCAGGGGCCTAAATGTTGACAGTGCAGGCAGTGCGACTGCACTGGGGCCCCTGCTGCCATAGAGAGAGGGGGCCTTTGCAAGTGATTCAGTCTGCCTCCATGGGAATATGCGTTCAAAGATAAATGCGGCTAAGCTTGAACTTGAACTAAGTCAGAACTCAGTCTGGCCTGACTTAACCGGCCGCTGCTCATCAGGTGAAACAAAGAGTCCACTTCTTCTTCTTCCTCTTTGATGCATAATAGTCATCACCACTGTAATCTTTAACAAAGAAACTTACAAATATTCATGATTTTGTGTCCATAAACCTTTCAAATGTACTTATTTTCACCATTGCATTAAGCAGCATACACCTGACGTGACGTGTAGCATCACCGGTCCCTCAATGAGTGGTTCCTATTGACACACCTTTAATCCCAAAAGGTTATAAAGACCATCCTCTAACATCAACTAAGTAGCCAACTTAATTTTAGTGTGTAGGATGATACAAGATCATGCATTCTGTCACATTAGTTATGACATGAATGAGCAAAATGACAACTCAGACGATCCACCTTGATGTTCTGACCCAGTAGCCTCCTACAAAAACATGAGATTTTAACTTTTCACAATATTTATTAATTACGTGTGTTAAAAGTAAGATTTTTTTTTTTAATTTTCACATATTGTGTAAGTACACATTTTCCACTTTAGTGGTTATTGTTTGTGGAGGCCTCACCCTCAATGGCACACACTGCCTCTGCACAGGATCCTCAAAAGGTCCATTTGTATTGGGGCACATGTCTATTTTTCTGCTAATGCACGGAGTGTGGGAAAGCTCTGGAGGGAAGACTTCAGTGTGAATGACATTCATCCCACCAGCAGCCAAGTCATTCCCCAAAGGGATTTGGCACACTTCAGGAAACAGCTGCCCCCCAGGAAACCTCCCGCCCTCATGTGTAGAGCTGAAACTTTGATCCAGTTGATGGTCAGTTATGAAGCATGATTATTACTGGAGGTTCATAATGTTTGATAATGACAGGAAACTGAAAATATGAAATGATTAATACTTTTGGTGATACTTTATGATAGATTTTTCTGCAAAATTTAAAATATTACAAACTGTCAGAGCCAGCCAATGGTGTCCTTTCCCTCCAGATGGCTGATGATGTCAGACTCTGTTTCTATAACAACACACAGCCAGCATCTGTCACTGAAGTCCCTTTGTGGTTCATTGACCACACCATACAGGGAGTCAGTGTGGGAAACTGAGCTCAGCTTGTTCCTCACACCGACTTCAAGGCACGTGTCAAAAGACTCGACTACATCTGGACAGCTGCATGATTATTGTGTTACAATAGTTTATTTCAAGTGCCATAAATGGGCATCACATTTCTAGGCTTATGATTTACAAAATGGTGCATTTTTGATTATATAATATATTAGAAAAATGAATCAAATTAAAAATGAAATGAAATATCTAATTAAATCAACAAGTCAAGATACTGTAGAAAATCCACCTGCTTCATTTTAGGTTGTAGAAACAAACAAAAAAAATCACCTAGTTTGTTTATTTATTTTCTATCATACGTGTTACTCCTTCACGTGTGTGATGTGATGATGAGCGTGTGCTCAGTCAAAGTCATTGATCCCAGCATCAGGCAGTAGATCTGCTCTCTCTACAGGGTCAACACTTTCCCAGATTCACACAGAGCTCTGTGAGTCTCTCTCCATCACCCCCCCAGTCCTCCACCTGTTCCCCTGAGATCTAACCATTGTCCCCCGGGGCAATAACAGCATTAAGTGTGCTGCACCCGTTATTGTCTGACCAAGCTCTCTGATTGGCTGAGAGTGTGAGAAAGTCCAGTGAAACCAGGACCCACACATTGATATGGAGATGTGGGACTATAAATAGGAGGGATGAAGCCAGCAGAGATCAGATTCTCTCTACAGAGACCTCTACAGCACACAGATCCAGACATGGCACCTACAATCACTGCAGCAATGACCAATTCTCAGGAGCATCTCACTCTGACCCACAAGGTAAACTCAAGATCCAAGAAAAATGTATCCATCATAAGAAGTGAACTTTGTTCATGCCAACATTTACTCCAGAATAAGTTTACTAATGACTTTGTTCTTCTTCCTGCAGCTCAGAAAGCCTCTGGTGGAGAAGTTACGCAGAGAGCGAATCAACAGCAGCATTGAGCAGCTCAAGTCTCTCCTGGGTCCAGAGTTCCTCAAACAGCAGCCAGACTCCAAGCTGGAGAAAGCAGACATCCTGGAGATGACAGTTTGTGTCCTGACACAGCTGCAGCAGCAGCATCAACAGCAGAGAAGACTGCTGAACCACTTCAACAAGCTGCAGTCTTCCTCTGATAACAACCTGACAGAGGCTGACTTCTCTCCTCTGAGCTCCACAGTCCAGACCAGCATCACCAAAGAACAGAGTCCAGTCAACAGCGCCCTCTGGAGGCCGTGGTAGACACCTACAGACTGGAGTTACTACCACACAAACTCAGATGACCATATTGGTCAAAGATTACTGGAAATGAATTCTTCTGAATTCTGACATTTGATGAACTTGTTCTTCTGTTTGTACAGAAGGTTTTGTTTTGTGAGTTTTCCTGAGGAAATGACAACAACAATATCTTTCAAATTAAGAAAGAGAACTTCTTATCATGCATGTTGCATGAACCAAATCTGATTGCATCACCAATTATTATAATTAGATCTCACTGTACTTCCTGTGTTGGTTTTACACAGTGGTATGGTTGCATTTGTTATCTTTTGGTTGTTATTATTCATTCCGATTAGAAACTTAAACAGTCATTTATATGGACATATTGTCAGCAGTGACTTTAATCTGTGTGATTACTCAAAACTGATCTGTTGTAAGATCCAGGTGTTTATCCTTTTACTCTAAAAGGTTTTCTTTTATGTCACACTGTCACAGTTTTCCAGTGACTGTCGTGTTTTCTTTAATGAACATTCATGTATTTAGCAGTTATGAACCTGCTTTTAATCACACTGTGATGAAAACATTCTGATCTGTTTTAAGGTCAGTTTTTACCATTTTGCTTTTGTTTATAAAGAGCAAATTACTGTTTTTGTTTAAAAAAAAAAGGAGCTGTCTGTAGCATCTTCTCAAATTTGTTTGTCTTTTATAAAGACAGTTGTTCCTTTACTCTCTCTGAGTACAGTGTGTCTTGGAGAACAGTTATTGTTGTGATGTATCATCATCTCTAATCACAGCTTTGCATACTTGATGTGGCTCATTGAGCCATTTCAAATAAACAAATATGCCACTTACACTTTTTGTGTTCTCGTGTTGTTTTGTCTTATCGTCTTGCAACACTCTTTCTCAGCTGTGCTCCCATTTGATGGTTTAAAACAAGAAGTCAGAGTTACATTTTTCACCCAGCATGGCACGTATCTCACTGTTTGCAGTTACACATTGGTCCCATTACAAAACATTCCTTAATAATAAGAACTGCCAGCCCACCATCTACCGATATGATTAACTAAAATGTGTTTTTTCACACTGCATCTTAGTTTTTAGTTTAGTTTTGTTTGACTATAATAACCTTGGTGTTAGTGTGTGCTTGTAGACCTCCATCAAAATACACCCTCTAAAGTATGCTTTATGCTGGTGTGGCTCAGAGTTGATGGTATATTTAGGTGGTACAGGTCATCTCAAAAAGTTTTCTACTAGAAAAGTGCATTTGATTGACTGACAGAACCAAAATAAATTAATTAATTCTCAGCAGATTCTATGAAACTGAAGTCTTGTTGAATTGTGATGAACTGTGTAAGAGACAGTGATGTCTTTGCAGTTCCTGCCAGAATTCTCTTCACCTCAGATTATTAATTATCCTTTAAAGTTGTTATTTGTAAGATTTTTTTTCCCCAGGCATTTTTGCTAAATAATCACTGATTGGCATCTTTTCTTTTTTACCTTATCTTAAAGGAGGAGTGTGCAGGATTTAGTTGCATCTAGCGGTGAAGATTGCAGACACAACTAAACTTCTTAAAGTATGAACTCCCAGTTAGGATTCTGTCAGTGTTCATTGTTCAGGAGGTTTTTACCATGAGCCAAGTCATCCTCAGAAGTCTCTTCCACTCCGAAACAAGATGATTAAAACCTGTAAAAACACTGAATAAAGCAGTTTTAAGTTTCAAATCAGTGTGGCAGTGTTCAGCTTGTTGCAGCGGGGTCGCATGCCAACATCTGCTAATGTCTGCTGACCTTTTCTCTCTAATAACTCAAGATACAGTTGCACAAAACACCTTAGGTTTTCTACTTTAATCTGACACTTGCACAGAATCCCTTAGATGGTCTCCTTAGCGAAGTAGAAATGTTAAAGCATTTACTGCATTGAAAGATTATACAGTGTTAAAATACTGCAGTCGTCTTTTGTGCATTGGTTTAACTCAGTGGTTCCCAACTGGTGGGTCGCAGTCCAACAGTGGGTCGCGAGTCTATTCTGAATGGACCACAAGTGACTTTCAAATGCGTCAAGTTTGTAAAAAACATACTTTATTTTTAAGTACTGCGAATTTCTGGCACAGCGCTTTTTCTTTTGAGGTGCTGTTTCCTGCAGTAGAGTGAGCTACTTGACAGAGACAGCAAGCTAAGTGCAAGTATGATGCTGAATATATTTACCTGTGTGGACCTTGAACTAATGTCTAAGGAGAAATCTGGACCCTGTGGCCGGAGCAGTTGGGAACCACTGGCTTAACAAACTTTAAGGGATTCCTTAAGTCCCCAAGATAAGGAGAAAACCTTACATACATAAGTGAACATTTTGAGGAAAGCTAAAGGAGAGGATGTGTTTGTGCAACTGATTTTATTTGTACAATGGCTTCACATAGACTTTAAGGAAAATCTTAACTTAGGGTGTTTTGTGCAACCGGCCCCAGACACTTAAGAGGTTTTTACTGGAATCCGAATTATCCGCAGAGGTCTCTTCCTCTCCAAAATTCCATGAATGAGAACCTGCTCCCTATGTAGAAATAAATTGCTCAATCTAAGGTACTAAAACACAGTTATTCCTATTTTCAGGTGATTATACAGAAAACATACTTATTAAAAATATTCCATTTCTGCCAACATATCCCCTTAAATCCTCCATACTGGACCTTTAATCCTTTAATCCACACAGGATCCAGAGAGGGGTATACATTTTGTTTTCCTGTCTGTAGTAAATATGTTATTAAATGCTGTTTTTGTTTCATCATTCTCTGCAAGCACACTAAAACAACTGTAAGCTGTAATCACGTTCAGGTGGGTTTACCTTCCTGCTTATCTCCCCTCCATCTGTCTTTGTGTGTATCTGCTGTCTGCTGTGTAGAGGGGCTCAGGTTTCCCAGCTCCCCTCCTCTGAGCTCCCACAGCTCCCTGCACAAGGCCGAGCGTGCCCCAGTCACACGCCCTCCTCTCTCTGCGGAGCTTGGAGCCACGGCGACACACGGCTTCCCACACTTGTGAATGCAGGCTGCTCAGCTGCACGCACAATAGAAGTGTGTCTGCTCTCACAAAGCCTCGGGACTGTTCTCAGGCAGAAAGCCACTTCACAGACACACCATCTGCTTTAGCTGTAACCCACTGCTGAGACACAGAAAATATCTCTTTAAAACATTATACAACTTTGATATATATATATATTTTTAAAGAATGTGTTTAGCTTTATGGTTTGGGGCTGAATAAATGTTTGATTTGAAGAGTTTATTCAAAGTTTTATGTCAAGTTAAATAAACAGTTAATACATTTTAACACAAGACGGGATCTTTGTCCATCATGTGTCTGATTTTTGTGGCCTGAGAGTATTTCTGGTGGCATTAAAATCTTCAGTTATACTGGAAAAATGTAATATTTTGTTTATTTTTATTTCACATCCCTCCATCAGTGAAATTAAAGGATCTTTACCAAGTCAAATTATAATCAGTATCCAGGCCTGTGCCTCCCAAAACCTAAATCTTCCCGTGTCCACCTCAGGAAAACCATTTTCCCACTGACCTCCCTGATGTATGGCATAAAGATAAAGCATCCCACCTGTTCTCTGTGACAGGCATTAAATTCACTCCATTGTCCTGAGCTCCGAGCCTCCTGATTGGCTGAAAGAGCAGAGGGAGCGCAGGATGGACCCCATAAATGCAGAGCAGCAGACGCAGATGTCAACACAGACTTCCTCCGAACCTTCTCGAGCAACCTCCCACCACAAGAAGCAAACCTGAAAATGTCTCTCTACGCAGACCTCGCTCTTCAGGACACCGTGAAGGAGCAGCTCTTCAGGTAAGCCAAGGCCACATTTCCTCTCACTCTCACTTAGATCGTTGTCCATCTGTTAAACTTCTTCATTTCATTAAGTTCCTTTTACTAAACTGACTTTATTTCTCTCAGGTGTAAGCTCCACATGCTGGAGAAGAAATGCAGCAGCGCTTTGGAGAAGCTGAAGGCTCTGATCGGAGAGCACCTGCAGAACGGGATCCCAGTTTCAGACCTCCTGGAGAAAACAAAGTCCCTGCTCACGCTGAGGAAAGCCCTGCTGACACACAACGGCTACTCCAAGTATTCAAGGGACATCTTGCGTCTGTTTCCTGATCAAGAGGACGACTTGGCTCCACTGTGCTTCTAAAGACAATGAGGAGCGGACTTTAGGGACTCACCAAAAACTGCAGATCTTAGAGATGCCAGCTGCATCTCTGTGTGGTGATCTGCTGATCGTAGAGAAATGCATTGTTCGCATTACTTTTGTATTTTAGGGTTTTATTGTGACTTCAACGGACGAAAGAAAGAAAGAAAATTGGATTCAGGGCCAAAGGTGAAGAGGTCACTGACAGAGAAGACGACTCTGGAGCGAACTTGTTAAAACATGTTGTGCTGCTATTTGTGGGATTTATGAATCTCCTGGTTTTTGTTTTAACAAAACCGCAGGAAATAAATAGGGTCTTTTAACTATGCACGACCTGGTTAGGGACCACAATGTTTTAAAGGATTTAATTTAATTTTTTAAATGTATTTTGATGAGCTGCAGTAAAGATCTGCTGGTAATTTAAAGCCAAACAGAGCAATATTAACCTGTTCCTCCTGTAAAGAAATATAGGCTAATATTGTGTGATTGCAGTTTGCTTACAGTGTCTTACTGCCTTGTTTCAAGGTACCATGTTCTTAAACACCAACTTTTCTTCTGAAAAGGAATTCCTTATTGTTTTGTGTATGCCATGTATGCATATTTTGTGTTATTCTGCATTTTTATTTTTACTTATCCAAAGTGGATTGAAATTTGTTTTGTTGGTTTTTGCAGACGTCAAGAAAATAAATAATTTTGAATGAATTCAAATCTTTTCATCTCGTCTTATGTACAGTAAAATGTCAATTTTTCTGCACTGAGTACTTTTACTTTTTATACTCTAAGTACATTTTCCCGATTATACTTACATACTTTTACTTCAGTAGCATTTTCAATGCGGAATGTGTGGTATTAGCACTTTTACTTAGGTGAAGGATCTGAATACTTCCTCCACCACTGGCTGCATGACAGACCCATTGTTACCTGTCACTGCCACACATGTACAGGTGTGTGACAAATCAAAGGACAAACCTGGACAACAGAGTAGATGAACATAGTGAATACAGATGCCTGCATAACTGGCAAAGACAGGTCATTGAAAACGCTGTGAATTGCACTCTCACTGTCACCAGTCCAAACGTCACATGAGGTGATATCTTCTAGGTGGTTTCAGCCCACCAGTATAGCTACAAAGACGTGGTGAATCTGTGGAGACTCCTGGAGGTCCAGCACCTCACTGAGACACATTATGTTAGTTTGGCATTATGCGACACCACATTTATGTTTTTACAGTACCTTTACTTAGCTGATCCTTTCACGCAAACCAACTTACAATAAGTCCTTTCAACCATGTGGGTTCAACTCTTAAAAGTGCAAGATCCATGCAAATACAGAGAGAAAAGAAATGTTTTTACGAAAGGCAAATATATACTCAGCCAAATTCTGGCAATCCAAAAGAAAGTTGATGATGTCAAAATGCACACACATCAGAAGTGATTACACAAATTGTACATGTGATGTGTGTAAACTAGAGGCCACAGCTAACAGGTTGAACCAGCAGCTCTCTGACTGTCTACCTTATTTGACTCATTGTACATCCTAAGTTTGTGACATCTTTTAAAAATGTGAAATCCCTGTGTAGCATAAACCTCACTATCACTCCATGACCAGATGAGGATGGTGTTTTTGTACAGACTTTTCTTTTTTTTGTACGCTTTCTATTTTTGTACGCTTTCTATTTCTATTTCTATTAAAAGAAATAGATTTAAGAAAGGTCTTGTAAGAGGCCAAAAGGACAGGTGCTTGATCTATCTCTGAGATCTGGGACCGTATTCACAAAGCTTCTTAGTACGGAGAGTTGCTAAGATTATTCTCAGAATTTTGACGTTTTCTTCTAAGAGTAGATCCTGGTAAATATAAAAGTAGCAGTGTACAAAGCATTTTAACCTTTAACAGAGCTCCCAAGGTGAAAAGGACTTTTAAGGTGTTTCACAGTTTCTTAAGCAGAGGAGAAAATGGCAGAAGGACAAAGAGGTGGGAGCAATATTCTTCAAACACTGGATTACAGTGGGTAAAAGAAATACAAGATTAGATCATGCAGGGATAATGTTTGTGGTCGATACCAATACAATAGCAATATAACACCAGCAATAAAGTGATCACAACACTAACATATTTTGCAGCTGGGAAAATGCAACAGTGCAGCAGTGATAACTTGGGTCTGTCTCAGCCTTTCATCTGTGGAGTGATCCCTGTGGGCTGTGGGGGAGCGGGGGTGGATCTGACTCACAGACTGTGGCGACGCCTCGCAGACAGCCTGTCACTCACGCAGCCCCACCATTAAATATGCACAACTCTGACCTAAAGAAAAGGCTAACTGGTGACTTGTGACAGGCTTCAACCCCCCACAGCTGTCATGAATGTTGAAGTTACCAACAGAGACCGAAACCATTTTTGGCACAAGGCTGTAAACAGCTTTCTTTTCTGCTTTGAAGTTGGGCGGTTAACATTTTAACTGGGTGTCCACACCTTGCAGGCTCACAGAGGGGTCTGTCTGTGACAACCAATCACACCTGTTAAAAGAATGCATCACACCTGGCAACAGGGTCAACCACACCTCCTCCCTGAGGTAAAAGTCTCTGTCCCTTCCTTGCTCAAAGTCTCCCTGAGAAACTTCTGACTCCTTTCTAGAATTCAGGAGCTTGTTGGGTATTCTCAGAGTGTTTATGTCATTTACTCAAGTAGCTGATAAAAATGAGACAACAAATATATGTTTTGTTTTTCTGATTGTTTTATTGCGCATCACTTGGCTTGAAGAGATACATTCACTTTGAGACATTTTCCAAACAACAAGCCCTTCACTGAAGGGATGCGTGCTGTCACTCACAGAGTCATAAAGCAGCACATTGGTCTAAATGCGTACACAAAATACATCTGCTAAAAATGCAGAGATGTTTAAAGAGATATCAGAGAGGACATTTCAGTAAACATAGTATGTGAATATCACATATAAATATGCAACATGTTCAACATGATTAACTGTGTCTCCTACATGGAGACAAAAGTAAACACAACATTGTCAATGTGACTGATAATATAAAGACATTCCCATTGGGATTATGATGACGTTTACCTCACAGAGTAACATCAGAAGTATGTGACTACCTTTGAAATACAAAAAAATAGCCAACCTGAAGTCTGCAAATATCACAGAAACACCAAATCTGACCTTTATAAAATGTAGTAAAAACACTGCAGTAACACATGCAATGACTCTTCAAAATGAGACGACAGCAAAAATGAGGACGAGAGTGAAAGTCCAAGAGTACAAGAAGTACCATACAACTGCTCATTCAACATCAGAGCTTCACTTTTGTACAGTTCTTGGGCGTCTACCACGGCCTCCAGACGGCGCCGTCAGCTGGACTCTTCTCTTTGGAGACGCTGGTCTGGACTGTGGAGCTCAGAGGAGAGAAGTCAGCCTCTCTCAGGATGTTATCAGAGGAAGACTGCAGCTTGTTGAAGTGGTTCAGCAGTCTTCTCTGGGACTGTGTCTTCACCTGCTCTTTGGACAGGAAGTGTGTAACCTCTTGGACACACCTGGAGTAGCCCTGACCGACAGCTGCTGAGTCCACGGCTTGATGCTGCTGCTGCAGTCGTCTCAGGAAACACACTGTCATCTCCAGGATGTCTGCTTTCTCCAGCTTGGAGTCTGGCTGCTGTTTGAGGAACTCTGGACCCAGGAGAGACTTGAGCTGCTCAATGCTGCTGTTGATTCGCTCTCTGCGTAACTTCTCCACCAGAGGCTTTCTGAGCTGCAGGAAGAAGAACAAAGTCATTAATAAACTTATTCTGGAGTACAGAGTTAGCATGAACAAAGACAAGCTTTCAATAACAATATTTAAATGTTGTTGGATCTTGAGTTTACCTTGTGGGTCAGAGTGAGATGCTCCTGAGAATTGGTCATTGCTGCAGTGATTGTAGGTGCCATGTCTGGATCTGTGTGCTGTAGAGGTCTCTGTAGAGAGAATCTGATCTCTGCTGGCTTCATCCCTCCTATTTATAGTCCCACATCTCCATATCAATGTGTGGGTCTGGGTCTAGTTGGAGTTTCTCACAGTCTCGGCCAATCACAGAGCTCGCTCACACAATAAGGGATGCAACTCACTGAATGGTTTTATTGCCCCGGGGGACAATGGTTAGATCTCAGGGGAACAGGTGGAGGACTGGGGGGGTGATGGAGAGAGACTCACAGAGCTCTGTGTGAATCTGGGAAAGTGTTGACCCTGTAGAGAGAGCAGATCTGCTGCCTGATGCTGGGATCAATGACTTTGACTGAGCACACGCTCAGCATCCCAACAAACACGTGGGAGAGTGTGACAAAATCATGTCATATTTAAAATTCTCTAACACTTAACATGCATATGTTTCTGTTTTCTATAAAGCAAACCTGATATTTTAAAGCATGAAAAGCATTAATGTTGCTTGGTTTCTTATTAAACTAGATGGTAATGTTGCAGAATCTGCAGCTGAGGTGATGCTCGTACTAAACTTTAAAAAAAATATGCTATCCTGGTTGCAGTGTAAGCTTTTATAAAGTATTCAAGCAAAAGTCTTCTTATCAATAGTTAGATGAAGAAAATCATGTTTTAAATAAAGTCTGCTTACAGCTAAAGCTTTAACTTCAAACCCACAGTCTAACTGCACCATATAGGCACCTGATCAATCCGGGAATAGACACCCATTTATCCTTCCCGTCAGAATAAACAGCCTGGAATGCAGAGGAACAATCTGAATCTAAAGGAGGGGGCAGATAAAAAAGATCTTTTGAATGTTCATTAATCCTAAACATGTCTGCATTCCTGGTAGACATTTTACAAAGGCCTGGCAATGACGAGTCTTGATGACAGGAATTTCCATTCAGAGGCAGCGAGACAAAAACGCGTAAACTGACTCCATAATTAATGTGATGTGCAACCAGACACACTTCTTTTGTTCTGCAGAGCAGTGAATGGAGCGAGTGTGGGAAAGCAGAGAAAACTCACTCACAGAGCCGCAGAGGGACAATAGAGACGGTCCAGACAAAGACGTCTGAGGGAGGAGGGAGCCTTTACTACTGAATTTTAAATGTTTACATGTTTTACTCATTAAACCTGATGGCATGTGTATTTAGATGATATCTAATTATGTTTAGATGATCTGAAAAACAAAAAGAAATTCTTTAGGAGGTCTGTTGTTTGTTGAAAGATATTCAATTAACACTTTATTTGGATTGTCTGCAACCTATGCAGAATAGGTTGAGTGATTCAAATGCTGTATAAACTATCTGTAGGTGGGCTCTCCAAATACATTTTGATTAAAATGCAATTGTGCAGGTATCAAATCTTTATAATACTACAGTATTATAGTTATTTATTCATAGTTTTTTCAGCATATTTTAATTTTAAATCATGTTGCACACCAAAAATGTTCCACCAATCATTTTAAATAGATTAAGTACTTGAACCCCCTTTATTTACTATTTCTAAACAGTATAGACATATTTGATCAATGACACATCTAGCAGGTATAAGTTTTTATGAATGCATTTCTTTCATTTCATTTATTTGACTCATGACTATATCACATGGTATGGAGTACAAACATTACACACAATAACAAAACAGTGGCACACGGCGTGGCTAAAGTACAACCAATGTTACTTAGACAAAAAAGCACCCAGTTTACAAATGACTTTTGGTTTATCTGATTGTGCTAACAAAACTAATTTAAGGATAGATGGACAGTTTAAATAATACTTTGGAAAATACCTTTCTCTGTAAGTCATTAAGCTTACATTCTGACATTCAGACAAAACATGACACCCATCTCCCACATTATTATCACCACAGAGGTGTCAACAACTATAACTCTTGCTGTGGGCACCCATAAGTGAAGGCTGGTGTATGACTCAGGACATTTCGATTTGATTTTTATTTGTCTCAAACAAGCACAAGCATAAAGACAGGCAGTATATGTAATAGGAAAAAAAATGGCACACTGTGATAACTTGCAAGTTGGAGAAGGGGCTGAAGGAAGCGAAGCTAATCATGTTCAGCCCCCCTTACATTGTCATATAAGCACTGCCACATACATAATCGATAAATCTATAAAATCTTAAAAAATTTAAAACATTTAGTCTTTAATACGAAATAGAGCCCTGCTAATAAACATACAAGGCTAAATAAAATCCTTTCCAAAAAAAAGTATAAAGTACACAATTAGCGTCCAGTTCTTTATAGCTGACCAAGAGTGATTGTTTGCAGTTGTGTTTAAATAGTTTTAAGTTAATGCACATTTTTGTGTCCTCATCTAGTTTATTCCACAGTTTTACACCACAGACAGAGATGCACATACTTTTCAGAGTCGAATGGATGGTAGGATGTTTAAAATTATGATTCCCTCTTAAATTGTATTTTCCCTCTCAGACCATGAACATCATTTGAATGTTGCTTGGTAACAATTTATTACAGGCTTTAAACAGAATTTGAACAGTTTTGAATTTAACTAGGTCCCTGAATTTTAAAATACCCGATTTTAAAAACGAAGAATTAGTATGATCAAGGTGCCCAGCATGATGAACCATCCTTGAGACTCTTTTTTGTAAAGTGCAAATCGTTTGTAAAGTGCTTTTGTATGCATTTCCCCATACCTGAACACAGCAGGACAGATATGGATCAATAAGGGCATAGTACAGAATTTGAAGTGATTTCTGATGTAAAACGTGTTTAGTTTTACCCAGTATTCCAATGCTTCTGGATACTTTGGAGCACAAATATTTGATGTGAGGTTTCCAGCAGAGCTTATGATCAATTAAAACACCAATAAACTTAATTTCGTAAACTCTTTCGATTTCAACATTTTCAATTTCCAAATGTACTTCTTGCTTAATTTGACTATTTCCAAATATCATAAACTTAGTTTTGTTCAGGTTTAATGATAATTTGTTTACATCAAACCAACACTTTATTTTTTGCAACTCACTTCTGACCACCAATAGCTGCTGCAAATCCTCCCGCGAACATAAAATATTTATGTCATCGGCAAAAACCACCAATTTTAAAATATTAGACACTTTCCAAATATCGTTAATGTATAAAATAAATAGTTTGGGTCCCAAGATTGACCCCTGTGGGACACCGCAGGTAATGTTTAAGCACATTGATTTATGGTTACCCAGTTGAACAAACTGCTTCCTATTTAGAGTAAAAATTTAGTTGTGATTATGTAAAATCTGTCTTTATAGAAGAAATCATAAGTGTAGATTTCAGGGCGGACGCAGGGGACATGTCTCGCTCAAAATTTAGAACGTGAATTCCCCCAGATAAACAGATAAAAGCAGATTAAAGGCATGTCCATGGAAGGGCACATAAGCACAGAGCAAGCATATAATGATAGACAAAAGCACATAGCAAGGTACATAAGCAAAAACAAAACATAACAAGTATTGATAAAACAATGACATAACCATGACCAAAAACATTAAGAACAACATAAAACACAACATAGACCAAAGCACATTGCCACAAGCAAACACACAGAAGTACAAAGCAAAGCACATACTCAAGGACAACAGCGAGCACAATTAGCAAGGCAGTGACATCACTATAACTGACTGACTCATTTCTGCAGCACTCTATTACTACACATTACTAAACACTCAAAATGTCCCTTTATTTGCTTATAACCTCATCACGGTGTGTTATAAAGCATCTATTAAATGCTCATGTCTTGCTTATTAAAATGTCATTTATGAATTAATTAAGTATATGTAATTGACTGGTTGTTAGCCTACATTCCCAGTCAAAATATTTGTGTTTATCATTCCTCCTGCTCTCGTCCCCCTAATTGAAGAGAGTGTCTAAACAACAAACGTTACCCTCAAGGGAGAGCCGAGAGCTGCTTGTGTGGGGATGAATTAGCATTTAACAAGGCACATGTCTATTGTCGGCTGGGAGCTGTGTCAATGGGCAGAGTGTGGGAAAGCGGCGAGAGCACAGTCACAGTTCAGTGTGATTAGCATCCTCAACCCCACCAGCACCTGACTATTCTCAGAGGGGAGTTGGCACACTTTCCCCTCCTTATTCTCCTTCTTCTTTTTCTCCTTACTTCTTTCACCGACTGTCTCTCTCTCTGCTCCCAACTCTCTAACTTTTGCCAACTTAATTTCCACTCTGTTTATCAGGTCATTATTTCTATGTAAGCCTTTCTGTTTATTCTATTGATGGATGCCAAACTGCCAGTGCAATGCCACCCTCACAACAAGGGCTGTAAAGACCGGCTTCATGTTTGGACACATATACCTTTGTATAAAGTCCATGTGTCTCAGGAAACCTTTACATGGATTGACTGGAGTTAACTAAAAGACAAAAGAGAGAGGAAATAATTTTGTTGGACTTTGTTTTAAATTTGGGACTCATTCTACTCCTTTCTGCTGGTTTACAAAGCACTAAATGGTTTAGGGCCCAAATACGTTTTTGACCTTCTGCTACACTGTGAAGCATCCACACCTCTCAGGTTGTCTCGGACACGTCTGCTTTGTGTCCCCAGAGTAGAGACTAAACATGGAGAACTGCACTGTAAGATTAATTCTTGAATTTTATGCAAGTCTAAGTGCATTTTAACTTTTATTATTTTCATTCTCTACTTCTTTGATAATGTGCTTTTAAATGTCATTTTATATTGTTTCATTTGCACCTTGTCTTAATGCTTTTGAAGTTTTATGCAGAGCACTTTGAAGTGCTTTGTTGCTGAAATGTTCTATATAAATGAACTTGTCTCACTTTGCCTCCTTTTAAATGCAATAATGCAGGTTGCAATGCTTGGCAGAGATGGAAAAGATTGTGTATCAATAAAACGTAAATACGGAAACACATTCAGTTTATAAATGATGACATACAGTCGAGACATTGCCATCATTGCATAAGCCTCTGCAAGCTCTCCTCGTCGTGTTTGGATGATTAAAATGTTTATGTGACCCTTTAAATCATGATAAAAAATATAGATAAAAAAATGCTAAGTAACGATGCACTGTTGCCCGAAATAATCATCAGCAAATGTAATCATAACCACAAATTAATGTATCACATTGGCATTATTATCACTACTAGTATTACAGTTTACTGCAGCTCTGTGTGTGGTTTGTGCAGGAGGTGTTTCTGTACTCTGTGTTCAACTAATGTTCATGTCTTTATTACATTATTTTTGTCAGAATAATGAGCCCACGTGAAGTCTGAGTAAAGTGTTAGTATTAAAAAAACAGCTTGTTCATCACAAAAAAAAGAAGTTTAAAGGGATGAAAAGTGGGGTGGAAGCATCTGCATCAAAGCTTTATAAATGAACAAATACCAATGCTGTTCCCGCCTTACAGCCAACTGTGGCTTGTGCCTTGTTCCTTTAAGTCTCTATCACCTGTAACCACTTCTTCATTCAAACCCCCTCCACTCTCTGGACATTAAAACTTAGCGACTGTCGTTGTGCTCCTCCAGATGGTTGTTGCCGCCAAGTTCTGCCCTTTGCTCAACACAAGGCCAGTGAGGCATTCAAAGTGCTTTTGTGCTGCACTGATCACAGTGTGGGAAACTCTCACTGAGTCTTAACTCACTGGAACAACTTGTCACGAGACAGAAGGCACATCTGTTTCATCTGGACGACTCTCAGCTGAACAAGTCTGACTTTACTGCTATGCTAAATAACAACATGACAAAGCATGCATGAAGAAATCTTTTTTGAATATTTGCAAGATTCTCTTATACCTGGTCATAACAGTTAAATATGTTCATTTAAAAAATTAAAGACGATTTTAACACAATCAACTAACCATAAATTGATACTTGATTTAAAAGCAACAATGCAACAATACACAAAGATATAAAGTGTTTTTCAATGTTGAGGACATTCTCCCAGTCACTCTCCCACGTGTGTGACGGGATGATGAGCGTGTGCTCAGTCAAAGTCATTGATCCCAGCATCAGGCAGCAGATCTGCTCTCTCTACAGGGTCAACACTTTCCCAGATTCACACAGAGCTCTGTGAGTCTCTCTCCATCACCCCCCCAGTCCTCCACCTGTTCCCCTGAGATCTAACCATTGTCCCCCGGGGCAATACAAGAGCATTCAGCGTGTTGCTGCTCCACATGTCTTATTGTGTCACCGAGCTCTCTGATTGGCTGAGACTGTGAGAAAGTCCAGTGAAACCAGGACCCACACATTGATATGGAGATGTGGGACTATAAATAGGAGGGATGAAGCCAGCAGAGATCAGATTCTCTCTACAGAGACCTCTACAGCACACAGATCCAGACATGGCACCTACAATCACTGCAGCAATGACCAATTCTCAGGAGCATCTCACTCTGACCCACAAGGTAAACTCAAGATCCAAGAAAAATGTATCCATCATAAGAAGTGAACTTTGTTCATGCCAACATTTACTCCAGAATAAGTTTATTAATGACTTTGTTCTTCTTCCTGCAGCTCAGAAAGCCTCTGGTGGAGAAGTTACGCAGAGAGCGAATCAACAGCAGCATTGAGCAGCTCAAGTCTCTCCTGGGTCCAGAGTTCCTCAAACAGCAGCCAGATTCCAAGCTGGAGAAAGCAGACATCCTGGAGATGACAGTTTGTGTCCTGACACAGCTGCAGCAGCAGCATCAAGCCGTGGACTCAGCAGCTGTCGGTCAGGGCTACTCCAGGTGTGTCCAAGAGGTGACACACTTCCTGTCCAAAGAGCAGGTGAAGACACAGTCCCAGAGAAGACTGCTGAACCACTTCAACAAGCTGCAGTCTTCCTCTGATAACAACCTGACAGAGGCTGACTTCTCTCCTCTGAGCTCCACAGTCCAGACCAGCATCACCAAAGAACAGAGTCCAGTCAACAGCGCCCTCTGGAGGCCGTGGTAGACACCTACAGACTGGAGTTACTACCACACAAACTCAAATGACCATATTGGTCAAAGATGATCAGACATATTATTCTGAAATGTGATAGATGTGTCTGTGCAAAGTGTTTTAGTTCATCTCAAGTTCATACTGGACTGATATTTTCATTTATTCTTTGAATATTTTTCAAAGACAAAGAAATCTTTTCCTGTGAAAGTATCAGGTAGCTCAAATTGTATTCTATGAATACCATATATTCTCTTATTGATTTGTCATTATAATCAAAAATTGGCCAATACTGGTCAGCATTATCACACCTGTCTTTAACTTCTGTAAGTCTTCTGTATCATATTGATCCAGTGACAGGAGTCGGGGATCTCGGCTACTTTCTGGTAGCTCTTTCTCATTTATGTACCAAGCTGACTTTTTACCTTGTAAAAGAATATTGACCCATGTTGGGTTTTGAAGTTCTCATTTGTCACCAGTATGTCCTGTTGTGTCAACAGTACTTATGTATATCTGAAAGTTATATCCTCTCAATGAGAGAGTGTTTGTTCACTTTGTTTAGTTTGTACTAAATGATTCACAGTGTTTTGTAAAAAACACTGAAGCTGTTTACTCTACTTTGAGTCCGCTGTGTGGGACTACAAGTTGTTACTGTGATGCATCATCACCACGAGTGCCTCTATGATGTGGACCATTCAATATTTTTGAATAAAAAACATCAACTGAATCTTGAGCTGTGTCGTTGCATCCTTTACACTGACAACATGAACAGAGAACAACTTTATCTGAATGCAATGACATTAGTTTTGCATGGCTGTTGATATTATTGTCTCCTTCCCTCAGTTTGTAGCATGCTTGATAGTTCTACTACCTCTCAAGACTACCATCTAGTGGTTAGTTTATGAATGTGCATTTAAATGCACAGAAACACACAGTATTAGCTGCGTTACCTATGCAGTTGTAAAACACAATTGACCTTTTACACACAGGTTTTCTCTTTTGTTTCCTCTTTAGTACATTTAAGGTTGATAAAAACATCTCCATCAGCTTGTTCCAACATTTCATTGAAGCTTTATGATGCTTTCACAATGTGAAACATTGAAATCCAACACTTCATATTTTCGGTTGCATGATTTCATCAAATATGTCACACATCTTGTGAATCTTTCTACATTTATTCCGCAAATTTCACCCTGGCATGTTTGGAACTTTTGGAAACTTTGGATTCAACACAATAATTTGAAAATAAAGCGTTTTTTTTGACAAAACCACTTATAAGCTGTTTGTTTATAATGTTTAATTATTCAGAACCTCTCAACCTAACAGCTATAACAATAATCCATTAGTTGAGATAAGTGGCTTGGTTGAGATAGTTGTTACCCCACCTTTAAGTTCTGCTTCAGAAGACCATAATCAGTGGTTTGGCAAAAACACCTTTTTTTTTTTTTTTTGTAGTGTGACCAACTTAACAATTTAAAAAGAAGATTCCAAGAGGATTCTGGGTCACCAACCAATGTCTTATCCAGTGTTGGGGAGTAGTGCACTACATGTAATGAAACTAGAATGACTACATTCACATTTGCATAGTGATTCAAGAAGTAAAATGACCTTTTGCCTTTTTTGTGTAGTTAAGACTGAAACTACAAGCATTCTGGGGCCATAAAAGAGAGGGAATGATTTATTACTTTTATTTTACTTTCTCAACTGTAATCGAACCTCATTTGACCACATTTAATCATAAGTATTGATCATTGCTATTTATAAACAAAAGTTCAGAGACACTGTAGCATGTTTTTCTAGAAGTTATCTGGCTGACTGCGTAATTGTGTTCAGTGTGATATCTAAACCCGAACTATCTTTACTGATAGGTATCTGGTGTCTGACTGATGGACACTGTGTACAAAACCAGAGCATTTCTTCTCTTCCCGCTCTTTCCCATGAATTATTATTTTTTGTCTAAATTGTAAACAAGTGGGCACTTTTTGCAGTGAACTTAGTTGTGTGGATTGTTTCTTTTGCTGCTTAGGCACTGTTCTTTACTTATGGGTGGAGGGTGGTGCAAAAAGGGGAGGCATATGATTTTTAAAGCAGGGGAGGGACTTTTTATTAGGGATTTTTGGTTCGGCTTGGGAGACGGGCATACAAATATAAATGGTTGTATTTCTGTGTTTTTTCTTGCCCCAGATTTTTTAAAGAAAACATGCATGTTGTTTCAAAATATCACCAAAATTACACCATTTATCATCGCCAGAAACTGTAAAAAAAAAAAAATAATAAAAATAAATAAATAAATAAAACAAAAACAAAAAAAAGGAATTATTGTTGGATTTTAAATTCTCTGATGGTTTAGGACACATCATGTGGGAAAAAAATCTTTGGGCAGATAAAAAAAATAAAATTAAAATCAGGGTTTAGAATAGTGATTTTTCATTAAAATTACTTTATCACTTTTTGTCTCATTTAAAATTTGGCCAAAAATAAACTGTATGCAGAAACTCACCAGCACGCACAACAACAGTGAAAATACAAGGCTTTTTTCAAGTCCAGGACTTCATCTTCAACTTTTAACTTTCGAACATCAGACGCTAAGTTTTAAAAATCTAATAACAAATGAATGGTGGAGGGAGGGTCATGCATTTTCCACCTGCCAGTCAGGGAGGCTCAAGGAAGAATAATGTATTTTTGAGGAGGGTAAAAAAGGAAGCCATCCACCCCTTTGACAAGTAAAGAACAGTCCCTTATGATTTCTTCTTTTTGTATCATATGTATATTGTTAATTTTAACTTGCTTGGGTTTATCAGACTGTATGTATGTAGCCTAAAGTGAGTGGTGGCTTGCACAGCTATGTTTCAAAACAGCTTCCCTAATATATCATATCATATGAAGTGTCAAATTTTCATACCAGTTTTCAGCAGACGTGCAGAGAGCCATTAATTAAATGTGTCCTCTTGTCGTCAGATGTAAAACAAGCGAACCAAAAGTGTTGAAAAGTCTCTGTAAGATGTTTTCCATGTGTGCACTGTGTCCATGATGACACTCAAGTGTTTACAGACGCCGCTCAGTGTGCGTGGCTGCTGATTGGCTGACGTGGGGGCACGCACGTACGCACGCGGCGCACGCAGCGTCAAATCGTTGCGGACCATGGCGGAATGTGTTCGGCTGGGGAGCAACACAAGTGGTCATACCATGGATAAAAGCATTACTCTGCCACCCGACGAAATATTCCGCAACTTGGAGAACGCAAAGCGCTTCGCGATAGACATAGGTACCCGGAAATACTAAAGTTGTCCTTGTTTCTTCTTCCTGTTTAGCGCGAGCGGAGCCAATGTCCGTTATCACCAGTTATGCTGCAGCCTGATACTATGACAACACATGACTTTAAGTGGAAGTAAACAACACACAGCTAACGTTAGCCGCTTTAAACCGTCTTTAGGTTGAGTTTATTTGACAGAGAGTCTGTTGGCTTTAAATTTAGAAGCGTGACGAGGTGTCAGGATTATCTTCACCTCAGAAAACGGATGGTGTCAAACACATCTGCTCAACTTTTACAAGTGAGACTGCGGTCAAGTGAGGCACCGTTGACGTTAGCTGCTAGCTAGCCTGTGTTGAGGTTTTCTCACCTGTGTTTATACAGCTAACTGTAACGTTACAATCCACCAAGCTTTAAATCTGGATCTTAATCCCGTGTGTCAGCTGTCTAACGGGTTTCCCACCGGACGTTGTCCATGCTTCTGCTCCAACAGGGGGATCTCTCACAAAGCTTGCCTACTACTCAACTGTCCAACACAAGGTGGCCAAAGTGCGATCTTTCGACCACTCTACAAAGGTAATTATCTGCTGTAAATTAGTGTATGTAAAATCTGTGGCGTCCTGGGGATTGTGCCAAGTTTCCCTGCCTCCCACAGAGCCATAACTGCATGGTAGCCTGCATGTCTCTATGTGTAATACCTCCAACACATAACCTAACTTACTGTATGTTAGCTGACCCATTTTCACAGAAAAGGACATCTCAGTGAAGCTCAAACCAGTCCTGCAGGTGTTATACACTTCTCTGCACACATACCTAGAATACTGCAAACACTCATACTCGTTGTATGTGCCAAAATACATTCTACCACACTATATAGTATGCCTGAAAAGTCCTTACACATAGTATGCCAAATACAGTGTGCCAAAAATACCAGGATGTTCTACTGCGTCTGGTCTGATTTTGCAGTATGCAAGCCAGCATGCTTTTCTGGCTATTCTGACCCACAATCCTCTGCAGTACATCAACTTAGTCACAGATGACAGCTTGTCAAAAGCCGTAATGGTCAGTGAGTATTGACTGCTTAAGTGACAACAACAACAACAGTGAAATGACATCTGTAGTTCACCGTCGCATATATGTCAGAATCGACAGTCTGTACCGTTATAACTTCAAAGGTAACCTGCATACATTGCAAAGTAACAACAGCAGAGCTCCCTGGGTTGACGTCCATCTCTGGTGACTCGGTGAACAGTGTTTTGTTTTATCTCCAAGGTAATGGATATAGAGTGTAACCTTTTAAGGAGGTAGTGTGTCCCGATTGTGAGCATGCTGCATGCAATAGTGCATTCTTTGTAAGGGCAGCTGCAGTGCCTACTAAAAGTAAGAGAGAATACATGATCAAATGCAGTATGCCAAAAATACCAGGATGTCCCATCAGGTCCAATTTTGCATCAACATAGCCACAAACACAAGCTGATTGACAGCTGCCAGAAGTTGCAATGACGGATGACAGCGCATTCAAGTAACTGATGACCAGTCAAATTAGTAATGCTAGGAATATAGATTGTTTAAGTGAACAAAATAAGAATAAATATTACAAATAACATCAGGACATAACTATGACAATAACTGACACAATCTACAATCTGTGCAGGTCTAACTTTAAAGTTAAATTACATACATTGCGCAGTCACAACAGCACATCTCTCCAGGTTGACCTCTGACTCTGGTGAACTCAGTTAGTGGCGTTTGTTTTATCTCCAAGGTCAGGGATATAACAGTAAGAGGGACAAAGTTCAGGACATTATGAGACAGTAGTCTAGCGTGTCCCCATTGTGTGCATACTACATGCAACAGTACACACTCTTTAAGAGCAGCTGCAGTACCTACTATAGAAAAAGTATGTGATTCAGAATGCACCCTTAGTTTCCCCAATAAATGGCAAAACACACTACTTAAAGTTCAGTCCTCACGCTTTACTATTTGACCTTATTGTAGCCTCTGTGCATGCATGCTGACTCAGCCAAACTTGACAGTTTGGTCCAGTCCAGACAACTTTATTTATCCCAGAGAGGCAGTTCAGTTTTACAATCTAAGTCACAGGCAGAAACAAGCAGCGATTAGCAGTAGCAATATGTCAAAGAGAGAGGTCCTGTGCATACTGACTCACACGTGGATCAGGCAAAGAATAGTAATTTGCATACTTAAATAAGTAAACATAAATAACCATTCTAGTGCACTGCACATTACTTAACTACATTCGTGAAATGTATGGGCTTGCCATTCATGTGGAGAAGATCAGACACAGAGTAAACCAACTATTCAGTCAAAGCTTTAAAATTAAAACGACATCACAAAGTCCAAAATGTATTTCTGTTGTCTTTGTGATGTCATCTTGGCGAGGCAGGCTTAATATTTTCCAGTGTTATTGCGAAACCTGTGTTGAAGGGAACTGATGACCTCTCACCCAGTTGCCTTTGCTTTATTTGCAACTGGACGGCACAGCTCAACAGAGCCATCTACACTCCACTCTAGTGGGGGGCAGTGTCAACAGCAGGATGTAATGAAGTATTCACCTTTTCTCCTCCGTGTTTCCGTCTCATCTGTGTCCCCAGGAGGCCTCCAGTGACAAGCTCTATGAAATATCCGTGCAGGAAGAGGTCACTGCACGCCTGCACTTTATCAAGTTTGAAAATGCTTACATCGAAACATGCCTGGACTTCATCAAAGACCACCTGGTCAACACGGACACCAAAGTTATCAAAGCCACAGGTGGAGGGGCGCACAAGTTCAAGGAGCTCATCGAGAGGAAACTCGGACTCAAGTGAGTGGACAAACCCACTGTGAATATAGCTAAATAACTGTTGTTGCTGTACTGTTGAACCTGCTACAGAAACAGAACAGGAAGACAAACATCTGGCATATTCTGTATGACTAAATTAGAATGAACAATGGCCCTGTGGCCTTGCTGTGACTTATTCAGACTCAGAGCAATATCCTGTCCTCTTCCTGCGAATAAGAGGACAAACCATATTGTTTAGGAGACCTCGTGAGGGCTATTCTGGAAAATAGCAACTATTTACTGCCTTGTAAACTGGGGCAACCACTTTGTTTGCTAACCAAACATCATGTGACAACATTTACATGGAACTTAACATGCTATTGTTGCATCTTTATGGCATCAGTGCAGCATTAGAGAGCCATATTCATGTCAGTTTTTTCAGTTTTCCAGTTGAATGTTGCTCTAGGAGTTCAACTCAAAGAAAGAGACTCTCAATGTGCACACCTGCAGACAGCTGCTGTGTCTAGAAAAATGTAAATATCTCGTAATATTGTAAAAAACAAAAGGAGATTGCACATTATACATAATTTACCAGATGGATGACGGAATAGTTAGTCTGCTTTGGTTGTAATTCACATTTGGCTGAGGATGATTCAATCTGATGGACTGTGTATGTGCTGCGTTGTGGCAGAGTGGACAAAGAGGATGAGATGACCTGCCTCATCAAGGGCTGTAACTTTGTGCTGAGGAACATACCCCACGAGGCTTTCGTGTACGCCAAGCACGCCGACTCAGAGTTCCGCTTTCAGACGACTCAACCTGACATCTTCCCCTACCTGCTCGTAAACATCGGCTCTGGGGTGTCCATAGTCAAGGTAGTAACTAAAGTCAATGTATATACTCTTAATCATCACCTATGATCCGCTTTCAGTGTGTGGCGGTGTATTTTCTTACTGTGTTCAGGACATTCCTGGGCACAGGTGAGGTTGGGCTTTTTAAAAAGGTGGCTACAAAGTGCCAGACTGTAAGCAGCAGGCATCCAAGAGTAAGCTATGAAAATTACGGAAACAGGGCTGTAAAAAAAGGCAAATACAGCGAACAGGAGTGAAACTGAGATTGGCTATTAGTGTGACTTTTGCAGGTGAAATTGTTAGAAGCAGTTACCACAATTCCTGCAAAGCGTGCCTCCACGATATTAGTTCAGCGACAGAAAATTAATCAGTTGTTATTTTGATAATCCATTAATTGTTTGAGTAATTTATGAAGCAATATCACAAATCAGTCTCTGGTTTCGGCTTCTCCAATGTGATGTTTTCATAAAAGGAGTAACAAATGTTTTAACCTTGGTCTCTCCCTCTTCAACAGGTTGAATCAGAGGACAAATTTGAGCGAATAGGAGGCAGCTCAATAGGCGGAGGGACGTTCTGGGGCCTTGGAGCCTTGCTTACCAAAACAAAGGTATCTGAAATTACTTTGTCTACTGTTACTGTCATGCTGTAATAGCCAGCCACTAAACATTGGCTTCTAAGTGCAATGATTTACATAGACTGTATAAAAGAAGTGGACGTAGCCACCGTTAAGTCATCCATTGGTTTGTGGGCGCTTTGAAGCCTCGAGTTTGGCATTTTGGTGGTCACCATCTTGGTTTTTTTGGAGCCAGAGGTGACGTTATTTAAGGGTGGAGCTGCAGAGGATAGGCATTGCTGCGCCTCTATCCTGACTGACAGATCACTGTGGTAATGACCTTTGAGTCACAAGGTTGCCACATCCTAAAGCATACTGTGCTTTATTGTCTGTTTTACTCTAAATGGGACCATCATTTAAAAATGAACAGACTTAAAACTAGTGATTGGGACCATAATCTCATCAGGAAAATGTTTACTGAGGTAATACATTAAATGACAAGTACAGTCATTTTCTCACACACTTTCAACCAGTGCAGTGGCCTACTGCTGGCCATGAGAGAGAATTTAGGTTGAAGGCACTTTCACATTGGCTTAACATCTCAAATCTGGATGCAATTGTCATGGCAAACGAAATTTTGGGAACTTCATACTATTACTTAAGGCAAACACTCATCTAGGGCTTCCAGGGCTTGGCTGCCGGTACATATATTAGAGCAGAGGGAGCATTAGGCTGCCAGGCTAAAGGTAAGGGAGATGGGCCTACCTGTTGTCTTACTGTCTTGGCCCTGTTCTGACAGTTGTCCCTCGGTCCGGTCGCTCTCCGTGGTCTGACCCCGCTTAGTTTTGACAGTTCATATGTAGACATTAGACATGCGGACGATAACTTAAAAACAAAACTTCACAGGGAAAGGAGGAAATTCATGGTACTCAGAAACATCTCTCATCAACTTCAGCCCCCACCTGGTCTGAATCATCTCTCTTGATTACTTTGACACGCCCCCTTTCAAACACAGGCCCCACACCTAGGTAAGCCCAACCCACCTAGCCTGACAGCCATGCAAGACAGCCAAATAATGACATTATGTCCACTTCTTTCATACAGTCTGCCAATATTTTGTTCCCGTAAGTCTTGTGAACTTTACCCTTTTCTCTCCTGTAGAGATTTGACGAGTTGCTACAGTTGGCGTCAAAAGGGCAGCACACGAGTGTGGACATGCTCGTCAAAGATATCTACGGAGGATCTTACGGGTCTTTGGGACTGACTGGAGATCTTATTGCGAGCAGTTTTGGAAAGTCTGCTACTGCCGACAAAGGTGACCATGACGGGTAGATTGTTGCATGTGGCTGCCCAATGGTGTTATTTATGTGTATGTCCAGATCATTGTCATCAAAGACTTACAGACACTTTATATATTGTAGTTGGTATTAAAGCAGTACCCCTACCATCTTAAGAGTATGAAACACTCACCCTCTGTGGGCTTTAAAGGTGGCTGTTAGTGCTTCAAAGGGCAGCAGCTGGATTCAGCTTTGATTCATGGTTCAGAAAAACATATTTTAATGGTGACCCAGTTTCACAGTGATGTATCAACATTTCCACTGAAACTCAAACCACTCCTGCATGAATAATCCACCTCTCTGCTGTCAGTCCGAACTCTCAAAATGTTGCAGACAGTCACTGCAGTAAATGGCAAAATACACTACTTCAGTTTCACTTCTCACACTCCAGTATTTATTGGAACTCACTGTAACCTCTGTGGAGCCACACTAACTCCACCTCTGCAGTTCACCAAACTTGAAAATAACAAGGGTGGAGTTCAGCTTGAAGTGTAACAAATTAGTCAGAAAGTTCGGTGCATATTTCTGTTGTCTTTGTGTTGTCATCTTGGTAAGGCAGGCTTAAATGTATACTATGCAGGAGAGAGTTACAACCTCAGATTGGTGTTTCACCTTGCTTTGTTTGCATTTTTCGCTGATTTTTGTCACTTCCTCTTGAATGCCTGCTGCTTACTGTCTTGCCCTTGGTCACAACTTTTTTATAAAGTGCACACTGTGACCAGGAAAAACATAACATAATAATAAGAAAAGAACATACAGACAGAGGGCAGAGTCGCTGCAGATAAATATCCACCACACACTTTAACTGGGTCATAAGTGATGATTGAGAGAGATTACGTCTGCATGAGTCTGTGTGTTGTTTTTTAGGAAAATCCTGCATAGCATACCTTTAATATTTTCTAGTCTATTGCAAAACCTGTGTGGAAGTGATCTGATGACCTCTCACCCAGTTCTGATACAGCTTTGCTCTCTCCATGCTCTCTATCTGTAACTGGGTGGCAGCACTCAACAGAAACTCACAGCTTTTACTTGATTATCACAGCAAATCCTGTGACTGTCCATCTCTGCAGTTTAAGTGTGAAAATATGGATCAGGATTTTGATATTTGTAACTTACCTTGTCCCAGCACTTGCATGATTCTTCTTCTTAATTTAAATACTGAAAAATTTTACAGTGCTTTAATATTCAGAGGTCAGTCTTTTAGACCTCCTGAAGCAGCTTTCCAGTTTTGTGATGTTTATATTGTGCCTGTGTGTTCATTTAACTCTGGTGTTAATTGCAGAGTTTTCTAAAGAAGACATGGCTAAGAGCTTACTCCACATGATCAGCAACGACATCGGGCAGCTGGCCTGTCTGTATGCCAAACTCCACAACCTGTCCAGAGTTTACTTTGGAGGCTTCTTCATCAGAGGACACCCCGTCACCATGCACACCATCACCTACAGCATCAACTTCTTCACCAAGGCAAGGCCTCCTCCTCCTCTTCCTCTGCTCACCCAAAACAAACTAACTCCATTACACAGTGGAGACAAAGACTCTTGTGCTTTACAAGAGTTCCTGATTGTCTGTCTGTTTTCCTCGCTGCAGTGATATATCTCAGTTTAGTCCTGAAGGTGGTTTGTTATCTCATGTCGTTACCTTCATTTGTTTTGTTTTTTGGTTGTAGGGTGAAGTTCAGGCCTTGTTCCTGAGACATGAAGGCTATCTCGGAGCCATTGGAGCATTTCTTAAAGGAGCAGAGGAGGACAGTAAGGAAACACTACACTGCACATTATTGTCCTGAGTTTGGTGTCAACAGGGTTACTGTACATACTGATAAAAATTAGGCTGAAAGCTACAAAAGTGATACAGCAGTGGGTAAAGGAAAGATGTTTGGTCTGTCTCTTTTTTTGTGATTCGGTTTTTATTCAACATTATACATTAGACTAGTAACAAAATTTACAATTATAGAAAAAAGCACTTGAAAATGAGTACCTTTAAATAAGAATAACATGCATTATAATGCAACCGTTATACCCTAACTATATCATGATTGCATCTTGTACCTTTCCAGATCCAAACCAGTACAGCTGGGGTGAGAATTACGCGGGAAGCTCTGGCCTGATGAGCGTCTCTCCAGATATGAATCCCATGCAACGTGCGCGCAGTGGAACGGTGAGTCTGCAGAGGAAGCAGAGAGTGATCAGATATGAAGACCTGAAGCTGGGTCGTCTGCCACGAGGCGCCCACTTAAACCTCATGACCTATTTTCACTCTGCTGCTGGTGCTTTGGTTTTAATTCCACCCGCCTTCTTCCATTGGGATATTTTTTTACATCTGAACATTTGTATTTATGATCTTCTTCATCGCCACCGCTGTCCTCACTGAATCCACAAACATACAGAGACTAGGCCTGTCACGATAATTATGTACTGTCTTATGGAGGTCAACAAAAATGATTGAGGTCAGGTCCGTATATCATACGATATCGCCTGTTGTGTTTACATGCGTGTTTGTTTTCATGAGAGTGTCACCAACATTTAGTCAACATGATGCCAAAACAAACAGCAGAGTTTGGCAGTGTATTACATGTGCCAAATGTCTATAAATATTTATTAAAGCGCAGTTTTTGTTAACAGAACCCAAAGTCCATTTTATCTATAATGTTTGATTTATTTAAAATATTTAAATGTTTATTTCACATTCCAACTCCAATGTCTTAATATATTTAAGCATTTTAATTATTTTATTATCAATATATTACTGGAATAAAATGCTCTAATGTCAGTTATAGCGTTTTTCACAGTTATTTCTGGGACACTTAATGTCGTGCAGCAGTAGTAGTTATCGTGACAGGCCTAATGAAGACGAATTCATTAATCTCTTCTTTTCATTTCCTCTCCACACACTCCTCTGTCTGCCTAACCCTCTCCTTCAGTTTCCCGTAAGTACCTCCGACTGCGTCACCTGTGTGCTCTGGTTTGATGACATGTGGCTCCTGCTCACTACGCTTTGTTCTCTAATTGTAGGTGCTCAGTATTTAGAGATGTCAGGCATTCACTTTGTTCACTTGCTCGAGGAGGAGAGAGATCTGAGAGCTTTAGCTTTGATTGTGCTGAAGATCTTGCCTGTCTTTTGTCTGTTACCAAACTGTTTTTTGATCAAATTATACTGTGTGAAGATGGGAGATGAGAGTGTTTGATGCTTTCGACAGCCACTTTGCTTGTTGATTCCTCGGTGTGATACTCAGAGCATGCAGGCCTCTGTAGAGCTCCTCTTTTAACATTAGAGTCCACTCTCACCACTGAGATTCCTGCTGTTTTTCCAGCTTAGTTTTCATTAGTGCAAACTGGCAAAGTGTGATGCAAGACTGCAAATGAAATATTAGCTCATCTTTGGCGACTTACCACTCGAGAAACCTTGTATCGATGTAGTTTGTTCCTTAATGGGCTATTGATTGTGTCCCATTATTAATGAATCTGCTGGCTCCCACTGGCTTTCAGGAATAAAGAACCTTCCCTTTCTCGTCCTTACCGCATCTTCCTCTCTGCTTGTTTGTTGCATCGATAAGGAAAAAATACTAACAAGTGTGAAACCTTCCACAGTGTTGCTTAGAAAAAGAGAAGTATTGAGAGATATGTCCTAGAATAGAAGAGTGACAGGTGGAATAGACTTTGATGTTTGAGGAGTTAGTAGAATCTCTGTGCAGTCTGAGTTTGTGGACAAAACAGACAGCGTGCATCGTCTCTGTCTCTTTGTTGTGTCCAGTTTGACATGTTGGAGATGGACCGTCTGGAGAGGAAGCTGGTGAATCTGCCTCTGCTGCAGGACGCTTCGTCTTACATCCCCGACACTGTGGACCTCACAGAGGACGCTCTGGCCCGTGAATACTGGCTCTACTGCTTCGAAGAGGCCCTAGACGGGGTAGGATGGCGGCTCATGTTTTGGAATACAATAGCAGGCTGTGAAATTAAGACGTGCTATACAGAGAAAGTTTTAAAACTTTTTCTTGAAGGAAAAAATAACCATAAACTAAATAAAATAATGATTGTAGCCGTGACATCACCTGTTGGTTTGTGGACTCACTGTTTGAAGCCTTGAGTTTGGCATTTCGACTGTCAACATCTTGGATTTTTTGGAGCCAGAATTGACCATATTTGGATGAGAGGGTGGAAATAACCCAAACACTAGCTGCTAGCTTGGTTAGCATGTTGCATTTACAGTCTGTGGTTAACTGTGATAATGGTAATGCTAATTTTCTCTAACAAAAACAGGCTTAAAGCCATTAGAACAAAATGTCTTTACTGGAAAAACTGAGCATCTTACTCCTTAAATGTGTTTTAGTACAAACATACGCAGAACAAGACTTTTTTATACGACCAGAAAGCTACGGCTATACTTATACTCTGTGAATCTGGGGTTACACCATGGATATGTCACTTAACTATTGTTGTGAAAGTGACTTGTCAACGAATGGTCACTGAGAGAGACAACCCTCTTAATTGTACATAACTTTAAGCCTCAATAACATGTGAACAGGTGAGTTATATAAAAATTATTTCAATTAGAGATTGAAACCGTGAAACCGAAAATTAAGCCAGCACTTCAGCGCTGGCTTAATTTTTCAACACTGGAGGTTGCTGCTTGGGGAAAATCTAGTAAAACAAAACAAACATGATGATGAAGAAAAAGATACATTTCATAAGTGATTGAGTAAGTTTTGAAACTGGGATTCGAGTGTAGATGAAACATAATCTCTGCCTCTTCATGGATTTATGTCTGTATGAATTCATAGCAGACAAGACAGTGAATTAAGAAAGAAACTTACAGTAGAGAGTTTTTGCTGTCACGCCACATTGTATTTGGAAGAAGAAAAAAACAGTTCAATATCATATCAGGTCATCTATGTTAAGCCTGTTATCTGTGACAGGATTAAGATAAAAAAGGACAGAATTGCACAGCACATTCAGTGTTTACAGGTCAGTTTCTCATATGAGATAAATTGGTTTGACTTTGTAGTTATTTTTAATCTGACTTAGTGCCTGTGGGATGTAGATGTAATGAATGTGGCTGATTAACGCTCTTCTTTTTTTGTTGAGCAGGTGGTTAAGAGAGCCGTGGCGAGCCAGCCCGACATGCCGGAGGCAGCCGAGCGAGCCGAGAAGTTTCGTCAGAAATACAGACACAAGCTTCAGACCCTCCGCCACCAGCCTTTGTAAGGACTGTTTTTGTTTTTGCATGCAAGGTCCATCTGTTTGACTACAGGTTGCTTTAAGTAGACTAGACCTCAAGTCTTTTCTTCAACGTCTGCATTAGTTTCATGTCTTCATACCTGCTGTAACTGCCCACGAACTTTGAAAATGAAAAAGGGAGATCTTGATGGTGAAGGAATACTTTAACTTGTGTATCAATTCCTCAAAAAGAAAACCCCTCACATGCCTCCATGGTGAACGGAGAATCCAAAAAACTGTTACAAAACTCTATCAAAACATCACTTTATTAACTCTCACACAGCTTGAGCAGTATAATCCAAGTCTAATTTATCCAGTCGTATGCTCAGTACTTCCCACACAGACAGACCTTTCTGACAGGGAACTGCACTAAAAGTGAAACTTATCTATGCTCTCTTCAAAGCCAGACTCCATTGACAAAACCAGTATTTTTACCTCGCCAAAGATGGGAGTTGGGGGTCTACTGCTGCCTGGATCAGTTAGTTAGTTTGTGACTTTTGGTGTTTCAAAGAGTTAGTTTAGGTTTAACAAACTCAAAGAACAGCACAAACAAACTACCAATCAAGGCAGTGACAGACCAGTAGCTCCAGTGTTCAGAAAGGTAAAATTACTGTTTTTCTCAATGGAGTCTGGCTTTAAAGAGAGCACAGATAATTTTCACTTTTAGTTAAGTTCCTGGTCAGAAAGACCGTCTGTTTGGGAAGTACTGAACATACATCTGGATAAATGAGACTACGATTTTGGATTCTTCGTTCATCGTGGAGGCAACTTAATGACTTCAATGTAACACGGGGTGAGAATTTGATATGCAAGTGGTCATATGTGGGTTGAAGTATTCCTTTGAATCTGTTTACTTCTGAGTTTTTAGGAGGTGGGTTTACTGAATAAGTATGTGTCAATCAGTCTTATTAATTCTGTCAGACTGATGAACATGAATGAAACATGAAATTTGATGGGGGAAAAAAGCCAGACTTTCAGAAACCAGCTGCACATTTCAAAACAGAGTTTTCAAAAAGTCAGTTTGACAAAGTTAGTTTTGTCTTTTTTTTTAAAGTAAAAATATCAGTGAAACCTCCCCAGGCCTCGATGTGTGTATGTTTTTCTCTTTGGCTAATGTAGAGTGCTTCTCTTCTCACCTAGTGCTTATGGATCCCTCACTGTCAGAAGTCTGTTAGACACGAGGGAACACTGTTTAAACGAGTTCAACTTTCCTGATCCCTACTCTAAGGTCTGACTGAAATCTATCAATCTTTGTTGTTTTCTTGTGTGCTACACAGCTGCCTTGGCCCTCACTTATTTCTGTGTTCCATACTGAAGTTTCATAGTTTCCATAGTTGTGTAACACGGACAGTTTGTCTCCACCCCTTAAGTTAAGCCTAGAATTCAGGCAATACATTACTCTGAAAATCACGTGTTTGAATTCTTCTGATTACCAGTCTTTTATTCTATTCAAACTAGCTGCATCACCTCTCTGTTCTCTCTTAGATCAAACAGAGGGAGAATGACATGGCTCTCAAGTACTACCAGAAGGCGGTGAAGTCCCTGGAAGAGTTGAGCTGGGAGGAGAGACAGTTCGCCCTGGTCAGGGGCGTCCTGGCTGGGAATGTCTTCGACTGGGGAGCCAAGGCTGTGTCAGAGTGAGTGGAGTTAATGGCTTTTATATCCTGCGAGCAGGCTGCTTGATTGGTTGCTGGCACAGTGTTGGTAGCGGGAGAGGCTCTTATCTTGTAGTTTCATGCTTCCACAGCTTTGAATGGGGAGTTTTTCCACCGCTGTGGTCGTGTGTTTGGCAGCGGCTCATTGTTTTGATAAGTTAGCCACCCTGGGTTAGCCAGAGTGCACACAGTTGGCGGCATTGATTGAACATAAACAGAATGAAAAAATCTATGAAAGTATCTCAGGGCTGCTTACAGAGCATCCCAAAAAAGATTGTAACTGCATCCCAATGACTTGTTATGATGTTTTTAAGTTTCTGTTGTCCTGTGAGGCTTTGAATAAGTAAATCTGTTCACGGGGACTCTGCAGAAAGGTCAACTTTAGCCTGATATTCTCTTTAGAACTGCACGTCTGTTTTAAAAATGAATTGATTAGGGTTGATTTTAGACAAATCGTCGGAAATTTAAACAAAATAAAAAGAGTAACAAAAAGCCCAAATGACCAGCGAGCAGAAGAGGAAGTATTGGCCTGGATATTCGCCGGCTACACCTGATTAACCTGAAATGTTGGCCCTCATGCTTTATCGTCACATCATAGCTGATGGGTTCAGATATTGCTGACAATCACAGCACACCTTTGAGAAAAACATAATTAATAGTGCCTGATTAAAAAGCTAATACAACAAAATAAACGCTCTGACCCTCTGTGACATTGAACCACATAAATCAAACAGACTTGACATTCCAGGAGATGGCGCTATTCCGCAATTGCTTCACAATTTATCCCTGTTGTTTTTCACATGCAGTCGAGTCTTGTAGAGTTAAATAACAAGAACAAGATTTAAATATTGTAGTAGATTTAAAGCCATTTAACCAAGCTGTTCAGCTCAGGTCTAATGTTAACCAAAAGTGGTCAGGATTAAACTGCAGATGACAAGTTTTCCTCTGACTGTGGTAGAGAGTACTCGAGTCGATTCCCAAATTATGAAACATTACGGCCATTCCTAAACAGTTCTCCAGCCATGTATTTTGTATGCACGGTACATGTAGCTATATAGTTATGAGACGTTATACCTGGCTCTCAAAATCAAACCTTAAATAAAGCCACTGTAAAACTTAACAAACTCACTCTGAAAACTAACTAAAACTGAACTGGAATGAAATTGAAATGTCAAAACTGAAATAAAAGTAAGAACTAATTGATGTTTTTACTCTGTGACCCAAACTCTTGTCTAACTGTTGCATATGTTATTTTACTGTCATGCAGTGTCCTTGAATCTGATCCTGAGTTTGGGTTTGAGCATGCCAAACGACAGCTGGAAGGTATCAAAGTATTTCTCTTCTCTGTGTCTTTGTTGTTGAACCATTTGAGTCAAGAAAAATGTCAAATTTGGGGACGTTTACATTGACTCTGACTCAGCACTTCCTGAGACTGATTTGTTTGATCTCTTTTTTTTCTCCTCAGAGCGGCCGTGGCTTGTTGATTCCTACGACCAGTGGTTTGAGAGACTAAAGGTCAGGCTCTTTCTCTGCTTTTTCATTTCAAAGCCAAGTTATGTATTGAATACGTTTACATGCATGCACACTAATGTTCCACCATTATTCAAAATATTTTCTTTGGACATGTATACAGCATATTCATAATATGTGTCTTAATTTACATGAAATTATCCCTAATTTTTGAGAGGAAAAAAGCAGAAATTATGAGTTATTTTAACGACAGTAAAGATCAGAGGAACATATGTTGACGGATTATCACAGACTTGTATATGTCAAAGTTAACAGATGCTATAAATTTGAATAAAACACCCATAATTCAGTGACAGTAGTGAAAATTGATTTAATATAAAGAGCACAGAGAGCACAGTATGGAACCATCCATGTTATTGTGGGGGAATTAGATAAAAGAAAACCATGTGTATGATATAAAAAAGTTTGAAAACAGCTTAAATTTGACTCAGGGACAACAGGAGGGTAAACACATACAAATATCACAACGCCAACCTTTACAAGAAGGAGGTTGAAAGAGGGAGGCTCCAGCTGTTCCACTTATCCATATTGTGACGTGATAAATGACATGTTAGGGCACATTAACCGGAATGTGCACAGCTGCTTATAAACGTGTAAACAGTTTAGTAGGAATATTGTCTTCTTCAGTATAAGGGTAGAATCAAAATATTTTGTGTAATAAAGGTTTAATCAGCACCACATGCTGTTTAACACAGAAACAAACACATATCTGAGGCACCAGGCACAGCCATGTTTTGATTAAGCACAAAGAGAAAACACAGATAACAGCTTTTTGTGCTCATTTGTAATGTTTTCTGTATTTGTAATAGTGTTTCTGTGTCTGTGATGATTAGTGCTTGAATACACTCCATCCTGGTTTTCTCTTGCAGGGTCCTCCTCATAAGTGTGCCTTGTTTTTCGTAGATAATAGTGGAGTAGACATCATTCTAGGCGTGATGCCTTTTGTCAGAGAGCTTCTCTCTCGAGGAACAGAGGTACACAACTCTAACAACACTTTTTCAAAGAGAAAATACTATATTTGATCAAATGTTATTCCAGCTCTTCTCTCTGTCTCCCTCAGGTTGTGTTGGCCAGCAACTCTGGTCCGGCTTTGAATGATGTAACAAACGGTGAACTGCAGATATTGACCGAAAGCATCGCTGCCATGGATCCAGTGATTCAGTGAGTGTTTATGAGTGTTTTTAAAAACAGACGAGATTAATAAAGACCACAGCTAATGATCTGTCATCACACAGATGGCAATGTAGAGTCAACAGACTTTTACACAACATTTTATTATCTTTCCTGAGCTGCTTCTAAGATATAATTTTCTCTGTCTGATCTCATGATTTCACATGTAAAAAGCTTTTTAAAACAGCTGAAGAAGATGGTCAGTGACCCGTGGTGTGTTTGTTGTGCAGGGCTGGTCTGAGGGACGACAGGCTGACGCTGGTTCAGAGTGGTTCCAGTTCACCCTGTCTGGATCTGAGGTTGGTTTTTCAGCAATTTTACATTTGACCTTTTTACAGGGTGAGCTACTCAGCCTCTGAATTAGCTAGAGACAGTGTTGTGTGTAAGTAGGGTAAAAGAGCATGTTCATGACATGAATGTAACTGCTGAACTGTATGAAAAGACAAATCCATTTACAGCTAATGAATTGCTCACTCTTGCGACAGTTAAAAGGAGACTTTGCCAATTTTTTTTACCAGCTTTGTATCAGAATAATGTGGGTAGTATGTAAATGAACCTTCCATTTTACCGGCACAGAAATCTCCCTACTCAACACTCAGCTTAAAATGCATCATCTGGCAGATTTTGGCTGCCTATAGGGCTGTTGCTCAAACTAGAGCTTGTACTTGGGCATATTTGTATGTCCACCACCATGGACACAGAGTATAGAGGCAGATCGAGACAGAGATACCTGTCTCTCCAAACCAAGACTCTGTTACTGCGTTGCCTATTTCTTGCCGCTGCAAATTTAGACAGTCCAGCTACTGGTACTGCTAAAGCCAGTTTGTATGATTTTTTTTTACTTTTATGACTACAGAGAGAAAATCTCATATTTATTTGCTAATTTTGCTCAGTGGGTCTGAAAAAACAAGTAGAAATGTCAACTACATCTATAACAAATTTGAAATGCATCCGACCAGTTGTATGAAATATATGAAAATAAATGATGATCACAATATTTTATTTCATTTAAAAAAACAACAACAAAAAACAGGAGAAGTTAAAATAAAGTAGTTATTTTTCTGGGACTGTGAACTTTGCTGTAAACGTGAACTAGTTCACTTCAATCTGTGTGAACTGAACCGTGAGTGAGCTCTGTGAAGTGTGAACGTGCACAACACTGCTTAGAATCACACTCACCGTCTTTATGAGATGCAGTTCATCACATCTCGGTGAGAGGGTTGAGTTTGTGCTTCACATTTTCACTTTGAAAAGCCAGAAATCTGAGCACCAGGTGAAGAGTTCATTAAATGTACTCTGTTACAGTCATTTAGTGCAGCAAACATGTTGAATTCTGTACCTCTGCCTTCCCCTAGCCGTCTGGACAAAGTGCTGGCGATGGTGGTGCGGGAGAGAAAGACCGACCTAGTGATCATCGAGGGAATGGGCCGAGCCATTCACACCAACTACTACGCCATGCTCAGCTGCGAGAGCCTCAAGATGGCCGTCATCAAGAACTCATGGCTGGCCGACCGGCTGGGAGGAAAGCTGTTCAGCGTAGTCTTTAAATACGAGGTACCGGCTACTTGCCACGACCCGAAAGCGCTGACGCCCTCCTGAGTGCGACAGAGCTCACATTTGAGCAGGACAGAACACCCAAGTCGAGCAACCAGGAACGGATTAGCTCTGAATGTACGGATGATGGTCGTATACTGCCACTAAGTGAACGACTGATTGCAAAAAGCTGATTGTAAAATAGAGGCGAGTTTTAAAGGCGATCATTGGCAGGGAGGTTTTACATTTTATTTTGAAACATTGTTGATTTTAGTGCTGGTTTTTCATCAACACAAATGCTTTTCTCGCAGGTTTCTGTCCAGTATCATGTACAATCACTTAGTTTGCTGCCATCGTTGCTGCCTGTTGATCTCATTCAGCATCCAGAGTGTGTTGAACGTGAAGTCGTCACTGGCTGGTTAACTTTAACAGACTGTTATGACAGATGAGATCTTCAGCTTGTAGAGGAATCAATGACAAACATTGATTAATTAATTTTGCATCAGTCACTGACATGCTGCCAACATGCAACACTGCGCACCCATATGGGCGAATTCGTCGGCTGGTGTGTGTGTTAGAGAGAGAAAGAGCCGCAGGAGTAATTTCAGCTTTCAGCGGTAACACTTTTTACATAAAGTGTTTTTAATGTGCCTTGAGGCCAACGTGATAACAGCACCACTCACTCAGATTTGCTTTTAGTTCCTGTTGAAATACATCAGAAATATCTTTTGTTTCCCAGCCGTCTCACGCCATAGATCAGCAAGATTCTCTTTTCCATTACTGCCAGTAAATTAACTCAGATTAAGACATGAATCATTGTCACTTGTGTAGCTGTTAAGGCGGCATCAGGGAAAATGTTTGACCAGTGGGAGAAGCTGCAAAGAGATTAGGTCGTGTTCCTCCACAAGGTGGCAGTATTCTACTGTGACGTGTGCTTTTTAAATGAGCTCTCAAATCTTTACCAAGGTGCTTGGTGTCAAAATTAACACTGCATATTTCAGGTTAAATATTCTGTCTCCGATCAAAGCATCACATTTTATCACTGCAGCTGACCACGGATTGACAGCAATTAACCAGCATGTTCAAGTACAAACTGTAATCATCCATCCCTGAAATAAAAAATAACAATGCACTTGTTTGAAGGCAATAATGCTGCAGCACCTCGTTGTAACAAACATCAGACACTGTGTGATCGTGAAGTGGCTCACTTCATCGTAAATATCCGAATTCAAGGCAGGATCTGATTCTAATCTGCCTCGGCGTGAAAATGTCTCCCAGAAGTTACTTGACATGCGGACTCACATTTCAATATTGTATTTGTCATATGTACATATGTGTGATATTTGCATCACTTCAGCTAAGCACACCAAGCACAGGTTCTGTGTATTATTCTCCTGACAATCGATTTTAATTAAATGGTAAAAACCTTTTATTTTATTCCTTTTATCTGTGTGTGTGTGTGCGTGCGTGTTCATTTCTCTGCATGTGTCGGGGGAGTTCGCAGTCATGTAGAGGAACAGGCAGAGTTGAAAGTTGTCCCATATTAAAAAACCCAATGTGCCCCCGGCGGTATAAAAGCTCGACACCCTGGTATGTGCTGGTTGATGCCTGCTGGGGAGCTGTGGGCTGATAATGCATGAGGAGGCCTGGCAGGGGGTCCTCCTGCTTTCCCTTTCGCTCATCACTCTGACTGCCAACACTGACTCACACACACACACACACATACACACTAGTTCTGCAAGACGCCCTTGTGGGTTTAGTGACATCTATGTATAACGTATGTAAGGTTTGCTCTGGTTTGTTTTTCTGTGCTTCCTTTCTTAATGTATATAATATCCAGTGTGGGCAGGAACGTTTCCTTCATCATCAGTGCACTCATGAGACTAAGGACCCCAAAGACACGCAAAACACTTGTGTCTATGTCAGTGACATTTTGCAGGTGAGACAGAACTATCGCTGCTTTGTGATTTCAGTATCACACACTCAGCCCCAAAAGCAACTTTTCATGGTGATATGATAGGCCACCGCTCAGCTGGATGGCGACTGTTGCAACAATACTTGGACTTTTACCTGGAAGGCCTCTGTTTGCTTCCCGTATGAATATTGAGTCAAACCATGATGGGTTTTTTTTTTCTAAATCTAACCACGTGGACCTAGCACACAATATGTAGACACCAAAGTCCACAGATAAAGCGGCAATATGTGACGACTTGGGATGAGAACATGTTGGCTCTTGCAGGATGGATTATTGATGAGTGCATTTAATATCCAGTAAAACACACAGACAAAAAAGATACTATTCATTTATTTAAAGCCAAATTCAAAGGTTAAATGCCAATTCAAACCAGGCACGTCACTTCACCTGGCATGTGTTGGCTGTGGGAGGAAACCGGAGATCCCGGAGAAAACCGACGGCAGACATGGAGATAACAGAAGTGTGAACCCCTGAGCCTCCGCGCTGCCCCAATGCCAGGTTCACACGACATATCATGTTGGTCTATTCTGACACTCTTTGCTCGCCTGATGCTAATAGCAGTACTTACCGGGTTGCTAAAGACACGACACTCAGTTATACACGATAATCCATCTATTATCACGATCCTAGCTGACTCTGTATGATGCTGCGTCGGGCTGTAGTCGGGCTGATATCGTGTAGTGTGAACCCAGCATTAGTTTGAAGGTAAATCAACCTCAAAACATCTGGGAATCTGTCAGATAGATGTGTTTATGAATTTGCAGTCACTAAAATATAGTTCAAAGTTTTTCAGATATTGTTTCTGTGAAGGACTGTAAAGTTCAGTTGATTCAAAACACACCTAAAACACACTTTAAACATGGCTTAAAAGTACACACATCAGCTTCACTGTAATTGCAGCATTCCCAGACAAAGCACTTGTCTTCATCTGGACACATTCAGGCCCAATCTGCATCTTTTTGCTCCTTAAACACTTTATATCTTGTATATTTTGAATATTTTGACTGACACTTCATAATCCATAGTTTTAAAATTAGGCCCAGTGTGTAACTGTGACCGAATCAGACCACTGGTTATTCTGGTCGTTATGGTTTGTGAACGTTAATTTGGGATAAATAAAGTTCTATTTAATTAAATTGAATTGAATGAACACGGTGTGACTAATTCATTTACGAATGTTCATTTTGTGGGTGAAGTATTCCTTTAAATTCACAAAACGTTTCTATATCAAGTGTGGAGTCTCTGCTGGTAACTAACTTCTTTAAATCCCAAAAACCAAAACTGATTTCTCCCACTTGAAATACATAAATTGTGATTTATTGATTAATTTGTTTTTGACTCATTATCAATGAAGTAATATTACACAGACAGGTGTGCTGTTAGGTGTGCGGTCAGGACCCAGGTGCTTGCACCAAGGTCTGTAAAGCCCTGTTTCCACCAAGCAGTACAGTGCGGTTCAGTTCAGTTCGGTACGCTTTTTTTTCTGTTTCCACTGTGAAAAGTTGTGGATGGTACCAATGGAACCGTTCTGTACTGTCTCCATGTTTGGTCCCCCCTCTGTTGGGGTACCTAGCACACAGATCTGGTACTAAAAGGTGGAGCTGTGAACACTGCAGTCTGATTGGTCAGTAGAGGACACTCACTCTGCTCAGGGCTGAGTTGTGTCTGGTTTTATCAGTAGACTGTGACTATAAAACGCCCGGTTTCACTCTGAAGTCTACAAAATCCGGTGCTTGGGCAGTGACTTGTGGCTAGAGAAACGTATGAAAAAAGGCGTCCTTCAACGTCATTATGATATGTGGCCAGTTGCCGTTATAGTTTAACGGCACCCAGCGGTGTCAGGTGGAAACACGGCGTGACAAGGGTGAAAGTTAAGGCAGCGAAAGTCCAACTGGGGCAGGCGGAAGGGGTGGTGGATGGGTCCAATTTCTGTCAAGTGCTGTAAAGTTTAGTTGATTAAAAACACACCTAAAACACACATTAAACATGGATTTTCAGGAGTAGCTGTTAGCTCTGCTCGCCTGTTGTGATGACCACACATGGCTGTCAGCGGCTCAAACCGACCGAATCAGACCCAGCAAGTAATGTTGACATGAAGATCAGTTCTCGAAAATTTCTTGAAATGTATCAAATACAAAAGAGCCGCAACCAAGAGAACTCTGAGATGCTGCATATGAACTGGAATATTTCGTTCAGATCCACACTGACACTGCACACACACTTCCCTTTGAAGCATGGAGCGCGTCACCAGGCACAAAGATACAGTTTCACCAAACCTGTCTCTGCAGCTGCAGTGGGACAGACCATTTATCACATGACTTTCCACTGTGTAACTTTCTATTTACAGGCAAATCTCTGATACCAACAGGCCCTGAGAAAACAGAGCAGCATTGACCGTAACTGTTTGCATAACACTAATTACTGTAGTTACAGTAAACAGTTATTACAAAGTACGTTTTTCTTTCTTGAGCTTTGAATTGAACACACTGTAACTGAGGCTTCTGTGGGTTCTGAGTAACAATAACATCAATTTGATTGGTTATGAGACCCGAAACGTACAATGCAGTTCTTTGTGCATCACTACATGTGAATACAGTAAGTTCCTCTTGAAGCTCCTGGGTAATCTACAGTGCCTATCTCCTTCCAAATGTTATTTGTAAGTGATTTAGTCGACTTAATGTGTTAAAAGGATGGAGCTTACTGTACTGGGGCGTTCAAACAATGTCAGGGATCAGAGTTAAAGAGCCTTCAATAAGACACATTCCTCTGGCTCCTACAGTAATATATACTGCATTGGTTCCCAGTGGTCTCTTTTGTTTGACATACCTTATATTATTTAACGTTTAAAATGGATTGGGTTACAGTTATACAAGACACAGCCATCCTGGAGTTGTTGGTCTCTTTTTTCCAATAGGTTTGATCAAGTTGCTGCATGTTCCAACTATTTATCCTTCACTTATTATCCACTATTTCTGCTTCTCTGATGGCTTTCAGTGCTTTTAATGCACTTCCAATCGAAGCAGGTGATGTTCAGGTGTTTATTTTCCTCCAAAACTTAAAGGGATACCTTACTCCCAAGTCCAAAACACATTTTTCCTCTTACCTGTAGTGCTATTTATCAGTCTAGATTGTTTTGGTGTGAGTTGCAGAGTGTTGGAGATATTGGCCGTAGAGACGTCTGCTTTCTCTCCAATATAATGGAACTATCCGCTTGGGGTGCTCAAAGCGCGGAAAAAGTACATTTGAAAAACTCAACAACAATGTCTACTTCCAGAAACCATGACCTGGTTACTCAAGATTATCCACAGACCTTGTTGTGAGCAGTTTAATGTGGGAACTGTTTTCTTTATGAAGAACCACACCAGCCAACCGTATCACTGCACAGAAGGAAGTGTGCATCTACTCGTGGACGAGAGGCTTGTGCTCATGACAGCATGCAGTACATTTCTACAAACCATTAATACATTACATTTGCATATTATTTTGCAGCAGATACACTGAACTTTACGTTTCAACAGTGCAGTGGTTAACGTGGGGTTATGTCAAGGCACAAAAACCATTTGGTTATGGTTAGGATACCATCATGTTTGGGCTTGCAATTCCTGGTTTTTGAGGGCACAATCCCAGCTGGAAAAGCAGCAACTCTATAAAAAACAACTGCTTTTAATGCCACTATCACTGCTGGAAAATCAGCGGTGGGTTGCTTCAAAACACCCACATTTGGTGTCTTAAAAGCCGCTGGAAACCCAGCAATGACTGGCTAAATCACAACTGCTTTTGTCAGTCTCAAACAGTGTTCTGCAGTTTGGCTTGTGTCTTGTCTAGCAGACACACCATCCACTGTACTTCGTCACTTTAGAAATGTTGATATGATACACAAGAAATGTGCAAATGTAACGCATTCATGTTTGAAGAAATGTACAATGACAGCATTTTCTTGTGGCGACTGGGCTGCAGTGAGAGATGTAAACACTAATGGTGTCCTCCTCAACTGAGCTGTGACGTTATCTAGCGTAGTGATGTTAGTTGAGCAGGAGATGAACACTTCCATCTGGATGGTTACCAGTGTTGGGCAGTAACATGTTACAGTATTAACATTACTTTTTCCATTGAAAAGTAGTGTAACTAATTCCTGATAAAATTTCAGTAGTAATATTACTAAACTGTTCTGTACAACGTTACTTTGGTAATCAGATCACTACTGATTAAAATACACATCAATCACATCAGTGGACTCATTTTCATAACCGGCATGCCACGAAGGAACGTCACACAGCTGCAAGCTAATTATATTATATATTATTAAATATTCCCATTACTTTGATTTTATCAGGGGGATAGATGACAAGAACACTGTTTCTGCAGGTCTTCGTATTAAAACTCTTTCCACTGCAAAAAAACATACTACAACCGACAGCACAACAACGTGAAGCTCCAGGAAATACACCCCACCAAAGGTAAGCCCTCCTTGGCCACATACGTCGTCTGAAGCCCTACACTAACAACCAGATCTGGATTTTACTCGTGGACAGCTGCAAAGAAGTGATGAAGCTTGTGGCTGGATATGTGGTGGATGAAATGTTGCTCTATGAGTGACTCTCCATCTTTCAGACAGAGACTTGAGAAAATTCAGGTCACAGGCAACTGCAGACCCCAAGGTAAAAAAAAAAAAAAAAAGAAAAATTATTTGCAAGCCTTCTAGCCTTAGCTAGACTTTCACAAAGGCTCACATCTGAATTCTGAAAATATGCAATTACCAGTTTTATGGGGTGTAATGGAAAAGTAATATAATGAGTAGTGTAACGAATTACTGTTGGCAGTAACAAGCCCAACAATGGTGGTGACACGGTTTGTGGGAGTAGCTCGGTACACAGAAAATAGCTCCCACATTAAGCTACTCACACCAAGGTCTGTGGATTATCTTATCTGGGTCATGATTTCCAGAAAGACACATTGCTGTTGAGTTTTTCAAACGTATCTTTCGGTGCATTGAGCACCACCAGCCAAGTGTTATTTAGTTCCATTATATTGAAGTGAACGCAGACATCTCTACAGCTGATATCTCCAACACTCTGCAACTCAGACCAAAACAATCTAGACTGATAAATAGCACTACAGGTAAGAGGAGAAATAATTTGAGTTTGGCGTGAACTGTCCCTTTAAATATGTGGATATTTAAAGTTTTTCTGAGTTTTTTCCTCGGCAACTCCACAACATTTCCACGTAACTCCTGGTTGGGACTCACTGATCTGTTGCAACAAACTCCACCCATCTGCATCTCCAGTGGAGAACACCTGCAGCTACTCTTCATACCTCTTCATCAAATCCAAAACCCGTGAGAATACGTTTGACTCCTGTCATATCATGATCTCTACCAAAAAAAGAGGCTCTTTCAGTCTCACAGGAGGCACACAGGAGCTACAGGGGGCCCATTCAAATGCCATCTCGTACTCCACAGAGCTGTTGATATCTTGCTCAAATTTGCCCGACGCAGACTGCGAGCATGAAGCAATATGTGGAAATCTCACCATGGAATGAAAGCAAAAAGAGAAGTGATTTAATGTGTCTTTAAATACCAGGAATATTCAGTCAGATCAGCGTGCAAACTGGCCTCTTTAGTTCTTTAGCCTGTAAACATAAGAATAGATGCATTGATAAATGATGACACATGCACGAGTATGTAACCAGTTAAAACAAACCCACAGTGTGCATGTTTTATACCACTGAACTACAATATAAGACATCTGAGCACTCAGTGCACATTTCCAAAAGCCATTTTAAATGTTGGTGTGTTATCTTCCTTCAGCAGGCTCAGTCCCTCTGTGTTGCACTCACACTTCACTAAGTGGCTTGTCAGCATTGTTTGCAGTCAAACCAAATGAGTATAAAGCTTGTTTCATTGGGTTCAATAATGCTAACAAGCACATTCTTTTTTCAGGGGCGGACACACAAAACAAAATAAGAGACTAAGATTCTAAATGTCAACTAATTCCCTCGAGTGATTTATACACAATTATTCTCCACATATAAAAACATTAAGCCTGCCGACATACAACAGGCTCGTGGTGTAGATTTAGAATTGCTGGCGCTGTGACTTTGTAAGATCATGAAAGAGCGGGTCATGAGAAATAAAGCTACAGAGGACGTCCAGCAAACTGAACTCATCACTGAGTGTTATTTATCTTAATTCATTTACATTGAGGAATAAACAGTTGGTCACATTTATTTTTCTCTTCAACAACTGAAGATTGATGCACGTAGACTAGTTTCAGCTGCATGGCCAAAACTACTGTATGTGTATGTGGTGTGTATGTCAGGTGACAAGGTCCGGCGTCCCGCTTCATCCCAAAGGTGCTGGATTCAAGGTTGTAACTACAAACTGAGGACACCAAGATACTTACTTATATTCTGAATTTAATCAATTTGAATTTTATTCCAGGTAGTGTGGAAGAGGCTTTGAAACACCATTTAGACTTTCATGTTGGGAAACAAAACCCACAGAGATTACACCTGAGCAGTGAAGTGAATAAATAAAACAAGACAAACCCCAGTTATTCAGTAACCCCTCTGGTTTGGCTGGGTGAATGGGATGGAAATTTATGACCTCAGTGTCTCTAAAAATCCACACCGAGGCCCTGGTTGGACTGGATCAGAATCAGAAGCAAGGTTTATTATCAAGCTGGTTTTCACTAACAAGGAATATGATCTGGTGTTTGGGGCACATAACAAATAAACAATAAACATATTAGGAGCAAATAAGACAAATTACTGCACCAGTCAAAAACATAAATATAGAATAGAAATGTTACAAAACACACTGTAAAAATAAAAGTAGCCTATTATACCATGCCAACAAATATATACAGCGTAGTCTAGCGAGAATGAGAGAGCTGTGCAGGATGCTCTGTACAGATTCTTCTCGGGGCTGGAGCCTGTCCCAGCTGACATTGGGTGAGAGGCAGGGTTCACCCTGGACAGGTCACCAGACTATCACAGGGCTGACACATAGAGACAGACAACCATTCACACTCACATTCACACCTACGGGCAATTTAGGGTCACCAGTTAACCTGCATGTCTTTGGACTGTGGGAGGAAGCTGGAGCACCTGGAGGAAACCCACTAACATGGGGAGAACTCAACACCCTGGGGTTTGAACCCCTATCTCTTGCTGTGAGGTGACCACTGCACTATTCCAGCCTGGAAGAAGAATGCATGGAATAAAAGAAAAAATAATAATAGCTCTTGTTCTGCTGCGTCAGTTTTGATTATTTTTACTGTCTGACAATGTTAAAGATTTTTCTAAAAAACAATGCATACACTTACACACAGGTAATCCCTCTTGATCATCACTTAGGACAGACTAAAAGTGTTTGGCAGTGTGTTTTTCAACAGAGACTCTGCCCTCTGCCTGCATTTTCTTATTTCCTTTTCATTTTCTGTACTGGGCGTGTACCCTCACAGGGCTCAGGTGAACTCAGGCTTTATAAAAAGATAGATCTCACATCATGCATCCAAGAGACCCAGTGCTGAAAAACCCCCTCAAATACAGCGAAGCAAAACACCAAACACAAGTGGTAATCTGAGGTTGATTTTTACTTTCACTTTTGCTGGCGAGTGTCTTTTCAAACACTAACTAACTATCTTGAATTGTGAACCTTTTAGAGTGTGATGCAAAATCAGTTGTGAACTCTTTTAAAGGTTTAGAGTGTAAGATTTCGGGGCATCTATCGGCATAAATTGAACATAATCATCATGTGTTTTCAATAGTTTATAATCACCTGAAAATAAGAATCATTGTGTTTTTGTTACCTTGGAATGAGACATTTTTATCTACTCACTGTGCGTGAAGTCCACCATGTTTTTTTCTACAGTAGCCCAGAATGGACAAACCTTAAGACTATTTTTAAATTTTCATTTTTGTTATAAGTTCAACTTTAACGAAAACATTCATTACATGAAGAATGTATGTTCCTGAATGTCATCATAAAAGATAATATCTTTTATAATATAAAAATGATGTAAAAAAAAAAAAGAAAAGTTCAGTTGTACAACATTTAGGTAAAATGTAGGGAAACAAAATGAAAACAAAAACATTTGGGATCTGCTAAACATATGGAGTAAAACTGAAAAGCCCAGTTCAGACCAAACATTCGCGAAGAGACAAGTTGAAACAGGCGAATACTTGCAATGCACCGTTCTGCAGCGTTCTAACAACCAATGCAACTAGATGAGTTGGTGTATCATCTCTATGCAACAACTCTCTGTACCTCTGTTCTGATTTGAAGCTTTTCAGCCTTATTTTGTGGCTGAATATAATTTGTAGCTTCTTAAAATATGAATGAGGATAGTGCTAGTGAGATACTGGCTACAGCTGCATTTATAGTCGTGATGAAATGGTAAAAAACAAAAACAAAACAAGCATCAGATGGACTGTATTCATGATAAATACTCCACAGTAACATAAATAACCAGCACCAATCAATCAATGGAGACCAAGGGCTCGGCACGCCAACATGCTGTCTGTGGTCATTTTGACTTGACCAGTGGACTTCGCTACAGGCTGATTTTTTGTTGAAATAGCTGACGAGCTGAATGTTCTGAAACCAGTTGCCAGCAACTTGACCAGCTGAGTTGCAGCTGACACCATCAGTCGGCTTGAGTCGAGGTCAGCCCGGCCAGTTCACACCGCTGCAACTTTTCTCTGCAACACTCTAAAACAGTTTTGTCTTGTTGCGAATCTTTGGTCTTTGGTCATGGACTTTCCATGTCCATGACGTGCAAGGTACACTGGGTGCGTTGGCTGTTGACGTTCTGGGACGGAGTGTCAAGTTCTGCCTGTTACTGTACATGCATTGTCTTATTTCAAAATAAACTTCCATTTTAACAGGAAATCTACCATATACATAGTCTTTTTCAAAATAAATGCATTGTATTGGTACATGAATGCAAGTTGACTTTTTTTTCCTTCAACAACAAACTCACATGGTTGGGTTTAGGAAAAAAGAACATTTTTAAATTTTAGATTTTCAGTAGTGGTCACGTATGTTTAAAAATTGTCATCTTTAAGACTATAAATGGAGGTTACTCAGAACAGACAAACCAAACAGTGGTTGAGAAATACACTCTTAGCGTTTTTGTGTTTCCACATAGGCCACTGTTGTTCTCCTACATGCCTGGCACACAAATTTTCAGTTCTGCGACTTCACCACTAGATGCTGCTAAATCCTTCACACTGGACCTTTAAGAACTAATTCATGCAGCCCAGACCATGAAAAGAGCCCCAGACCAAAACCACTCATGTGCACTTTGACTCTCATATTATGGAGAAAATTATTGTAGGATGAAATTGAATCTGTGAAGTTCCTCTTGGTTCCAGTCGAGGACATTTTGGACATTCAGATACTGTTAATCTCTGATGTGACAGGTTTGACAGGCTGTGAACAATCCATGATGGATCACTTATTTAAAAATAAAATATCTCTCAGCCTCTGTTATCTTTCTCTCTCCACCCAGAACATTTACATAAAGTCCTGATACTACAGGCAGTATATTAATATGATACTTGCTGGGACAAGCCCTCGCCGAGAGACAGCCTGACACGGACGCGCACTCGGGAGCGCGCAGCCGGAGCAGGTGGTGACTCTCCTCCTCATAAGAAGCGGAGACAGTCCGGATGCTCGGCACATCCCGGGGTGGTGCACGGAGAGCGGACTACAGAGGTGCTGCCGCTGCTGCTGTGTGTCGGTCCTGTCCGCTGTCAGCCTGCAGCCATATGACCGAGCTGCTGCTCTGCAAACCATAAACAACAACAAAGGAAACAAACAAACAAACAAACGCGGGTAAGGAATGATCTTTTTGCACGAATTGTGTTATTCCCTGAGGAAGTGCTGGGGTTGGTTATTAGCGTTTTTGCGTAACGTAAAGCCACTAGTGTCGGTCCTTTAATGTCCCCACGGGGCTTTGTGGTGTTTCTGTGACGCTCAGATGAGTTTGCACTGACTTTATGGTCATTTATGTTATTTATAAACCCTTATTTGATGTTACTCATACATAGGTTGTCTGTAGTTTTCACTCCTGCAGCTACAATTGACTTGAATCCTCATTAATATTAGAGGTTTATTACAACTGCCCCGTACAATAAATACTGTAGGCTTCCACACTGATCTCCATCTGCGCGTAAAAACGCATCAGTCTGGCATCTCAATGATGTCACAAAAGTTAATAACTTAATTAATGCAAATGATTTTGTTCCTAGTTTCACTGATAAAAAGGCAGTTTGACTTGCAGAGATAGAGTCGATCAACAGAGACGATTGAGAGCAAGAATGACTGATGGCAAACAGCAAATTAGATTGTGTCTGATAGCGGGGAAAAAAACAGAGTTAACCTGATAAACAATTTAACTTTTGTGATGGCGGTGTTTCCTGCTGCTGTCAGGCTTTAAAATCACATCAACATCACCGCGGAATTTATTGGATGAATGGTGAGGAGAAGCAGAAATGATTGCAGCCATTATCTCTTCTTGACAGCTCATTGTTGCTCAGTGCACACCAAAGACAGTGTATGTGTGCGTGCGTGTAAGAGTGCGTGTGTGTGTGTGTGTGTGTGTATATGAAAGAGAGATAAAGGAAGAGAGGGAATGGGGTGGGGATTAAAGTTAGGAGCCTCAGTGTGACACCATGCAATTAAAAGTGAAACAGGGCTGCAGTGGAGCAACATTTGTGGACTCACATTAACAAGTTGATTTTAATTAATAGCAGGTCAGTCAGCGGGGGAAACATTAGACACGATCACAGTGAGTCGACCTCGGGCCAAAACAAAACTCGGATTCATTAATAAGTGAATTATATGAAAATGAACCCAGGTAGCCAAATTGACCTGCCCCAGCATCAGCCCTAACTCAGCATGCTGGAAGAAATAAGTTGGCCTGCATTTGGTTGCCTGACTCGGCTGACACTCGGGATGAATGATGCTCCAGAATCGTGCCAAATAAACTAGTCCAATTTTGGCAACAGACAGCGGGCAGTTATCAAAAATGATCTGGTCCATCATCGGCCCAAACTCGGCACACTGGAAGAAATAATGTGGGCTGCAAGAATTTGTTTGATTCAGCTGAAAATCAGGATAAATGACGTCCCAGAATCAGGCAAAATAAACTGGCCCAATTCCGCAAATGCCACCATCGCTTGGCTATTATCAAAAATGACCTGGCCCAGCGTTGGCCCAAACTCGGCACCCCAAAAGAAACATGTGAGGACACTAGACTCGGCTGATTCTCGAGGTAAAATGGTGCCCCAGATTTGGCACGAATAAACCTGCCTGATTCCAGCTGTAGACACTGCCATCACTGGGCTGTTATCAAAGCTGACCTGGGGTAGCATTGGCCCAAACTCTGCACACCAAAAGAAGTATGCGCTGTCACCCGACTGGCCTGAGACTCGGGATAAATGGCGATCCACGCTTGGGCCGAATTAACTTGCCCGATTGAAATGACCTGGCCCAGCATCAGCCTGAACTTGGCACACCAGAAGAAATATGCTGGGTCGCAAGAATTTGCTTGACTTGGCTGAGACTCGGGTTGAATGACACCCCAGAATCGAGCCGAATAAACTGGCCCGATTCCAGTTGCTGTCACAACCATCGCTGGCCCGTGACCTGGCCAACAGCGGGCTGAACTGGACATACCGCAAGGAATAAGTCGGGCCGCATTTGGTCGCCTGACTCAGCTGAGACTTGGGATGAATGACACCCCAGTACTGGGGCGAAAAAACTGGTCCAATTCTGGCTGCTGACACTGCCATCACTGGGCTGTTATCAAAAATGACGTAGCCCAGCATCAACCCAAACTCAGACCACAGAAAGAAATAAGTTGGGTTGTGTCCGGTCACCCAACTGGCTTAGATTTGGGATGAATGACGCCCCAGAGTCGGGCCGAATAAACTGACCCGATTCTGGCTGCCAACACTGCCATCACTGGGAAAAGATGACCCAAACGTTTGATGTTTGAGTGAAAATAATTTAGTGTTGTCTCCAAAAAGTGTCTGAAACCATCTGCATTTTCATCAGTCACCTAAAAGATTTAGAACACCCAGTGTTAAACAAGCACTCCAACAGCCTTTAAAGAATCCCAGTTTGTCTTCATTCTGTGCTTTCAGCCAGCTACAAAAGCAAATCTCTTCTGTTTCTTTCATCCTGAGTTTCAGCCAAAAGGCTACATTGCTAAACATCCACCCAGTCTCCTCCACCGTGGTGTGAAACTGGCCTTGAACATCACTGCCAAGCGTGGCTGCATCTGTTTGATCAAGACTCTTTCAACATTGGCAGGCAGTCAACGCCGCTCGCTTCCACCAAAAGGAGGGGGGAGGAGGGGAGAGGGAAACTTTGGGTTCATATAATGCGTTTACATGCTTCACTTGATCATCTCTAAACAGGAGTGTTTCCCCCCGCTGACCGGTCAAACTGTTCCCATGCGGAGCGTCCAGACACAGACCCAGGTGTCCAGATTTCACGGGTTAGCAAAGAACAAGTTTTGTTGTTGGTTTGCGAAGCCAAAGCTTTGTTGTGTCCTTATGAAAGATGCCACCGACACTTTGTTCTAATTAAGACAGGATAAATCCTCCCTCTGTCTCTCTCTCTCTCTGCTGCTTTCATTTTTTACCGCCTCTCCTTTCCCTCTGTTTCATTCTCCCTCTCCTCTCCTCTCTCTGCGCATAACATCTTATTTTCTCCTTTCCTCTCACTTTCTCCCCCCCTTCCTCCTCCTCCTCCTCCTCCCCTTTTGTCTCTCTCATTCTCTCTCCTCTCTGTGGGACGCCTCTTGCTGTGCTTCTGGTGCTGTTTGTGTCTCACAGCATTTTTGGAACATGCCTCCATGTGGGTGTCTGGAGGAGGTTTCCCTGCTGTGAGTGTGTGTGTTGTGTTCATGCATTGATTGTCTCTGTGTGCAAGTGTGTGTGTGTGTGCGTGCAGGCCTCAGTGCACTCAAACAGGAGATAAGGGGCCACGTCGCAGGATGTCGCTGATGTTACCATGCATCAGTGACAATGTTCTGGTCTCGCCCCACATCTGTTGTACCTGCGACCAAATTACCACTGAATCATTTGGTGTCTCCCTGCTCTCTTTGCTCCGGCTCACTTGCTGACAGATGGACCCTCCTTATGGCTCTTGTTTTTTTATCACCCTGTGTTGCTTCCAGGGGCCTTTGCCGTCCAATACACACCTAAAAATCTGCAAAGAAAAACCTCCCAGTCAATGTGTGAATCCACCGATACTGTTTGCGGAGGATTTTGGGAGACAAAGCACTTTTATATTGCTGAAGTCAGTCGTATTGGCCCTTGAGGAAATGAAGTTTTATGGTGTTAACTGCAGCTTGGCAGAGGTGTTTATTATGCAGAGGCATTAACGGGAGCTGTAATTTGGGTGCTTGTTATTGAGCTGATATTTATGATAATTTGGTGGCGCAAACTAGACCTATTTTACCCGAGATGAGAGATGAAAAAGTGAGTGTTTATGCATCAAATATTCAGCATTATTACTTAAAGACAGGGAACAATGGCTCAGTATGAATAAATTGTATTTGTGTCACAACAGATAACACATTTATTTTCTCTCTGTGTCTATTATATTAAATCCTGCATTTTTCTTCTTATCATCTGTCGTGTCTGTTTAGAGCAGATACTTAAGCGGCTGCTCGGTGAACCGTGAAGCTGAAAGGATATTATTTCTCTCTCCCAAAGTGACCTGTGTGCTGGACTGTTTCTTAACTGGGAGCTGTAACTTCCTGGAGAAATAGTCCGGCACATAACCAGAATTTTCCTTTCTACCGACTTTAAACAGATTAAACAAATGAGACCTGTTTCTTTATGCTCAGCTTATGCTAAGCTAAGCTAAACCACAAATACATTACATCTGCATGTTTCATACGTATCATATCAATGTTTCTAAAGTAATTTAGTGTATGAGATGACGTTTGGGAGGTGGAGAGGATGGTGGATTGTGTGTCACCTAAGTGCAGATCTTTGGGGTGTTTCCACCATCTTGTCTTTAGCGGCACATCGTGATACTTCCCACTGCATTTGTGGCACCAAATATGGGTATTTTTTTTTACAGAACGTAGGTGTCTTTACTGGCACATCATGGCGTTTCCCCGCTGTGCTTGAGCCACTGATTCTGGGTGTTTTAGCAGCACATACAGCATTTCCCAGCAGCATCTATGATACTGAACCTTGCTGTTTTTTAACCAAACGTGGGTGTCTGATGGCACATTGTGAGTTTCACAGTTTTTAATTGCACATCTCCCAGTGGCGTTAAAGCCACTGAACCTGGGTGTGTTCAGCAGCACATCGTGGCGTTTCCCATGGCATTTGTGGCACCCATCCTGGGTATTTTTTTACTGAACATGGGTGTCTCTAATGGCACATAGTGAGTGTTTTTTGCGGCACATCACAGTGTTTGCCAGTAGTGTTTGACCTACCAAACCTGGGTGTTGCTGGTGGCACATTGTGGTGTTTCTCGCAGAATTTTTGCCACCAAACCTGGGTATTTTTCAGCAAACGTGGCTGTCTTCAGTAGCACACTGTGGCATTTCTCAGTGGCATTTAACCAACGAATGTGGGTGTTTTTAGTGGCACATCATGGCGTTTCCCAGCAGCATTTCTGGCACCAAACCTTAGTGTTATTTTTACTGAAAGTGGCTCATCGTGAGTTTCCCAGCGGCGTTTGAGCCATTGAACTTGGGTGTTTTTGACGGCACATCATGGTGTTTCCTATGGCATTTGTGGCACCACATCTGGGTATTTTTTACACCAAACAGCACATTGTTGGGCTTCCTAGTGACATTTTAGCAACTGAAGCTGGGTGTTTTCAGCAGCATATTGCGCCGTTTCCTCGCAGCATCTATGGCACCAAACCATGTTTTTGTACTGAATATGAGGGTCTTAAGCGGTTCATTGCGAGTTTCCCAGTCATGTTTGAACCACCGAACCTGGGTGTCTTTAGCGGTATATTGCTAGTTACCCAGTGGCGTTCAAGGCACTGAACCTGGGTGTGTTTAGCAGCACATCGTGGTGTTTCCCAGCAGCGTTTGAGCCACTGAACCTGGGTGTTTTTCACTGACCCATCCCTGCTTTTCCAGTGGCTTTTGTGCCACCAAAAGTGGATGATATAAGCCAAAACATGATCTTTATCTTACTATGACCAAATGATTTTAGTTACCTAAACCTAACTACAACTTCACCACAAGGTTGTTGTTCCAGTGTATTAACTACAAAATTATGTTCTGTGGTTTGCCAATACCACCATTTTTTTCTTGCAGTTGGGTTGTCTGGCTTCATACCTTCTCATCTACCCCTCTACTCTTCCTTTAATCCTCTAATCTCGGTATGTGGCTAGGAAAGAAAAGAATCTTGAAGGTGGCCTCTGCCTGACATGACAGCTCTGCTTCAACAGCCTGTGTCTGGAGTCTTTGTTTGCTGGATCCTTATGGCCCCGCTGGTTGCTATGAGAGATAAAACAACAGGAGCAGATGGCTCCTGGAGGTTTGGTGTCACAGCAGGTGAAGCTTAAAGATGCACACATACAGCAGTTTAATACCGGGGTCGCCTCGCTGCTCTTCCTCTCTCTCACCTTCCACAGTTCTGGGTCCACTCACTGTTAAGTATATTTTTATAACTAGTGTGTCACAGATCCGCCGCCACGCTTAAGGGACAGACCGATTGATCACGGACTGCAGAGAGGTCTCTGATCTCATCAGATCTTAATCATCCAGCCCTCCAATAGTGCCCCCCTTGCAATTTCTTGAAGATTACCTATCACTTCATACTTACCACACTCTGCACTGAGTCATGTCTCCCCGGTGGCCGTCTCACACTGTACGCTGTGTTTATAAAAGCTTCTGGCACACACATATATTGTGTTTCCAACAAAATGTAAGCCCTGATAACCCAATTTTGGCTCCTGTGCTCTGGCTTCCTTAAAAAATGTAGAATTGATTTTTAAGGTTTCATTATATTTTATATTGCGGTTCATATTTTCTCTCCATATGCTGCTGAGCTCAGACATCCATAAACCCAGCATTACAACCTCAAGATCAAACAAAGATCCTGACCGAGGTCAAAGTGAGACATAAAATTGTCCAAGATTGCTCAGAAACCTTCATTTATTTTTTTGGGTTTTCACTCGATTGCTTCTGTGCTGTAAATTTCCCCTGACATCACGAGCATCCTCTCCACTTCATACACACCTCAGCAGCCCACTGTAAACTCTGAAGTGTGTATGCTCGACACACACATGCTGTTTTTATTTTGATAAACTACATTTTACCACCACTTCATTTTACTGTTCTTCTGCTGGCTGTTAGGACATTTAATTGACCATAAAGTCATTTTCTCATTGGTGCTGCCATAGAGGTGTAAATGGAGTTATAATATAATGTACAACATCTAAACCGGGATAAATTGCAATGTTAAAAACTATCATCATCTATTTTGATTTATTTGTGTCATAATCAAGGAGTTAACTCTGTCAGTGTGTGCACATCCAGGCAAAAACACTCAGGTACAAGACACAAAACACTAAACTGCAGGGCATAAATGAGGTCAGCAAACTTTGGGCTCCACTTAAATAGTTTGTGTCTCTTTTTCTCTTTACAAGGCAACGTTTCGATCCACAACACTGAACAAATCTGTTTCACCAGATTCTGTTTTTTTACAAGTGGAGTTTAAAGAATTAAAGAATTGGCTGAATTGAAAAGGACTCTCACCTAATGTTGGCTGACAGTCTGTAATTCTTCAGAGAGCGTCACATGTTTTAGTCCTCAGCTGCTACATTTATAATAAATCCTTTTCCTTCAAGTCAGACTTTTATATCTAAAAAGGCTCTTTATTCATTTTTAGAGGGGAATAAAATCTTGATTATTTTTCTGTTACAGTAAATATTCATGACTGACTCAACAACATTTATGGTTAAAGTTCAAGGGAGAATAGTCCTGATTTTGATATTATTTTTTAGGAGTTCAACATTAAAAGGATCAGCACACTTGTTTCTACAGGACTGTTTTGGTGATTGACAACATAAGGGGGGAGGAAATATACTTGCTTTTTAACCAAGCAGCAACCTCCAGGTCTGAAAAATGAAGTCAACGTGGAAGGCTCAAATTTATACATATTTAAGGGCGAGTTGCTTTGAGTGTGAGGCATCACTACAGTCTGTGTGTCAGATCCACCTCTCACTCCCCCACAGCTCCACCCTCTCATCCAAATATGGTCACTGCTGGCTCCAAAAAAACAAGATGGTGACGGCCAAAATGCCCAACACAAGGCTTCAGAACAGCACTACCCAAACCAATGGGTGGCTTCACGGTAGCTTCATCAACTATTTTTATAACGTCTACGTCAGTTGTTCCCAACTGGTCCAGCCGCAGGGTCCACATTGCTCCTTGGTCATCAGTTCAAGGTCCACAGTTTAATATATTCAGTGTCATACTTGCGTTTGGTCATGTTGTCAAGCTAGTTTGCTGTCTTTGTTAAGTAGCTGTCCATTATGCACTCACTCTACAGCAGGAAATGGCACCTAAGAATAAAAGCTTGTGCTGGAAATTCACTGCACTTCAAAAGTAAAGTGTGTTTTTTCCATTCAGAATGGACCCGCAGAACCTCCAGAAAAAGTGACAGTGACACCATCATAGATGCTGTGTGCCCTCACATCATGTACGGCGTGACAGTGGCGGGTGTGTTTCTTTAGCTTTCATTTCATGCGCACGCAAAAGAGAGTATCAAATCTCCAGCCTGAGGTAAAAGCTTTGATCAAATTGTGATTTGAATATTGTTAAATCCTTGGTGCACAGAAATATGTGACATCATGCTTTACCAACAGAGCCCCGCCCACTTCAAAGCAGCGAGTTCAGTTAAAAATAGAAACGTCTCCATTTAAAAAACTTTTCCCCACTTTCATGAAGAACCCATTCGGAGATTAAATATTTTTTCAGAGGTCTTAACATGTTTCTTTTCTTTGATCCCAGAACAATCGTGACGCCATGAATTCCTTTTTTTTTCAGTAGAGTATCAGTCACTGTTTCAATGTTGCCATTCAAACGCCGGATTATCTCATTTGGGAATGAGACTCCTCGGTTCCATGCCACTCGTTTGGCCTCCCGTCTCCTCAGTAGCAGATGCTCGTCCTGCTGTGCCCTTCCTACAACACACAGCCATGTATAATACAGACTCTGGCAGGAGGCTGTGTTGTTCGCCGAGGTTGTTTATCACACACAAGAGACTGTGCTTAAAACCCGGAATGCCACCCAGCGTGCTCCATTATCGTCTCCATCCTGTGTCTCCTCAAAGGACCACCTGTTAGCGGCACATGAAAGTGTGCAAGAGGAAAACAGGGCACTGCTGTGCCGAGATACTCGGTCCCCCCTCCATCACCGCCTGCCTCCTCTTTCAGATGACAGGTCTATTCAGGCCGTAGATTTGATGGGGTTGACGCATGGTGGCTTCTGTTTCTATGGAGGCGTCACATCTTTCTTTTATGTGCGGAAAATTAATTTTCTGAAGGGTCATGTTGTCGCGGTGTTGTGTAGCCTTTGCTATTATCTCCACCTCATACTGAGTGTTAATCCTAAAAGAGATAAACGGGTACAGACAAGAAGTGGATGGATCCGCTTTTTTCCCCTTTGATTCCAGAGCTCAATGAAAAAAATTACATTAAAGGACTGTTCCACCAGCAGTTGATCTTATTTGATGCTTAAAGGTTAGATTTCTTAGGCGGAGAATTTTTATTTAGAAATAGTGAAAGATTTTTGGGAGATAGGCTCATGAGCTTTGTTGGCAAGAGTTAGATGTGAGAAGTGACAACACTCTCATGTCTCATGTTAGCTTAGCACAAGGAGTGGAAACAGGGACGCCTGGCTCTGTCCAAAGGTAACAAAAATCTGCTCTAAAGCTCAATAATTAACACATTTTATTCATTTCTTTATTCTGTTTAAAGGTTTTTTAGAAAAATATAAGTATAATAAAGTATAATGAAGATGTGCAGGACTATTCTTAGCTTAGAAATTAACTCATTTGTTCCACGTTGGAAAGCAAAGGTGTTTATAATTGCTCTGAACAGACACACTGGCTGTCAAAGAGAGGAGCGAGACGCAGTTTTGTTTTAGTATAAGGACAACATACATATTTTCTAATAGTCTCTACTGGACAGAGTGGGCCTGACCCATGAGTGAGACAAAGATTTTTTTTTTCATTGCGAAGAGAAACAACAAAAATGAAAGTTAAACTTTCTCAGCAAAAACTGACAACATGTCATGCTGTTTTTCCAACCCTGGCCTCACTCCGAAGTCATTGAAATCCGGTGCTCGGGCAGTCCTTTTGGCGTCACACACCAACAAAAGAGCTGTTCTTTAACGTCAGCATGATATGCGGCTGGTTGCTGTTATACTTCAGTGGTTGCCAGCAGCGTTAGGTGGAAATGCAGCAGGACAAGAATGAAAGTTAAGGCTGCTAAGATAATAGCACAAATGTATTTAAATCCTAGCACGTTAAAGGTCTCTCTAATAATTATATAAAAAAACATGCAAACCTAATCCTGCTTAGAACCGCAAAGCAGGATTTGTGTCGCACTTGATTCACACAAAAAGTGACAGAAACATTTGTGTCGTGAGTAAAAAAAAAGAGATGGGAGAAAAGTTCAAACCCAGCTCACTTTCTAGTCTCCAAACACCAGGCCAATCACTGCATGAAGTGGGTGTAAACGTTGTGATTATCGGTGTCGGATAGTTACTGACCTCACAACAGTGTTGGGAGAGTGGGCTTCCGTAGCTGTTTGACCATCTGACAAGCAGCTGTGATGGAGTATATGATGCCTTTAAGGCCTTTAAGGCGTTCAGTATATGTGACATTCAGAGCATTGATATAGCAGCAAACAGCTCTTTGCTTTGTAAAGATACAGAGCATGTGAGCAGACCTCGAGCAGGGAGCAGGAGCAGAGGGATGTTTAGGTGGAGCACAGAGCAGGTTTTTTAAAATGCTGGAGCACTGCGTTATCTCCGGCTCCAATTTCACCACTCGCACCATGAGTTTAAAGCATGCCCGACCCAGAAATGCATCTGTGTGACCCCCACACACACTATTTTCTGTCTAAAAACTGGCTGCTATGAGCTCGACATTGAAGTTTATAAAATACTTTCAATGGGATAATGAGCCCCTTGAGCAGGGCGCTCTACACTGCGCTCATACACTGGTTACTGCTAATAACGCCATCCTTCTTCCTTTAATATACAGTACATGTATATCAGAGAGGGATGTGACATCATTGTTAGACCATCCTCTATCTACTAAGTTTGGATGTTTGTCTTAAATTGAATAAACCTTTTGGTCGCACAGCGTCCAGAAGCAGCGTCTCATGTGTCAAGCAGACAGAGCATAATCCTGGCTAAACACTTCTGTGCGTGACACGGCCGGTCGCCCTCCCCCCTCCTGACACTCTGAAGGCCTGTTAGGAGATAAAGGTCTCACCTCAGCAGCCAGCTTCACACTCTTGTTTGCAAACTGCACAGCTGGTCGAACTCCCAGAGGCCAGCCGACGCAGTCTGCCTCTAAATCCCTCAGGGCGCTGCCCGCACTCGCACTGCACATTTCCCCCCGACATCACCAGCATCCTCTCTCCACACACACACACACACACACACACACACACACACACACACACACACACACACACACACACACACACATACACAACCTGCTGCCTCTGCCCTGTTTTTAGAAACAACTAAATAACCCACTGTAAACCCAAAGGGTGTGTGATTTCAACTTGGTGTGTGTCAGTGTGATGAAAGAGCAGAGGCCTTATCCACCCCCCCTAACTCCACCTCTCTCACACACACACACACACCAACACACACCCCATCACCAGCAGCTCAATACTTCTCCCTCATTGATTTTCTGTATGCTCTGCACCGCCGTTTGTCTTTTAACACAAAGGAGTCGCCTGCCACAGCACCATAATGGCGTTGTGTGTGTGAGTCTGTGCCGATGGATTCTCTCTTCATGTTAAAGTGGAGGACAAAACAAACCAGATCATGTTTAGAGACAACACTATGGTCTGTGATCATACAAGACATGACAGAGTTTTAAAATGAGAAGAGCTGTGTTTCCCTTATCTCATAAAGATTTTGAGTTTACACACACACACACGTAGATATATAAGAGAGTATATCCAGTCTCCAGCCGAAGGTAAAAGCTGAGGTACCATTGTGATTTAAATATTGTAAAATCCTGACTGGTGCACAGAAATAAGTGACATCATGTCCCGCCCACTTCAAATCAGTGAGTCAGATAAAAACAGAAATGTCTCCAGTGAAATAACCTAAACTTTTCTTGCTTTGGCAGAAAACATTCATGTTCATGGTGAAGCTATCAGGAGATTAAGTTGGTTTTCAGAGCTCCATCAAGTATCAGTCACTGTTTCAGAATGGGTGTCCATGAGCCTATGGGTGACGTCAGGGTGACTACATACACTTCTTTTATACAGTCTATGACTGTCGAGGTATTGTTTCTTCTTTTGTTTCATATCTCCCTTTAAGTAGATTCTATATGAATGATTTCAAGCAAATTATGAAAACTAGCAAAAATAGTTATTTAGGTTTTTGTTTAATATATAAAGAGTTTAATAAGTTTGCAGGACTTAAGCGTAACTTTGAGTTTACATTTGTATATTCCTTCATAATGCTCCCATACCTTATATGTACCGATATTTCAAATTAAATACACCCACATTTTCTCTTTGTGGCTTCCTAATGCTATAATTGTTTAAAATACATGTAGTACTAAATGTCATGTTATAAATGCAATAAATATTAACCTAAGTCCTGACTGTATTGTAGGCTGGAACGTTAAGATGTGAATCAAACCACCATCATTTTCCTCATGTCTGTACGAGGTGCTGGGCCTTTAATGTAGACACACAGAACCTCATATTTCACTTCAGTCACACCTCACAGATGTGTTGACTTTTGTAATGAAAGGGACGGTTGGAGGGCTCTCGAGACCGCTGAACAGGCAGTGATGACGGATGTGCGCAGTGCAGTATCTCATACTGAGCAAAGCGTGAAGGTACAGCAATGAAGGCCGCGGCTTCGGAAAGGAGGCACAAGTGTCTGTCCATCTCTTTATCGCCTCCTCAGACCCAACTGGTCCTGATAAATGCGCCCACTCGAGAGGCTGAGAGCGGTGTAGTCTGAATTTGTAGGAAGGCTGATGGGATGAATGAATGCAGCAGGAGAAAGGACACAAAACCTGAGGACTTCTGTGGTTTTAGAAAGAGGCTTCTGCATCCAGGGTTGAAGTTAGCTGAGAATGGCCTTTTGAAAAAGTTAGTCATTTATGTCCCTGATATTTGCACAGGAGAATAAAAGATTGCAGCCTCATGCTCATATTCTAATATCATCTTTCCAAAATACTACAGGTGTATATTAGGCTTGAGGTTTACTGTTAGTTATCCAAAGTTGTAGTGGAAAAAGCTCCTGACTCTTCTGGTGAAAGACTGTTTACATACTGTGCATACAAAGTCTGCAGCCATGCTAGCAGCTCTGAAAAGCTGTACCTGCTGTAGGCAATGAGTTGCTTTGAGCTAAATGCTAACGTCAGCATCCTCTCTAAGTCCACAATTACTGCTCTGGGATTTTCATTTATGTTTCCAGTGTTGTGTCGTCAAATTCTTTAATACAAACTGTACATGTAAGAAGTAAGAAGTCAGTGCATGTAGGGCTGTAACAGTTTATATTTTCATCGAAATTTATCAGCCAATTACTTTCTTGATTCAGCCCAGTGGGAAGAAGAAAATGTTAGAATTGTATTTTTCGGCAAACCTCAAATACTTCTCTGTATCTATTTATATGTTTCATATGTATCATATCAACATTTATAAAGTGGTGTGTATGAGCTAGACAAGACACCTACCAAGCTACAGACCACCATTCAAGACCGACAAAACAGCACTGCTTCTGTTTGAGCGAGTCATCGCTCGGTTTCCAGTGGCTTTTTACTCCTTTTTCACCAGGGATAGTGGCACAATTAGCTTTTTTTTTTCTTTTTTGTCATTTGTTTTGTTTTGATGCAGCTTTTCTTGCCAGCGTAGTGCCACCAAAAGCATGTTTTTTAAAGCCAAACCAGGATCTTTTTCTATCCATAACCATGTATGTTTTCTGCCTACACCTAACACACGTTAACCACAGCATCACTGAAACATAAAGAAAAGTTAAGTTCAACTTATTTGTTACATAATAACATACAGATGTGACATATTCGTGGTTTGCAGAAACATACTATGCCACCGTGTTTTCTGGCGCTTGGACTAATGATAAATTGATTCATCATTTGATCCATAAAATGTCAGAAGTTGGTGAAACATGCAGATGACTTTCACTCACAGTAATATCTTTTCATTAGCCTAAACCACAACCGCCTAAACCACAACCGCCCTTTTTCCACTGTAATGGCAGTGGCCTTCTGGGTAACCTGTGAGGTTGTGACGTGTACTTCATGGTATGCTCAGTGTATATGGTGTCACGGTGAAGACAGCAGGCGACAAAGAGTGATGATAGTCTGCAGAATTAAGTGTCTAGATAAGCTCAAGGCTGCTTGTTGTTTTGTTGTGAAGCCAAAGAAGAAGCCCACCATATTGTTTGGTATGAACAATCAGCAGTGGTGCTTAAGCTGACAAGCAGAATGTGTGCAGTACTGAGATGTATTTGCTCTTTCCAGCAGGTGGCGCTGTGCTGTACAGACGATGGCTCTCTCCTGGAGTCTCCTCCTGGCGTTCTTCGCCGTCCTGACACTGTCACACAGCACTGAGCCCGGAGCTCCTCACGGCAAGAGGAGACAGGCACAGACCTCAGCAGGTGGCAGCAACGCCCTGCAGCACCCTCTGCAAGGTCTACAGGGCCACCGTTACAGCAGGGACCGCAGCGGCGGGCATGGGGGCCAGGGGGCCCGAGCTCCCAAAGCTGGAGCCGGGCTGCTCTCCCACAGGCCCCTGCACCCCCTGGCCAGGCCTGAGGATGATGGGATGGGCCTGGAGAGTTTGAGCCCGGTGAGACTGGAGATGGGCCCGGGCAGGGACAGAGACAGAGTGAGAATGACTGTGAAGAGTCCGTCCCAGGGCCGGGAAAACCAGCTTCTGGGGACACGCAAGGGAAGGGGGCACGGACACGGGAATGGGCATGGACACCATTTTGAGCACAGGAAACAAGGGAGTCGTCGTGATAAAGAGCGGCATGGAAAAGGTGAGCTGTCAACCGATCCTGATACACAGATACACGACTGCAGTGCTGTCTAACAAGGAGACTTTTTCATTGCAGACATTTTGATATGTGGCAGTCGGAAATGCAGAGACGTCAATAATGAAATGAATGCTTTGGTTGTCACGACTTTAAAACAGATCAGATCCGATGGTGCTCATATCATTAATACAATTCTATCCATAAACGATGCTGTGCACGGTGACTCCAGATAATTTAAAGGCGTCACACAGAGATGTCTGTGAATTATTAGTAACCAGTGTTTTGTTTCTGAGAAAAAGATCTTGAATTTGAGCACCACACATGAAAATCTATCCAACTCCACTGAAACGAAGAGGTGGCAGAAATTTCACAGAACAGATCAAAATCGATGATCGAAGGTTTGTTCCTGACCCTTGAAACAGTCGTTGACACTGCAGTCTCACCTCTCATCCAAGGTCCGTTTAGCTTTGGATTGTATCAAAAAATTATTCTCAGCACCCAATTTTAGATCTTCAGAATTCAGTTTTCATCTTTTAATCCCACACTGCAGAGAAGCCTTGAGAGTGCATCAAAAATTTCTACGATTACATGAAAAAGCAGGCAAAGTCCATCGGCTGAGGACGATGATTTGATCCAAGATAAAGCTCCTGATCAGCTTCTGATTGGATGCTGTGGTGAGACTGGTTTAAGGAAGAAAACATGTTTGTTGTAATTGTAGTTGAAGGAACACTTCACCCCTCAAATGACCATTTGTGGATCCAATTTCTCATCCTGTGCTACATTAAATTTGTGAGGGAAACCTTTGTTTTTCTCGCATGCCTATACAAGAAAAGTAGAATCCAAAAACAGAGAAAATTCTTGATGCATTAAAGTAAGAATCTGCTAGTCCAAGTCTCATTTGTCCAGTCGTATGCTCAGTACTTGCTAAAATGTTACTTGTCCTGCATTCCCAGGTCGGCAAACAGGGCACCCTTTTGTGTACCCATGTGACATTAGCACATTATGACACATGGTTAATGTTGTGAAACAGTTGCAATTAGCAAAACTACTTGGTTAGGTTTGGAAAAAGATCATGTTTTGGGTTAGAATAAGCATGTTTATTATGTAATTTAAAGTGACATAAATACAAACGACTGGATAAATCCAACTTGAATTATACTGCACAAGTTGTTTGAGAGGTATAAACAGATGTTTTGATATTGTTTTGCTGTGGTTAAACGCTGACCCCTATGACATCAGTTCATGAAGAATTTTGTCCATTTTTGGATTCTGCATTCACCATGGAGGCATGCGAGAAAAACTGCATTTTTAATTCTGTTGATAGTAAATTGATATACAAATAGCACTGTGAAGAATTCCTTTAAGTCTTTAAGTTTGGTTACATTAGATTTTTTTAATTTAAATAAGTAAATAAAACAAAATGGTTCCATAATTTGTTAATTGACCGTTTTGTGGTGATAACACATGATTATTGATCTGGTATCGTCTCTTTCTGTGTGTCCAGGGTTTCTCCCAGAGCCTGAGCTGAGCTCTGCGTTTAAGGACAGAGATCTGTTTGAGGATTCTCTCTCCTCCTCTGCCGCCTCCCCCTCGCTCAGCATGACCCCACCCAGTGAAACCCCCTCCCCCATCGCCGCCGTCTTTGGCTCCGGCTCCTCCATGGTTACCACGGTGATGAACGAGCATCCCCCAACGCTGCCCCCGGCCTCTACCAAACCCCAGGTAACCCCAACGAAACCCAAGTGCTTATTAAAGGCTGCGTCTGTTGTGCCTCAGTGTGATTCCAGTGTGCGGGGGAAAATGGGCCCCATTACTGCCGTTATGCCGCCGCAAACCTCATAGCTCATCTCAGAAATGACACACTCTACAGTGTGAACCTGAAAGTGCTGCCGGTGAAAAATATCCTCCACCAGGCCAAAGTCAGCGGCTCTTGGTCACAGTGTGTATGATAGATGTGACCGTGTTCTGTATAATGAAACAACGCCTCCGGGATCAAAATCACACACTTCAGAGTCCAGCAGCACATTTTCTGTAACTACCTTCCTTTATTAAAACCATGGCAGGTGAAATGTATGTGAGACGAGGGAGAGTCTCCTCGGTGTCCGGCTGTGGGCACATGCACTGAAAAATCTGCAGGAGTGCGTGGAGCACCACTCACCACCTGTCACACTCATGCAGCATGACGCTTCAGCAGTACGCATAAACAGCAGTTATATTAAAAAAATAGCACCTGTTTTCTCAAGCCTCCTTCAGCGTTGGAACCGTTACAAATGAGACTCTTAAAGACAAGATGGAACCTGATGTCAATAGATACCGAGCCAGCGTTCACTTCATGAAAGCTTTTACATTTGTCACAGCTGCTGATACAAACACCCGACAGCTTGTAGGGCGTCCGTGGGAAATAGCTGCCTCAGTCGCAGCATCACAGACGCTGTTTGATTGACAGTTGTTTTTTTTGAGGAGCGGTGCTCAAGGCAACACAGTTAACATGTTACAGGGAAATAAAAACATTAAAAATAGATTAAAATGAGGTGATTAACAGGTGGAAATGACATAAACAGATACAACTGAGCCTTTTGTCTGGAGGAAACCGTACCACTGGACTGGAATTTTGATTGAAGACGTACTTCAGCACCATCAAAATCGATTTTTTAGAGTTAAAACAAATGTTGGCTTCAAAAAAGGCCAAGGTTAAAGGGCAAGCTTGGTATTTTTCAACCAGGAACAACTGTTGGTTGCTGGTATTAAGCAAAACCACTGCAGCCAGCAGCAGTGAAACACGCTGCAAGGTAACCACTCAGGGCAATCATGCACCGACACTTTACGCCTTCTAGAAGTGCTTGATTTTGACACTAACAGGCTCAGATTACTTTAAGCATCTGACAGTATTATGGAAAGGAGATAAACCCTTTTCATTAAGGAGTAAGATCCTATTATTTGACCAGAAACAGCCCCAAAATCTCCATTGTCAAACCCACCAGACTCCATTTAAATTAAAGTAATTTTAGTGTGTATGGAGCCAACATGTTTTCAGATCTGGTGAAAAGGTAGGTTCAGCACACAGAAGGTCTATCAGTGGAGGCAAACAAATCCACAAGGGATGAGGCAGAGGGCTAAATCCAAAAACCAAGAAAGGGACACAGGGAACCAAAAGGCTGGAACGCTATACACACAAGGAGCTGAGACGAACTGGCACTGAGAGAAAACAAGACACACACTCAACACTCTGGTGAGGTGAAGGATAAGGAGACACAGGTGAGGTTAATCAGGGCGGGACAATCAGACACAGGTGACGTCATTAAAAGGAGAGAAAACACAGGGGCAGGAAGTGAGGGGATCTAAAAAGAGATGTGAGTTTCAAAGTAACGAAAGTGACGAAGAAACAAAATGTTCACTTGCATCATCTGCATTTTTAGTAAGTCTTCTTGTGGTTTGTAGTTTTGCTGATTTCTCACAAACCGTCGCCACAAAGTTGTGTTTTGTTCCCACACATTAGGGGCCCTCCTCTATGGTTTTCCAGTAATACAGACAGGGAAGTGGTAACTCTCAAAAAATCCTCCAACTTAAATGAGGAAATACTTCATTTGTCATTGCCGCCCAAAACAACTCTTATGAGCGTTTTCTGATCTGATGTTCCCATCTGCAAAATAACATTGTTTGAAAGTTTCTGATGTGCCTCCTCAACCCATTCTCATTCCCCAGGCGTCAAAAACGGCAACCTGGTCACTGGCCCACTACTTCAGTTACAAATGTACAAGGCACCTTACAGACTCTGTGTAATGTGCACCACGCTTTCAACTAACTAGATTCTCTGCAGCAATAATGTAGTGGAAGGAGCGAGAGGGTCTGAGGAAGTCATTGACCATGGTTGTGGTGCGATAGGATTTTTGGAAATTTATGAGAATCTTAAGGGTTCTTTTGGAAAAGATGAAACTTGTATAGGACTTGTATCACCGTGAATTGAAATCAAACTATTTGTCCACACAGCTTTCTTGAAGTTTTTCAGTCCTATATCTATGTCACCTCAGTTCCACCACAGATTTTTAGGAAAATATTGAGCATAGCGTTCGTTCAGGCAGGAGACAATGTCAAGCTCAGCTCACATCGCAGCTACATCAGCTGATCTCAAACAGCTCAATCAACTGATGGAGCTGCTGATTGATGAAGGGAGTCAGCTGATAGATCACATGATTGCTTTATATGCAACCAATTGGTAATCTTATTCAGGGCGCCCTATTGAAACTGCTCTGGCCTGCCTACTGCTGCTGCTTCCTGTGCAAGCAACTTTGCAACCCAACTCCACCCCAGCTCCTCCTTTTCATGCTGTGTCTGACTTATCGATGTCATTTATGTTTGTCACTGGTGCTTGCTCTGTTTTGCTCCTGGGGGGTCTCTGCTGCTGCTCTCCCTGCCTTAGACTTTCCTTGTAGGCACATGGAAGGGCAGAGATGTGTGCTCTCTCTGCCTTAGGCTTTCCACATAGGTGCATGGAAGGGCAGAGATGTGCGCTCTCTCCACCTCAGGCGTTCTGTGTAGGCCTAGGAAAGGCAGAGAGGCCCCAGAGCAGAGCCATACCACCAAACACAATACTGCAAATGGAAATAAGTTTTTTTTGACTAAAGTGGTCCTGACTGAAGTAATCAAATGTTATTTTAGATGATTAATCAAATAACCAGTGCCATCTATTTACTGATAAGGAAACTCTCGTTAAGAAAAAACACAAATTTCTTGCAACATTCAGATTTTCAGATGGTGGCTCCGTGTGATCACTCCCCTGGTCAGTGTCTATGTTAAGTGTCTGCAGACTGGCCTGTAGGTCTGCATGGTTTTCTGCTTACAAAATGACTGAGAGTTCAGCAGCGTGTCTTTACTATAAGAGGAGTCAAACATTATTGGACCACAGATGAAAAAAAAAACCTTTCCTGAGCCTCGCTTCAGTGGCGCGAGCATGCGGCAAGGCTTCTTAATTAATGTTCGATCCTCTGTTGATGGTTTAATGAGCAGCCGAGCACAGGCAGATAGCCCCCTGCAATTAATCTAATTGATATTTCCATATAGGCTTATTTACTGAGGGTGAGAGTATGGATCTGTTTTCATCAAGAGGTTGATTCTTATTTTATGATGGATGTCTTTCATGGACCGGGTTTTCCCCCAGAGACATCTCAAAGTCCTGCTGACTTAATTATATGTCTAACATTTCTGTTTTGCTCCCTCTGTGTGAGGAAAGTGACAGGGGTAGCGTTTTTATGGCTTTTATTGCAGAAGGTTATGCATGAGCAAACCACATATGAGTTTTGTTTTATAGCAAAGTCATCAAACACTCATCTCAATGACAATATTTTACTGAGGTGGAATATTTGGATTTATGACACTCCTACTTTTATATGAATTTATGGATAAGTCCAAACTGTTCATTATAATTTCATTTTCCCATCCCTACTGCTACAGAAAAGTACACACAAGAAGCAGCATCTTGAACATAAAATAAATAAAAAATATATAAATATAAATATCATGGCTACAAAATATGTTGGCGTAGTCAGATCACTGTGCAGTATTTTAGTAACGACTTGAAGGCTGAAGCTTTAAATAGCAGCATCAGACTGCTGTGCTCAGTCTTCCCCACAGTATGAATGTGTTAGAGAAAGAACAACATCTTGCACTGTTGATTTTGCTTTTCTTAGAGCCTCATCACTACTGAGGGGTAAAACCCACATTTGTCCGGGGGGTATAACATGAGTTAAGACCATGGTGTCAGTGAAATTTAAAAGTTTCTCCTCTTGGGAGCCTGAATGTTCTCAACAATCTGCCTTTTTTCATGATGCGATATCCAGCGTGGCGTTCTGACATTTCAGACAAAGTTTTGGGCGAGAGGAAAGGTCAGTTGTGTGTTCACTGAGGAACAAAAATATCTTCATTAGCTTTAGATGTCTCAGAATAAGGCTTTTCTTTTAACCTCTTGAAGTGTGTGGCTCTTAAAAGAAGTACAGAGTGACTTTAACATCAGAGAGCGCAGTTTGTATCCTGTATCCTCCCAACAGTCACAGTGGTTCCTTTCAACCATGAACAGGATCTTTCATTAAAAGGAGAATTCACCAACTTTTATGTGGACGTCTAATCAGCGCTGACGGTAAATGTAGTCGACTGAAGCAACATATTGCTGAGTTCACAGCTGCAAAACCTGCATTTTACCTTTTTCAAAAAATTGCAGCACTTGGTCATTTTGTCATTTAGATGATATTTTCACGAAATGTGCAGCTCCAGTGTTGGGTCCTTTAATTTAAGGGAATTCGACTTGGAAAATGCTTGGATTGGATGTTCAAGAAGGTGTGGGAACCCTGATTTTAGTAGTAGGTGAGGTGAGGGTTTAGGAGTGCTGAGGCAGAGTTTGTGGAGCAGCAGGGCAGCCTGAGTGAGCACGGTTGTTGGCTGGGAAGCAGACTGATGAGATAGTGAATCAGGCAGAGATCACACACAGTGGACCATGTAGGCAAACTGAATGATCTGAAGAGTGAAGTGTAGAACTGTGGTATGTCAACACTACAGGAGCATGAGTGGATCAGTTGCAGGTGTGCAGGTAGATTGGCAGCAGGAGGGAAATGGAGTGCCATGCCAAACAGTAGAAACAGCAGAAAACACTATGAGGGAGAGGCACAGCCTGGCCAAGACAGAAATCTTTTTAAAGTACCTTTTCCCAACAATGCAGGCTGCTCTCATGCACTGTTCTTACATTTTCCTATAAAAAGTAATGTACCAAATTTGTACATATCCCACGTAATCATGAGCCAGTAATTTGTGTATAATCATTAATTGGGAAGCCTGCAAACATGTGACCATTGCACTGACGGGAGTCAAAAAGGAAGCAGTCCTGAGCGATCCTGAAAGTATAGGCAGTGTGGTTGTGGTGGTGGATAGTGTCTAAACTTAATAAAACTAAACTTTCAATTATGTACCTTTTTTGTCATTTGTGGGCCGCTGATCGCAGGATATTATATGAACTGTTTTATGAGGATATGGTGAACAATGCTGTAAAACTCACTAAAACTAGAAGATGACTTGACTCAGAAGTTGCATTCATTTAACATAAAATCACATATACGATACAAGAATAATAAGATGTCCTGCCAGGATCACTTGCAGGCTGCATTAGTTTCCTGCCGTCCTCACTGGAGAAAAATAAACCCCGTGGTTATGTGTAATGAGGTGTATGTTTCAGCCTGTATATTGTATATGTATCAACAATACAAATGATGTGATATATAAATATATTTGTATTCCAGGCTGTGGGCAGTCATGTTCTCTGTCACCAATCGATTGTCTTTTAAAGCTCTGCCTCTGTCTCTGTTCACTGTGAGGGTGTTTTATGAATGAATCAATGAAGCATTACTGCAACTCGTCACAACACGAGTCCGATGTGTTTCATTAGGAACACCCTGAACGTGTTTACCTGCAGTCCTGACAGAAAACACAGTCGACAAATCAAAACATAGTCATCTGTTGAGCTGCTGTGGTGTAACTGTAGTATGTGAACATCAGTCTGAAGAGACAGAATTGATCTCTTCAATGTATTCTCTACAGCAGCTTGTACGCCGGATCGCTTCACATTTAGGATTAGTTTTTAATACACATCTTCATATTCTGATCACAATTGTCTTTGAATACATAAATAAAGAAGATATTTCAAATATTACTATGGAAGCAGAAATTACACAGCATGCTGAAACTAATTGGAGATGGGATTAGGTGTTACAGATCTGCATATCGGCGTGTTTGTTCTCTTCTGTTTGGATTTCTTATGGAGAACATGAGTTAATCCGGTGTGCAAATGTTCCAGCTGAAATGTAGATGAAATAACAGTTATAAAATGTAAGGTGTTTTTTTTTTTTTTTATCAGAGGTCTGGACGAGGAAAAGGACAAGGAGAGGTGATGCCAACGTTGGACATGGCGCTGTTTGATTGGACAGACTACGAGGACATGAAACCTGTGGACACCTGGCCGTCCTCCAGGAAGAAAGGTTAGTGTTCAGCTGTAACTGTGAATCTGTGGTCTTAAAAGGTTTGATTTGAAAACAAGGTTTGGTGAAAATGGGATGTCACAGTTCATCCCAAAAATCAAAAACACATATTTCTCTCTAAAACCTTCTACAGACTGTGGGACTTTAGCAATCTTTGAAATTTAGCGCAACATGGATCTAATCAACTTGGGTACAACATTTTGATGTAGCTTTAATGTGGGTCAAGTCAAGTGCGATGACAGCGCCTACTGAATCGCAGGCTACAAACATGACGTACGATGCAGTAGCTTCCCATACTGAGTGCACATGGACGCTGCAGGGGTTATTACCTCTCCAGCTATGACGCACAACATAGAGGGTCACATTATTAGATAAGCTAAAGTTTTGCGGGCACTATATACTGTCGTGGGTCTGTTTGTCTGTTTGCTAGCTGCTAGGTTGCTCACCTGGCACCTTGCAGCTGCAACTCCGCTGCTAAATATATTTTATTTTATTTGGTTGGCTAGACGTTACAGCAGCCAGGCTGTGTTTGATTGCAAGACAGTGACAATGGCCACCCTTGAACCTCTCACTGTGCGACACAAGGACTAGCGTTTTAGAGCCATGACCTAATATATCGCCACGTTTCATTCAAATTGGTAATTTTTTTTCTGGGACAGCCCAAAATCACAGAGTGTATACCAGGCTTTACCTGTAGTGCTATTTATCAGTCTAGATTGTTCTCGAGTTCTGAGTGTTGCAGGTGTTGGTTGTTGAGATGTCTGCCTCCTCTCCAACATAATGAAACTAGATGCCACCAAAAAAATATGTGTCTTTGCAGAAATCATGACCTGGTTACTCAAAATAATGCACAGACTTTGTTGTTGGCAGTTTTATATACGTACTGTTTTAAGTGACACGTTATTGAAAACCAAACACAGACATTCAATATCTAAACTACTTAAAGTGCAACTGTGAGTATTTAACTTCATTCGGCTTTTTATTCACACATTACAGTCACTTTACAGGAAGCTGAGTAGCCAGTGACTACTGGACTATCCAACATCAGTGTGACCAGTGTGAGTTTTTGATTAGAACTTGCCTAGATTTTCACTTTTTACGATTTCTGTCAAGGGATCATTGCTCCCTGCTATAATTATTAAACATTCAGTGTATTTCACATTTTGGGGATTGCCAGCTGACCCATATCTGACCTGTGTTGAAATCATTATGTATGAATCAAATTAAAAATGTGTCACAAACAGAAATGGCTTCACCAGAAAATACCTGATATAAAAGCATTATGTTGATACTGAGTGACCAATCGATTGATCTGTTTGGCTGTGGCTGCGTATTGAGCAGACGTTTTCAGGATGAAACTGTTGTGTTCATTTATTTTGTTCCTGCTGCAGACAAGAGGCGGAGTAAGAACCTCAGCAGTGGAAATGTGACTGTGGACGCTGACGCCATCGAGCCATGTGACCATCACCTGGACTGCCTCCCAGGTCAGTCTGCATCATACAAGTCGATTCTGACCACAGTAACACTCTCTGATGCTCCCACATACAAAAGGGCTTATTTACCTGTAACAGTGGATAAATGTTTGGTTTGTGGTCCTCCTTTGCCTCACTCCTACTGCACGGTTCAACTCTTCTCGACTGACTTTGGCACCAGGTGCTTTTCTAGATTTTGTTTTCAGCTGCAGACGATACCACTTCAATGCAGGTGGGATTCTTAACTGATTATTTTAGTTGAGTCGCTAAACAGAAAATCCGGCACACTGCTCTTGCTCAGCTTCACAATTTATTAGTTACACTAATGTTTCAGTCCTACTAGATCTTTGTCAAGTGTTAAACACCATTTTTTTTTTTTTTACAACATTAATCTTAAATAGATACTGCTCCACCCGTTTCATGTGCACAGGTGTGGGGGAGTTAAACAGCTGTGGGTGTGTTTCTCAATAATTGACAACAAACTGTGCGCCATATGTCACATTATAAACCCCACAAAGGAAAGAAAAGGAAAGACACAATGTTTAATCAGGCTCTCATTTTTAAAAAAAAATCTGGGTCGAGTGAATAAAAAAAATACTGTCACTATTCTCAGTAGCTTGACGATTTAAAAATGTTGGGTTAGTGCATGATGTGTCTTCATAGTAACAGTTCTCTCTGTCCAATCAGCATTTTACCTCCACCTTCTATAATTGTGTCGGTTCACTGGAACCTCAACTGAGGTGGTAGACGTATCAGGCTCCATCCACAACTTTTGCCAATGGAAAACCAAAAAAGAATGGTTCCAAGCGAGCCGAGTTGTGCCGTGCAGTGGCGCCCAGGCATTTGTGTTTTAAAGGCCTTGAAAACTTGACCTGACATGTTATTTAACACTCAAAAAAATTGACTAATTTGTTATATAACCAAACAACCCTGCAACTACCATCAGACTTTGATTCAAACATTGCTAAATCCAGGGCCCTATTTCAGAAAGCAGGATTAGTCTCCACCCAGATACATCAAATATTACACATTGTGGATTTGCAGGATCATCAGGGCAAGTTTTATGCATTGCCCTTCGATTCTTCGGGAATTCAGCTGAATTAGAAGTTACTAATGATCTAAAAATATATGAACATTGTTAATATATAAAAATGTTTCTATATTTTCTATATATTAGACACGCATTAGCGCATCACATTACGTAACGTCACTTACATTACCTACGATCTTTCCATGCCACCTCGCTGTTTAGCTGCAGCTGCTGTATTAGATTTTTTTTTTGGGAGGACATGTTCAAAATCCACATACACAGTCATTAAAAATTTCCAATTCAGCTGAGGCAAAATAAGTGGCTCAACTTTGAACCCCACTTTCTGCCATTGAAAATCATGTCACCTGCAGACACTGTTGAGCCTAGTTCTGATCAGCTGAAACTCAGAGTTTCTCAGCTCAGGCTCAGTCAAATCGGAGATTGGGATTAGGCTCAGTTTATTGTTGGTCCTGCTCTCTGAAATAGGGCCCTGACTGATTAATACAAACTTGTGACATCATGTTTTTCAACCTAGATCCGCCCACATTAAGCCAATGAAAAAAGCACAACAACAGAAATACTTTAACGCGAAACAACCAAAACTGTTCTAACTTTGGCAAATTATTTTGTCTTCTTATAGGACTTTATCTTTCATAGTAAGAAGCAGATTGAGAAGTTAAGTATTCAGGGCCTTTAAGATGATAATTAGGATTGTGCAGTTTCTTGTAGAAGCTGTGACTTACACAGCGTGAAGTCTTTGGTTGCTGAATGTCATGTATTTGTTCTGTTAAAGGTTCTTGTTGTGACTTGAGACAACACGAGTGCAAACCTCACAACAGAGGCCTCAACAACAAATGCTACGATGACTGCATGTGTGAGGAAGGTGAGTGAGGAGGACTTGACTCAACTGATTGTTATGGCTCGGGAGAGAAAGAGATTTGAACCCATTTGACTCAGAGACAACAAGACGGGTAAAAGCTTGCTTTCAAAATGAAATAAAAACAGGACTGGGTGGAAACAGGCCGGTATTTATACTGCAGGGAAAGTGATGAGGGGAAGTGGCAGCAGGTGTGTGAGAGGCGGGCGGGGAGGTCAGTAATTGTGTGATTAGGAGATGGCTGAACATCTTGACATGTTACAGTAGGAAAAGGTGCATTTAATAACATTAATGCTGGCTGTTTTCCACCTAGGGAAGGCCCTGGTGTTGTGCATGCTGGCTCAGTGGAATACTGGGGCACTTACTGGTTTCAGCTGTGTTTCTCCTCTGAGTCCAAATGTCTGTTGTATGATGTATCACAATGTCAACAGTAAAGTATCAGAAGACATGGGTCACTGCTTAAAGGAATAGTTTGACATTTTTGGGAAATAAGCTTGTTTATTCTGTGGTGTTGAGTTAGATGAGAAGATTGATAACACTCTCGTATCTGTCAGCAGCCAGTTAATGTTCGGAGCAGTTGCCAGGCAACCAGCGGAGACTCCAGGAAGTTGCAGATCATTTTCACACTTTAGTTTCTGTGCAGATTAAACAAACAAGATATCATTTGTTAATTAGTGAGCTTTGTCACATTTAGACAGAACCAGACTAAACTGTTTCCAGTCTGTGTGCTAAGCTAAGCTAACCAGCTCCAGCTTCACATTGACAGGACAGACATGAGAGTGACTCTCAGCCACAGAGTGAATATGCAGGCATCCCATACATGTAAAGCTTTTGTTTTAAAGGGATACTGGTGGTACTTTTGAACTACGTTCCTAGAACTATAAAAAAGTGCCTCCAGTCGGAAAACACAGCATGTTTTGAGTTTAGAAATGCTGATTTGATAGATTGATTATAAGGCCACAACAACATAAAGACACAGAAAAGCCTACTATGTAATAAAGAGGCCTTTTTTTGGGTTCCTGCCACCCTTTGGCCCCCCCTCCCAGCTTGTTACACTTTACCTGCTCTCTGGGTGAGATAGGCGAGTTATTCAGCTTCACATGAACCTGAAACACACTGTATCGTTATCATGTCAAAACGACAAAGCTCTCTGGTGCCTACTCAACTACCACAACGCTACTGAGAGGAGTGTATGTGGAGAGAAAGAGAAAAAAACCCCCACAAATCCATGTTAATCTCAGCAGGAGGAGAATTAGTTATCGTTACCACTAAGCAGCCAGAGGCAGCAAGGAACCAACCCAAAGTTGTTGAAATCTGGCACTTGGGCAGTGGCTTGCAGCGTCACACACTGACAAAAAAAGCCCACCTTTAACGTCGGTATGGCATGCAGCCAGTCACCTTTAAAGTTTAACAGCACTTGGCAGCGTCAGGGGGAAAAGGAGGAAAGTTAAGGTGGCGAAAGTCCAAGTAGGGTGGGTGGGAGGGGTGGTTGATGGGTCTAACCAACACTGTCTTTCACCCAAAAGAGCGGTGTTCACGACCCATAAGATTAAAAGCCAAATCCTGTTCTTTTTTTCCTAAATCTAACCATGTGCTTTAGTTGTTGGTGGAAAAAAACACCAATTCGCATTGCTGACATACGTAGTGCGTTTATTTTGAAAGACACTGTATGTAAACGTTAAATTTCCTGTAAAACAGAAGTGTAATTTGAAAGAAGACAAAGCATGTAACAGGCAGAACTTGACACAGCGTCCCAGACCATCAACAACCAACGCACCCAGGCACCTGAATATTCCTGTAAATTAGCAACCTTGCTCACAACCCATCCACACCTGTCAGTTCAAACTATGCAGATGACATGTTGTTCATGATTTTTCAGGGTTTCGTTGTTACGCTAAATTCCACCGGAAGCGGCGTGTGACCAGGAGGAGGGGTCGCTGCGTGGTGCCAGAGTCAGTCAGCAGTGACCAAGGAGGCTTCATCACTATCTGAGCAAGAAGAGGAGGACACGATGGAGGAGCGTGAAGGAAGAGGAGCAGGAAAAATGTCCCCATGACCACTCTGACAGATAGTTTCAGCCAACACATCACATGACACTGCTAACACGCCAACAAGTGCTGAAAGGTGACGGCTTGCTGGTTTATTAAATCGATGCCACAGTGTGAAACATCTGGTCAGTTGACTTAACTGGATATCGTGTTTGACTGTTGCATTGTGGGATGAGACACAAGTTCTAATCCAGCGAATCAGCACCTTTAAGCACTTCTTTAATTCAGTTAAACACATACATCAGTTTGATTTCAGTCTTTGAGTCACTGCAGCATCACTACAGAATGTACACGTTTTTAAACACATCATGACGAGGGGCTTTTCAAAACTCACTCAGAGTCACACATGAGCAACGTTTTTTATTTGTTTTAAATTGGTATAAAAGATTCACTTGGCTGGCAACACATCGCTGGGTGAAATCTGTAAACATCTCCTGGTTTATGAGTTAATATTCACCACAGTTATGGTGGCTGTTTGTTTGGTTTTCATTTTGAGCAACAGCAGATTTTATGAGTTTTGAAAACCGCTTTTTCAAATGTCTCTCACGGTTTTTCCTGCATCTTATTGTCTCTGTCCTGCTGGTCTGAGTCAAACAATGTTTACAAATCATTTTGTATTATTGCATTCCTGTGCTCGGAGTCCCAAACGGATGATTTTTATTGGTTCAGGAACATTTAAATTGAGTCGAGTCAGCTGTCACTCACAGAGATGATGCTGAAATAGTTTCTGTGTGAACTCTCTGCTATGTTTTGTTCCTTGGCTCGCTCACTCTTCAAACAAATGCTGAAAATGGTTTATAAATATTATTTGAACCCAGTCTGCCGTCCTGTATTGTAAATAAGAACGTGTTTGAAATGCCAACGATTTTTGTTAAATTGACGCCACTTCTCTTCAAATGTACTTAACGGTAGAAGATAAACAAAGATGCTTGTTTGACCTTCCTTTTACATGTCTTAATATATGTTTTATTTATACTGTACTTCAACACATGGTCGTCCAGATATTGTGTTTTCTGTCTTTTTTGTTTTCATGATTAAACACTTACTAGGATAAACATTTTGTGGAGTAAACCTGCATTTATTATTAACATCGAGCTTCATCTATATCAGGCATTAGCATGCACTCAAAGATGGGTACACTGTTGTCTCGCCACCAGACAATCAGAGATCTCCACCTTCTGGTCGGCCTGTTCAGAGGTCACAAGTTAAATCTTGGAGGTCATGAGTTGATACATGAGATTAGAAAGAGAAAAACAAAAAAACAAAGTTAATTTGCACATTTTTATTTAGTTAGTTTTCGGATCTTTGTCTAATCTTTGCTCGTGTTTTGAAACAGTTGGATCATTTTACCACTTTGCTCTTGGGACAGGTATTAAAATGGAAACATCTGAAGAGAGGAAATTTAACAACTCATGAAGAGGCCAGTGTCAATGCACTGCATCTTTTAAGCATATCATATGTGTTTTTTAATATAAATCTTCATCTAAAATGTAACTTTAGCTTTCAAATACAGTCATGTCCCTCTAAAAAACAAGGTGAGACAGCAATGTTGGTGTGACAGAAACATGTTTCCTGACTGCATTAAAAAAACATCAACAACAAAAAAAAAACTGGCGTGTACAAAGACTGTGTCCCTGCTGCAGCAGCCACGGGCTTCATTCCAACCCATGGCCCTTTGATGCATGTCTCCTCACCTCTCTGCCCCTTTCACACTATATCTGTCCTATCAAATAAACACAAAAAAGTCCAAAAAAATTGCTTTGAAAAAAAACTATTTTATCATAGGATAGGAATTTAGCTATTACAGAGCCACCCTAATTTGGAGATTTCCCAAGTTAGCAATCCTAAATTAGGACGGCTTAGACTTGTCCTAAATTCCAAGTAACTGCCAAAGTTGGCAGCAGCACTGTTGGTTTTATGGCAATGACATGATTCCTGAAGAGGTTTCCTTTCCTCCATTGACTCTAGTAGTGCCTCAGACTCATCGCTAAAACTGGACGTTCATCTATGTTTTTGTCCATGACAGCAAACTAGCTGATGACAAGTTATAACTGTCTTGCCCATGTGGAGTAGCCTGCCAGTACATTGTTATCAAAGATACAGGTTTGACAGGACAAGTGCAGACTGAAGAATCAAATTAACAGTTACAGTATAATTAGGGTTTCTTGAAATTGGAGGTCTGAGATAGGAAGACAGCACGTTTTGTATCTTTGAAACTTAAGATATAAGATATATTAAGTATAAGTGGTATAAAGATGAATACACTGCAGGTGGACAGTGTATGAATAAGTATTGGACTTTAGAACATATACACTGATCAGCCAAGACATTAAAACACTAACAAGTGTTGTGAATAACATTGATCATCTTATTATGATGCATTGCTCTGCTGGGAAACCTTGAGTCCTGCATATATGTGGATGCCACTTGACACACTCCACCTACCCAAATATCGTTCCAGACCAAGTACCCACCTCATGGCAACGTCCCCAACAGGACAATGTGCCATGTCACTCTGCAAAAACTGTTCAGGAATGGTCCAGCGAATGTGACAAAGAGCTGAAGGCATCAAATCAGCAAACAAATTCCCAAAATCCCAATCTGATCAGTCATCACTAGAACATGCCAGTACACCAGAGCCAAGGCCGATCCACGGTGAGGCTTCCTTGGATCAGATTTGGCTCTGACCTGATGAGGCATGGACACAGGATCTCTGGGGTGTCCTGTGGGTTGGGAGGTGAGGTACTCGTCCCATGGATGCTTAATCAGATTGGGATCTGGGGAATTTGGAGGCCAGGTCGACGCTTTTTGTCAGGTTCGGTGAATAGTACATGTGAGTGTATGTGCAGTAGTGTGGCTGTAATGATGACCGTATGTATAAAGTTACATAAAATAGAAATATAGCTCAGTTATATAAAAATTGCACTTAAGTAAAGCACCAAGATAATTAATTATCTTCAAGCACGGAGTCAGAGCATGTGGCTGACTCAGCAGGTAAATGAGCATTGGGCTGATCTGAAGAAGGGTGAGAGCTTTAATGTCTTGTTTCCTTTGAGAAAGAGAAAAAATATTCTTTGAGCTGCTTCAGAGGAATAAAAACCATGACTGATTTTGTCACATAATCCAAACACATAAGTAATGAGTCAGTAATGAGGAACCATCCATCTCAATGTGATAAAATGAGCGCTGCAAAGCTTTGAAGCTCATTATCTCCAAACTCCCCTGAACTGTGTCAAAACCTTTTAACGCGAAGCTTACGACACATAAGAGCAAGTGCAAGCAATAACACTCAGCGTGTCTCTGATCCGAACACACACACACACACACACACACACACACGCTCCCTGAGAATCTATCAATATTTGATCAGGTGGAGAAAGTAACACTCGTTTTTCTTTCCCAACCACCGGCTCAGTCGGACTGTGATTGTGCCATCCTGATTTACGGCTACAGAATAAAAGCAGTACTGATGTATTTTTAATAGTTACCTCTGACAGAGTGCTCCAGTGGAGTGCCCTGTTGAAACCTGGCCAACAGCCAGCCGAGTGATAGATTACACAGAGCCACGTCCCGGCAGAGCTGTAGCTTCACATCACCAACACCCACAAAGGCACTTCTACCTTTCTTAAGGATTTCGTCAAGTCATTAATTACCAAAAGTTGCTATCTTAAGGCAACTTCTCAAGATCAAGGAACTCTGGGAAGGACACGGGTGCAACAGTGACAACAATTTACATACGAGTAAACAGAGCTGCAGGAAGTTCTCTCTGAACAATAAAACAGACCATAAATCATTTAATGAGCGGGACTGAAAATAAAAATGTGTAAAAATGAAGCGTGAAAGATGATGCGCTCACACATTACACTTACACTCTCTGTCATTCACCGTCACAGCGGGTTAGGACGTAAAAGGGATCATTCATTTGCAGTTATGCACATCAGCTGCTCCAAGAATTGCTTCTCCTCTGACGGTTACAGATATTACACTTCAAATTAAATAACATGTCACAAATTTGTCACACCGCAATCTCATTTTGACATGCATAAACCCACTGGGCACTCAATCGATGCCCCAATCATGCAGGCAAAGCTTGAGTCAGGGGGTCAGAGGTCAGCAGGGGGTCAGGGTTCACAATGGATCTGGGGGTGTTGGGGCCATCTGCCATGCTCGACACACACAATAGATCACCTCCTGTAAAGTATAAGGAGCACAAAGGAAGGAGTCGGACTCCAATCACAATGAGGGCATCTTACATTACTGTAGCATTTTAAAGATTTAGCTGCTTCGCTCATCTGCCGTAATTCCAGTGAGTCCAAGGGTCAAATGGGCTTTAAATCCAGATACTGACAATTTCAGACATTCAATAGCGAAGAGGGCGAATGTCAGTCGCAGAACTCAGTGGTGACAAATATTTCATGCACATTTAAAAAGTGAGAGGAGAAAGTCGAAATGTTTATCTGTAGCGTCGATGAAGGAATATATGTGCAACTTTCTTCTTGACCTTGGAAATAAATTGGAAGTTGTAAAAACAGATGTTAGAGTATAATTCTGTAGAACAGGCTTTGAGGGACGGAAGGACAAAAACGATCTAATTACATTTCTGGATGTCACAGACAAGCTGACGAGGTGCACTGTGACTGCAGAGCAAAATGTTTACTGCAACATTTAATTTGATGTTGGAGCTGAATCTGTTTTTACTAACCCTGACCTAAACCAACCTCACTTTCACTCAGAACTGATCGCTGACTCCTCCATAAACATTTGTCTGAAGAAGGTTTTCTTCGTCACACACTTTCTTTTCTTTTCTTGTGTGGGCAGTTACAGGCAGTGTATTCCTTAGACTGCAAAAATAATGCAAGTAGGTACTTTGACTTTACCCATCGGTTTGTGGACTCTGTTTTGAAGCCTCCATCTCAGCCGTCACCATCATGGCTTTTTGGAGCCAGAAGTGACCATATTTGTGTGAGGATGAGGACACTATCGGCAGTCAGCCTGTCACTAAGAGTGGCCCACAATTAATTATGCGTAACCTTAATAAAATGTAAACGTTTGAGTTGCTTAAAAATTTACCCCACATCCGGTTGTCATGAAGGGGGAAACTGGCTATTGAGATTTAAATAATTTTTTGTATCAGCATGTTTATTTCTGCTGTAAAGTTGGCCGTTTTAATATGAGTGCCTGTGGAGATTGATTCACCTCTGGAGCCAGCCCCAAGTGGCCATTAAAGGAACTGCAGTTTTTGGTACTTAGTCTTGCCTAAGGCTGCAGTTCATGTCTGTTTAGGTCACAGTGGAGAAATGTTGTGTAACTGCCTCAATTACTGTTTGATGGAGCAAAACATCAAAGCAAAAATATAAGTCTATATTAACTGCTATGAAATTGTGCTCGTACATTCATGATCCCCAGAGGATGGATCTTTATTATTTCGTTGGGTCCTAATTAGCTGCCACTAAGGTAGCAGGCTTTGTTTAATTGATTATAATTACTTTCATGATCCCTTAACTTCACCTTTAGTGTCATCGTCAATTCAAAAGTTTAATTAAATGATCCTTCCACAGGTTCACTTACGAAAACCTTGTTACAGCTTTTACTTCCTCTAGATAGTCAAGTTTGGTCATCTTCTCGGCGCTCCGCCATGGCTGATTCAAGGACCTCACTAAACCATCCAATCGGTGGTAGCGACGGGTGGTGTGTACAAAGGGCAAAGCAAGCCTATGATCCATGCTTACTGGGAATTCCTCATTCATGGGAACTAATTGCAATCCCCAGTCCCTATCAGTGATAAGTGGGGTTCAGCAGGTTACCCATGCCTCTCTGCGAAGGGTAGGCACACTGATCTACCCAGTGTGGCACACGGCACATCTAAGGGCATCACAGACCTGTTGCTCAGTCTGGTGTGGCTAAATGCCACCTGTCCCTCTAAGTAGTTGGATTCTAAACTGGTGACATATAATTGTCCGTAGGTGTGAATGTGAGTGTGAATGGTTGTCTGTCTCTATGTGTCAGCCTTGTGATAGTCTGGTGACCTGTCCAGGGTGAACCCCGCCTCTCGCTCAGTGTCAGTTGGGATAGGCTCCAGCCCCCCAGTGACCACGAACAGGATAAGCTGTTACGGAAAATGAATGAATGAATATACTTAACTCTACTAAACTACACTAAAGAAAACATACTTATTATATCATATTCCTTTTCTGCATATACATATAAATCTTTTAACTCAAAACACCACTGTGCTGAAATAAAGTCCTCACAGAGCTGCTGGTGTCGCTGTAGACAGAATTTAAACTTTTAACTTTTTAAGTGTTCCTTTATGGAGCTGCTTAACAATTTCAAACATTGTTATTAATATGACAGATGATGAAAACCTTCAAGGTCTAAGTATTGTTTTAGAGAGTTTTCCAACTTGTCAATTCCAATATTAGTTGATCAGAATCAGAAATAATTTATTGATCCCTGAAGGGAAATTGTGATTTGTTACAGTTGCTCCAAAGAAAAGAACAGAATTATAAGAAGTAAGAATAAGGGTGTGAAATAAAAGTATGTAAATATAAGGCAATAAAATTAAATTAATAGAAATGAAAAGGTGCATTAGAAGCAAGTGGAAATTGAATACATGAATAAAAAAATAAAAATGTGCATTATGCTACAGTGTTTAACACCAGTACTTATTAAAAACAAAATATATATTGTCATGGTGCTGAGGCTGTGAGTGTGTATATGCATCAATAGAATAAAACAAGAATAGGAGTAAACATTAGAAATATGAACAGTTATGTGATTGTATGTTGAATAAATAAATATACACATTCAAGAGGCGATCACTGTTTAACTGCATAGATTTAAAGTTTTGAATATAAAACATAAATTTTACCTTCCACAAACAATATTGGCAAATGTATCAAAAGCTCACATCAGTCACAATGAAGCCTCTTAAAATCATGCTGAGCAGACTGTTTTATGTATGCATTTTTTAAATGCTCAAACAGACATGCTGCATTCCTGATCATTCATACTGAACCACTGGAGAGACGCTGCTGATGCCCATGTGGTTTCTTTAGGTCTGAGAGGGAGCAGGAAGAGGAGGAGGAGGAGGGAGGATGAGGGAAGAGGTGAGAGTCACATGGGAGGCAGTCAGGCTGCTGTCACATGGTTTGTGTTTGCAGGCTGATCTGAAGGGAGGAGGAGTCTCAGGGAGAAGTTTGTGTAAAACAATCTGCGGCAGCTTTTCATGTAGCCCCTCTCAACAAGTTGAGACAGTGAAGCGGATAAAGAAGCAGCTGCTTTCACCAAACAGCCTGTCATGGAAATCCCTGCCATCAATCTAAAGGTGAGTCTGCGGTGTTTACATGAGTGTGATGGTGGAAGTGTGTGTGTTGGCCTGTTTTTGTACAGTGTTTAACGGTGTTAAATGATGTGATGATGCCAACTTTGTTGCCCAATTCATTGGTAAATCCTCTGTTTGGCAACTAACTGCTTCTGCTAGAGACACATCACAGTTTACTTGTGAAATCTATTGTTGTTGCTGTGTTTTAACGTTAAATAGTGGAAGAAAGGTTTAGTTATTTAGGAGATACAGCCTCTAAAAATGATGACGTGCTTTCAAGATCATAGACAACACAGTTATGTTGTCAGTGATGTGCAGCAGCAGGCCTGTGGACAGAGATAATAACATTACAGGATGTTAGAGACACAAACAAAGAGTGTATTATATGTCATATTAAGAAGTGTGTGTGCACAGGTTTGGCAAAGATCAAACATAAACTGGCACACAGTGAATTTTCCACCAGATATGGAAATACAGCTGTTTATATTATTCATCACATGAACTATATCTTGCATGAAAAACTTTAAGTAATAAATTACTGTGACTGACCATATATACGTAAACTGATGCCCATGTCATGTGCCCTTTAAAGGCAAGGACCGTGAAATTGAATTATGCCTTTGTACTGTTTTTTAAAGGCTAGAAAAGTTGAAAAGAAGTGTCAAAAACTTTCATTCAAAGCTTGGAAACTTTGATTTAAATATGTAATGTGAATACTCAGAGAAGGAGATGTGGACATGTAGCTGAAGGAGCATTCACACTGTGGTTTTTCTGGGGAAAATGGTGATTTCTCTGGTCGATAATTTGGGTAAATAAATGCAAACCATGTGTGGAGCCATGAAATCACTCACCCTGATGCAGCATCCCGTTTAATGCCAGATGCAAATGATCACATGTTTTACATTAGGCTCTGTAGTTTGTATTATTTGTGAGCTCACATAGACTGAACCAGGGCTGCATCTAATGCTTATTTTCAGTGTAAATTAAACCAGTTGTTATTTTTTTTCTTCATAAATCAGCCAATTGTTTGGTCTTTAAAATGTGAGAAAAAAAAAGTGAAACATGTTTCAGTATCCAAGGAGATGCCTTTAAATTACAGCTATAATCAGTCAATTAATCACTCAGTCAGTCAAAAAAGCAAATGGCCCTATCTAGAGCCAGTATTTGGTTTGTCTGCTCTGGGCTACTGTGGAAATATGGTGGTGCAACATGGTGGACTGTGTGGATGAGGACCCGCTCCTTATGTAGACATAAATGTCACGAAAACCCAATCATTCTTATTTTCCGATGATTTTACACTAAAGAAAAAATACTTGTATTCTATATCTGCAAATATATCCTCCTGAATCTTACACACTGGACCTTTAAATGTTCTTATTTGTCCAACAAAGGTTCAAAACTCAAAGACATTTAGTTTACAATAATACATATGTTAAAAAAAACAAAACAAGGTATTGTCACTCTGTAGACGCTGGAGCCACTGAATGTTTTAATAATTAATCTGTGGTGAGAATTGTTGATGATATATTTTCTGTCAATTGACTGTAGACTGAAGTGTCCTGCGCCACAGGGAAAGTATTAACAACAGTCCTATATTTCTGTCTAACACTTGTCTTATATTCTGTGTTATAGGCCATAGTAATGGTGCACTGGCTGCTTACAGTATGGTGAGTGGGTTTTTTCACAAACCTGAGGAATTTCTCTCCTCTCCTGGCACACACACACACGCACGTTCACACACTCAGAGTCTTGATTCAGGCCTACTGTTTCACCTTCGTGTCCTCATACTTGTGAATTCTTGATATGTGACTGCATGAATCGTGTGTTTGCTGCAGGGGCTGCATGGCGTGGCTGCCCACCTCCTTTGCTTGGGGGAACTTCAGTGTTTTAGCTGTCGGGGTCTGGGCCATCGCACAGAGGGACTCGATTGATGCTGTGCTCATGGTGAGTCTTCGCCTTGATTCCTTCACGCAGGCTGCAATCTTAACATCATGTGAGTCCAGTACAGGAGTCTAACTATAGGCTTAGCAATGCGTATCCGTGCTAACCTATTTGTCTGTGGAATCTAGGACAATCTGAGAGCGTCCCTTTGAGAAACAAGGTCTTGCCTTAATTCGGCACAGAGTGCAGTAACCGAGGCTTTCATGGTGCGTCAGTTTACAGCAGCGGTTTCACACAGATGTTTCAGACTGGTGGTCTTATTTTGGCTTTTAGATAACTCTAAGTTTTACAATTATAAAGGCACATTTTAAGCTTGCAAATTTATTCTTACACCCTACACTAACTCTGATCTATGACTCATGTTTTCATGGTAACAATCAGTGCACCAAATGGAAAACATGGCTCCTAATGTAGGGTTTTCTAATAATAATGTAGAGGGAGCACTAAGATGGAAAATAGTTTTTAGAGAGCACAGTAGCCTGGTGGAAATATGTAATTTGGTTTGTCCAAAGAAACTTTACTAAGACTGACTGATAAGTCACATGACATCTCAGGTCTGCTTGGCATTGAGACTTTATGCTACTGGAAGTTTGAAGTATTGTTACACTCAGCTAAATCCTCCCAATAAAATGTCCTTGTACTGGTTCAATTCTTGCAGTTTTAGCCATGTTTTCTTAATTTAAAAAAGATCTAGTTTCCCCTAACTCAATGCAAATTATTCGTGCTTAAAAGTGGTTCAGGTTCATACTTGCATTTTGGTTTCTACTATAACATGTTTGCAGCCTTTGATATTCAAAAAATACTTTATATTTTTTCAGACTGTCGTGCTTGAACACCTGTATACACCCACTTTCTGAAACACTCTATTGTAGCACCTGTCTCTTTGAACCCGGCTCCCAAAAAAGCCCAGTCTGCTCTGATTAGTCAGCGTTTCTGGGTCTTCAGTATGTCATTGCAACTGAGGAATGACTATAACGGAGTATAATGGCACTTTTTACATAAAAAAAATCACCAATAAATGTTTTGAAACTTCTAAACTTAAAATCAGACATTTTACAGAAGGAATACAATCTGAAATTTGGGGGGAAAATTACAACATCAGCAACCAGGATTAAACATTTCCTTATGTTAGCATGTAGCTACATGTAGCAGTGTACTTGTAGCTAGGGAATTAATGTGTATGGCAGCACTTTCTCTTGTTAAAAATTAGCATTAAAAGCTTCTAAATACAACCAGATACACTCCAGGAGGAATATGATCTGAAATCAAGGAGAATTTAACAACATGGGCAACCAAGATTACATTTTCCCTGAAGTTAGCATGTGGCTACATGTAGCAGTGGAGGCTACATAATGTAAACACTTGCAGTAGCGTGCCTGGAGCAGATAATCTCGTAAAGAAATCCCTCAAAAGCTGACAGCTTGTCGCAAAAGCAGAAAAGCCATTAGAAACAAGGTGCTCAGAGTAGTCTTAAGCCTGACTGTTTTGCTTACAGGGATTATATGTATGACAAAAAATAAGGCAAAGCATAATAGGTCCCCTTTAGGTTAGTCAAAAAACTGAACAGCTTTGTGCAACGGCTGAATTTAGACGTCTGTCTGAAGTCTGACTTTTAGTTAAATCTTAGCCACAGTCAAAGTCTGTCTCCTCTGAAATCAGCCCCAGACTGCCACTCTGTCTGTGAAGATGTGCTACATGTCAATAAAATACACCACAGGGTCAAGAAGAAGCTCTTCTAGAAAAAACTGTCTGTCCAGCGTCTCTTTCAATGACACCTTTGACAGTAATGGATTCTGACTGTCATTGCCGTTGGGAAGTAACCATAGGGGAGCCTTTTACCTTGTGCACTTTAAAGTCTAGGGTGCCACAGGAAAAGAGCCCTGCGGCCCAAGTGGGAAAAGAAAGTTGAAAAAAGAATTAATATAGAGGATTCTTTGTGGTTCAGGATGCAGCTTTAAAATCAAATCAACCATTCATTTATTCAGTGTCTCACTCACACAGTTGTACAAGATCTAGGAGAGAGTCCCGCTGCCTCATGTGCCATGTAGCCTGCTGCATGTTGCTCTCCGTTATAAACTCCAGGCTTCACTCTCTCAAGCGTCTGAAGCGATTTCAGTGCATCTTTTTGTCAACAAATCACATATTGAAGTCACACTTCCTTTATTTGTGGCATTTAGAGCATTTTCATACTTGTTATGATTGCGTCGTACCATGTCAAAATACAATTGCCCCCCTCCCACCACTCAGCTTTCACATTAATAATGCTGTTTCCTTTCTCAAGTGACATTTGTGAATGTTGTCACTACAGTGTAAAAAAGTGCAGCTGTCACAAGATCCCAAACCCATAGAGTGGAGTCAACCTTTGCATTATGCCTGCTTTGGTTTATATTTTGGAGACAAAAGGACCCTCTTGTCTGCCCTCCTACTTTATCACCCATGGCCGTGCAGATCAGAGGATGAGATTAGCACATGGTCCAGGCATACTCAGATTCTGGAGGAGACTGGCTGTATTAAGAAATACCTTTGCAACCTTACTCTCCAACTGCTACTCATGCTACTGTGCAGGAATTGTCAGTTACTATTTGTAAGCAGCATCGCCAGTACAAGTTTAAGTGAAAGCCGATCCCAGATGTGCTTTTTGCCTCCCTATGTCTGTGTGTTTTTGGACGCTGTGTCCGCAATTTTCGTAGCTTCCTTTTGGATGTGGGGTCTGGCATCTGGTGACTACCTTTTTTGTGAAGTCCTGATTCACCTGCACGCTGTGCCCAGGAACATCCCCAACACAGCAAAATAAGACGGTAATAAGAATGCACGTGTAGAGGGCCGATTCTCTGCAGATAAATACACCACCACACACTTCTAGTGGGCAATGTAAGTGATGATTGAGAAGGATTACTTCTGTATGACTCTAAAATGTTTTATTGGAAAATCCTGCATGGTATACTTGTAAGTAGCAGTCCGCTTTCGTGTTTTTGGTACAATTGGTCTTTAGACCTGATGCGAATGGTACCTGAGTACAAATGAACCATACCGAGTACTAGGGCTGCTCCCAGAAAGGTTATGAGTTGACAAGATTTCATTGGTTGCTTAGTCACAGAAAAAACCCCCAAACAAAAGTGACAACTATTGGTCAACTAGGAAAAGTCTAAGTCGAATGCAGCCCTATCGAGTACAAACCAACCCTGCTTGAGACCACTTTTTCAAGTGGACCTGAGCACGGTTTGTTGATTCGTGCCTGGTAACAAGTGTTTACGCTAGTCAAACAAACTTGAATGGGGTCAAGTGTACTCAGATACGGCCCCAGGTCCCTGATGTAAAAGCATCCTTAGAGAATCATTTCTTATCCCATAATATGGATTTCACTGCCCCAGATAGTGAAGGCAACAGAGACATTTCCACATTCATTGTTTTCTGTCTCATTTCTTGCATTTTGCATTCTGACTTCCTGGCATCTCATTTACACTCAGAAATCTCAACTTTATTTTCCACACACAGCATGTTGCAAGGAATCTCTCCCTGTGGTATAATTACAGAGACGTGTCGGCGCTTCAGAGAGTGAAAACACTTTCCATACTGACACATGCAGTAAGTCCAAAAGCCTGACACACCATCTGTGTCCATTAAGACGTCTTTCTCTTTCTGTTCTTTCCCTGTAGTTTCTGATGGGGATGTTTGTAACGATAGTGACCGACATCATCCATTTCGGGATCTTCTACCCGATGAATGACTTTGCAGCAGAGAGCGGAAGGAACGCGTTTCGCTTCAGCGCGGGAATGGCCATCCTCAGCCTGCTGCTCAAACCTGCGTCCTGCTTCTTCGTCTACCAAATGTACCGTGAGCGTGGAGGAGATTACAACGTTAACTTTGGTAAGTGCTGCAAAATGAGGAGTCAGTGGTCACAAGCCTGGTCATGAAAAAGAGTTGGCATTGCAAGGATTTTTAGCTCAGATAAAGACATCAACAGGAAATTAGATGCTTCCACAAATAAGATTCCTACAGTCATGCTATTTTCCAGTACACTAGAATCAGCTAAATATAATCTAATTCCCTTTTCAGGAGCAGATGACAGAAAATAAATAATTACATAACAAAATAAGGTTTCACTGAGCAAGTACATGCTCAAGTGTGTTTTTAGAACCAGTGAGAAATATCTGAGGTTTCCTCCCCACAAAAAAAAAGATCCCCGAGTGTGACCAAAGCTGGAGGATCGGTGTGATGCATGTGTCCAGGGGCACTTTGAGATCCTCCCTATGTTGTTTTATGCCGTTTGTCATGAAAGGCCTGCCAAGTGCAGCACACACTGGGAAGACTCTGTGCTAAACCACTGGCAGATGATTCCCCAGTCAAACTAATTAGTTTCAGTCACAAGACTTGAATATGCAGCAAAATATTTGAGCTGCAGTTCGGCCCGGGCAAGGAAATCATTTCTCCACGAGTTGTTTATAACATTTGTGTGTCAGCCTGGCCACCGGTTTATACTGCATGCTGGAGCGTATTAAACCCATGCAGCCTGAAAAACTTATGATGTGCCGTGAAAGAAAAATAGCACAGGTTTGATATGAGTCCAGAGATGTATGTTTGTGCACAGGAGCAGGGATTTTGTGATGTTCCTGGCCGCTGAGTATCTCTCTCTAAGTACACTTCTTCCATTGACCGGTCAGGAGATACTCGAGATGTGTTCTTTGATTAAGCGAGTGTGGTCATTGATTTTGGGGACATGGACTCGCTTCGCTGAGAGCTTTCCCATCAGAAATCCCACTGAGCTGTGACATCTGCTGCACTCTTAAATCCTTGAAAATGTTTCTCATCATGGCTTCATCTTTATGGATTAACCAAACACGGTGGCATTCATCATTTGTAGTGAATGATTTGACGGTGAGATTGTTTCCACACAGGGAGCTTTCTGCCTTCATAAAAAGACAAACAACAAAAATGACAAAAATAAACCAGGAGGAGGGAAGTGTAATTTATTATTAACTGTCATATCACCAGCTAAAATAGTAATTTATGACACTACACCCTGGGAAAAGCAATGAAATTCCTCCAGCTTTGTGACCAACACTGCAGTCTCCTGATTTGACTGCTCGGAGGATAATTGAATATTGATGAATCTGTTTCCCTCTGTGGTTTTTACTTTAATGCCACATACACGCAGCAGGTACATCCATTAGACTGTGATTGGCTGCAAGGTGACTGATGAGTGTGGCTAATGTTAGTTTCAGACAATGTGTGTTTTAATTGCTGTCTGATTGCATAGCTGGTATTAACATGGCTCCCCTGCGGCACCAAGCACTCTGGGAACCAGGCAATCAGGTGCATGAGTGAGTAGTTGATTCAAGCGTACAGGGATACCTGCGTTTTGATTGGCGGCCCTCTTATGCTGGTTTAAATAAATCCTTTGTGTTTTTAATTTAATTTTACGTTGCTTAATATAGAAGGTGTAAGACTGGGCGATCAATTGACTGTTTGCTAAACACCTCCCCTGAACGTTGTCAGCGTGTCAGGCCTGTTAGCTAACTACATTATATTGTGGAGTGGCAGGTGGTGTTCAAGTAAAGTTAGCAGGTAGCAACGTTAGCAATTGGATTTGGGATTTACACTGAAGCAGCTATGGCCAAACTCATTACTACCCAGTCAACATTTGCATGTGGGCCCCATGTGGTTGGCAAATGAACTTAAAAAATGGGCCTTATATGGGATTGTACATTGGACCCATAATGGCCCCATGCCAGTTCCTCATATGGGTGGGTTTACCCAAGTGGGCCCCACATGGGTTATGCACTGGCTACCTTGGCTGCAAGTGTGTATGGGCCCATAATTGACATCTTATCTTTGGCCCACTTGTGGAAAACCACCCATGTGGGCAAATGGCGCCATTATGCAACCCTTGGACAATCACATCCAAATGTCATAGAACTAGATGGCACCGGTTTAGCCAGAGCATATTTGAGACCTTCTTATTCTCATTTTGACATGTGTCAGCTGGAGATAAAGTTAGCCAGAGGAAGAGTTACCATTAATTAGCAAGCAAGCTACAGTATAGCTGCAGAAATCTGCCAGGCAGTTGTCATTTTAGCTGGAACTTCCTGTTACCTCCCTCTCAAGCCCCAAGGTTAGCAGCTGCCGAAATAAAGGAAGCTAGAAACTCTTTTTTAGCGTACGTACCAGGCGGGCAACTCCATTGGAATGAATAGGTGCCATTTTGTCATCTGGTAGACCTTTCATTAGTATAAATCCATGGTCCATCCTTAGTGTTCTTTCATCCTTAAGCTAGTTAATGCTACTTTCGGCAGCTCGTTTAAGCACCGGTCGTAAAAAAAATAGCGCCAACGTTAAACTGTTTTTTTGGAGCGTAGCAAAAATGAGGTCGCTATGGCTCTTTTTTATACTTGGTGCTTCAAAGAGCTCTCAGAAATATGAAGGTGACTGACGCACAGCGTTTTGGGAAGGTAAAGCTCTGTAGCGCTGACTGCCCTCCTCATGAACTTGATGGTGCTTTTCTTCATTTTAGGAGCAAGCTAGGCTCGCTGATTAAATTTAATAGCAAATAAAATGACTCAATAACACTTCATACAAAAATGAACGGTAAACAGGTGGCTGAATGTACAGCGTATCTACAAATATAACTGTAAAAATTGAAGTAACTAACTTAAGGATGACAAAGCACATAGGTCACAAAGATCGGAGGCGAAGTTAACGTCACTGTAGAGTTGACAGGAAGTAAACAGGCATGAAATTTGTAGAACGGACAGGGGCTCTACATTGTGCAAGCAGAGAATTGTGTTAAAAAATTACCACCAATCATGAGTCGTAAAATCTCTAATTATTGTATGAACTGTACTTGAATGTGTAGGTGCAGGTACAACAACAGTAACTAAGGGAGGGCGGGGCTTAGCTGTTTCCCCTGAGTGTTCTCGGCTGGCTCGTGGTGACGCAGTCAGTCGATGTGTAATCCTCATGTGTAAGAATGTGTGTCAACACCGACATTTCCCTGTTCTTTTCCTGCATGTTGTCATTTCTAACCTCACAGTCTGTCCGTCCGTGTGTCACACAGTCACGTTTTGTATCATGTGACCATTCGTGTTGTTTTTCCTGTTATGATTTGACTTTTTGTCTTGTGTCTCTTTTCCTTTCTCTTCTCCACTGCTCACCTTTGACCTCTCAGACTTAGAGACCTCTGTGGACAGTCGATGCACTACGGATAGTGCTGACAGTGCCTTTATTGGCCGCCGCTATTGATTCCCGGCCTCTTCCCTTTTTAGTGTTTGTCTGCTGCAATCATCTTCTTCCATCCTCTCCCACACAGGAAGTAAGATCACTAATCAGGCAGAGGGGACGGAAAAGAAACTGACTCTTTTCTCTTGGTTTTTATTTTGTCAATGTTCTGTTGTCCATCCTTCTCTGTCCCACCTCCATTAGTCCTCCCTGCCCTCCCACACCTGCCTGCATAGCTGTGTTTGTCACCACTGTATGTCAATTGTATTATATGCGTTTATGTGTCTCTGAAAGTTTGCATGTATGTTTTATTCATATTTTTACTCTCCAGACACCTCATTTGTGTTTGTGTATTCTGTTTGCATATATTTAAAGCAGAGCTGCATGATGGTGCACATTCTCAAATCAGCCTAATTAAAGTAATGTTGACTTATAATAGACAATGAATGTGACCTGTTTAAAATGCAGAGTGAGACTTAAGTTATTGAAGGTTTGTCGAGAAACTTGATGCAGTTTCATCAGACCTATTAATGTATTTTCTATGCTTTTAAATGAAATTAAAAATCAAAAACATCACAGTTGTGCAAATTTGGTCAAATTAATATATAATTTTGCAAATCATCCAAACCCGTTGCAATGAAAGTGTTTGTTTGATTAGCATTAATATGTGCATGTTTGTCACAGTTACAGGACTCTGGGCCACACAGACGTAAGAGTGTGCGAGCCTTTGAACTTCCAAAAACACGTCATTGATATTCTGGACGTGTCAGAGAGAAGTCTGTTTGTTTAAGAGCATTGGGAGCTTTTTAAGACTTTTCAGATGGATTGTGTCAGTGTACTGCCATCTTAGAATTTCTTAAAAAGCATGTTTACATAAAGTATAAAGCACCCAGGAGTTGGCATGCGAAGGTTTTCAGTGTAAACATGTATTAGAGGATTCTACTCACATGAGATTTTTCAGACTCATTCTCAGATTACTGATGATGATCTGTTCCTGTGGTCAATGTCTCGTCAATTAGCTGCAGAACAAGCAGCTATAATCACACAGTAGTGGGTGTAAAGAGAGAGATGAAATGGGAAGAACTCGGCACCACTCAAAGAGGTTTTCTTGTGTAATTAGCTGTTTTCTCAGCCCAGCGTCCATCAGAGGCAGTGTGTGCTTTACTGCGTCTTGGCAAAGAACATTTCCAACAGTATAATCTATATTTATCCAGAGGGGGCCAGATGCTCTAATCTAGATAACAACAACTGTGCTGTGAATCTCTGTGTGAAGTGAAATGACTGTAAAAATCCAACCCAATCACCAGTAAAAATGTTGGCAGTGTGCGTTTAATGCAAACCATAGATATGTTTCATTTGCACATTATTGTGAAGTAGACACATTGAAACTTTACATTTTAACAACACTGTGGTTGACATGTGGATAGGTTTAGGCATAAAATTTACTTGGGGATGGTTGGGAAAAGATCAGTTCTGGGCTTGAAATACCCAGTTTTAGGGGGGCAGAATCACAGCAGGACAAGCAGGGATGTTTTGGTAAAAGGAACCACTTTTCGTGTAACTGCCCCCACCAATGGGTCACTAAAAAAGATCCATGTTTGGAGCCTAAAACATCACTGGAAAAATACAGACGGGATGCTAAAAAACATCCACGTTTGGAGCCTAAAAAGTAGCTGGAAAATCACAAACCGGTTGCTACAAAACACCTATGTTTAGAGCCTAAAAAAAACACAAAAAAGTTGCACAGACCACCCAGATTTGTTACTTAAAAAGCCATTGGAAACACACAGACAGGTCGCTACAAAACACCCTTGTTTGGACCCTAAAATGTTGCTGGAAAAACAATGATAGGTTGCTACAAAACACCCTTGTTTGGATCCTAATATGTTGCTGGAAAAACAATGTTAGGTTGCTACAAAACACCCTTGTTTGGACCCTAATATGTTGCTGGAAAAATATTGATAGGTTGCTACAAAACACTTCATTTGGAGCTTATAAAGCCCCTGGTTTAATACAGACAGGTAGCTACAAAACACTTAAGTTTGGAGCCTTAAAAGCCACTGGAAACACAGATGAGTCGCTTCAAAACACAAGTTTTGTCCCAAAAAGCAGCTGGAAACACACAGATGGAAAGACACTGGCAGGTTGCTACAGACCACCTACATTTGGAGCCTAACAAGCCAGTTGACAAACACCGAGGGTTTGCTACAAAACATCCTTGTTTAGTGCCTAAACAGCCACTGGAAACATGCTCGGACATCTGTGTTTTGTTTATGTTGGTCTCAAACAGTGGCATGCAGCATGGCAGGTGTCTCGCCTAAGTGACACGTCATTCACCATCGCCTCCATGTCCCGATGATGTCACTAATACGCTACGTGACTTTAGAAACATTGTTAAGATGTGTGAAACATGAAAATGTAATGTATTTGTGGTTTGCAGAAGCATACAATGCCAACACTTTCTCTGGCGTTTGGGCTGAAAACGAATTTCTGTACAAGCTGTCTAAGGATTCCTTGCTTGTACAATCAGTTTTATTATGTATATTGCAACATCCTTGATTAGCCGCAGTGATTCTAAGCAGATATGATTATGAATAATACATTTGCACGGCAGGGGTTTGGTGTGTTGAACACGTTTGGCTTTTCTCTGCAGGTTTCCCCTCTGTATCACGAAACAGAGATGCCTACCAGTCCATTGACCAGCAGGACCAGGAGTCTTCCAGCTCAGGGAATCCCTTCAACCAGTCCCAGGATGGCAAACCAGCAGTCCGCTCATACTGAGAGAACCAGGCGCTGAACCATGCAGTGTTTTCCTCTGACTTTTTATGCAGCAGTGCAGTGCTCAGGGGCAAATTTTTACAATCGATTCCACATCGGTCCCTGTGCTGTGTGTCGCTGGACTGCTGCAGATTGCAACCCTGACACCAAACTGAATGCTTTTCGTACAGTAACTCTTTAGCTCTGTTTGGGCTTTAGAATTAAATGTGGCACAATTACACCCATTTTATCTTCAAAGGTTGTAATGTTTTTGCTGAGCTGGCACATCATTGCTGAATAAATACAGAGGAAAACACTGCTCCACCACTCCCATGCTGTGTTACTGTTGTTACCGCCTACTGTTTTTAGTAGAGAGGTGTTGAATGAAACTGTCTGCAGCAGTTTTGTCAGTTTACTTTTTTCCAAGTGAGTCACTTTTTACAAATCTGGCACTTACAGACATTACGAGTGTTGTCTGTTTCTCTGTGTGATATGTAAATTATCACATTCTCCGTGTGTGTGCAGTTTGTATTTGTTATTTTCATAATACTCTTTTTTTTTTTTCTTATTGGTACAGCAAACGCTGTTATTTTTTAACACGAGAACTGAAATGAATGTTCAATGTCATGCCTTTAGAAGCTACCTTGTGCCTTTGTACTTTTTCAACTGGTAAGAGCTGTGAAATCCTTCGACTGAGTTGAAGACGCGATAACCAAATTGAAGTTAGAGGCCTTTCTTCTCATAACTGAGCGAGAAATGAGCAAAAACCTTCACAGTGCAGTGCGGCACACAGACTGGTACTGTTCACTCATAGTGATGTTGATCTATGCAAAGTCTGTATTAAGACTACTGTCACATGTAGCACTGTAACTGTTACTTTTTGTTATGACTTATGAGTTTCTCATTTCAAAGCGTTTTAAATGTATTATTCTTACAGTTGTTGTCATAAAAGTTACAGGCCTCTAGACTGCCAGAAACACTCTTTTGTAATGTAAAACTTGTTTCAATAAATTATAGACCACATGCTGTGCAGCCTCTGATAGCTGTTGATCTGTAAGAATATGTCTGTGTGAGGACAGCAGATATGAGACAGTCCTGTCACATCACAAATTTTAAACGAAGTTTAAATGAGCTTCACATTTATTATCTGCAGCAGCATCGTGTTCACTGAGTTTTGTACATCGTTTACTGATCGCAGAATAAATTGTGCACTCTCAGTTTTAGTGTGCAGATTACACAATGTGATGACACTTTGCCTGCAGGGCTGATTTTACTGACTGATTGCATCATTTGGATTTTTTTTTAAGTCCTCTGAAAGTTTTCAGTTCCTGTTTCAATATCATGATGACCTGCGTGACAGGATGGAGATGTGGAAACTGTGTTGGTCACATTATAGTGATGTGAAATTGTCTCGGCTGTAGTACCAGGGGCTCTTGAGTCATTTAGATTATAGGAGGGACCCTATTTGCTTATACTGTATACTATGTGTAATAACAATACCTGACATAACATTGACAGTTTCACACCTAGTGAGCCCATGAATATCTGATTTTTCTACTTCATTTCATGTGAGTGGAAGCATTGTGTACAAAACCACCAGACGCCACAGAAGCTTAGTATACCCATACTTTCGGACATTCTCTTGGCATTTCGGCACACTGAAAGTTCAACTCTGTCAAAAACACCAAAATGGATTCACCACACCACCAACTGTATGGGACTTAGCTGCTGCAGTAGTGGGCCAATCAAGGGATGAGTGTGGTGATTGGCTGCGAAGACAACCGTACATATAGGGCTGAAAAATGAAGCTACTAAAAACTGCAGTTCCTTTAATGGCCACTTAAGGCTGGCTACAGAGGCCAGTGAATCCCCATAGACCCCAATGTTGGAATTCTTTACTGCAAACTGCAAACTTTACTGCAAAAATAAACATGTTTACACCCTGATACAAAAAAAGCAGTCCTGGTCTCTTTAGTTTATTTCTACATTCATGAAACCTTTACGGAAATAAAAATTTGTATAACTCATCCCTTTGCATTTCATTAAGTCTTAAAGTTACAGATAATTAAGGGTGAGCTGCTTTAAGTTACAGGCTGTCTGCGGAGCGTTGCTACAGTCTAGTACATTTGAATTTGCTCAGCGAGTCACTCTGGCAATCAGTAATGATGCTCATTACCCATGCCCTTGGAGCTGTGCTGCACCAATCACATCGGTGTACCTGATATAGGCGGTCCAGAGGCGAGCTAAACAGATGACGACAGCACTGTGACGACAAAGTCCGGAAACAGTCAGTAAACATTGCAAGATGGCTACAGATGAACACCAGTTGTTTGAAACAGCTTTGGCCGCTACAATGAACGAGTTAGACTTGGCTTTTTCTCTAAAAGAGGAACAGAAGACGGCGCTCGAGTCTTTCCTTTGCAAGAAGGACATTTTGCTTTTTTGCCGACCGGATTTGGCAAGAGTCTAATCTACCAGTCAGCATTGTTCTGATTGGTTGTAGTGTTATCCAATTGTGTGCAGTGATATTTTCAAATGCATCCTTGGTGCCACCCCACGAGTTGGACCATTTTCATTACTCATAGCCAGACCATAAATCTTTCTAGATTTGGGTCTGGATTTCCAGGCTACCACAGCTCCACCCTCTCATCCAAATTTGGTCACTTCTGGCTCAAAAAATAGAAGATGTCAATGGCGAAAATGCAGAACTCAAGGCTTCAGAATGGGACTCCAAACACTAACAAGTGACGTCACTGTAGCTACGACTATTATTTTATACAGTTACGGAGCACCATACAAATACTCATTTTTTCTGGATCTGTATACTTCTTCCAGTGGTAAATGGACTACTCTTGTATTGCGCTTTTGTAGTCTTTTGACTAATCAAAGTGCTTTTAGAATACATGTCACATTCACCCATTCACACACACACACACACACACAGACACACACACACACACACTGGTGCCCCCTGCTACTCAGTAACCATTCACACACACTCACAGACCGATGGAACAGCCATCAGGAGCAATTTGGTGTTCAGTATCTTGCCCAAGGATACTTCGACTGGGGAAGTTTTGATACTTCTTGGTACTGGATTATATCAGCTGATACCTCAAAGGTATCAAGTGGCAGTACTTAACCCTAGAAAAACTCCAAATAACTGCAATACCACATGATGCACGCTTACAGCTGTGTGATGACTTGGCAGAGCAGTACAACCATTGATGGAAAGTACACAACTTGGAGCAGCAGTTGGTTGGACGCTCAATGGCAATAAACCAGGATGTGCTGCCTTGTTCCTGCAGAAGGACTTACAGAAAGGCAACAACAACAAAAAAATGTAAAGTTACAGAATTGTGTTGATTCATTACGTCCTGTGAAAGACCACTAAAACATTATATTTTACTGTGGAAAAAGTCATTACGTAGAGTTTTTAAACAATTTCTGTTATCTTCGTACCTCTATTGAATGTTATTTTCTTGGAAATTGAAGAAATATGTAACATGGCAAGACATCTATCTTTTTTTTCTCATTTGTTTTAAGGATTCTCCTGAAAAGGTGGGCATAACCTAAAAAAAAGGCAGCTGCAGTAGCTTCATCTTGTCTCTTGTTCCTAAGAAAGAGTGGATTTGAAAGGCCCAAAACTTGTTTTCATAAAGATAAGAAGACTGTTAGTACTGTTGAAATCTAGTTTTCACGAAATGGAGATTACAAGAGAAAAGGTTGATAAATGTGGGCTGCATATTTTCACGAAACTACTGCAATTCCATCTTTATTTTTGTCCTGATTCTTCCAGATGTTCTTTTTATAATTCACATTTGCCACATTTGTTTTCGCCAAAATGAGTGTTTGTTGTTTTTAATTTCAGGGTTGCTTCTGAAATTTCATGTGGCAATTTGTTTATTTTTCTCTCAAAAATAGAGAACAACACAGAACATTTTTACAAAGATAAACAGCAGGCACAGAGGATTTACATGACATTTGCATCAACTCCTCACTCCTGTCCACATTTGTCTCTCTCCATTCTTCTCTTATGTATTTCTTCTTCTTCTCTGTCGTCACATATCTCTGTTTACTCTCACCCTGCTCCTCTCACAGATCTCTTTATTTGCCCGGCTTTTATTTATCCAACCAGACAGGACATTTATCTTCCTGCTTTTCCTCATTCTCACCCATTTTTGCACTCCACTGTGCATATTCCCAGAGCCAAACCCGCTTGAGCCTTTTCAGTGTGTGCCAAAACTTGCCAAAACTCAGCTCGACCATGAAGTACAACACTCACTACAGCAGCACTTGATTTAAAATGACACAGAAATGTTAAAAACATCATGAAAGATGTATTTACTGTCAGCTGCCTCTTACATTAACAGTAGTGTGATGATGCTGTACGCACCTGGAATGCAAAAACACCTGATTTTCATATTTCAACCACCCAAAGTGAAAACAAGTGTTCCTCAATAATTTACATGAAGTATTGGAGTAGTACAAGCAGAATGTGAACTTGGCAGTCAAGGTTTCCCTCCTGATGGCTTTCATTAACGCAGCGCAGTAACTGTGGTTAGCTTGAATGGTCTATTGTCCTCAAATGTGTAGGCAGCGGAGCCACGAGTCCTTGAGGTAAAAGCCTTGTCATTTGTTTGTGGATGTAGTAGTGCCTCCTGGGCCTCTTAAGAAGGCACGCATGGAAATTCTATTACTGCTGCAGTAAGGGCAGCAATCTTGAACACATTCACATGCATAAACGAACACAAACATTCCCCTGCACCACAGCAGCTGCATGTTCCACACCTCAAGAGTATATTTTTACATATTAAAGATGAGCAGCAGACACCAGGTTTTGCTTACACAATTATCTTTTCTGAAAGCAGCAAGTGTACGGAGGCTTTCAGAAAGTGTTGTAAGAAAAACTAATGATTAACTATTGTACACTGCTCAAAAATTAAGCTCACAATTTAACACCAAGTCAGTTAAACTTCAGGGATATCAGTCTGGCCATTTAGGAAGCACAAGTGATTATGAATCAGTTTCACCTGCTTTGGTGCAAATCAAAGTGACAACAGGTGCAACGGAGAGGCAAAATCAAGACAACACCCAAAAAGTGAATGGTTTCACATGTGGTGGTCACAGACAGTTGCTCTCCTTATACACCCTGACTGATTCTTCTCTAGTTTCGTGTTCTGCTTGTGTCCTTGTCACTACACGGTACCTGCAGCTCAATCAGGTCGCACAGGTCGTCCAGCTCCTCCAGGATGGCACATCCATACGTGCGGTTGTAAGAAGGTTCGCTGTGTCTCCCAGCACAGTCTCAAGAGCATGGAGGAGATACCAGGAGACCAGCTGTTACCAGCAGCAGGACAAAAATAAAAAAGGATTGTGACGATTTTGCCTCTTTTGGCTGCTTGTGTTTGTCTGTGTGTTCTGTGCTGCAGGTGCTGGTAGATGTGTTCAGCTCCTTGGTTACTGGAAACACCTGGGGCCCAGTGTTCCCAGTATTATAAAAGCACACTCCACTTACTGCATGATGAGAGAGAAAGGGGAAACTCTGCTCCACATGTGCCACATGCCTCATGCTTATCTTTATTTTTACTTTGTTCACGAGACACTCCATTCACCAGTTTTTCACTCATGCGTACATGCTGACACTACTACCTCAGGTATGTATGTCCTCTTCTCGTGAACGTGATATCTCAAGAATGCATTGAGGGAATTTCCTCAAATTTGGCACAAATGTTCACTTGGACTCAAGGATGACCTGATTAGAGTTTGGTAGTCAAGGGTCAAAAGTCAAGGTCAGCTTGACCTTGCATTTATCTCATTCTCATGAGCTCAATATCTCAAGAAAAGCTTGAGGAATTTTTCCCAAATTTGGCACAAACATCGAATTGGATTCAACGATGAGCTGATTAGATTTTTATGTTTAAAGGTGAGAGGTCAGTGTCACCTTATCTTTCTCGTTCTTGTGATTCTCAACAACAGAATATTTAACATTTAAAAGAAAAATAAAGAACAACTCACACCAACTTTCTCATCAGCTTCTTTGCAGTAAACAACCAAAATCAGAACCAAGAAAGGAAGATTCAGATGCTTCAGATACACTGATGTATTCATGTGTACACTTTATTGGTTATCTGCCACACTGTAGGTCAGCCAATAGGGATGTCAGCCAATAGCTGTCCATAAAACTGAAAGTCACTGCACAGACTGCAAAAAAAACAAACAACAGACACGAAAGGGGAAGCAAGGTTACGCGCCGTACTTTCAACCAAATTTCTCGTAATTGAAACTGAAGCTAATTTGATTATTATAACCCAGGCAAGGTGTTTAATTACGTCATTTGGCTAAACTGGCCGGAAGCAGGGTAACAGAGTTATCTGTTAAAATATTCACAACCATCAGTGTCATTTTTTCCTTCAGTATCTTTCTGAATTCAGCTGCTCGTTCGTTCCTTTTCTTTCGTTCTTTTGTGACAGCGTCAGAGACCCAATAAATGTGTTAATGGTTCATCTCATGCTGAGCTCCTGATCAAAAAGGGAGGCCATGGCTGTAAGGAAGAAAAGAGGAGGAGGGGAGATAGAGGAAGAGGATGGTGATTTGAAGGTGTGTAGGGAGAAGGAAGGAGAAGGAGGTGGGGGAGGAGGTAAAGATGGAGGGGGGGTGGGGGGGGGGTGGCCAGCAGCCCAACAAGCTGTTGATTAATAAGGAGCTGCTGGGCTGCCTCTCCTGAGTCTTGCATGCATGCAGGTTTGACACATCCTCGAGCTCGCACCTGTGATTCCTCCGAGTCAAGGACACGCTCGCTCGCTGCCATTGTTCGTCGATGCAATAAAAGGAACTCAATTTGTCAGCTCTGTTATTGCATTAGTGACAGTCCCCGGAGAGGCTTCTCAAAGAATGAATGTGTGTGCTTCAGGGCTGCACACTTCCAACACAATAAGACATGTCTTATTCAGAGCATCCAGAGGTGACCAGTATTTATAAAATCAAATCAGCCAATAGATTTCATTTTAAAAGCATTCATAGTGTTTGTTCCAGAGAAACTCCATGACATTGAAATTACAACGCTTACCCTTTTGTTATTACAACACAGAGAATTCACTGCACATATGACAAGTGACTGAGGTGCCTGAGGCATGGGCGGACTATGAGACAATGGGCCCCTGGGCACAGATATATGAAAGGCCCCACCACCAGACGCGCAGGCTTTGTGGGGGTTGTACCTGCATCTTTGCATCTCTGTGTGGCCATTTTGTGTCCCTTTGGAGTCAACTTATGTCTCCTCGTGGATGTTTTGTGTCATTTGAAAATTTTTAGTATTTCTTTGAGCTTGTTTTTTGTCTCATTTGTTGGTCATTTTGTGGGGATTTTTTGTAATAGTTTTAAGCCTCATTTGTGACATTTTGGGATCATTTTGTGTCTTTGTTGGTCATTTTGTCTTTCATAATCATTTTCTGTCTCCTTGATGACTTTTTGTGATTCTTTGTGGTTGTTTTGTGTATTTTTTTGGTCATTTTTTGTCTATTTGTAGTCATTTTGTGTTTGGTGGTCATCTTGTGTCTCTTTGCAGTTTTTTGTTTGTTTGCCTCCTTGTGGTCATTTCGTATCTTTTTTGATAGTTTTGTGTCTCTTTTGTCATATTGTGTCTCCTTGATGACTTTTTGTGATTCTTTCTTTTTTTGGTCATTTTCTGTCTATTTGTAGTCATTTTGTGTCTCTTTGCAGTTTTTTTGTTTGTCTCCTTGTGGTTATTTTGTGTCTCTTTAAGTTTGTTTGTCTTTCTTTTTTTGTGGTCATTTTCTGTCTTCTTGTGATTGTTTTGTGTCTCTTTCGTCATTTTGTGTCTCCTTGTCATTATTTTGTATCTTTACTCTTGTGTCTCTGTAGTTATTTTGTGTCTTCTTGTGAATGTTTTGAGCCTCTTTGAGCTTATTTTGTGATCCTTAAGGATAAATTTGATCTTTTTTTGTCTTTGTAATCATTTTTGTGTCTTGTTGAGATCATTTTGGGCCTTTTGTAATAGTTTTGTGACTCTTTGGGGTCATTTTGTGATCCTTTGGGATAAATTTGAGTCTTTTTTGGTTGTATTGTGTTTCATTGTGGTCATTTTGTGTCTTTCATGATCATTTTGTGTCTTCTTGTGGCTATTTTGTGTCTCTTTGAAGTCCCTTTGTGTCTCTTTGTGGTTGTTTTTTGTCCTTTTTTGGTCAATTGTGTCACTTTGTGGTTGTTTTTCCCCTTTATTAAAGAAAATTTGTGTCTCTAGTCAGTACCCTTGCACTTCTTTGGGATTTTTTGGGGTCTTTTCCTGGCCCTAACATGTATATTTGAGTGGCATTTTGCAAGTGAAGGTCGGGGGGACCTGACACTTTAGGCCCCTGGACCAGTGCCCAGTAGGCCCATTAAGTAATCCACCTTTAGCCTGAGGCAAACGATGATGTAAATAAATTTGAGAATTTGCAGGTTTGCTTCAGGTTTCTTGTAGTATTTTACCACTTTATTGATGTTAACTTCAAAATGATCAAAGTCTCAATCATACAAACTTTGCCATTTTCATTGAACACCATTATCACTGTCATTGTCATTAAGTATTTAAATTTATTTTCTTCTTATGCCCTTTATTTTTGTTACATTATATTTTCAGTATATTCTTATTTGTCCCCTCCCACCCGGCTGCTGTTTTCTCTCTACATTCTCAGAAAACAAGGACTGAGTGTAAACTAGACTCTCATCCTGAGCCCAGACTCCTGAAATATCTTTGCATATTTAAACATCTTTAAATAAATAAATAAATATGAAAACAAATGCAAATGCTTTTCTCCTTGACACACTTCCAGATGTAGGCCATGAGGATGGGAATAAAAAATATGACCCTCGGAGCTGCCAGGGTCAAATGAAAATCCTTGGCGATGACTCCAGGGTTAATTATACAGCGCTGGGTGCAGGGAGTGATAAATAATATTGACATGCTTTGACTTGCATGTCTCTAATTGAGTTTAGGAGCCCAGAACAAATAATGCCTGAGCTGGAAGTGAAGATCTCAGTAAATAACGTGATGGAGTAATAGTCTCCCAATCTTACACATCTTAGTTGACCTCCACCTGCTGCCTGGAGCTGCTCAGTGCCAACAGTTGGAAAACTACAAGAAACAGTCACGCTCAAAACGCCCTCAGAGATTAAACCAGTGTTCGTGTGTAAAATTGATTCAGGAATGACATTTTTATGCGTCAAGCATCTCGAGTCCCCTGGGAGGGCTCTCTCAACCCTTGACCTTGTGCATCTGTCACCGCAGATAACGGCATCAAAATTGATTCCAATTACAACTCCAGTCCACAGCCGCCAGCAGAGACGGTGGTCAACAAATCCCTGAGCATGGGAGTGGTTGGTTTTATATGTTGCAAATGAAACAAAACAGAGTGAAGTCTGTTAAACAGCTACAGTGTGGTTGTAATCTCATGAGGAGATTCCTGTGAGGAGGCTGAGAAACACTGGACTTATTGTGAAAAGTCAGCATTAGTTTCACAGTTTAGTTAACAGTTTACACAGAAGCTATTCAGAGCTCATTAGGCTCTTTAAATCAATAAAGGATTCTGAACACATCACAACAATTTACAATTAAGATGGAGATCTGGAGACAGATTATACCAGAGAAGCAAATATAAATCAGAAATTCATATTGTTAAGCATCATGAATTGAGTCAGAAAGAATATCTGGAAATTACAGAAGTGTGACTCATTTACCCGAGAAAGCTTGTTTGTCTGAAATAACAAGATAGTAATCTTTTTCATTCAGAAAAAAAAATTATCTTAAAAAGAAAAAGATTATTATCTTGTTAATTTTTTAAAATGAAAACATTAGAATTCTGAGATGATAATCTCATGAACTGTGAAAAAAAAAAGATTTTCTTTTAAATGAAAACGTCTCACATTATTCTGAGATAACAATCTCACTAATTTAGAAAAATAAGAACTGGATCTTTTTTAATGAAATATAATGAGATATAATTTTGTTTATCACAAAAACAAGAACCAGATTTTTTTTTTTTTGTAAAACTTTTCTCATAATTCTGGGATAAACATAATAAAAATGATCTTGTTCATATTTTTTTTCCATGAAAAATGTTCTGGTATTCTTATTTTTTAAATGATTTTTTAATTCATGAAAACTTTCAGGAATTCTTTTAAATTAAGACAGTAAGAACCAGATTTAAATTTAATAACATTTTTTCATAATTTTGGGACAAAAATCTTGTTAATATTTTTTCAATAAAAACATTTCTTAAATATTTGAGATAATAATCCTGTTAAATTTTTTCTCTATAAATTTTTTTCCCTCCTAATTCTGAGATAACAATCTTGTTAATATTTTTTTATGCCGTGAAATTTTTTTCTCTTGTCTTCTGAGACAATAATTTTGTTAACATGTTTTTTTCATTAAATGTTTTTTTTGTTTGTTTGTTTTTACATAATGATGAAACATAATCTTGTTAGTTCCGAAAACAAGAATCTGGTTTTCTTAATGAAAATTTTTCTCAACATTCTGAGATAATAAACTTTTCTTAATACTAAGAAAAAAATCTTGTCAATTCTGAGAACAAGATAATTTTTTTTTCCATAAAAACCTTTTTTTTCCCCCACAATTTTGAGATAACAATCTCGTAATTTCAGAAAAAACCCAATTTTTTTTTCAAATTAATGTCTTGTGCATCTGTGGGAAGTGTCTTTAATAAACAAACAATCTTTAACATATTAATTAATGAGCTTTGGAGGTGCTAGTAGGTGGATTCTGCTACCTCTGGACGGAGACAGGCTGTTTCCCTGTGTTCCAGTTTTTATGCTAAGCTACATTAGCCGGCTGCTGCCTCATTTTCAGCGTACAGACACGAGAGTCATATCAATCTCCTCATTAAACTCTCCACTAGAGAGCAAATGAGCAATATGTCAAACTATTCCTTTAAATCTCATCATGCCGGATATGAGGTTAGTTTCAGGGCATGAGCTGCCGGACAGAGCGGCCTACAAAGCTTTCATCAGATGTGATTTTTGGAATTTTTATTGAATTTCCACTCATACATATCCACTTAACTTGTTAATCCTCCTCTCTGTAATACCCCCCACTATTCTCTCATCTTACCTGAAAGCCACAATCCATTAACCAAATGTAATAATCTATTAAAATATGTCTTTAGTCAGTGAAATCTTCGGAGCCGGTGCAGATCTGTGCTCCCCTAACAAGTGCAGTTTTGTGCAGCAGCATAATTAAGACTCTTAACTGTATTTTCACCCTCATTATATAACCATTTGTGGTTTTATCCTCGATCTGCTCTATTTGCTCTAATTGTATTCTTCTTAATGTCATACTCTTTTATTTCTTCAGTGACCCACTTTTTTCTTAGGAGATCATTAAACTTTCATTTTCTTATCTTTCTCTTCTATCTTCAGTGTTTTTCTCGATTGTGTGATGACAATTTTGGAGTTAAAAAGCCTTGGAAGCAGGATTCTTCCTCTCTGAGTGTCTCCGCTGGCACCTGCTGGGAAGTGAATGGAGCAAAGGTGTGTCCCGCCCTAATTGCTAAAGAAATAAGAACCATTTTTGGATGAACTTTACCTCCAAATGTGCCATGAATGCCTCTAAAAAATAACTTTTTTTCTTGGAGTGAAATAACCTTCGGATTTTTTTCCCTGCCTCAAGCAGTCGGTGAGGGAGCCCAGCAGAGACTGAGAGAGAGCGAGAATAATGAACAGTGAACATGGACCTGGTAGTTCAATGAGTGCAGATGATGAATGACCACGGGGAGGGAGTACAGGACCAGAGCAGAGGCACAGCCATTTGTTTCTCTGCTGTCACAAATGTATTTTTAATGAATCTGCACCTCTGACTCCTCCGCAGAGCAGGACTGTTCCTTAAGGCCAGCATGACCCCAATATTTCCTGTGAAGCGGCGGCTCTGAACAAACCCACTTTAGCTCTGGCTGTGTAATGTAAATAACCTTCTCCTTCTGAGTGCTGAAGCCATCAGTCTAGCTCCTCATTATCATCCCTACCTGTGCTGAGAATCGGGGCCGCTCCTGTCTCTGTGCTGGCAGCAGGTGGGGAGGTCTCACCTTGAATCACTCCTGTGTACTAAACCCTGTGTTTCTTAACAATGTTGTTTTTCTTGGCGAGAAAAAAAAACCCTTAAAAAAAGCTTTTAGGGTCGGCAACACTATCTCCTCAAATCATTTCAAATTCAAATGACTGTGGTGATATATGGCAGCTCCTCCACAGTAAATCCTCTGCCTTTGCAGCAGTTGGGTAAAAAGCAGAGGTGTGGACTTGAGTCACATGACTTGGACTTCAGTCACACATGATGACAAGACAACTCTACCTGGTCTTTAAAGGCATACCATACTGTTGTAAATAAGCTCACCACTGGAAGTGACAGTACGAGCCAACCCTAGATTCAGCCTCACTAAACTCTTGGATGCTTGCTGCTTATACATTATTTGTCACAATGACTCGTGACTTCACTTGGACTTGAGCCCTTTGTCTCGAAAACAGCTGATACTTTCCCCCAAGCCCAAAGATTAAAAGGTATGTTACCTAAAAAGTGACACATATCAATTCATGTTACGCTACACTTATTTCCACAGATGATCCACTTTGTTTAAACCAGTCCAACAACATCTTATCATTTTGCAGGAGAGAACCATGAATTAACGTTACATTATTGAGCGCCAGCTGGAAAAAATGATACCCATGCACACACATAAACTATGTGGTGGTCAACAAAAAGGAACTGCAGTATGCAAAACATTGAAAATTACACACAGAGATGCAAAAACATCCAACAAACATGTTTTAACAAATGAACATAAACTTTTAAAAGCATTCATGATTGTTGTAAATGACCGTTGTTAAAATGGCTCCAAATTTGAAGCGCAAGACTTGGGGCTTGACTTGGGACTCGCCTGTCTTCAAGGTTCTGTATGTAACTTTCAAAAAATCCTTGTTACTAAAAACACCTCTTCAATGAGTCCCACGTAGCCGCTAGCGAGCACCTGCATCAACCAAGCTAGGATTTAAGCCTAGTTCAGACCAAAGATCCGCGACGAGACAAAACCATTTTAGAACGTTGCAGAGAGAAGTTGCAGCGGTGTGAACTGGCCGGTCTGAGCTTGACTCAAGCCTGCAGCAAGTTTTAGAACATAAGGCATGTCGCTGGTCAGGTCAAAATGCCCGCAGGTGCTCCGTCCCTGCCAAGCCCTCGGTTTCCGTCCTCATGGTGTGCTGGTGTCGGACGATGGGTCGCTATGAATACAGTCCATCTGATGCTCGTCTTGTTTCATCACTTCTACAAATGCAGCTGTAGCCAGTATCTCACTATCACTATCCTCATTCATATTTTAAGAAGCTACAAATTACAGTCAGCCACAAAATAAACCTGAAAACCTGGAAATCAGAACAGAAGTGCAGAGTTGTTGCATAGAGATGATACACCGTCTCATCTAGTTGCATTGGTGTGAGCCAAACGGTTGCAGAATGGCGCATTGAAAGTAGTTGCCCATTTCAACTTGTCTCGTCACAAATCTTTGGTCTGAACTGAACAGAAAACTGGAAAACACATTACAGTCATATTTAGAATAGCTTCACTATCTGTGTGTTCCTATATTTTGATTTGGATGGGCTCCATGATACTAACTAGTTTGCCCAAATTACTTTATAAGCTGATGTTACAAAGCAACCACCAGCAGGTCCATGCAGCGTAGCTTTACAGCTAGGTGACTAACCTTAGCTTAGGCTACGGTTAGCTTGTTAGCTGCCAAGCTAGCTGTAACGTAGCTACGCTGCATGGATCTTGCAATGGTTGCTTTGTAGCTGATAAAGAAATTTCTAAACCAGCTCAGAAAGTCTGGATAATTTAGCGGACATTATCCACTCAATACAGTATTTTGTTATGTTAAAACCACAATATCACAATATATTTCACATGTCAGTGTCTCCTCTGGGATTTTTTGCAGCACTGAAATCATGATACAGGGCACTGTATTTATGGTATAGAAGGTAGCAAACGCTACAGCCCTTTTCTTCTGTTTTCTCTGGTCATGTTGCTCCAGTTTTAAAAATATTTGCATACTTCTCCTGCACAGACAGCCCAGTTTTATGAAAAGATCATCTTTCCAGCAGTGAAGTACTTTTTTAAGGAGAATACAAAGATAAAAAGAAGCAGAGGGGAAGTAAGAGAAAAGGAAAGTTACCTGCTGATTTCCTGCAGGGCAAATGCCTGAAAACATGTTGCTGACACTGACATGCAATGAAGTCTAGAGGCGAAACCAAGAGGAATATATTTCCTCCTGTAGACCGGGCCTCGGTCGGCCGGGATATTGAGAATAAGTGTGGAGTCTGAAAAAACTAGCAGGAGATCGACGTTATGGCGAGGCCAGTTACATTCACACACCTCTGTAATTCCAGCCTTTCCACTTTTTGCATGTAGATGTGGAAACTGCGTGGGGGAAAAAGAAATCTCCCCTCTGCAGACACCATCCTGGAAATGACTGCCTCATTTTGGAAGAGACACACATCAGCATGTGACCTACACTGACACCCAGAATGACACACACATCATTGCATTTGCTGTGTTCCATCTGTGCTGTCACACCGGTTCAACAATCTTCTGGGGAAATCGGACCTGGGCAGTCATCCATCATCTGCCTCCAGGTTCACCCCCCCCCCAAAAAAAATGTTTTATGCAAAGAAAAGATACTGCAGAAAGCAATTCCACACACACTGTAGGAAAAAAAAAAGACAGAGCGATAATTCACACTTGCAGCAAACTTATCTTTTTAACAGCCAAAGCAAAAACAGAGCAACAAAAGAAAGAAAAGAGAGATATAATTCACCTCTCATTAAAGCAGTCCATAACACCAAAGTAATTCTTTATGATGTTGTTATCCTTGTCTGTCCATGTCCTGACAGTCTTTGACCTCCATATACAGTATGTACCTCCAGTTAGTGTCTGTCCAACGGTTCACCTTGGAGCTGTTGACAGCTCCACACCGCTGTGAAAATGTTATGTACAGAATCCAGACAGCACAGAAAGAAGGCACATACCGTCCTGGGCTTGTTATGGTTGAATTAAGGCACAAAGGAGCAGGGAGGGGAGGGGAGAGGAGAGGGGGGGGGTATAGAAATCAAATGACATGGTGTTTATGAAGGCATCTCATTGTGGCTGGACGTCTCCGTGGGAACCCTCGACCTGCTGGAACGATTGGTCTTGACAGAGCTGTCCCCCGACTCGAGGATCAGCGGGCGGTTGTTCTTGTGTCTGTCTTGGTCTGTGACACAGGTCTGGTTGTCACTGTCAAGAAAAAATAAATGAGGAGCTGCACCCCCGAAATCCAGGACACGAACACATATTTAATAAATGTCACTGTTTTGTTAGCTTTGGTTATATACTATATCCTGCTACGACCAAACCTGGGCTTGTTATTAAAGCCTATAACTTGTTTTTTGGATGGAATTAATACCTATGGTGACATTTAAGTGACATAAAATGAGGTTTACAGTTACCAGCCTATCATCTTATTCTTACTGCCCCTTATTTTAAACATTCTCTTCTTTCTCTGCTGTAGTTGCTTCTTGCTGCCATTTTGCACGCCCTCCAACTCCACATCACCACCTAGTCTTTACGGATTCATCGGCCTAAGCAGTCAGCAGCCTCAGAGTCATCAGCCACCACCGCCACCACCAGTGTCTGGACTCCATGGTGGGATTTATCCTACTGCTGCTCAGATGTCCCTAGATCACAAAACGTCTCCCTCTGGTGTCCAAGCGCCAAAGACTAAATCTTAATCAGTACAAATCTGTTAATCTGTACACTCATATTCTATGTTAAATATTATCTTTATTTCAGCTTTCTGTCTCTGAGCCTGAGGCCTCAGGAATAAGAGGTTAATGTATCATTCAGGGTATTCATGATCACAAATTTAGATGATTGTTTGATTATATTTTTCCTTTCTTTGTAAGAATATCCAGGATAGTCCAAGAATATCCATCTGGATTTACAAGATAACAAATATATGAGTAGTGAAACAAGACCTGACACTATATTACGACACAAACTGTTGACAAAGTACTTTTTGCCTCTCTCCCTTAGTTCTGCAAATAAAATCCATCACAACATGGTTCCCTACATAATACACAACTCAAGCCTTTTATTATAACCCAGCCACAGGAAGTCTGCTGAGTGGAGTCGATTTACTACAAAGCGCAATCCTTAAATCATCAAATAAAGCACAATAAAATGACAGGCTATTTTTTAAATCTTGCCCCAATCATGAACAAAATCTCTTACGCGTTGGGGTGGCTCTTTGTATGGCTGAAACATTCTACTTAAGATAAGGCGTTATAGATAGTCTATAGTTGTGCTGCACAGTATTTGTCAGTACCTGTCTTGACTGTCTTTAGCCATTGTGCTGTCTTCATATATTTTCAGCATCGTCTCTGTGCGGTCGTCATGGTGCTCTTTGTTCTCCTGAAGCCTGAAAAAAATATATTTTGACATATGATAATTTGCCTCAGCTGTCAGTGCAGTTAAAGGACAAGACTAGTGTCATCCTGCATTTGTCTTCTTGTCAACAAATCCCATAAAAAGAATAAAACCAACAATGTGTTAGTCTGTCTCTCAATAGTTCCTAACTTCCCTTCTCTGTCTGTGGCTCTCAGACCTAAGCCCATTTGTTCCTACTGAAGATGTAAATCTTTAAAAACAGCACACAAACACATAGTTCATCTTGCTTGAAAGGCTCGGGAATTTCCTGAAACAGCTGGTCGCTGCAGTTTTTAGCAAGCATTGTGCAAACAAGAATAAACAATGCATTTGTTGTGGACTACTTTCAGCGGCAGATTAAAACAAATTTGCTGCTCCAGTGAGTATTTACTGCAGCAGAACAGCATATGTGGAGCTCAGTTAAGATAAACTACAGTGCCCATGTTCATGGTAATGAAGGAACATGTCACCCAGTGCAGCGACCGGGCTCACTGATGTGTTTTTAATAGATTCTGGACAACACTTGAGCACAAGTGCACAGAGGAAGAAGCCACACAGAGAATACTCGTTAATATAAATAATCCACCACAGGTTTGGGTCTTTTCATGGGATTTGTTGATTATAAATTAATTCACTGAACCTTACAAACCAACAAATCAAAAATACATTTTCCTTTTGCCTGTAGTGCTATTTATCAGTCTAGATTGTTTCAGGGTGAGTTACTGAGTGTTGGAGATACCGTCCGTAGAGATGTCTGCCTTCTCTCAAAAATAATGGGACTGGATGGAACTCATCTTGTGGTGCTCAAAGCGCCAAAACCCCCCCACGAGTTTTAAAAACTCAACAGCAATGTTCAGTTTCATGTAGGAACTGTTTTCTTTCTATCAAGTTACGACTGCAAACAGTATCATCACGCAGAATGAAGCGTGCATCTATTCATGGAGAGAGAGGCTTGCATTCGTGAATGGATGTAACTGGGGCTGCCCCCTAATAGTCAACTAAACATTAGTCAACCAGAAAGGTCATTAGTGAGCAAGATTTTATCGGTTGCTTGATCACAGAAAAAAACAACAAACAAACAAAAAATATATCATTTATTAATTAAATCAATATCGTAAACATGCGGGCGACTAGTCGATTAATGGCGACTATTGGTCAACTAGGAAAACTCTTAGTTGAACGCCGCCCTAGTTTTAACATTAGCTAGCTCAGTAGTGTTGGATGACAACAACAACACAGGACTTTTGCCTGCCAGGCGGCCAACTTCTGGCTTACAGGGATTAAATGATTTATTCCTGCTTCTCTTCTAGACTTTTCAAATGTTATTTGACCAAATGGATAAAATTCTGATAATGGAATGAGTTATTTCGTGGGGGTTGTGTTGCTCAGAAAAATTATCCAGGAATTTACAGACATCGCTTTCCCAATGTACTGTCTATAGGAGAAAGTATTTTTGGGTCCAATGGCATCACGTGATGGACCAGGAAGTTGTAGTTATCTGGTTTGGCCACTATGTCAAATTAGCTTCAAAGCCCAGCGCTGTTCTTGCGGACTTGAACAGTTGGTGGGTGTAGTTCAGTAGAAAGAAAATAGTTCCTACATGAAACTGCTCACAACAAGGTCTGTGGATTATCTTGAGTAACCAGGTCATGATTTCTGAAAAGAGACACTGATGTTGAGTTTTTCACAAGTATTTTTTTGGTGCTTTGAGCACCACAAGCTGAGTGCCATCTAGTTCCATTATATTCAATTGAGGGCAAACATCTTCATGGCCGATAACTCACACCAAAACAACGTAGATTGATGTATAGCACTACGGATAAGAGAACAAATATGTATTTTGGATTTTGGGGTTAACTGTCTCTTTAACGTCACTAAATTCAGATGATATTTTTAAACAAAGCAGCTTCAAAAGTGGATACAACCCTCACTGACTTTGTTTGGTGATGCCACGCATTACAAATGTGTTTATAAGACATACAACATTTTTTTGTTGCTGTCATTTCCACTATCCATCCGGTACTACACATACACCCTCATGCTTTATGAGGTGGTACTTCATATTACGCTGCTTTAGGTGCTTCTATTTCCCTCCAATCACTGTCATCAGTCAACCAATATGGCAGCAGATGGGCAATATGAGGGTAATATATCCTCTGAATACAACACCTGGGCTCGAGTCTCTCTTTGACTTTGGCAATAGACAGGATGTACGGGCTGATCTGTCTGGTGATTGTGGTTAGGTAAGAGTTCTCCTGCTTCAGCTGCATTAGGTCGTGAAGCTGGGCTGGAATCAGTAAACAAAGGAAATGACAGTGAGGTTTGAAATATAAAACGACAGAGAGATAAATGTTTGATACATTTGAATGTTTGAGACAAACCTTCATAGATCTCCTGCTCATTAGTGACCCTCTGAAAAGTCTCATCCCAGATCTGTGAGGAGAATGTAGTGAGTTGATTCTCGTGAAATAAAATATCAATGCACTGCAGTCATTCGACTCGGGGGATACCTTGACATTTCTTTTCTTTTCCCTCTGTTTGCATTCCCAGCACTCTACATTTATAACAATGGGGGAAAGCCAGCTTGTTAGTATGCAGCTAGAGGTACTGACTGAGGACAAACGTAGGAACTTTTTGTCTGTCAGAACTGCCTGGCAGAGAAAGGTACATACTAAAGTTCATCATCAAGGTATCACTTGACACACCTCTTCAAACATGACTCTCATAGTTTCCACAGTGGAGTGCTGGGAGGCTATCTGGCTGTCGATGTATAATGATCTGTCCAGGATCTCTCCCATCTTATCCGTGTTGATGATGGAGTGGTGCTTGGTCAGATCTCGGTGCAGCTCCTGGACCTGGTCCTTTAGATTCTGAATTTCTGTCTGAAGAGTCTACAAACACACACAGACACACTCACTGTACATAAGACATGACACTCAAGAGATGCTTCAATGTCAGAGATCTGATGGGTGTACAGATGCTGGGTGAAGTGCAACCAAGCGTGAAAACCTTGTTGCCCTGCAGACAGGTTGAGTTCCCAGAGGAATTCATGCTGCTGCCTTCTTATTGTTTTACTTTAAGGATCAGAGATGGATCCTCATCCCAAGGAGAGAAGCTGCTGCAGCAGTTTTTACCAGTGTGGATCCAAATATAGGAGGTTTACAAACTATGGACATAAAACTATCAAATAGCATAAAATACTTCTTGTCAATTTATTTAAAAAAAAAAAAAGCAAAATTATCAGCGACAGGTGGCATAATGACGTGAAATTACCGCCTTGAAGAGGCAGTGTAAAAGGGGATATTGTAGGACTGACTATTGGTGCTTTCACAAAACATTTACACAATGATATTTTTGATAAACGATCATCAGTGATGTGGATCTCGTGACTAAGTGGGAGCAGCCTTAAAAAGCAGGAAAAGACAACACCAAGGATATTATGATATCCAAAATCTAAGAGGATATCTGGTCTCATATCATGATTGTCACAGTCTGCTCTGTGTTCTGATGCTTTCAGAGTTTTTGGGAAGATCAGACGAGACTCTAGAATTATTTACGCTGTCTTTGTTTCCATTGTGGCCATTTTATTATTAAGAGGATTGTTTTTTCTGGGTTTTTGGATTTCTGTTGACTGTGGGAGATTTTTTTTTTAGCCTCCTGTGTTCCTGCACTGCCTTCCCCTCATTTGCCCATCTACACACCTGCCCTGCATCAGCCTCATTAGTCCTCTGCTCCAGAGTTTTCCAGCCAATCAGCTCCCTGCCTGTTCTCCTACCTAATCACCTTATTCCCCTCACCTGCACTTCATCCCCTTGTCACATTAGTTTGTATTTAAGCCCTGGTTTGCAGTTAAGTCTTTGCTGGATCATTGGTTTTGTGATGTGATCTGCAGCTTTGCTTCTTTTTGCTCAAACCTTGAATTAAAAGTAATTTATTTGAGTTACTGTTGCCTCTTTAGTAAGAACGCAGAGAAATAAGAACATGTGAATTACTACTGATTTTGCAATTTTGGCATTGAAGCGTAATTCACTTTCTACAAAAATTAACTGTAATAACTGTGATGATCTTTAAATTTTTCATTTAATTCAAGTTAAATTTGAATTTGCCAAATACGTCTTGCAAAACTATTAATACTCCCATCAGCCTCAGCTGTAGATTGTGTGTAGTGCTAATTAGCAAATGTCGTGACACGTTAAGACAGAACAGTGAACATGGTAATCATTATATCTGCTAAACATGATGTTAGCAAGTAGCTCAAAGCACCGCTGTGCCTAAATACAGCCATGCAAAGCTGCTTTCTCAATTGTTGTTCTGGATAAAATCATCATGTTAATATCAGAAATACAACGCTTAAATCACTGGTCACACACTGCACTCACCCTGTACGTGTTCTCATAGTTGCGGCAGTGCTCGGTGAAGGGTGTTTCCTTCCCCTCAGCCAGAAGGACCTTGGTGCAAATGTTGCGGTGACAAGTGGGCCTCCGCCCGCACACCGAGCCCAGGGGCATCTCACTGAGAGACGGGGAGCGGCAAGACACGGAGAGGGGGGACTGGTGCCTGAGGTGAGGGGGGAAATAATCAAGACTGGCCTCATATATAATAAATTGATCTCTATAATTGGTCTATAACGTCTTTTTGCTGGTAACGTACAGTCAGCACTGTGTAGATATTATGTAAATATAGTGCATGTGCATATTCTTATATTTTTCCTAATCAGTTACTGGCTACCAGAGCTCGCTATCATTGCAATCAGTTGAGAATTATTTGTATTCTGTACATAAAACCCCCTGCTCCAATATTTCTATCATTCCAACCTACTCACTGCTTTTACTCTAGACGCACAGTACAAACAACTCTGTATACATGTTATATATAATATCTCAAAAAGCATATTATCTGCTTTACCTTCACAGTCATTCAGTTACGTTTTGTATTGTTTAGTATCTTTCTCGGCCAATAAAATGTGTGATGCACACAAACCAAGGACTGTATATCAGGACAGTTGTACTGCTGGCCTTGGAGCAGTTGCAGTGGAGCCAAGTGCTTCACTCAAGAACACCTCGATTGTAGTTTCCATCTCTTCTGTTAAAGGGTCGGTAAGGAGGTCAAACATTTGCTGTTCCTTTATTGTTGAGCTGCTGTACATTTATCTTTAAATCTCCCAAGTTTCTTTTTTTTTCAAGAAATACAACTTTGGTGGAGAAATGTAGGACAATGCTGTAAGTCCTCGCGTTCTGCTGAATTAATTTTTACAACTTCATATTTAAAGCTAACCACACAGAGCTTTTTTCAGGATAAAATGGAGACAAGAGTTCATATATCTATGCATACATTCACACCCCTGGTGAAGGTGACAGTGTTTTCAGTAACACGTGACATGTGAGATATGTGAGATGTGTACATGTGTCACTGAAAACACTCACACCATCACCTTCACCAGGAATGTGACAGTATATATGTGCAGCACATATCTAAACAACTAGATAAACATACATTTATGCAGGTTCTGGTGAGACCACAATCTTGGCTTCATGCCTAACACAGCATAACTGCCCTGGAGCCATTCTGCAGAAGCCTAGGTGTGAATACATCCTCTCACATTGCCATACGAATGTTGTCCTCTGAGCATCCAGGCTGTGTCCCAGCACAGCCAATTAAAGATCTGCCAGTGCTAAAGCAGCAGCATCAATTGCATGAAAGAACATGGCTGTACAACTTCGCTTCTGTTCTGTGAAATTATGATACAAACAGGGCCGGCCAGCTGGCCGTCCACCAATCCCTGCTTGGTTTGCATCCTGCATTAGCAGCTCAGAAGTAGATGAAGGAGCTTTCAGACAGCAATTGAAGATGTATCAGACACAACAACACATTCAGTCGCACTGAGTAACGGGCTACAGCATGTGGGCGGCTTTCTGAACAACCATACGGTGAGGAAAAGCTCATTTCCTCCTCCGTCTGTGAACTGAAGTACGTGGTGGACTTGAAAAACTGTGGAGTCGAGCACCTTGTGTGACGACTGTTATCTTATAGCGTCAATGGCATCAACAGACATTCACTAAAGAGAGTAAAAAGCCAGGGTATGTTTCTGCCTCTGACCCTACTGACAATCCAGTCTGTAAAACACATTTGCTTTAACCTACAATCACCATAAATGTTCAAGAAAGTCAACCACAAAAGCCAAATTTACTGTGGGTCCATGCTGCAAGCTAAGACACCTCACATGCTCAGGACACTCTAAACAAGAGAACAGACTGCACTGACTTAAAGATAATAAAATCCTCATAACTTTACCTGGGGTCTGGCCGGCTCTTACTCCTTGCTTCTGGCCCAGTGTTGATGCAACAGAAGACCTGTCTAAAACATGTCCCCCTCTCTCTGTCTGCCACACACATGTCATCCTCTGCACATCCAGCCTCCATCCTCCCATCACTGACGCCAATTAAAGACTAAAGCTGTGACATCAGTGGCCTGGAACAAAGCGGCCCGACCGCTCCTGCATGCCAACTTCCAGTTGAATCCTGGAGGGTTCTGTGAAATTATGATAAAAATAGTGCCAGCCGGCCGGCCACCAATCCCTGCCCACTTTGCGTCTTGCACTGGCAGGGCGCTAAGCAAGTTGGAAGGGAGAGTTGTCAGTATGTTGGCATTAGTGGGTGGGCTTAAGGACCTGTGAACAGTTGGGGGGCTCTGATGTGGAAAAAAATCGGTCAGCAGAGTGTGTGTACGTGACGTGGAGGGACGTGAAGCACAGGCAACTGGACAGGACCTAGTGGCATTGATAGGCGTTTAAATAAAGGTTGTGCTTACTGATGATTTGATGGAATTGGTAAAGGAATCTATGAAGCCTATATGAGACTATATGGCATTGTGAAAGGATTCTTAGATTTTGATTTTTTCAGCAGTAACACTTGATTTCTAAGCACATCAAAATGTCCCCTTCTAGGAACTGTGCTAACGTAGCACCACACTCAGTCTCCCATCTTAACATGTCGTCTGCTGTGTCTGAGGCCCGGCTGCGGAAAAACCAGGGCTCTCTAAAACAGGATCCACTGCCTCCTTCCCCGGCCCATGCAACAAGGTGAGTTACGTAAACATATCAGTGCACAGAGCTTACAGATAGACAGAATGTCTGCCATAGTGGGACTCAGCGTGGCGCCTCCTTTCCTCTCGCTGCAGTCATCACTGTCTACCATCTGTACTCACAAAACCATTTGGGGATTTTGAGTTTGGATTCTTCACAAGTGTGAAATTTTCAGCCCAGACTTTTTGCTTTCTTGGAAGAATCCAAAAGATGCCACAGTAAAACTCAGCCAGTAGAAGCACATTGTGAAATAAAAACCCAGAGTAAGGGATTATTTAGTGATTGTATTTGAAGGATATTTGGCATAAATGATCTCACCTTGCTGTGACACTTATGGATCCGGCAATAGAAGGAGGGCAGCGCTGAGCCAGCATCAGCAAGGGCTCCAGACAGCGAGCAAACTCATTCCTGTAGTCTGTGTTGATCTCATGGAAGACAGAGATAAAGTCACTTAATGAGTTTGAAATAAATTATGAGCAGGTATTTCTGCCACGTTATTCTTTTGTGTTTATATGAAAAACAAAAAAACACACTCCAAACTGAACCAAATAAATAGGGAGGAAGTAAGAATGAAAGAAAGAAAGAGACAAAGAAGATTTAATAAGTCAAGTTAGCCCTCCAAGCTAATGCGTGCAACCAATGCTAATGACAGATCGGAAATGTGCAAGACTGTCTCTTATTAAGTTGCTTTGAGCTATAAATTCAAAATTTCTTAGCAGAAGGGAGAAGATAATGTTATCTTAGAGCCTGACTGGGCAAAGCCTCTCTTCCTGCGCTCAGCTGTCTCTGTCTCATGCAGACTCACCCTGGGTCTGGGTCTGCAGCTGCCTGTACCGGAGAGCAGCGCGAAAGCAAGAAGCGCTCACTCTGCAGCTTCGGTAAATCTAGAGTGAAACATCTCCAGAAGTACTGCACTGCACACTGACAAATAACCAAACAAGCAAACGACTACTCAACTTGAAAAATCTCAAGCAACAGAGGGTCTCTGACTCATTACTCTAATCTTCGACTTTCAGGGTGCCCTCTGCGCACCTACTATTGCATTCAGTGTTCGACCCAGGTACACTGAGCCCGCTTAGAAGCCAAACTCTGATTTAATAGTTTGACAGACTGAGGAACAAAAGAATTCCTCAACCCGTTCAATCGAGCCTGTGGGACTGCGAATCATCTGTGTGATGGCCAAAGCTGATATTCTTCAAATAAAATGTGACAGGGGTCTGATGTAATATTACCAGCCGGAGACAACAGTCTCTTAGTACACACAGCTTGAAAACTTGACTCGAAAGTTTGACCCCCAGACTTTGAGCAGATACATAGCAGTCTATCCAATTTAGCTTTAAGCTGAACAGAGAAACAACTGCACCATTCACGCTGCATAACACTCTGTATTATAGACTCTAAATTGTCCGTAGGTGTGAATGTGAGTGTGAATGGTTGTCTGTCTCTATGTGTCAGCCCTGTGATATTCTGGTGACCTGTCCAGGGTGAACCCTGCCTCTCACCCAATGCCAGCTGGGAGAGGCTCCAGCCCCTCACAACCCTTACAGGATAATCAGGTACAGAAAATGAATGAGTAATTCTAAAATGTTGAAAAATAATAATTTATGCTTGAAAACATGGGTGTTGTAACAGTACACCATTAACACCCCTCCACTACCAGAACTGCACTTGTTTCCAATGTAGGTCGAGTATTTTCTAAGGTCTTAATACTTCTACAATGTTTTCCTGTAATTTAATTTCCTGTCTTCATCTGTGACATTTTTGTGCACGGATGGAAAATAAAAGAGAAAGCTTGAGGGGCCACTGAATGATTTTATGAGCATGAAAATGATATGATGCATGTCATACAGTATGTTGTTGGCCTACAAAGTCCACCAGTCTTATCTGTATTGGACATCTTTGGCGATGATTTCCGACAGTGCCAAGTGCCACAACCCAGCTTGAGGTAACAATAAGCTCACACGTATGTGTATTGCACCAGCCTTTGTGTTTAAGGGACTAATGACAAGGAGATTCAGTGTGAAATGCCGACTGTAATTGTTAATGGATTATGTTGAGTTCCCGAGGTCATGTTTTAATTAGTTTCTTATGACGGGGGGTGACAACCTTGACCTCAAGGTGCCTTGTGGGTGGAGTCGGGTCATCAGAGAAATTCAACTCACCTGGGCAAACTGCAAGATTACAAGCAGGTGGCAGCCAGCCAGTCTTTGGGTTCATCCCAACACCTTATCTTGCGTCCACGTTTCCTTCACTTGCGTCTCTTACTGATATTCAGATTGTGAATTCATCATTTATTAACCCAGAATATGATCATGGTGTCTTTTGAAGACTTGAAATTATTTATTAGCCTAATGTTTCCAGGAAAATTGAAATCCTGCAACTCATCAAACGCGCCGCTCAGGAATAATCAGCCTCACGTGTGACTGAATGGAAATGAAGATGTAAAACATGTCTCGCCACGGACTTCCTTTGACTTCAACTGTCTCTGTAATAAAAGTTGATGAGGGAAATAACAGATCCTAAAAAGAAAAATCTTTCTAATAAATGAAGATTCTTTTCTTTTTCAGACTTTAACTAGATTATGAATCAGAAAAAAGAAAAAAAAAAAAATATATATATATAACTTGGGAGTGACACATTTGAGTTTAATCAGTTGTCTGTCTTCCCTCCTGTATGAAACTTTTCTGATGTTGTGATGTGTCACATCAGTCCAATCAGTGGCTGCATCCAAGTCGGTAAAAGACTTTTGGGGCTGCACTCACGTATCCTCATTTTCCTCCTCTCTGAAAGCCTCCTCTGTCCTTGACACCTCTGAGTGCATTTAAGGCACTGGGATGTCCTTCAAAATGGAGGGTGAAGGGATTGAGTACAGCGGAGTCGAGGAGAGGTATTGGAATGAACCCTTTCTCTCTCCTGGCTTCAGCATGGTTTGTTTTCTTACATTAAGTTTATCATTACACTCATTTCCATTTAAGTTATGTCAAATGATTTATTTTTATGTATGGTCTCGCCTCCTTTGTTGCAGCCTTGAGGCGGGTTGAGACACAACAAGCATAAATATATCTGAAGTATTTCTGGAAGCTAGTGGAAATTCAACACCTTATTAGGTAAATTACTGTTTTTTGTTTGTTTTTGCATAAATTTAAGTTAAGTTAAGTTTTAGTTTCTGATTACTGTTGTTTTGTATGATGAATACAGAATCAACCTAATCTCAGTTCATAAAATATTTCAGTGATTTTTGTGGGGAAAAACTGCAGCAGTGACAATATTTGACAAAGTAATCTTTACTCAAGGTCCTTTCATGGGATTTTTTCCTGGAGCTTTAGTCAGACGTTTGGTTTCTGGACCTTCAGGTCTTTGCCTTCAAGGTAAAGAATGAACTTTCACACTTGTGTGTCATTTTTGATGAAGGTTTGCTGGCTGTTATAGATTTCTGCTTTCTTTTCACAAGTCAAGCTTACGTTATGCTTGTAAAGATACACCCTTGTGGTCATTTTAGATATTTATTCTTGCATGTTATGGTAAAGATCTGATTGTCATGCATGCTTGTATGTGTTTGTTCTAATGGGTTTGACTAGGTTTGCTTTGATGTTGTTTTGTTTGCAGATTAAAACAGCCTTTTGGCTAAATGTGCCATATTTACATCATACTGATGTTAACTAATGTGTCCTGCCCCACAGCACCTCCTTGTCCCTGATAAATAAATGAATAAGCGACTAAAGCTCCCAATAGAAGGCACTGAACTCAACTTTCTCACAAGAAAAATTGGTTCTGGGCTTCAGGGCCACGGAGGAGAGAGAGGTGAAACTGCACTGGGAACAAGTGAAACAACTAATCAGTACACTGCAGTGGATTACATTCTGAATGGTAACCTTTTCCAGCTCTGCGTGAAGGCATTTCCTACTCACTTTGCTGCTCTGCACTGGTCTCAGTCGATGAGGGAGCTTTACAATCCTCTTCAGCCTCTCCATGAGCTGCTGTGTAAGCAAGAACATCCGGTTGTGATTCAGTGGCCTGTTTCACCTCGCTGAGACATTATGGACAACCTCCGTTTAAAGACCAGTTCAGTCCAGCCGATACTGTTACTCACCAAGGAAACTTCTTTAGAATAACCTTTAAACTCTTTGTGATGTATGAACAGTAAACAGAGTGGTTTTATATTACTGATAATGTGTCAACCATCGTAGGACATCACAAACACACAGTGAATCTTCCATGTTTCTTTCTTTAATCTGTACTGTATATCTGTTTGTATTCACTTTTTAAAAACCCCACGTCTTGTGCACTGTAACTTTATGTTCATGTGTCATCAAATTCTCATGAAATGCAATAATAATAAAACACAGCTCATAGTTTATGATGCTGTACTCACATAGCCCATGTCCAAAAACTCAAACTTGTTGGCTGAGCTGAGGAAGGCCGAACAGGTGACGAGGTGAACCTAAAAACATCAGATTAAAGGTTAGAGTTCAAACTAGCTGGAGCTGGAATATGAGACACTGAAATACTAAATACTAAGATTAAGTGTTATTAAAGGGACAGTTCACCCTTCAATCAAAAATACATATTTTTCCTCTTACCTGTAGTGCTACTTATCGGTCTCGATTGTTTTGGTGTGAGCTGCAGAGTGTTGGAGATATCTTCTTTCTAGCGAATTACAACCACCAACCGTATCAATGCACAGAAGGAAGTGTGCATCTACTCACGGGCTGAATCCAAATGTCCACACTTCACCGCACTCGCAGACTCGTGGACTTTGTGGGCGCATTCCCAGAAGTCTGGGAGTGCTTAGGGCTGTCCAAAGCTACAATTCATCCAGTCCAAAAGGGGCCTCAAGTAGACTTTCTGCAGACTTCCAGAGAGTCTGCTTGGGGTGGAGACTTCAGCAGACTTCACTGATTTAATAACTTTCAATTCATTGCAACACGGGCGTGAGGTTGTGGGTTTTTCAACTGCTGAGAAAAACCTTATGAACGTGTAAAAATAGTTATTAATAAACATTAATGGCGTCCTCCTCGGCTGAGCTGTAGCTAGCTCAGTGCTGCTAGGTGAGCTAGCAGTAGATGCACGCTTCCTCTTGCAAAGTGATACGACTGGTGGGTGTAGCTCCGTAGAAATAAAATAGTTCCTACATGAAACTGCTCACAACAAGGTCTGTGGATTATCTTAAGTAACCCGGTCATGATTTCTGGAACAAGACATTGCTGGTGTTATCTCCAACACTCGGCAACTCACACCAAAACACCCTGCACTGATAAACAGCACTATAGGTAAGAGGAAAAAACAAATGCATTTTTTGGTTGTGGCATGAGCTGTTCCTTTCAACTCCAAAAACTAACTGCACACTTTGATCATCATTAATACAGCCTATTCATACAAGTAGAGAACTGAGGCACCAGTGGAAAGGAACTACACTTTCTCAGGTACAGTTTTAAGGTACTTGAACCCCAAATACTTCTCATATTAAGATGTTTTGAATTGGTTTAATTAAAATAACAGTTCCGGGCCCCAGAAGGTTTAATTATTATGAATATTTAACAAAGAAAGTACTGATTAAAGAAAAGTCCAAACACAAATTGTTTATCAGAACTTTGTTTTGTCTTCTTTAATGCCCCATTAATCCCCAAAGACCACCAAGATTTATTGTGTGATTTATCTTACTCTACCTGGAGGGTTGGTAGGAGGGCAGTAAGGTGTGAGAGCTGCTCCTTTAGTGCTTTCTCCTTCTCTTCGTGTTGACTGCAAACACACACAGACACACACACACACACATACATGTAACGCTACACCATCACATCCGTGCCTGCCGAAATACTCAGAGGATTCAGCTCAGATGGTGCAACCACAAACAACATCCTCCATATTTCCAGAAGCTAATCTATCTGTCTTCTCTATCTGTAACAAACACACATGCACAGACGCAGGGCCGGGCACACAAAGCCTGACATAAATAGCCTTTAACACCCTTCCGGGAACCCAGCCACTGGACGGCTTCCAGGCAATGTAGGGAGAGAGGGAGAGAGAGATGGAGGACACAAAAAATCTCATTAAAGATCCCCGCAGAGTGCAACCCGATACACTCACTCACTCACATGCACAAAATTGTTCTCATTCAATCACACGTACATGCACATGGAGCGCACTCTGGAAAAGCAAAGTGCTCAGATATCATTCAGGTTTTTTCTCATGTGGAAAGTGGAAATGGGAGGGTGCAGATGAAACTCACTTTTTATGCCTGCGTATGTTTTCATATACCATCTCTTTCAGTGATTAGTCATTAATCTTACATACAATTTGACTGAAGTTCTATAATTTGATCTTTGAGACTAATTAGTTGCAAACCCTGGATGACATTAAATCAAACATTAATGATCGCGGTGGGGATGTTGTAAGATTTTTAATTATTTTAGTGGCATGATACTTGTGAGTTAAGGCTAAATTAATCGTTCAGGAGGCTGTCATCGTGTTTTTGCAAAGTTATTTCTTAATTTGTTTTACTTTATAGTTTCATTTCTGCACAAACAAGCAAAGTAAGCAGCATCGTGGCACACTGCCACACATGGAAAAAAGTTATGATCCTCTTCTCAGGACGATATGCTGCGCTGACAAAGGCTCAACACCACATTAAAGGTGCTGCAGCACACGTTTCACTTGGACAGACAGCAGGTGTTTAAGGGGATATTTTTTTATTTAAGGTGGAGGAAATCTCATCCAGGTTTTTCTGCAGCATTTATTGATATTATGGATTTTAAAAAGTCTATAATTCACACACTGTGTATTTGTATACCAATACTTTTCAGTTGGCTACATTCCCATTGATTGGATCCAGGCACAAGCTGCAACCACTGGCTTTAAATCTGTAATCCTGCTGAGGTGGTTTTAATTCAGTACCACGCTTTGTTGAAAAGAAAATCACCCAAGAAAATGTGTTTGGTGAGGAGAGAGATTATTCCAGAGCAAACAGGGTGCTGCTATTCATCACCCTGACTACAATGCAGCATGGTACAATGGAAAAACTATCAAGTGACCCGGTGACAGCGGGATAATAGCATTCAATTAGGTAAATATTGTGACAGGAGCTTTGAGGCAACAAAAGAGCATTCTCACTTAAGAACTGTAAATCTTTATATATTTTATTTTACCTCTGAGCTGCTTTCAGCAGGATCTTCTTCCTCTCTGCTAGTTTTTCCTGTCAGATGAGAACAGAGAAAACAGCCCCTTTTATTCCTTACACTGCTGTGAAAATGGCCTCCAGCTCTTTAATACCTAATGAATTTTCAAGATTGTGGGGGAAAAAGAGGTGTAAAATCCACAGTGTGGTGTCTGCTCTCTTTGATTGTTCATTATGCAAAGAAAATAAACTCTTTACTCACAATTAGGGTAACAGAGACCTCCAGTGGCCGAGCACTGTTAATGGTCTCAGATGGAGCAGCATAATTCATCCTAATTTCAGACTGAGGCTATGAGAGTCTACTTTCCAATTTTGGGTCAATAATTACTTTGTAGATGATGGAAGATGTTACTTTAGTCCACTTTTCTGTGACTAACATTTTAACTTACTCTTAATAAACAAACCTGAAATCTAGCAATTTGGTATTTATACCAAGAGGCTGTCAGTTAAAAGTCCAAAATGTATATGCAAATGCAACTTCACTAGCTGTTTGAACTTATGTTAATTCTTGTAATATTAGGGGAAACATAAAAGGAACAATTCACCCACAAAATGATCATTTGTATTTCAAATACTCATCCTGTGTTACCTTAAATCTCTGTTTCTCTTGCATGCTTCCACAGTGAACGAAGAATCCAAAAACTAAGAAATTTCTTTTTAACATTGCAGTAAATGTGGACAGTGTTTAGCAACAGCAAAACTATAGTTGTGTGAGAGTTTGTAAATGGATGTTTTAATATATAGTTTTTCTGTTGTTAAACAAGGACCCTATTTAGATGAATTCATCAAGAATCTTATCAGTTTTTGGATTTTCTGTTCACCGTGGAGGCATGTGAGAAAAAATAAATTGTCTTCATGAATTCAATGTAACACAGGGTGAGTAGTTGATATACAAATCATCATTTTGTGGGAGTGAGGTATTCCTTTAAAAGACATTAGAAGGCGCATAGTTGTATTGTATATGCATCACAGTTAGATGCAAAGTTACTGGAACAAATGTATTTAAATGGACAATGTTTTGATCCTTCAACCTCATGACTTGGTTTTTGCTCTGATGTGCACTGTCAGGTGTAAGACCTCGAACAGACAGGTGTGTTTACCTTTCTAAATTATGTCCAATCAACTGGATTTACCACAGGTGGACTCAAGTGAAGGTGTAAAAACATCTCAAAGATAATCAAGACAGACGGGAGGCACCTGAGCTATATTTCAAGCAACTTGCAAAAATGTCTAAAATCCTGTTCTCACTTTGCCATTATGGGGTACTGAGTTTAGACTGCAGTGCTGGAGTCAAGACCACCTAAACCGAGACCAAGCCAAGACCAGAACCAGTGTGTATTGAAACCAAGACCAAGAGTTTAAGGGGTTGAGGCCAAGTTGAGACCAAGCCCAGATCAGTGAGAGTCCCACACTGCATTACATATACGATAAAATGTAGAACATGCAAACTAAAGGCACTCCTCAAATTAATCTGAAAGGTCCACATTCCCATAAAAACGCTCACAGAAAACAAACGAAGATTCCTGTTTATTCACCTCTTTTATTGCCATTTTTATCGCATGTCTTGATAAAATAGGATGGCATTACTGAGGTGAATATTATGTGTGGGACTTTTCCTTTGTTTTCTATGAGCAAACACATACAAGCAAACAATAATGAGCTAAAATCAACTTAATTTTATTCAATACTCCTTTTTGTGCACAGGCAGTTTGGTGATAGTCTCACAGCTGTGGTCTTGGCCAGTCTCGAAATAAAAGCTCAAGTCCTCTTTGTCTGAGACTGAGACAGGAGCTAGTAAAATGACATCAGGTTTGAGATACGGCCTTCAAAAAGTGGTCTTGAGACTGTTCTTTTAAACATTTCAACCTGACAAATATCAGTCCCAACATTGTCCATTTAAAGAACTCTGTGGTTTCAATAAGTCAGCGTGCAGGAGTTCCTCTTTTCAAAGAGCGATAATGGATAAAACAACAACAACAACAACAGTTGATAAAATCTATCACATCAGGATCATTACATAACCTGCAAGCTGTTGAACAGAGTACAGATTGCACTCTCCTCTTCCTCCACATTCAGACACACTTCTCCGATCATCGCTCTCAGCAGAACAATCGCCTCCCGAGCTGAAGTCTGCAGCTCCTTCACCACCTACAGATGGAGGAGGAGGAGGCTCGCTGTCAGAAAAAGGGCCACGTAGGCTACTGGAGTGCCACACATTTGTCATCAGAGGCTTTATCACAACTTCAAGCTGATACATGCGAGTATAGCTGAGGCCAATTTGCAGTATAAATACATTAACTCAATCTCATTGCAGTGGAGATTCTATTATTTTAATACGGCCTATTTCATTATTAAAAACTTCTCTAAGGTTTTGATAACCACATGCAGTGGTGCAAAACTAACATGAGCTGTGAAATTACAGCAAAAACTTTTTGGTGTTGACCCTCGTCCTTTCGGCAATGCTCAAAATCTTGCTAAAAAATAGTCCTCATTTATATGTTTATATATTCAAATTGCATTGTAATGAGCGACACAAATTCTGAGTACACCTGCACCACATCGCACAATATCATCACCGCCGCTGAGTGCCTGAATTATTCATTATGCCAAATGTGTAGATGAACAGACACGACTCTCTCACCAGCACAGCCTGGTCCAACATCTCACACCCCTGCACGTAAGCTGTTTCAATATCAATGCAGTGAGTCCGACTCTCCCTGTGGTAAACAAACAACACCTCGTTCAATGTGCGAGAAAAAGAGGAGAACTTCTTACAGTTATACATTTTGTGTGGTGGATTCACTCACACTTGCATGTCTCTGAAGCATTTGATGCAAAGCATCGACTTATTCTCCGTTGAGAACAGGATGTAGGGCTCCTCGTGGAGAGCTGCGGAGACAAACACGCCTTTTAACCTCGGCCCACAGGAGTGCTGGAGTTAAAGAATTCTGTTTTTTTAACACATATAAAAGTGTGAGAGTACAAACACAGGTTGGCTGATGAGTCTACCATCAAGAGTTAACATCATGTCTTTTAAACTACATTGGAAATTCAAGCAGAGCACAGGAGGGACGACATTTCTCATGAGCAACATGCCTCTACACTGGTGTGATAAAGCCTTGTTGGCCTGTTAGCCTTCTGGAGTAAATTACAGGTGGCACTCACAGCACTTCCTGTGTTTGGCTCTGGTGCGTTTGGCCAGGGACACAATCTCATGGTGGGAAAACATTCTGGCCTTGTGAGTCAACTCCCTGCAGGTGCTGCAAAGTGGCTGGCTGCAAGTGTTACAGAAGTACATCACCCCTGCGTCCTGTGTGAGGACAAGACACAAAGAAGAAAAGCAACTGAGAGGGAATGTGGAGAGATGCTCATATTGTTCAATATTGATGAAAATTATGCCTGTCTTAAAGCTATTATGAGTGCAATTTTAAATTTTTCTTCTGGCTCCCCCTTGTGGTAGTACAACAGAAGACACTGCAGTAGCACAAATATGAAGACTTAAATGAATGAATAATGGCACCAGTGTTCACCAGGATTGTCTCATTTCTTTACAAATGGTTGCTATAATCTGAAAACTGTCTTGAGCACAAAACAGTCTACACATAGTGGTGTTAGCATCCCAAATTACAGAATCTAGCTACAAAAGTGTCTTCAGGTGTCAGATATGTACACGTCTTTGCCTTAAAGGTCCAGTGTGTAAGATTTAGAGGGATTTAAAGGCATCTAGCAGTAAAGACAGCAGATTTCATCCAGCTGAAACTTCTCCTGGTTAGAATTCCTTCAGTGTTTATTGTGTAGGAGGTTTTTTACCAGGGGCTGAATGGGCTTCTAACCATGATGGCTGACGTGAAAATGCAAAAATGTGAAAGCACAAATGGCCCTATCTAGAGCTAGTGTTCTGTTTGTCCGCTGTGGGCTACTGTAAAACCATGGCAATCATAGACAAGGAACCAGTCCCCACAGAGAAACTGCTCATTCTAAGGTAAGGAAAATTCAACTGTTCTCATTTTCAGGTGATTATACGCTAGAAAATACTAACTTGTTATATTACATATTACACACTGGACCTTTGATGAAAGACATCAGAGTCAAATACAAACTCTCCTCTTCAGTAAAAAGTCGAGGTTCTGTCCACAAAATGCTGGATTCATCCCTGTTTAACCTTTTGTTTCTGTCTTATATCCTCAGACGTAAAGCTATACAGGACCAAAGCACCCAGTGTTCTAATAATTTCCTAAAAATGTAATAAAAGTTGCACTTAACCTAATTGAAAATGTAATAAAATCTAATAAAAAGTTGATCAATAATGTAATAAAATGTCCTGACTGATACTGTAATAACATTTTTAAGGTCAGGACCTCCTTTAAAACTAGAAAATCCATGATTCCCCATCATAATCTGTGGGGCTGCAACTGAGCCAAAGTCAAAAGGTTTCTACTTTTAAATGTACTTAAGTGTACTTCATCTGAAATTCAAATTGTAACCCCTTTCAATGTCATAAGATTAGCCGAAGTAAAGGAGATACTTTAATAAGAATCACTGTTGACTCAGATGCAAAAAACATTTCATGGCAATGAATCAATCGTTCTGCCGTCATCGCTCACTTCTCTTGTGTGAGGTTAGCCAGCTCCCGTCATCCTCTAATGGTGTCTTATCTTAGATCCACTCTGGTCTAATGGACAGTACTTGCATAAGGAGCAATCAGCAGGGTATTTTAGCTTAATGCATCTTTGTCTGATAACAATGTACCATTTGCCATCTGTTATAAATTAGAGATCTTATATAAAGCCTGAACATACAATGCTAAACATTAAATCACTGTTAAATTATAAGAGTTTTCAGTGGGCTAACGTGACACTAACAACATTTTACTTGCACACTTTTCATTTCAGAGAAAAAAGCAAACATAAAAATAACATTGTTCGTCACAATTATTGCATCATCACAATCTGAAAAAAGTCACCAACATGTCCTGGCTGAGCTTTCATTTAACATAAGTGTACATTTATTTCATGTCTGTGTTCAGTTACTTTCTATGACAGAGAAGAGTGTGTTTTAAAATGAAGGCCCAACTTCCGGGTGGCCTTCATCTTAATAAATCTGAATATTTATGAGTCTGTCTGTCAGTTTGTACCTTTATGTTACTCTCCTGGTCACAGTTGGCGCACTGCACTGTCTCCTCGGCGTCCGCATTGTTGTCGACCAGGAACTTCAGCAGGCGGTCCTCTGGCGGGAGCGAGCTATTCCCTTTTAGTATGGATAGGTAACTGTAGTGAAGACAGACATTCAGAAAATCATGACATTTATCACCTGATTAGTTGCACTGGCAGGTCTTTGTGTCTTTCTTCAAGTTGATAATTAAAATAGCTTTATCTGATCAAAATGAAAGTGGAGTAACAAGAAGAACAGTGATACGAGTCCCTCTCCAGTCAGAAACCTGTTTTTCATCTTGTTACATAATTTGTATGTTTCAGCTTCACTGTGCAGATTGACGCATGTGCAGAGTTTGACCCTAATAAACTGGTTCATCTGCTGGAGGGTGTGGTCACCTTAAATCTGAGTTTAACATGTGTACATGCCAGCAGGATAATGTGACATCACAGCTGGATTGGAAGCCTATCGTGGTTCAGTAAGCAACTTTGTGAACAGAAGTATTATGGAGGAAACTTGAAATAAACTTTTGAAAAACTTTCAAAGCCTCATCATAGATTCAACTTTTTTCGATTAGGAGCGATGAGCATTTTATTCTGGTGTGTCAAGAGATTCAACAGATTGGAGTATCTGTAAAAAACCCAAAAACATCCATTCCAGCCCACATTCCCTAAAACAACAACAAAACATCAATAACAAGTATACAGTCAGACAAAAAGAATAGAAGGTAATCAGCTCTCAAATGTGAGAAACAAATACGCCTACAAAAATCTATATACAATAGTATGATTACCACAGTGTTCCTCAGTGATCCAACATTGAGATTCTTCCCGTGCAGAGTTACAAAAACAAAGCTATTGGCAATATTTAAAACATGAAGCGGACAAAATCCATGGAATAGAAACATTAAATTTTCACATGAACAATCTAAACAAAAACCACAAGCCAGCTCAAGTGTGAAGAAATCCATCTCACAACACATCCCTCCACCAACTGGGCAAATCTATCTAAAATCTGAATCAAGCCTCACAATGGAAAATGTTCTAGATATGAAAGAGGAGAGGCTTAAAAAATATATGCTGCTTTTTTAAATCAAAATTATAATCTGTACATGAAATATAAAGAGGCATTAGGACAAGGAATAAAATAAACATATGGCAATATAAAATAACATATAGCATATCCATAAATAATTAAATAAAATAGAAGACAGAAATAAGCTGCAGTTGAATAAAGCAGGAAAATAAAAATTTCAGTGCAGCCACAGTGCAGCGCAGGACAGAGGTATTATAGTTCTGTATTTTTTTTTTTTAATTAGTTTTTATTTTTATTTCGCTTTTAAATATTGTTTTCTGTTCAGTTTATTTTCAGTTAGTTTCCAGAGTGAGTTTGCTCATTTTAAAAAATATATATACAATATGGGGGCATTTGTCAGGGGCAAGATTTACGAAGTTCAGAATAGGTATTACAATACAAACACAACACTTTATCATGAGAGTAAGCTCAGTCATGTAGACATCCCAGCAGTAGTGTAAGGTAGTTACAACGGGCCCCAGTGCACACTATTGTGATGGGCCCTAGTGAACCCTGGTTACTACTTACAAGGCACACACACACACACACACACACACACACACACACACACACACACACACACACACATACAAGTTACCCCAAAATCATTACTACATACCTGTATATGAGGAATAAATGTCAAAGAAAATTAGAATTACTCATTTCCTGAATGTTTTATATATATATATAGTTTATTCATGGTTTCTCTAGTTCGTGTAGAATAAGCATACAATTTTGTTATAGATTGCTACTGTCTATTTTACAAAAAAAGAAAGAAAAGACAAGATCATGACGGAGATGGGTTTGCATTTCTGAGGCCATTTAGCCTGTACTAAATGCCATCATTATTTATTTAATCCGAGTTCTTCTTTGAACACAGGTGTAGTTGTGAAGTGGCAATCTGAATCATTTGCAAGTCCCCCCCACCTCACGGGCCCCAGTGCAGCCACACTGCCTGCACTGTCTATATTTACACCCCTGCACCCAGCCTCAATAAACCAGCGCTTACTCATGATTGTTGTGTTGACAAATTTCACCAGACTGACAAAAAATAAAGACAATTCCTGTACATTTTTAATTTATTTTCGTAAGAATTGTATGTGCATAATATTATCTCAGTTAGTTTAATTTTTCCTCTGAAGTCTAGTTTTTAATTTTATATCAGATAACTACAAAAACATCACACCTAGTTGTAGTTTTCAGTTTAGTGTTAGTTAACTAAAGTAAACTTGGTGCAAGATATGAATGAAATAGTCGTGGGCTGCAGTACCACAGGAATCCTGAGGAGGGCAGCAGTGACGTAAAGGACGCATCCACCGCAGAAGAAGAAGAGAACGCGGAAGAGGCTGTCAAACACGGTGAGCACATCTAACGTGTGCTTTGGATGAGTCGAGACAGGTTGGCGTCTAGAAAGTTCGAGAGAGATACAGCTCTGAAGGAGGAGCGGAAGCGCTTGTGAGCAGTTTGTCCACGGAAGAGAAACATATCCGACGTTAAACATGTCTGTTATTTCGGAGGGAAATGTGCGAGGCGAGAACCTCTTCAAGGATATTAGCGCCGACGGGGAGGACTGGCAGCCGACTGAGATCGAGAGTCTGTGTATGAACTGCTACCAGAACGGTATGACACGTTTACTTCTGACCAAAATACCCTTCTTCAAAGAGATCATCGTGAGCTCCTTCAGCTGTGCCAACTGCGGCTGGTCCAACACTGAGATCCAGTCTGCGGGTCGGATCCAGGACCAGGGGGTCTGTTACACTCTGAAAGTCAAAACAAAACAGGACTTGAACAGAGAGGTGGTGAAAGCAGACAGCGCGACTACCAGGATCCCAGAGCTGGATTTCGAAATCCCTCCATACACCCAGAAAGGTGCTCTCTCCACCGTGGAGGGCCTGTTAGACCGAGCAGTCGCAGGGCTGGAGCAGGACCAACCTGCCAGGCGGGCAGCAGACCCAGAGGTGGCTGACAAGATAGAGGAATTCATCCAGAAGCTGAAGAAGTTAAAAGAGGTGGAAAATGAATTCACTCTGGTGATCGAGGATCCATCTGGCAACAGCTTTGTGGAAAACCCAGCCGCCCCTCAGAAGGACGAGGCTCTCACTGTGTCCATGTTCAAGCGGACGGTCCAGCAGGACATCAAGCTGGGGCTGAGGGCTGACGATGACCTTGAAGAGGAACCAGCTGACAACAACAAACAGGACCTGAGAGATGAGGTTCTGTCCTTCAACACCAACTGTCCCGAATGCAACGCGCCGGCCTCCACCAACATGAAGCTCGTCCAGATCCCTCACTTCAAGGAGGTCATCATCATGGCCACCAACTGCGACAGCTGTGGCCACCGGACCAACGAGGTGAAGTCAGGTGGAGGCACAGAAGAGAAGGGCACCAAAATCACCCTGCACATCACCGACTCTTCAGACATGACCCGGGACGTGCTGAAGTCCGAGACTTGCGGCGTCTTCATCCCCGAGCTGGACTTTGAGCTGGGGATGGCTGCTGTGGGTGGGAAGTTCACTACTCTGGAGGGTCTGCTGAAAGACATCAAAGACCTGATCGTCTCCAAAAACCCCTTCATCTGTGGCGACAGCAGCACCTCAGATCGGGTGGAGAAGCTGAAGGCGTTTGGGGAGAAGATCGACAAGATTATAGCCGGGGAGTTGGATGTCCACTTCGTCCTGGACGACCCGGCAGGGAACAGCTATTTGCAGAATGTGTACGCTCCAGATCCTGATCCTGAGATTACCACTGAGAAGTACACCCGCACGTTTCAGCAGAATGAAGATCTCGGCCTGAACGACATGAAGACTGAGGGGTATCTGGAGGAACAGTGACCTGCCAGCGTCCCCTGAGAGGACTGAACGAGCTGACAGTGGACTAATGTCATGTCAAAAACCCAGTTTCATTATATTGCTCCATATTTTCTTCCATTTTCATACATTTTTATTTCAACACTGGGTGAAGGGTTGTTTTCATCAGCATATTAATCAGGGAGAGGAGCTCTAAGTTGTCTGAATGTACAGGGAAAATAAACAGATAAACATTATTTGTAAAACACATAGATGTTGCAGTTATTAAATATAAAATCCTTTAACTGGTCATTTCTTGCATTCTTGTTACATTCCAGAAGATGGCGCCCTGTTATTTCTGATTCAGAGTTAGTTTTTTTTTTGTCTCTCAGAGGACCACGCACTGCGAGACAAATTCATCTCTTTATACACCTGTAAGCATGACATCATCGAAATAAATTGTTTTCTAAATTGATAGTTTAGCTCTGCTGTTTGAATTGGCAGATGTAATTTTCTGCACTAATCTGTGAAATTACTCCAAGGAACAGCCAGAATTTATACTGTACTATAAACACAGGCTGATTGATTTAGATTCTTCTCAAGTCTGGGTGCTTTTTTGTTTCTAGAGATTTGTATGACAGTTTCTGCAGGATCATCTAAGTAGGGATTTTCCTAAAGATGAATTTACCTGATGTTTTAATGGGAGTCTAAACTAAAACCAGTCTGCTAGTCTGAAAGTAAGAGAACAGTCAAAACTGAGCACAGTTTAATCTGTAAGGTGAAACATTGTCTGAGAAAATTTTCCACATTAACGACTAACATTTCTGTTGCCGACCAGTGAGGGTTGCTGCGTTTGATCAACTAATTGTGCACATCTCTGCATCTTAGTATAAATGTATATATTTGGGCTAAATATTTACTTTATCAGTTAATCAATTAATCATTTTATTGTTTGAAAATAATGAAAAATGCCAAAAATATTTTCCCACAGCCCAAGGCAGCATCTCCCACTTCCTAACTTTATCAATCTGAAATTCAGAGAGATTCTGTTGACGACAAAGAAAAGCAGCAAATCTTGTCATTGGAGAGGTCAGAAGCAGAGGATGCTTTTATCTTACTGAGACAATTAACTGACCATCAGAATAGCTGCCAACTAATTATCTCTCAAATAATTAATTAACTATACCAGAAATTTTCAACATTTTCGCTAAGGACCTGTAAATAGAGTCACATAAGGTCACAGACCTACATTTCAAATTAAGATCAGGGGTCTCATTTATAAAACAATGTGTAGCATCCATACTGAAAATGTACGTACAGACAAAAGCCAAAAATGCTGTGTGCCAAAAAGTACTCGACAATTTCTACAATCAGGCTTCATCCGCTTTTCCACAAATTTCCTGTCTCCAAAATGTTCGTTAGCATGGGTCAAAATTCCTCCCATCAAGTCTGCTTTCATAGATGACAACTTTTGCGTGGGAAGCGGCGTACGACTCTTTCAGGCCTCATTTTGTGTGTATAAATGAGACCCCAGAATTCTTTGTCAGTTTGGGACAGGGGTAGACAGTTTGGGACAGGGGTAGACAACCGGACCCTCTCAATTGGCTCCCTGTGGCTTTGAAGTAAAGTTATACAGGAATGAAAAATGGTTAATTTTTAAAATTCAGATTTTAATTTGTCATAATTTTTGAGTGGTTATTGCAATCTACAGCTGTGAAAATATGTAGCCTATACACTGAATTAAAAAACGTTTTAACGTTTAATCAACTAAAATGTGCGTCATGCTTCTATGACCTGGTGCCCTTTCCTCTAAATTTTGCTGAACTTCAGTAGTGTTGGCTGCCTGGTGTCTCCATAGCACGGCTTACTATGGATTCCAAAACAGCAGAAGTCTTGGAGGATCATAGAGGATTTAATAGTGTGTGGACAGATTCATGTGCTTTCACCACCACTCTACTATAAAGCTAAAGCACTAAATATAAGTTGCCAACTGCAGAGCAGTCACCTTGCAGTAAATCATATTAATGAATGCTCATTAAGGCATATTCATAATGTGATGGGCTAATTTAGACTTAACAGGCTGTTGCCTTTAGTAAAATATATTTTGCAGCTCCTGACAGATTTTGTTTCTTTTTCTGGCCAATAATGGCTCTTTTAATAGTAGAGGTTGCCGATCCCTGGTTTGGGACATAACTGTGGATGAAGTGAAACCTATGATCAGAGTCGTCACTCTCATGACTCTTGCTGACATTGGGCTCACTTCTGTGGTGAATTAAAAAGTGGAGGTCTGGAGGTCCCCAGATCTCTGGTTGAGAACCACTAAACTAGAAGAAGAAACAGTCTTAACACGCTTCACCCACCTCACAAGGAATAACAGGCCTGTCCAGTGCTCTCAGAGCAGGGCAGTCTTTTATCAGGAGAGACTCCAGACATTTGGTTCAAGATACTTGAGGTGACAAACTTTATTTGAGGACTAATGTTTTGATGCCGGACGTGTCCTCATCAGAGTCAAAAAAATGAACCAAATAATGGTTTATTAAACAAAATCGCAGGTGTAGATTCCTCAGTATTAAGAACATGCATGTATCCTCCCCTCATAAAAACATGAAAGAAGCTGAGCACTTTTATGTTGACCAAATTAGACATTTACACCATAAAGTGATGCAAAAATAGACACAAATCCCCCCATTTCATGTGTCCAACTCCTGCCTTACTGCTGAAACACAACCAACTAATCCCGATTTGGAAGAGTCAACTGTCTGTAACCCAAAGAGTTAAACAATTACCACAGTGACCTTTAAATCTGAGGTTCAACAGGACTGTGGCATCAGATGCAACAGCCAGCCTCTATCATCTTCCCCACATTTGCACAGGCCTGTTTGATTTAACCATAATGCTGTTTGCCTCATTTTGATTCAGTTGCAGTGACACTAATGCTCCTCGCCTGTCTGCTGTGCATGTTTTATCTAGTTTTCATAGCAACGGGGATCTATTGTGTTCTACTAATAGCAGAGTAGTGAATTCCTAGATTACATGGTTCTTGAGTGAGCAGCTGTTAGTAGACTGCTGCTGCTGATGGAAATAGTAGCTGCCAGGCAGCGGGCCACTGTAGCCTGAGCCCAGAAAGCAGAGCACAGCGGCTCAGAGCCCACAGGGTTATTTCCATAGAAAAACCAATGTTATTTTTTTCCCAGTACCTTGTGCTATGAATAAAAGCACTGCTGCTGGTTTTACTTCAACTGATACAGCTGACTAGTTCCCATTACCTACCTCGACACAGGTTAATATCAAATAGCTATAAGGCAGATAATGTGGAAGCTGCCTCAGGTTCAGCCGTAGTTTGCCTAGGTAATTTTATAATTATATTTAATTCACAGCAGTTAGCTCATAGTATAGTGTCGACATGTGGAAAGAATGTGGGTGATTATGAATTCAAACATATATAGCTTCAGCAGAAACACTATTTCAAGAGGAGGTGGAATCTGAACCCAGGAGCAGCTCATCAGGGATGATTTCAGTTTTTTTAAGTAGTTCTCAGTGTGACTAATATTAGTTTTTCACAGTGAATCTTTCTATTTTATAACACTACATGGTGGTGTTGTATAGTAATGTGTACCGTGGGTGTCCACCATCTGCAGGCTATAGAGTAGTGCAGGAATAAGTCCTAAAACCCGGAAATCAGTAAGCATTTCAGCACTTCAATTTCCAGTGTCTCAAAGTCAGTGAGTTTTTTGTTTGATGCCTGAGGTCTGTGGTTAACACAAGTTTAGGAGACCTCCATGTTTTGTCCTACGACATAAAATACCCCTGTAAATACCCAACATGTGAATTTTGAGGCTTTTATGTGTCTTAAGAAAGCCGGTTGCCACCAAGTGGCAAAATCATCACGCCAAACCCAACTTAACAGCCTCAATGTGGTGGCGAGTCAAGTCTTGTGACAGTGGTGTAGTTAGTTTATAGCCTAATGTTAGCTTTTTACTTTCGGCGATTGCTTTTAGGTTTTAAAAAGTCATAAAAGTGGTGTTTGTTTGTGAAGATTATCTTGCTGAATAAAACATGTCAGTATCCTTTAACGTTTGTTTGCCACAAATAATAAATAATAATACAAAATCCAATGGAAAAATTCTGTAGGCTTTTTTAACAAGGGAATTAGTGCGAGACTAACTTCCGTGTTGGCCTACAGAAAAACATCATCCCTGGAGCTCTGTATGTCTCTGATTGCCTGTTGATTTTCATTCCTAAGTAAAGAAAACACTACACTTTTTTCAGGTCATTATGAACTAAACACACTTATTATATTAAATACCATTTTCTGCCATTAAATCCCCCCAAAATCCTACACACTGGACCTTTAATGTGTATGTTTTTCATTGTGCATATTAGAGTCATTGTCTCCTCTGAGATAATAATCAACAAAATTGTATCTAAGGGACATAAAACCAACAGCTGAGAATAATTCAGTTTCATCAAAACTCATCATTACTGTTTGATTCTCTGCATCCACACAAAAGAGGAATCGAAAAATCTGGGTCAGGTTGTATCAGACGCAGAAGAAAAGACTCCTGGTATAATAACGTTGTAGTAGACATCATTTTCTATACATCCCTGTGTGCTTTGATGGGGGAAAGTTAAAACTGCAGACCTGAAGGTGACTGGAAAACACGAGTCATTCCTTAATAGGGGATGAAATGGATTGGCATCATGTGACTGTTTTTGATTGCCCTAAGCTGCTGGCACTGGTGCCAAATACCACTATGCTTTGTTTGCTGTGTGACTGGTCTTAGAGGAACTTGCCGGCCCCGCTGAGCGCTTGGGCCAAGGACTAAATCAGACCGGGATGACCCTGCAGCTGCTCCAGCCACTCAGGCCTGCCCTGCCCAGACCAGGCCAGCAGCAGGTCACTGCGCAGCACCCTATAACCAAAACAGAGAGACTTGATGCTCTCTGAAACCAATGGGATTCTCCCCAAATCTCCTGCACGAACCAAACCAATCTACTAATCAACTTATGTGGAACGAATCCCTTTGAGCAAGGCTGCCCAAAACTGGGGCCTGTGGGAAAAATTTGGCTTTTCACACAAAACGTTTGACCCTCCACAGGATTCAAGGGGCAAAATGATATTTTACACTAATTTAAAGAACTTAATCATGTTTGAGCCGTTTGAGATCACCTGCTCACGACTCAGCATCATCATATTTTCAGGTGTGTGAGGGTTTATGGCCTTACACCATAGGTGTGATATCCAGCCTCAGATAGCCTATGCAGACACCAAACCACAATGTTCAACTTCAATTTCAAGTTCATAAACTTACAGTAGACCTTCATAGTTTTTAGTAAAATTCAAATAGACACAAAAGTTTCAGAGCAAAGCATCCATTGAAATCTGAGTGTAGAGAAAAAGGAACATATGTTTGGGTTTTTATGGAAGCAAATATGAGACATATCTATTTGAATTCTAACAGCCATTGAATACTTAATATTAATATTAATCAATCTTAATCTAAACGCCAGTGAATCCATAGAATTTAAATATTTTACTTTTAAAACCATGTATCTGAATTTATTTCCTCTGAATTTACCTCTTTGATATTAAAATATTAAATATCTTAAATTGCATTTTAAAAAATTGAATTAGATTTTTTTTTAATGTTTACAAATTCAAATCCAAAAATTCAAGTTTCAGAATTTCAGAAAAAAAATTAGGTTCAGGTTGTTCAAATTCAGATTGAAAAATTAAAGTTAAAAAAAAAAAGAAAAAAAAAAGTTGAATTTGAGCAACCTGAATCTATATTTTTAAAATTCACAAACTAGAATTTTTGGTTTTGAATTTGTGAAAATTGAAAATATTCAAATTCAGCATTTGAAACTGCAAATTAAGGGATTTAATATTTTATAATATAATTTCAAAGAGGTGAATTCAAAAGGGAAAAAAAATCAGACACATGGCTTTCAGAGTAGAATAAATAATTCTATGAGTTCAGTGGTGATTACATTTCAATGTTACAGATTTAGTGACAAATTCAAATACTTGTGTCTCTCATTTGCTTCCATATTTTTCCATTGCTTTCAAGATCGATAATCCATATGCAGCCTAAATTAGTCCTGCCCAACCTCACAGTGCTATCTCTTACCCACAGAGGGGGCAGCTGAGACGGCTGTCATTGGTCCGGCCTCGAAGGCAGCGGGCACAGAAGATGTGGTAGCAGTCCAGTAAACACGGAGACTGGTACTGCTCATGGCACAGGTGACACACCAGGGGGTGGACATTAGTGCAGTCCACGTTACACAGGTTATCAAAGTTGGTGAAGATTCCTCCGGCCATCTGCCAACAGAGTATGTGAAGAATGACAAACTGTAAGTATCACTTGATTGACAAGTTTTTAAAAAGCCAACTCATTACCAAACAAAAAAGCTTCAGCATGCCCCAAATATTCCAGTTATTATAAGAGAGGTTAGGACTGACTGTCATATGAAACACTTTGATCAAGAGAGTCAGATATTAATTGGAATAAACAAGCGTATTTCTTTGTCTCTTACCTTGTCTGGCGTGTAATGAGTGCCCTGGGCTTCAGAGACAACACACAGTTCAAAGAAGGCAAGTAAATACCATCAAAGACACTGTCGGCACCAACATTATATCCAGCCAACAAATCCTACTGTAAATGCAGTAGGCTAGTCTACAGAAAGCACAGAGAGCCACTGTCTTACCTTTCAGTGGTGCTATCAGCTACCCCCCAGCAGGAATGACAGCAATGCAGAAACTCTTCAATAGTAGGCCGATGGGGTCCCACCGCCAGGCAGCTGACAGCACACACCTCATGCCAGCCCCCAAGTGTTGCCAAAGTGCGAAAGGGACATTTAATATTGCTGTGCCATAGAGATTAAAAATACAGTTGTCCTATTTCTAATGTTACACACTGTTGTTACATCTTGGACCCCAAGGCAGGGTGACAGGAGGGACGGGGGGAATTACAACACTGCAAATCATTAAATCTGCTGCATCACTTCAAGAGGAAAACTTTGTCACATAATGCATTATTTTTAATGCCTTCTAAGCACTTTGGAAACCCTGTTTTAGAGAAGTACTACATAAATGAAGCTGGGTATTGTTTTTTTTTTTGCACTAACACTCACACAACACTATATACTAAAGAAAAATACAAGTTATCTAATTGTAATTAAACAGCAAAAATATGAAAAATTTTAATGTAGTGAAAGACACATTGACATGCACTAAAAACAGTTTCAAAGTTAAATAACATGGGGCAACAGGAGCTGCACATAATAAAGAGTATAATAAGTAATGTAAAACAATATGAAATAAATAAAACAATCAATAAAATAAAAGTTAGGAAAATGCCTTTATATATATAAATAGGTTTTTAAAGGTGACTTACAGATAAAGGTGAGTTTAGTACACAAACCCTCTGATAGCACATTTATAAAAACATGTAGTCCATAATTTTCAACTAATAATTTTAAATTAATTTCCTTGGAAGTTTACTGAACAGAAATATGTCATCTGGTGTTAATTAAAGGGAGTGGCCCAATTTAAATCCATATTTATGATAATAATAATAACAACAATATAATAAAATAATATATAATAATATACATTTTTTAAATTCTATTTTTTTTTTTGAAATTTCTTTTTGATTTTCAGCTGACTTCCTGCAGTTTAAACTAAGCATTAATCATTAAATTAATTAAGACAAGACACATTTTAGAAATCATTATTAAATCAGGGAGATGAAATAAAAAGTGACAAAATAATCTTGACTCAAGGCCCACTTGCTCACTTAGCTTATTTCCAGATCTTTTAGCCACATATCATGGTCTTCATCAGTGGCTGGCGTTGCTTGTTGACCATGGAGGTGGCCCAGTTGTTTGATATCAGTTATATATATTAACAGTTTGTTTGATATATGTTCTTGTAATTGATATTTTAACTCAATAAAGCAACTGTACCCTACATCTAACTAACAATTATAGCTAAAAAGAGAAGCTAGCTAGCTTATTTTTTTAAGTTAAATTAATTTATACCAAGTTAATTAACAATTTACTGATTCGGCAGCAGATGGCCATTAAAGTAGATAAAGTCTGGCCTCTTTAAACAGTTGCTGCCCCAGTTTACTCGCCTGTAAGAGGTTTTTATCGATGTCTGCAGTTTAAAACAATATCTGGCTGTGCATGATTAGCATGGAAGTTTAAGCTAGGTCACTGACTGAAAGGCTTAATCGAGCCCAGATAAATCGATGCGCTCGATCGTGCGGCCGAGTATTATAGTTCCTGTGAACCTTCGCTCCTTCCTTTTTGCTGAATGTGTCAGCCATGGCCCCGATTGTGAGTAGTGAAGTGACCGAATAAACTGCATTTAGACGATGTATTTTAACTTGTCCTTGCTCTCGCCGACGCGTGTATACTCAGTGAACAGTAATACAAGAGCAACTGGTGTTTTAGCCTCGTTTATTTAGCTTTGTTTACTGTGTGAGCTAAAGCCACGTTTGGCTAATGGCTAACGGTAGCTAGCAGTGAAACATCGGCGGTAGAGTTCTGTCGGTAATGCTAATACTCTAGGTCGTTTCTTCAAAGTGTGTGGTGTACAGCCTTGGGAAATGGTGCCATATCACATGATACTTTTAAGAATGACTTCAACGCGTCTTTTAGCTGTTTTAAAGTTAAACATGACGTGATGGTTGTCTGTGTGAGTTTGAGTAACCCTCTGACTCTCTGTGTTAGAAAAAGCAGGTGGTCAGGAAGCAGGGTGGAAAGAGGAAGAAGCAGATCCTGAAGTTCACCCTGGACTGCACTCACCCTGTGGAAGATGGCATCATGGATGCTGCCAACTTTGTGAGTAGACCAGTCGAGACATAAGAGACTTCTTGTCTGTTAAAGAGTGTGCAGCAGCTGTCAGACACAACCCCTGAGTGTCAAACACTGCTGTCACATCAGTGGGATCAATCTCAAGTCATTGGATATGATGGTTACACTCAGTTAGGAATAAATAAAGGACACTGTAATCCAGTGTGGTTTAAATAGACTCAAACAAGATGTCAGCCACAATGTGTCACCTGTCAGTACTTGTAAGAGACTCTTTAACTGTACATGAAACCATGTGTAATGACATTTTTCTTTGTTATGTGTGTCAACCAGTGCTGTGTGTGATTTGCTGTGCTCTCGACATTTACAGGAGCAATTCCTGCAGGAGCGCATCAAGGTGAATGGCAAAGCTGGAAGCCTTGGCGGTGGTGTGGTGTCCATTGAGAGGAGCAAGAGTAAAATCGCTGTGAACTCTGAAGTTCCCTTCTCAAAGAGGTACCAAACACAGTGCAGCTTATATCAGTATGGAAATATCCAGTGGCTGAAATAGGGGTTTCTATCTATCGCGGTCATGTTCCAATATAGAGGTGACTCTGCTCAGCACAGGGCTGTGGAGACAAAACAGATGTGGATCAGCTGAATAATTAGAATCTCTTCCTGGTGCAGTTATCTTTGTGTGAAGGAGAGGAGAATGCAAAATCCCATTAAAATGTTGTAAATTCTCTTTCAATGTGCTGCTAGCTTGATGACTCGTCCAAAAAAATGTCAATTAACATCACTGAGAGGACCAATTCTGCTCTATTATTGCATCTACTCTCACATTATAGTGATACTCTACCTGAAATGTGTCTTCTGAGTCCTCACCTTTCACAGTCCACATGCACTGCTGTGTATGAGGAGTTCAAGAGCTGAGCGTATATTGTATGTATTCAAAAATTACATGAAGTCCTCAGCTGAATGTATTTCAGTTTTGCCTTGATCATAGATATGATAAAGATGATTGAACCTGATTTATAAGTCAGCCTAAACTGCTTTAAAAGGTCTTCCATAAATACAGAAAGTATCTCGTTTGGAGTGTCGTTTGAGTTTCTGCATTGACGGGGAAAAATGTGGTTTAGGCTTTGTAGGTGTTTTAACTCGTAAGCCCTATTTGGACAGGATTAGATTTACATAGGTACGTGGGGTAAAGTAATAATCACTAGAGATTTTAGTCCCGTCCAAATGTGCCTTGTCAGTAATCATTACCGCACGATGTCAGTAAAGATTACCTCAACTTTTACCTTCTGTAAAAGGGTCCCGGACAATTACCTCAGGTAATACTAATCCCATGCGAATAGACCGGCAGTAAATATGTGTGTAGATATTTCGTCATATCCTGTTTACAAGTGGTTTTTCGCAGATTTTCAAGCATGGAGGCTCTTGAAGAAGCACTCAGTTTTGCACTTCACAGTCGGACAAGTCCGTGTGAAACCTCAGGTACTGTGGGCCTACGCCGAACACGATTCGTGTGTTTGAGTGTGGTACGCACAGGAAGCAACGTCATACACACATGACGACAGGAGGGGACGGCGGTGTGTGAATGGATTTACCCCTCCCACTTGTGGTAATTTTACTGATATTTCTTATTCCGTGTGAATTGGCCATTATTATTACCGACGTCCTGTGGTAAAGTGACATTACCCCATGTGCCCATGTAAAACTAATCCCGTCCGAATAGTACTCAAGTCTCAATGTGAGGGAATGACTGTGCGGGACACTCATCACAGTACTAAAGCACGCATTTGTGAATAGACTGATGGTAATTATTTGTGGAAGGCTCTGCTACACTCATGTTGTCAGTTTTTCTAAAGATAAAAGAGCTTACTTTAATAAGTTGCATTGGAAAAAAATACTGTTATGTGAAAGGTTTTTGTCTTTTGTCACTTCACCCTTTACTGTCAGCCTTTTTTTAAGGTCACTTTAGCCAAATACAAGACATTTTCTGATCTTGCCTTCTTAGTGGTATTTAGCCCTGCAGTTAGTTGTGGTTGTATTTGCTGCTTGTGCCACCTGTCCCATATTACCAAAGTGAATTTTTTGGTGCCTAAGCATTGAAAAATGTTTTCAACAGGAACCACTGAACACTGATGGAACAGTAATCAAATAAAGTATACAGGCCTTTTTCAAAGCTGACAGTTTGACATGTGTAGGTAGAAAAAGCACAGGGGTTACTAGCAACATTGACAATGTCTCTATTGTATTCAAGTGTCCCAGTGTGAAGGTGAGCCAACATGCGCAATACTAAAACCCTGGAACCCAAGCAAATTAATTTCATTACTTACACCTGTGCTTTTCCTACAATGACCTGTCACAATGTCAGTTTTTTTGGAGAGGTGTTGCTGTTGAGCTAATACAAACAAAATCAATTAAACACTGCATGGGTGTATGTATGTAAGTATGGGTATATATACGGTTAAGTGGGAAAACGAGACTAAGACAAACTTCTAACTTTGTTTGCAGACCAAAAACAGTGCCTAAAAGTCATCTAGATTTTCAGGTCAACAATGTATAAAAAAAAAATAAACCATAAAATTCGAAGTCAAGAGGTGACCACAATCAAAAAACTCAAACTGTGACATATAATAATGTACTGGAACATTAATTGCCATAAGCTGTTTTTTTTTTGTTTTTGTTTTTTTTAGGATAAACACATTGATGAGTACTTTTTGTCTGAGTTAGGAACACCACCAGCAGAGGGTGACTGTACCACTCCCATTCTCAAAGGGAGCACTTGAAGTTATGACTGGGAAAAGTCACTGGGAGATGTTGCCATTCATATATCTGGTGTAATCATCTGTAACCTCTGCATGTGTCTACCATCTTATCCTCATATTCATTCAAATAAACATAGACTTCATTTCTGCAGGTGACACACAGCACAGCCTGAATGCTTTTATGATTTAAAATTACCTGTCTGTTGTCTCTGGGTGGTCAATAATCCAAAATACAAATACAAAGCACATCTACCCTATTATGAAATTAGGGTTTTGTATCTAAATGCGTATTATCACAGGTTATTATCAAACTTATCTCGACTTGCACAAGTTGTGTTTGACGTGATTTAGTCCACACCCATTTGTCTGCCCAATCACGTTAAACACCGCAGACTTGCGAACTATATAATGCAGATTCAAAGTGATGAGGAATACCTGCCTTTGACCAATATTTCTAAGCTGTTTTCCCCTTCCTTTTTATCTTTCGCAGATACTTGAAGTATCTCACCAAAAAGTATCTGAAAAAGAACAACCTCAGGGACTGGCTGCGGGTCGTGGCCAACACCAAGGAGAGTTACGAGCTGCGCTACTTCCAGATCAACCAGGATGAGGAGGAGGAAGAGGATGAAGATTAAGCTTCATACCGCTTTAAATAAAATGAGAAAAAATAAAGGAAAATTTGTGTTGTCTTTATTTTATTATTGTTTTAATGTGCCTTAATTTTTGTTCTCTGGGCATCAGCACACTAGTACCGCCAGTCTACATGTCTAAGCATCCTTGGACAAGATTCTGAACCCCAAATTGTTCTCAATGGGTGTTCCCTCAGTGTGTGAGAGCACGAGGCTGGTTACTGTGTCGGCCACCAGTGTGCGATTGGTTGAATGGAACATGTAGCGTCAAAGTGCTTTGAGTGAAATAAAAGCGTTACACAAGTGCAGTTCTTTACATACCAGAAATAAGAACGTAACACTGTATGTTTCACTGAGTTTTTAGATCCTTATTAATACAATTATTGTGCACAATTTTGGAATATTTTGGAGTTTTTTGCACCAAATCATTCTATTTTATTTTTGCACCAAATTATTCTATTTATTTGCACCAAATTATTTTTATCAATTTTTTTTGTACCAAATTATTTTATTTTTTATCACCAAATTATTTTATTATTTATTTATTTTGCACCAGACCATTTTATCATTATTTTTTTCACCAAATTACTATTTTATTTTATTTATTTATTTATTTTGCACCAAATTAATTTTTCTTTTTCTTTGGTGCCCTATGTACAGAACCCTGAGTCAGCAAAGCTAATTACATTAACATAGGATGTAAAAGTACATGGTTTACTCTAGCAAACAAATGTGAAACAAAACAATTACACTTGCTCTAATCAACACAGAGACCACAATCAAACAAAAAGTGAACAATTAAAAGTCAAACTCCGCTGCAGCATGTGCATCCAGGACACTTGAGCTCTTTGATTTCTGTATTTTGATCCATTAAGTCAAGTTGAAACTCGTGTGCTCTCCGTGGTGAGCTCTCTGTGGGGCATCCTGTGTTACAGCTGTGGTAACCTTGACAACAGTTAGACCACTGGCAGTCAGGACTCCTCTCTCAGCATGCAGTCATCACGCTGCTCTTGTGTATTTTTTTTTTTTTCCTCATCTGGGAAAAAGTGGAAGTTTGCAACATGGAGACACATTTTTAGAGCCAGGCTGTGTTAACATTTGCATTTAGGCGTTAATTAAAATCTAAATTAGACCCCCCCAAATAATATTAATTGATATAAACAAAAGGAGGAATAATTGTGTCGTTTCACCCCCCCCCCCCCCCCTGCAGCCTGGCTTCATATCCAGAGTAAAGGCAGTGAGTGTGTCGTGGAGCAGCAGCTGTGCAGAGGGAAAAGCAGCAGCAGCAGAAGTTTCTGTCTCAATTCTCCGGACTTCCAAAAGGAAATGGGCAGGCGACAGGCGCGGGAGTGTATCCGCCTATTAGCGGCACATGGCGTTGCCGCACGGTGTGTCTTTTCGCACACTACTAGTTAAAGTGGTAACTAAGAGAGCATGACTAACTAGTTGTGGGTGAAATTATGGGATGCATCGTCATGGCAACAGACCAGACGTCACAATCTGGGCATGTGTGTTCCATTTTTGTCTTTCTTATTTTTCAGACTGGAAGACCTGGATAGAGATCAGTGGAAAATAATATAATTTTCACTCGTGGAGAGAAAGCCCCAGATCCACTGCAAAAAAAATAAAATTTATTTATTTAATTTTTTTCCTGTGTAACTGAGCGACGAATACATTTCTTTTTTTTTGGGTGAAGAAAGAGCCTGGGCTGCGGCGTCTGGAGGGTTAACTTTCAGTATTCTCAGCCTAAAAGGGGTTTGGGGGGCTATGAGATAAAGATGCCGGGGTCGCTGAGTAATGAAGACGAGGGACAAGACGACATGGATTTTGAAGACGATATGCCAGGTGAGGGAAAGGGGGGAGGCGGGGTGTCCTTCAGATTATTTTGCGCCGCTACGCCTTGAATGCGGGGAAAAGGGCTTGTCCTGCGTTCCTGAGACCAGAGAGGAGGAGGAGGAGGGGTGGGGTGCAATAAGCAGAGTCATGCTATTATTTTTTGCACGACCTAGTGTCTTAAAGGTGGGAACGGGGTTTTTTTTTTTGGATTTGCCTCCGGCTGTCCTCACATCCAGCCTGATTTTGGGGGCATGATGAAAAACCCTGCTGCATGCTTTCTGTAGGCTGTCTTTTTTTTTTCCTCCTCCTTTCACAGGCTGCATGCGTGTACACAGTGAATGGCTCCTAAAACACACAAGTTTGCTTCAGAGAGCTGTTTAAAAAAGAGCCATGACAGTTGAATCGGTGCTGTGTCAGTGTGTGCTGTGATGTGTCTCAATAATCGTGTGCATATGCTTTTAAGTAGGCTACAGCGACAACATCCGTGTTGGGTTTTGTTGTAGAGGATGCTGTCTCCACTTGTGATATCAGGAGGCTGCTCCAACTTTAAATGTTTCTTTTTTTCCAGCACTGCTTGGCCGCAGAGGTGTGAAAGCCACGTGTAGGCTACAGTAAACAGTGCTTATCAAGTGTGCCTGGGTGTCTTTTTGCCTCCATCCCGTGCACTGTTGATGACCACGGTTAGGTCATCAACATCCCTTCAGCTCTGGGTCGTGCACTAAGTGAAATTAACTGTAACCCACATTCCTGACACGCAGCTCATTCAGTTCTCATGGAGGCTTCACGCAAGCCAAATTTGTGCAATATTTCTTGTGGCAGTAAAATTAATCTGTCAACCAACCTTGGCAGTGAACCAATTGTAGTATACATGATATTTACACTCCTTGAAATGTTAAAAACTAATCAAGGCGTAGGGGATGGTGAGATTTGCTTATTGATGACCTGTCCATGAGCAGCCACATTGTGGTTATTTTGTTTTCTCTTGGCTGTTTGGTTTGTCAGTCTACCCAGTGAGCTTCTGTCCTAAAAAATGTGCACCTGATCAGTTTGGGAAATCCCAGTAATAGTGTTAAATGTCCAGCGTGTAGGACAGTGGCATCTAGCAGTGAGGGTGCACCTGTGTTCCAAGCCTATGGGAGAGCTACGGTGGTCGACACGAAAACACAAATGGTGCTATCTAGAGCTGTTGTTTGATTTGTCCATTCTGGGATACTGTAGAAACAACATGGCGGACTCCAGAGAAGAGGACCCGCCATAGATTTCAATAATAACAAGAAACAGTGCAGCTGCTTGCCTGGCACATACGTCCAAAAAGTTTTCTAGCTTCTGGGTTTATTTCTGCGATATGTGACTCAAAGAATATGCACAGTAGTGTTTCACCTCAAGCTCCTGCTCAGCTCCTAGACTTAATGTTGGGATGACGTCACAGATTTTTGAATTGCTTTTGTTGGCTTGAAGTTTTACAAACATAAAACTACCATGGCTCAAAAATTCACAATAGAAAGAGTCATAATTGGTCTTGCTTGCAAACATCTTTCCAATGGTAATCTATGGGGAAAATGCTTTTTGGGCCGCAGGGTATTTCTTAATTGCAGTACTGTGAGTGGCCACTGGGAAAACATTGCTGCAAGACTGAGCAGCTTTCCCAGGGACCTGGGCCCACTCTGTATGTAGATCAGGCCTGTAAACGGAAAATGTTAAGGTCACAAAAATGCAACACTTATTACTTTCAGATGATTATATAGAATAAAAACACAGGTGTGAATAAAACATGGACATGAGTTAGCATTATTGCACTTCCTGGTTCCCTCTTTTCAGAGTCAGTGGTTGTTTTGAAAGAGTTTTTGGTGGGATGCCTGAAATGTGGTCTGTGGTTAACACAAGCTTAAGAGATTTTCTCATTTAGTGCTACCAGTCATGAACTTTAAAGTTTTTAAGTGTCTCAAAAAAGGTGGCTGGGAACAAGTGGCTAAAGAGACCACAGAACATCATCACGTCGATCACGGCATTGTGGTGGTGACGTTAAGTCATGCAACCCTAGGTTAGTTTGTTTATAGCTTAACATTAGCTTTTTACTTCTGGCGATTGCATTTATGCTTTAATCATAAAAGGGGTGTTCATTTGTGAAGATTATCTTGCCGAACAAAAAGTGTAACTATCATAAACTTTTGTTTGCCACAGAGTTTATTTTCTGCAATAATCCAAAACTCAATGGAAAAATCCCATCGGTGTTTTGAGAGGGACTCATGATGATGCTAATTTACGGCCTACAAAAAGACATCATCTCTGCTACACTCCATAGATACCACTAAATCTACCATGCTGGACCCCTAAATTGGCTCAATTGATATTTTCTTAATAGAATGAAGTTTAGATTGTCTTATCTGCTGTGCCACAACTTCTCTGGTGATTTGATCAACAAATGTTGGGATTAGCTAAAGGGTATAACTGATTTGTACTTACACTGCTAACTTGGATGTCTGTCATGTGCAGCCAAGAGTTGGCTTTATCAAAAAATCTACATCTCCATCAAACCCGGTTGTAAATTGTCAGTGTTCTGTTTCCTGTTCCATTGTGTCAGAGGCTGAGGTGATGAAGTGCATTCTGCTGGGCAGGGTAGCCAGGCATCTTTGTGCCACGGTGTCAGTTTGGCCAGTGCAATCAATAGATTCATATTTTCGTCTTTCTTTTCTTGCGGCTCGCTCTGAGCATCAGATGATTTGATGCTTTGATGTTTGGGGCAACATAAAAGATGCTGCTTTGCCCTCTTCTTTCCTTCCACACCACAATGTGGAAAGGTCTCATGGTAAAAAACAATACAGAGTGAAAGGAAAGTTGAGAGTGTAAAAAAAGCCAGTGCAATGTTGTCTCCAGCTTTAGGCCGGCCTCTAATTGCTGCTAAGTGATAATACCTTACCAAAAAAAAAAAATAATAACAGAGTAATTTTGGGTCTAAATGAATTTCTAGTTTGAGCAAATACATTGGCTATCTCTTGAAAAGGTACAGCGAATGTGTAGGGACAAAATGATGAAAATTAATGAATAATTTTCACACAACACGGTTGCCATGGTGCACGTCTTGCTCATTTTTCATGCTTGTCATAAAGGTCTTGAGCCTTGAAAGCTGGTGTATTTTGTACCACTGTCACAACAAAGGGGATACATTAATGACAGCATTGCTTACAGCCTATCATCGGCACATCATTATTATCTGTTTCTAAAACATGATTTTATATCAAAGGACACGTTTTTTTGGAAATTGCCACTCGCCCCTCTCTCTCTATATATATATTCACACAAAACATTTTTCATAAGCCAGATTAATAGCAGCAGGCTCGCACTGGCTGGTGTGCAGAATGAAGAGAAAACGAGAGACAGAGAGAGGGAAGGGGAAAGACAGAGAGGAGTGTTGAGCAGTTGAAGCATCATCTATGACTGCCAGCCATAGCCTGAGGGAGAACACGAGCACTGATGCGTGTCCCCAATAACCCTCTAGTTGGTTAAACATGTATAAGAGAGGAAAGGTGCAATTGATTATGGCAGGTGAGTGAAGATATGTGAGTAGTAATCCAGTTTGAAAAATCAAAACCTTTTCACGTGTCAGTCGAAACTGATTTAGGTCTGCCTTGATATAATTTGTATTTTTTGTTGCTGGCTATAAACATATCAAAGGGGCTCTTTAGCATTGTAATCCATTATAATGACACGCTATGTAGCGGAGGGTAAATGTACTGAAAATCAGATTTGTGTTTATTATGTCTTATAGAGGATTTTTGTTGCTAAATTAAGATATTTTGAGCCATTCTGACAGAATTATTGGTCCTCTGCGACAGTGGTAAACGTCTTTGCCGTCTTCTGTTTTTATCACATCTCTGACCGTGATAAAGCGTTGCAAATCCATTGTTATGCCGCTGATACAGGAAGCAGTGTTCAGACAGTTTACGACCTCCATCAACAGGCATCAAAGTGACAGACAAGGTCAGGAATCCAGGTCAGATTTTTCCCCGGCATCAAGATGCTTCCATGCAATTAAAACGCAACAATGTCGAAGCCGGTCCTAGGGGGGCTTCAGACCCCTAAAAGCTATCCTATCACAGCCTTTATTTGTTGTGGCACATAAAGTGTCCTAATTCCCTTTGTTTCACTCCGGGTGCTCACGCTGTCACAGATTGTTCCATTGTGTTTTCTGTTTTAATTGTTTTGTTCTTCCCTAAAATTGAAAGATTATCATGGGCTTTTGTGTGCCTACAAATGTTATCCCCAATTGGAAAGGGGTCTATTTTTGGATCCCTCACTGTGAAAGTTGACACCATTTTTTCCTGCTGCGCGTGCACGCGGCTCGAGCATGAAAGATGCTTTTTTTTTAATGTGTATTTGCAGATAAGCGCTGCAGCATTCTGGTCTGTTATATCTTCTTTATACTGCACACATTATCATCTCGTGCATATATTGTCTATGATAGATATGATTTTAATGGTGCTATTTAGTCTTTATCCCTCCATCACTTTGATGATTACATTTTCTAATAATAGTGCATGGATGTCTTTGTCTGAAGGCGTTTGAGGCCTAGGCTATGAGCACTTGATCGATGAAGAGAGGAAAACCTATAGCTCTGGTTTCCTCCTTCGTGGCGAGCAATGCAGGGCAACATTAAGTGGGCATTTCCACACGGGGGCCAACAGAGAAAGAGCTAATGTGCTTTCCAGTAAACTCAAGCTTCCTCACTTGGGAGTCGCTCATGAATCTCCCTTCTAATGGGTCAGTCCGGTGGCCAAGCCCTTGCAGGAAGGTCAGAGCGGTGTCTGTGCCATCCGTCCACACTTTACAGAAGGCTCGTTTGCCAAGTGGAGCTTTGGTCCTCTTTCTAACAGAATCCGGTGCCAGACTTCCCTGTGCCACATGACTGAGCGACCTTCCCCCCCTCTTCCAACACCTGGCACGGCCTGGTCCACTCACCAAGCAGAAAGATTATCATTCCCCTGATGGCCTTCCCTCGGGGGACTTCACAGGCCATTTACTGTAGGCAGGGTTCAGATTACAAGGCGATGCAGGTGTTAAACACAGACATCCTTTTTTCAATCAACTGCACTGCTGTCACATCTTGGGCGTATAAATGAGGTGCATTGCTGGGAGACCATTTGTGTATGAGTTTGATGTTTTTGTTTTGATTTCTAATAAGCCTGTTGCAGCTTTGAGGCTGTAGTAGCTTCCCTAGTATCAGGCAGAACTGTCAACTTGCTGTACTCTGTTCCCATCTTCAATCTGACATTGCGTCCACTTGATTTCTGTGGGGGAGGGGATTTGATTTTCTCTAATCACTACAGACCCTCGTTAAGTCCACGCTGATGCATAGCCAGGACAACATACTTGTTTTGGCGGGATTTTACGAGTGAAACAGAGGAAGTAAAAAAAACCTACAGTATCGTACAATATTGAGAAGAAGAGTTCAATTTAGAACATCCTTGATAGAAGCGTCAATGACAATGCTAACATGCGGATGTTTATAGTCCGTTCATCTGAGTTTAGCGTGCTAGCGTGCTAACATTTGCTTATTAGCACTTAGAACAAAGTAGAGCTAAAGAGTGGGGCAATGGTTTTATTTGTTCATGAACTGTTCAAAAAAGTTTTGGTCAAATAAGAAAAAATGAAAGAATTATGGTGCTGAAGGAAAAGTCAGAGGGTCATCAGAGTTATTAGTATTCATCTTACGGGGCCCATGAATGCATCAAATCTAATGAAAATCTGTCCAACAGTTGTTGTGATCTTCATTTCAAACTGCAAATGTCAACCTCGTCAAGGAAAAGGAAAATAATAATCACAGGACACTCGCCAGAAGAAAATGTCGGTCTTGTACGTTTCTTCAAACCACAGCGTTTCTAAAATGACATAAATAATAAGCTTAGTTTGTTATTGTGAGGTTGAGGGGACGGTGGATGGCGTGTTACCTAGGCGAGGTGCCCGCCAAGATGCAGACCAGTGCACAGTACTGTCTGAGACCAACAAAAATGGTTGTGTTATAGCAAGTCATTGCTGTGTGCCCAGGGGCACCAAACATGGGTGTTTTGTAGCCCGTCAGTGATTTTCCAATTGCTTTTTAGGCCCGAGAAGCGGTTTTTTTTTTTACCAAGACAATGCTGCTTTTTCTGCTGTGATTGTGCCCCCTAAACAGAACCAACTGGTTTTAGTGCCTTAATCTAAATACACGTTAACCACAGCATTGTTGAAAAGGTTTCAGTGTGTCCGCTACAAAATAACATACAGATGTAACAGATCTGTATTTTCCAGGAGCGTTTAATGCCAACATTTTTTCTGGCAATTAGGATGATCTCAGAGTCAACAAGAATTATGGGAACTATGAATGTTTGTACGAAATGTGCCAATCTGTCCAGTGGATGTTGACATATTTCACAGGATAAGTGAAAACTTTGACCAGCTGGTGGTGCTACAGAGAGTCAGGGAATCACCACAGTCAGTAGGATTGATCCTACGGGGACCATGAATGTCTCTATTAAATTTCACGGGAATACACCCAGTCGTTGTAGAGATATTTAAATCTGGAACACAGTCATGGACCGAACGATGAACAGACCAACAATGCCGTCCCTAGCGTGCTGCTAACCCGGCTAAAAAGGATTTAGTGTGATCCGCTGCGTATAATTGAACTTTTTAAACCTACATCAGTAACGCTGCATCACCACTGTCAAGTTTGAGTGATTTATTGCACAGAAAACAGAGCAAGGGACACGCAGTCCGGCATCATCTGGTGTATCTAATCAGCGATGTGTGGTCAGCCTGTCAGTCATAGTTTACTCATTGAAAGAAAAAGAGCGCAGAGTGACGGACTGTGCGCTTTGTGTAATCCAGGGCCGTCTCCATCTGCATCTGAGCCATGTCATCATCTGTGCATCGAGGAGAGATGCAAGGCTTGCCTGGCAGGCGACTAACATGAGACATAAAAGAGCTCCCTGTTTGAGATACTGAATACATAAACTCAAGGCTTTATTTAGAAAGAAAGAGCGAAACAGACGAGGGAGATGCACGTGGATGTGTGTGTGAAGTGGAGAGAAGGATGAGGAGGCAAAGCATCGATAGATAAATCACAGAATCTAACCCAGAGTTTTTGTGACATTGAAAAGGCTCCCCCGCCTTGAACAGCTACTCACCTTCAAAGAATTTATTTGTGTAGATTTCTGAGTTTTAATGTTGTAAATGCTGGTGTAGAGGCCTCAGAACTCAAACATTACTTGCATTTTAACACGAAAATTTGTAGATTTCAGATCATTACAGCCAGTGAAAGATGCTGTCAGTCAGCAGCTTTAAAATATCAGGCACATAAAGCGCAAGCTAGCCCCAATTAGTACCAAAAAACGAGGTGAAAAACTTAATCTGGTGGTCAAAGGAAACAATGAGTCTGACAGTGCTGCTGATTAAAGCTTTGAAATCACTGGTGTGTATGTACTGTATGTGCATGTGTGTGTGGGGTGCCTCCTGCTAGCTTTGCTAAATAGAGGATAAGTGGTTGGCGAGGTTTGTGTGTCTACTACACAGGAATCCCTCCTCCCCAACTTCTCACTCCAGCTACCCAGGGGAGTGGTAGACTGCAGGGCTAGTGTTGGCTGATTGACTCTGATACATGTGCTGCATATTTCATGCCCTCCAGTCTGTCTGCATGAGACGCAGCGTGCGAGGGAGACACGCAGACAGATAGACGGAGAGAGACAGAAAGACAGTTGGGGAAAGAGAACGAGATCAGATCGACCTTTACGGAGCGGTTGCATCCTGCGTGTATTTCTCTGCGTGTCTCTTTATAGTGATGTATTGTTTGGGACTGCCTCTCTTCCTTACTTACTCCTCTGTGACCCACTGTGGCATCACTGAAGTCTGCTGCGCTCAGCAGTCAGCACGTTTGTATACAGCAGCTTTGAGACAGTGCAGCTGACAACCAGCAGCAGGTCGCTTTAGTCCCAGCAAGCATTAAAGGCAGAAGATATGCTCAGTATACCTCAGTGGTCCTCCAGGGAGTTCCCATTTAGCAGCAGGGCAGGCACTCCATCTATTTGTGCTTTGACGGGTAAAGTTGATCCACACTCAATGATGTGTGATCATGAGGTTTATTTTGCCAAGTGCTCCTGTTGGTCTGGCAATGATTCATCATTTTTATTTTCAAAAACAGGCCAACTGACTTCTCACTTTGCTGTGCTTTCACAGGAGCCTGCAGCTAATTATTATTTTTTATTATTGATTAGTATCTTTCTTTTTGATTATTTTGTTTATTAAAGATAGAGTATACGGGACTTGAAAGTGAAAGCCAAACCTCAGATTCACTGTTGTTTTGGAGCAAGCTTTGTCCATTTGCCATTTTGTCGCACTATATTAACATTTTTTGAAGCCTCCTCTCGGATGTGTGCTGTAAAGACCTGACCTGACCTGCGCTTTGTGTCTGGGAATGTCCCGCACACACTGTCTTTGGTTTAGTTTTACTCACTGTTTGATGATCCAGGTGCTGCACTTGGTTTAAATGTTGACCGATTTGCACGATGCATGGAGAGCTGCAAGAACTATGAACTGATTGTCTTGACTGTCGCGTTCAACAAAATTCCCAGAACAAACATACCCCAAATACACAGGCCTTTACAAAAACAAAGTTCAAATCAATGGGTTATTGAATGATTTCATCGAACAATAAAAACTAAGATTAACCAAAAAACATGGCAATGAAAAAACTGAGTGTGGCGTCTTCCACACTCCGCACTCACTTCAGCGCACCTGCCTTTAATTAAAGGTTCCCGAGATGCCAGGTCAGGTGACGCATTAAAGTGACTCAAAGAAAAGAAACTTTTCTGATTTTCAGCCAGCTCTGTGTCATTGCAAGTGTGTGCAGTGTGTACAGATCATAGACTGTATGTAAAGATGCACAACATGTCACCACTTCCTCCCACTGTACAAATATAAAGCAGAAATATCCCGAATCTGGCGGCTGCCATCTTTCATTAGTGATGTCAGTTGGAGCCAGACTCTGTGCAATAACAGTCTCCCTGGTATGGAGTTCCCACCCATACACCTATCCAACCGAATTGTGACCAGCACCATTGATCGTGAGCTCACTGATTGGCACACACACAGACCTCCTTTTTATAGCAGCAAATAACTAATTAAAAGCAAACTTAGGCAGGGAGCGCTCGCGGCATGGCGGGAAGCCAAACGCCGCTCATCTGCACACTGTGATGACACAGAGCTGGTCAAAAGTAAGCAAAATTCCCCTGTAAATAATTATTTATTAATCAAAATTGTAGTCGATTTTATTTTCTGTTAAACTACAAATTGACAAATCAACTAATCCTTTTTAGCACTTAAGTATACAAGCCAAACTGTATTTGTCAATATAAAGATTCAGGCTCATTACAAGCTGAATTCGCTGTGGAGTCTTCAAACTCGACATCATCAGCTTATCATAATAAGTGCTCCATGTAAAGAACGCTACACTATGTTCCTAATCAGATATTTTGTTTCTGTGTATCCAGATGAGGATGATGAAGGCGAGCGCAACACCGTTCCCCTCACACCCCTCGACATCTTCTCCGACAACGACTCCCTCAAACAACAAAAGAAGAAGAAGCCCAAAAAGATGAAAGAGGGGAAAATGCCCAAAGTTAAGAAGAGGAAAAAGGAGGTAAGGTGTAATTCCCACTCAACACCATCTGTCTTGACCTCGGACACAACAGCTCTTTGGCTCAAGCTGCACCCTGCGTTCTCTATTTCTCAAACCACCGCTCTTTTGATGTCTCTGCAATTGGATCAAAGGTGCGTTTTGGCTGCTGGGCCGCCTCTGTAATCTAAATGAGAGGCAGTGGACTGTCTCAGGCTTAGAGGAGGTTGGCAGCAGTGTCACCGTCATTGCCAGTGTAAGCTGTGGGCACCGAGGGCCAGTTTAGAGTGTAGATTTGTGCCTGTGGTGCTGGTGCTGATGGCAGGGACTGTAGGTCAGAAGTACAGTGATTGTGCCAAGTGAGCGGTGGGAGTCGGAGCTGTGATGGAGCAATTTTGACAGACGAGCTCTTCCAGTCTTTAGTCTTCAGCATGAAGACAACAGGTCAGAGGTTTGAGCTGCTTCCAGCATTAACACTAGTTAATTAACTAGTTAATTAACCAGATTTGTTATGGTGAGATCACTTATCACTAAGATAAGCTAATCACAAAGCTTTTAAAGCTTGCCTATTTGACTTGTGATCAACAGTGGCCACTGGGGGCACGTGATAATTAAGGGTGGGCAGTAAATGCTAAAATGTAGTGAACTGAGTCATTAATGTTCTTGGTACATCAATATTTAACTTAATTGAAAATTCATTAACAGGAGCTAGTGTCAGCCGTTATTAGTAGTTTATTTGCAAGATGGATCAATGTGATTTCTCAAGTCTTACATATATTGCTTATGGCTGCCTCAAAATCTTAGGCCCTGTCTACTAGGGCTGCCCCAACTAAGAATTTTCCTAGTTGACCAATAGTCGTCATTAATGGCCATTAGTCGATTAGTCACCCGCATGTTTACGATATTAATTTGATTATTACATCATATATTTTGGGCGGGGCAACACAGTGGTTTGAGTTGAAGGTGTGAGAAAGAATAGTATCAGTAACATTGTTAACACTGTGCTACATTACAGAGAAATACAAAACCGTTGTTCCGACGTGATTATACTAGGCTAAACTGTATTTGTGTACCATAGAGGATCAGCAGTGCAACAAAATTAGGCTACTGGTCGAGATACAAGTGTCATAGAGAGGAGAGAATGAAACACCATAACCTCTTGTTATTAACTCTGGGGTCGGGTTGTGTGGGGAGCTCTCCGCGGTGCTGAAAGGCTCCCGGCGGGCGTATTTCTGCCTTGATTGTGCGGCGCGACCGGCTCTGGGTCAGCTGGGAAAGGCTTGAGGCGAAGCAGGCTCACGGCTTATGTGTTTGCCTTTTTCTTTTTCATTTTAAACCGCAACATGAACTTTTCCTGACCCTAAGCAAGTGGTTTTTGTGCCTCAACCTAACCAGACCTTAACCACAGGGCATCATGATGATTTCGGAACAACGGGACTTCGGAAAACAATGGGTTTAATATGGTCGGAACAATGGGATGTGAATATTTACAGAAGAAGGGAAAGATATCTGTCGGCTGTGATTGGTTTGTAACGTGACACCTGTCTGACTGCTGGGCGTGGCCTCTTCCTGTGTCTGTCCTTTCAAATTAAATTCCCACATGGTCCAGTCATATAGGTTCTGATTTATTTTCACAAGACGCAGCTCCTTGTAGAGTTTCACATTTGCTTGTTTGTATTTTTTTTTGTGCGACTAAGAAACCAATGAAATCTTGCTGACTAACTACCTCTCTGGTCGACTAACGTTTGGTCGACTATTAGGGGGCAGCCCTGCTGTCTACAGGGATACAGATATTATATTATATATTATTCTGTCCAAAAAATATCTCTGTCCAAACACCAACGTCTGCAGTCTCCCCTCATCTTAAATGGCGTGTGCAGGCGTTTTCAAAATACCTACTGGAATTTGCTTCACTGTTGATTTCTGCTCAAAATAATGACGAAAGAGCACACTCAAAGATGCAATTGATGCTCTGGACATGGGGAAGTTTTCCTACAACTCTTCACTGACAACAATCCCACTCTGGGAAGTATCCCACCATCCGGGTTCAGGCGAGTGTGATCTGAGATCATTGCCTCTGGCGGACTCTGCCAACAACTCTGCTATTGCTGTTGTTGTTTCTGGCGCATGCGCATTACACAAAGCAGCAGTGGGCATCCGCAAATTTAGGAGATGAGGTCTTTATTTCCCAAACAATCCATTTTAGAAATCTGCACTGATACGAAGTAACCAGAGTTTTGAAAAATCTGCACTGTAGAGGGTGTTTTCAAAAGTCTCCTTTTTAGTGGCCTAAAACTTGTGTGACATCGAGTTTGCGTGGACGAGATGTAGAAATGTAAAGGAAAGTATCAATTTTCAAAAATATCTGCGTATGTGTAGACAGGGCTTAAATCCAATACTCACCTCTCTTTTAGCTCTGTTTGTCTACACCGACTTCTTGAGGTTGAACTTGAGAGTTCAACCGAGGGAAACATCTGGTTTGTTAGCTGCCAAATTCTCCAATGTGTTCACCAGCTAGTAACCAACTTTGTCTGTGTGCCATTTGTTGCTGGGCCTGCGGCATGCTGTGGGTCTATCTGAGCTCTTTTACAAAAACCAGCTCCCTGCTGCGGCTGGAAATGAGGTCAGTGATAGCAGTGGTTGTAGGCCGGTGTTGCACCATATTCTGTGACCAAGCTCTTGTGCTGAAATCTATTTCCCGTTGATTTGTGTTTCCCCTTGTTTTGATGTGAACCCAACAAGTTCGGCTAATCCCCAACCAGTCATGTGCAACTGCTAACTCAGCCCCAACCTCAGCCTAATCCCTGTACCTACTCCAATCCTGATGGCACATAGTGTGGGACCAGTAGCTCACAAACAAGTGAACAAGACTCGGACAAAAACCCAAGCAGTTTTGAGCGTGGTCACAACCTGAAGCAGAGATCTATTGTTTTATTCCCCCACCACTGAAGCCTAACTGGCATCCTTTTAATATCTCTTTCAAAGGATGTTTTATATTTAGAGGAGTTAATATTATACTTCCTGTACCCGTGCACCACGAGCTTCACCCTCGGGATGTAGACTGCCCCTTTTTTAACCTAACCCCAGGGCTAAGCTGACATTGTCTCAAGACGTTGTGTCGAGAAAACAGCTCCTAATCAGGTCACAGAATGTGCGGAGTTACAAAATTTAGTGTAACACCAGAAACCCAGGACGATCATCTTTAAGAGAACTGCAGCTGAGTGATAATTTGCAGTGGGATTATCACTCTGAGCGACACCTTTTACATCACACATGGTTAAACGGTTCACTGTTACCATAACTTTAAGTGTAATTTGACAAACAGAGCCAGCGTCTCCTGCAGCCAGCGCTCACGTTGCCTGGAAAAGTTTAATCTACATTTACTTTTCCTGGCGATTCAGCCAAACTCTAAAAAGCCAGAAGAATTTTTTTATTCAATGATTACAGGAATTCACTGTATTCCCAGTGCGTTTCCCGCCTGTGTTGGCGACGGCTCTAACAGTGTCAGTGACATAGCCAGGATGTTCCCCTCTGCTGGCTGGAGATGCCAGCAGTGCTGTGAGGAGCTTGGCTGGCCAGGCTGCCACCCGGCCCTTTGGCTGCTTGTGGTAAACACTGAGCTCTGGGTCTCACTGAGCTAATGAGGGGGGGACTCCCTCTGACACTCTCCTCCCGCTCTTTCTCTCTTTCACACACACACACACACACACACACACACACACACACACACACACACACACACACACACACACACACACACACACATACACACAGACTCTGCTCTGTATTCTCCTCTTCCTTCCCCTCTCCTCTCGCCTCTCACATGCATCACCTCACTTTGCCTTGATCGTGATGCCGCTGCTTTTGTTGCTGCGTTTGCGTCACAGGAACTGCAAATCTCGTTCTTTCTTTTTCTTTCTGTCTTTCTGTCTGTCTTTCTTTTTCTTTCTTTCTTTCTTTCTTGCTTTTTCTCTCAAGAACCCTATTATTTCTTCCACTCTTGCCCTCCCACTGAGGAACCGTTGCTGCTGTAATTCACTTCCAATCACTCCCCAAAGGTTGGTGTCAGACAGGGGCCAAAAGTCAATTGGGGTCAGAGACTGTCAGTGGCACATCCCAGTCTCAGGTCAGAGCTGCTGGCGGGAGGAATGGTAGCCAGGGAGAAACATGCTTGCCTCCTTTCTCTCATCTGCAGTGAAACAAAGGGACTATGTAGGCATGAAGGGATGTTCTGCGCGCCTTTTAACAAAAAATAAAAATAATAATCCACTAAATCAAGGGTAGAGAAGTTTATAGACGGCAGTTAATGTTATTGGAAAAAGAAGAGGCTGCAGTTTGGCCACAATAAAACAGCCATGAAGCAGTGAGGGAGCTGCTTGTAGCTTTAATATTTTGCTGAAATACAGTCGGGTTTGAGATGAGCCTCTGTCTTGTTTTTATAAGTTCGGTATCCTCTCAAGGATTGTGAGTCAACAGAGAGCTGTTGCTGATTTCTGGGAAAGAGAAGAGGCTGTTGTTTTGGAACCATAAAGTGTTTTTACAGCAGTATTTTTTTCCTCCTCTTGTTGAACTAGATTTTATTGAATATCCACGTCTTTGCTCATTTTCTGCGCACATCCTCTGCAATCTCCCCGAGGCAGAGCCATTATGGGGAAGCATCTAATTTGATTACGTTATCAGCGCTTATCTGATTTTCTGCCCTCTAAAAGTAGAGACACCCTCTTTGTTGCTGCCACTGTCCTCTCCGGTCCTGTGATATGTGTGCAACGTTGAACTCTGGGGCCACGGTGAGGTTGTTGCACAGTTCCACCTTGTCTTTGCAGTTGCTCTCAAACAGTGGTTCTGCTTCTTTGCTTTTTCCCTCCTCCATCTCCACCCCCACTCCCATCCCCCATACACTATCTTCAATTTACTCTCTCTCCCCTTCTTCTTATGCATAAATGAGATTTGTCTAGACGGGTGCTGGAGCACCAGCTCTGCAACCACAGGCCTCTGCATAACAAGCTCGTTATGCAAACGTGTCTGATTGGATGGCGCCGTTCCATTGGCTGCCACTGTGATAGAGTGTGTGTGTGCATGCTTGTGTGTGTGTGTGTTGGGGGGGGGGATGAGTGGCAGGATAGAAAGACAGAGTGAGAGAGAGAAAGAAAGAAAGGGGGAGCTGTAAAGAGAGAGTGAGAGAGAAAATAATTTAAGGGGGGGGGGCTGCGAGATGTGAAAGAGAGAAAGTGAGAGAAAAGGGAAGGCGTGCGGGGAGGGGGGGGGGGAGCTATGAGAAAGAGAGAGTGAGAGAGAGAAAGAGAGAGAGAGCCAGACACTGCTCAAATTTGGTCACCATGGCAACACAGCCAGGCTGCTGGTAGGGTTGGCGGGCGCTGCGGCAACGTGAGCCTTTCCACTGCGCTACAGAGCAAAACGCCTGTGAGTCTCTCCATGGATCCACACAGGCCTGCTGAGCAACAGGCAGCGAGTGGAGCACAAAGCTGCTGTGCACTAATTCACTCCGTAGCATGTGCACACACATGTTCGCACACGGAAAACCTACATACTGTACATGCATGAAAGGCATACACACAAAGTTGTCCTGACACAAAAAGGAAAGAAGCATGAATGAAACAGAGAAATTAAAAGAATAGCAACAAAAGACTGACCCAAACCTGCACAAAAAAGAGTCTTAGGAGCAAAGAAAGATTCAGAAATACACAAACAAATGTGCAAACACATGGTTTTGCTTTAACACTGGGGGGCACACATGTGCAAAGTAGGGTTTCGGGTCCTTTACAAGAGAATTTGCGAGTGTCAAACACTTAATTTCCCTCATTCTGAAGAATGCCTATGCACCAATTTGTGTTTCCGGAATCAAATTATGGTGTAAATTTCAAAATAAAAAGCTACATTTTAAATTTATTATGTTGATCTGTTTTGTCCCAGAAGAGAGATCCCTCCTCAGTTGCTCTTCCTAAGCTTTCTACCATTTTTTCCCCCTTAAAGGATTTTTTGGGGAGTTTTTCCTCATCGACTGTGAGGGTAAATTAATTTAATTTAATTTCTGATATTGGGCTTTATAATAGAACTGAATTGAAATTGAATACTTTAATGTTTTTATTGGGTGGGACAAATGCACATTTTGTAAATATTTATGGGGACGTGCTCCCCGCACCCCCAAAAATGTACGCCTGTGCACAAACATACTACACACAAGCACACAGACAGTAATGTGAGAGGTGCATACAAAGAGAAACGCCAGATATTTTCCTCTCTCCCTCTTTCTTACACACACACACACACACACACACACACACACACACACACACACACACACACACACACACACACACACACACACACACACCACCGCGAGCACGGACCAGTGAATTTGTTCATATGCAACACTCTTGATCACACAAACAACACCTGTTAACTGTTAAATCCATATAGCCTTCCAGATGTCTCATATTAAACAGGCAGGATGCAGCTCAGTCCGTGGATCAGCTCTGAGCGCTGATTGGCTGCCGCACCGCCCGGAGGTGTTCTGTTTGTTGGTTCACTTTGTTCGTTCAATAAAAGGTGAACGTGCCTCTGCCTCGACATCCTCATCAACTCACCCCGCTAACTGTTGACTCGTAATGTCATGATTTATACATTTCATCACAAGGCGGAAGAATTATAATATTAGGAAAGCAGTGACACTTTGGAGTGATGTAATTTAATTTATGCAAATGCCATCAGGAAGAAGCTTTTATCCAAAGTGCTTTATAGTAGTCTGACAGCATATGTTTTTAGCGTGGGTGGCCTCTGTGGGAGCTCTAATCCCTAACCCTGGCAAAATGAATGCCATGCTTATTTGCCCTATATCATTGAGTTTCATATTTTAATTATCCATATTTCTATCACTAGATTTGAAATTCTGTCTCGGAGGATCGCTCTGAACTGGAGATAGATTTCCTTTGTCCTCTGAATGGTAAAATACAGACCTTGAATTCAGTTTAGACCCAGGAATCTGGCTTTGATGCGAGCTTCAGTCAGTCACAGTCACGTCTCGAGGTAGAGAGCTGAAGTGAGATTCAAAGTCAGATCCTACCTGTTTACATTTATAAAAATAGCTGTTTGGCAGCAGCGCTTGACTGTATCAAAGACATGCGAAGACTGCCTGGGTGAAATTTAATTCAGTTGCACAAATACAGTTGTAGTTTTGTGAAAGTGCGAGTCACACACACCTTTATCTGCTGGAGAATGAGAGATCAGTGAAATCTGAACCTGACATATGTGCCTGACCTGCCATTGAATACCAAATAACCAATATTGTGCATTTATTTATACATAACATTCATGTGTCCTTGTCAAACTCAGGGAGGAATCCAGCCAAGGGTTGACAGCGACCTGGAGGAGACCTCAGAGGTGGAGGAGGAACGGGAACGGCCAGAAATAGGCTCAGAGAGTGAGAGCAGCGCGTACGGCCCAACCAAAAAGAAGAAGAAGAAACCGAAGGAGAAGAAAGAGAAGAAGCCCAGGAAGAAGAAGAGAGATGAGGAAGATGATGATGATGACGATGATGATGGGAACATGAAAGTGAGTCTTGGTCCATGAGGATAAAACAGATGACAAATTCTACTTTACTATTAGCCTGTGTATTCTAAATTAAGCTCATTTCGAGGTATGGTGCTAAAAATGTATTAATTTTAGACTCACACTGAATTTCTCTTTATGATAAATTAGATTTTAAGTTCTTTTCACAAATCTCTAGATAGATAGATAGATAGATAGATAGATAAGATACTTAATTGTTCCCCAGTGGGGAAATTCAAGTATCACAGCAGCACAAGACAAAAAGACATTAAACAGAATAAGATAAAAGAGAAAGAAATGAAAAATAACCATTGATAAATAAAGGATAAGATAAATAAATAAAATTGCTACATCATGGGACGGTGTTACCAGCGCTGGTAGCAGAATGAGTGGTGCTGCTAACTAGCTTCCACCGAGCCAGTGAGCAGTGCTGAGCGGCAAGAGGTAGTTAACCCGTGGAGACCGAAGGCTTGCTGCCATGTTTCTGCATGTTAACATGGCTCGCTGTCTATCTGCATGCAAACCAAAAAATATTGGATTAAAAGGCAAGGCATGGTTAGCACCATTCACAGCATCAGCACGGCAAGCGGTGCTTAGAATTACGCTTATTGCTCCTTTAACAAAGGCAAAACTTTATCAAAACTCGTGCAGTGTAATCCAAGCCTCATTTTTCCAGTAATATGCTCAGTACTTCCTAAACAGACAGCTCTTTCTGACGGGTAACTGAACTGAACCTTGATTAGTAAGTTTGTTTGCATTATTGTGTGACATTGGTGTTTTAAAGGGTTACTTTGGATTCAGTAAAGTCACTGTTTTTGTCAATGGAGTCTGGCTTCAAAGAGAGCATAGATAAGTTTTACTTTTAGTTCAGTTCCCCATCAGAAAAGTCTGTTTGTGAAATACTGAGCATACGACTAGATAAATGAAACTTGGATTATACTGCTCAAGTTGTGTGAGAGTTTGTAAGCGGATTTTTTGATATTGCTGTGTTACACAGGGTAAGTAATTGAATTACTTAATTATTCCTTTAAACATTATTTAACATTTGAATTATGATCTCTCCCATCTGTATTTCCCTAGGAACCTAAATCATCCAGCCAGTTGATGCAGGAGTGGGGTCTGGAAGACGTTCAGTACGGCTTCACGGAGGACGACTACAAAACCATCACGAACTACAAGGCTTTCAGCCAGTTCCTCAGGCAAGTATCTAATTTTGTGTCTGGATTATCTTCCTGTGCTAACTGCTCTGTTCTGCCTCTGTTTCTGTGGATTGTCAGAAACCCTCACTGACACTTCCAACAAAAACTCCACAGTGAGAGCAGAGTGTGGTGTGACGAGCAAACACTGCTCTTTTTGTTTGTGCTAGAAAGCTCGGCTGTTGTAAAGAGTCTGTCTCACCTGGGGCTGTCTGGCTCGGCTAAGCCTCTGCTCCGACAAAGTGGAGCATGAGCTCCTGCAGTGCCCCCTGTGAGTAGTCAGCTGCTTACTGGATGCCTGTGACAGCCGGGAGGCTCTGGGACTCGGTGCTCTGACCCACTATCTTTCACAGGCCAGCGTGCCAAACCTCAAGCTGCTGCCTGACAAATCACAAACATGACATACACACAGCAAAGCAGGGAGAACAAAACTTAAGGGGCAGTGGGATGTCAGCAAATCAAGACCCAGTTCCCTCCAGTGCTGAGGGAAGTAGAAATTACATCAACGGGAATGAAGTGTGACATAATAAAGCTGCCATTGTTGTCTCCTCTCTTCCCCCGGTTTTACTCAGGCCTCTCATTGCCAAGAAGAACCCGAAGATTCCCATGTCAAAGATGATGACAGTGTTAGGGGCCAAGTGGCGAGAGTTCAGTGCCAACAACCCGTTCAAAGGCGCATCTGCCACCGCTGTGGCTGCCGCTGTGGCTGCCGCCGTGGAAACGGTTACCGTGGCACAGCCGACATCTGTCAGCAGCAGCCAGCCGAGCTCTCAGCTGGGGCCAATCAAAAAAGCCAAAACCAAAGAGGGAAAGGGTAAGGCCTAGTGAACCGTGACTGAACACATATTTTTAGAAGTAATAGCGGGAACGCCACTCGGTTAACGGGTCTTTGTGTCTCAGGGCAAGGAGTTAGGAAGAGAAGCAAGACTGTGAAGGAGGTGAAGAAGAAACCCAAGCCGAAGAAGACCAAATCAAAGTCGGGCCAAAGTGGGAAGAAGAAGAAAGCATCCTCGGTATGTCTTGTTTTTTTTTTTCCAGAACCATCTTCCTCTGCTCATTCATCCTGCGAGCTCCTCACTACGCTATATTTTCAATGGCATCAAAGTGACCAGACTGTTTACTGCGCTTACTTTGAAAGTTGGTTTATTTTAATTCTTTTGAGTAGCTCTGAGCTTTTTAGTTTGTGTGTGCGTGTGTGGTTTCTAGAGCGAGGAGGACTTCCTGGAGGAGTCAGACTTTGATGACATCAGCATCCACAGTGCCTCTGTGCTTTCTGATACCTCGGGGGCCGCCACCAAGAAAAAGGCCCGACGTGGGCGGAAAAAAAGGAAAAGTATGTTTACTGTCTACACACGCCATGCTCTGTGGTGGGTTTTTTTTTTCCCCTCCAAAATCCCATTTAAATCCCTCAGAACCAGACTGTTTGACTATGGGTAACGAGGAAATTAAAATTTATTTTTTTAAGCTGTATTTGTTTTGGGAATGTTTTCCGAAGGCAGATGCTCTTTCTCAGCAGCTATTGCCCTCATGCTCATAGAGTCCCGTGCACATTTAGAGCTCACTCACAGCAATGTGTAAATAGTTTAAATCCTATATTGTTGATGCATTCAAGTACATTTCTGTATGTGGGAATCACCCATGTTTGCCTCTTCCTTTACCTGCTGCAGAGGAAGATGGTGATGGCTATGAGACGGACCACCAGGACTACTGTGAGGTTTGCCAGCAGGGCGGAGAGATCATCCTGTGTGACACCTGTCCCAGAGCGTACCACCTGGTCTGTCTGGACCCTGAGCTGGAGAAGGCCCCCGAGGGCAAATGGAGCTGTCCACACTGTGTGAGTGCATGAGTTTATTATTACAATATATAACCTGCTAATGTGGTGATCTGTGAGAATGTCTGTACCACTGTTTGCTTGAAATGGAGCAACACCTGTGAGCTAGTTCAGGCAGTCAAGTCGAGCTGCACTGATTCATACACACACGTTGTACGTCACTCTCCATGTCATCTACAAACACACCCGTCCAATTCGGTGGTCTTTATAAGCTGCAAAATCTTCCCAGCTCTCCCTTTGCTTCGTCAATGCCGCTGCTGCCCTGCATCAGCACTGCTGCTCGCTCTTTCAGCCCCACCTCCACCCCAGCATCCACCTGCAGGCTCCAGCTAAGGGGGGGGGGAATATTTAATCATCACTCCCTAATATCTCATGTAAATATATCTGAAGGGAGCAATGAGGCCGGACTCTAAATATGTTCTGCTGTTGAAGTAAACATTTAAAACATGAGTTGTCTGACTGATCAAGGCTATTCAAGGGAGGCTGGAAGGTGCTCTTTGACCCCATGGGTGCTATGGGGTATGACACATGTGCAGTGTGACTGGAGGTACAATGTTTGAGGGTTACAGCAGACGGTGCGAGAAATAAAGGGATGGCGTCCACTCAGGTGCTCTTTGGGTGCACTCTTATTAGCCTCCCTATAAGCGTTCAGCCTGACACAAATTTTGGGTATACTCAGTTGGATGGCAGCCGATATGTAGTTGAACATCTGCAGACTTTTTCAGTTATTACAGAATTGTAATTCTCACCCATATCTTTATTTTTGTACCTCAGTGAAACGAATATATAATCCTCATGTTCTTTGATAGTGTGTTGGCTGTTGAGCCTCTCGGCAAGTTTAGACTAGATTTCACTGCGCATGTGTTGTACCAAATGGTATGACGTGACATGAAGCTTCGTGGCTTCTCCTCTTTGACCAAACTTTGATCAAACTGTAAAACTAGGCGATGCTGATCAAATATAAACCAAGATTATGTTGCTGTATTTCCTATCTCTGATCTAAAATGTCTTAAGAAACATATTTTAGTGCACTGTCAGGCTGAAAAATGAGAATTTGTGAACTTGAAGTGGGCACCATACTGTATTGTGAAAAGAGAAGAAGAAAAATGCTGGGATCAAACTGTAAAACTAAGCAAGGCTGATCAAATATGAACCTGGATTCTTTCACTATATTGACTATTATCGCCTAAGGGCCGCAATAGACTTGCCGCTTGATCGAACGTACGCGTACACAATGCGCTGTGTCTGTGTATATACTTGCTTACTGGCGGTCTCCACTTGGGGCAGACAACAAAAATATAACCCGGAATCGGGTAGTGCATGCCACAGTCACTGTGTTCATTCGCAGGAGCGCCTCTAGCGGTCATGTCAATATTGCTTCTCACGCACACATCACAGTACCTCGCGTTGAGATGTGCGGCCGGCGCATCAAATGAACGCAGATCACGCATGGCAGCCATGATGCGGTCGCGTTGTTTGCAGCAGGTATATTATGACCCTTAAATGCTTTCAGAAACATACTTTAGCTCACTAATTTGAGATTGTTACCAGCTGGCCACCATATTGTTTCCTGTGTCAAAATGGACAAGCTTGCATTACATCACCCACCAGCAGGACAGGAGCCTATTATTGGCAGCACAGTGCATTCTGGTAGTTGCAGGTTTTCTACCTCTCGAGCAAAAGCAAATGCCACAGTCCTTTTTCTGTGTTGCATCTGGTCATGTAGCACCAGTTTCAAAAGTATTTACACTTTTGACTGCATCAAGAGCCCAGTCTCTCCAGCAGTGAAACACTTCTTTCAGCATTTGAGCGTCTTTAATGTCGTACTTCATTTCCAGTGACACGTTGTTTTCTTAGTTTTGACAACCCTGGCTCGAGACTGCCGTGGTACTAAAACATCTTCCACCATATGTTATGACACCACATGTGTCAGTTTCTCATGATGTATGTACATGTTTGAATTTCATGGTAATGATCTGAATATTCTGTTTAAACAGCACAAGTGCACAGGAATATTTCTGAGGGACATATAAACTGAATGAGACATTCATATGGACTTTTATCATCAATCATCAACAGTGGAATTGAACCTTTTTGGCTCGTGACCCCTTAAAGTGTACTCTAACTAAAAAAACCCACTATATATATCCTTGTTGGGAATAATGTAGCCAAAAATTGACTGTACTTTTCTCAGAGTCTTTCATTTGAGTAATTTTTAAAGGCACAAAGAGGTAAAAATATCCAGTATTATACAGGGAAAAGGTAAATATATTGCGAGGCAAGCAAAAACATGTCTGACATTATGGAAACAATTCCTACAGAGATAGATCTTTTTGCTAAAGAGTGAAATTCTTTTTTTAAATGACTTAAAGTTTATTGACTTTCAAATTTTCCACGAGTGTGATCCTTTTTGTTTCACCAGCCCTGAAACTGTTCTCACCAAACTTACCAGACTCCATTGAAATGAGGAGTAATTTTAGTGTGCATAGAGCCAGCGTATCTTCTCATCTATCTGAACAAGCGAACCTGAGTTGGTGATTGTTGGAAAAGGGGAAAGATGAAGTAAGAAAGCTTCTGTGAGACACTTAGAATAACAATCTGAGCTATTCAGTGGCAAAACCAAGCACTTTAAGTGGACGTAAATTGATGGTACGCACATGCCCCGAATGGTTACATCACCGTCTGCAGCAGTCTTGCTCAGTACTGGAACAATTTCAAAAATTGTTGTTCCCATTAGTCACTTAGACACAAAACATGGGAAAATAAGGTCAAGGCTCAAAAATACTGAACTAACCCTTTAACGTGTCCTTGAAGGAATAATGTGGGTACGCTTTCTTTGACAAACAACAAGGTTGGTAAATTTAATTGAGCTGTATTTAACCCTCTGCTACAACCTTCACCACCTGTGTCCCGCAGGAGAAAGAGGGCATCCAGTGGGAGGCCAAAGACGAGGAGGAAGAGGAGGAGGAGCCAGCAGGCGAGGAAGAGGACGACCACATGGAGTTTTGCCGAGTGTGTAAAGATGGAGGGGAGCTGCTGTGTTGCGACACCTGCCCATCTTCCTACCACATCCACTGCCTCAACCCACCTCTCCCCGAGATACCCAACGGGGAGTGGTTGTGTCCACGCTGCATGGTGAGCTCTTCATTTCAGCCCAAATACTCTCATGGTTTGGATGAAAAACAATCTTCACAATGTCTAGTTGAACGTGGGCATGTTTAGTTTGTTTTATTTATTTTTTTGAGAATATATTTATTACCATTTTTAACGTACAACTCACAATAAAGCAGCTCTGACATGACATGACAAATAAAATGAGTAGTTAAAAATAAGAAAATAAGAATTAAAAAATAGCGGGCATTACATCCATCCCCAACCTTCATCACCTCCTACACCCACACAAAGGCAGAAACAAACAAACAAACAAACAAAAACAAAACCCCTATAATATGGAAGATGACAGTGTAGGTCCAATGCACTTTAAGTAAGGTTCCCACTTTATAAAAAGCCTCTGTTTACTTTAGTTGTATTAATTTGCCATACATTTATTTAGAAAATACAGTAAGAATTCAAAGTTTAAATCTTACGCAGGATAGGTTAGAAGATACCTACCCTATTAATAAATGCTTGCAAGCTGGAGTCGAACCTGTGAAATTAGAATCCTTTTGAGAATATTTTTAAATAACAATAATTTAGATGTTGATTGTAGTGATGGAAGGGGGTTGTTACAAAGACAAAGTTCTTTGTATTTCAATAAAAGCAGTATTTGTGCAACCAAACCTCATTCTGTGATTTTAAAATACATGAAATACAGATAAAATAGAAAGAGCAAAGCTTCCTTCTAACATTTGTTTTTTTGTAAAGTACGTGTGTGTGTGTGTGTGTGTGTGTGTGTGTGTGTGTGTGTGTGTGTGTGTGTGTGTTTGATTTGGGTGAAGTGGAAAGTGAATCCCATTTTCTTTTGTACCGTACACGATGATTTAAGAGAGTTAATGTTCCATGAAATGGCTCGACAAAACCCTGAAATATTCTGCTGTACAAACGAGCCAAAATTTGAACAGCTGTTTAATTTTGATGTGTTTAAGTTTGCTGCTAACTTTGACTCAAACGCCCCGGAAAAGAAGACAAGATAGATTATTTAATTAGCATAAATTCAAACGTTTTCCAGTACGACGTAGTAAATGTTCCTGTCAGTGATTTATGAATTTTATTTTACTCAGTGAGGGTATGAAGATTAAACTGTGAAAGACGCTTCAGCTGCTTTTCTATTTTTGGACTCTCTCCGTCACTTAAATGCTCTCTGGTCCTGGCGTGTATGAATTCAAGGTGTCTTGTGAGCCCACGTGGGTGGGGCACAGTATGACGCAATAATAAAAATGTAAATCATTCATATGTAAATACATCTAAATATCTCTGTAGCTCCTGATTGTGAGCTGTGAGATGAAAACTCCATGTAAGGATGAAATGGTAAAAAGAGAGACAACAGTTAATGTACAGTTAGTATTTTATATGGGTAACCATAGCAACATAAGTATGTAGTCATACTCCTGGTGCATCGTTCTCTTGTGCTGTGATGATCTTTTGTCTCCTTTTTTATCTGTCTTGCGGAGAAAAAAATTGGGCTTTTGGCTAAATTTGACACATTTACAGTGCATCATATTGATGCTGATTAAAGTGTGTTGACCCTGATGAATAAGTGATGAGGTATGAAGTGTGATTATATAATTGTGAGCTGGTGAGAGGACCAAATTAAGAGAAAGGTCAGCTTCTGATGGTTTTTACAGTCAGGTTTCGGAGCTCATATCACAGGCATTTCAAGCTAGCAGTTTGAGCTATTCAATTAGCCTGTTTATGTTTTAAAGCTACAGTTTGGTGGCTTTTATTAAAAATAACTTATGTCGTATTTGCTGAATATGTCATTATATTCACACAGTCGTGCTCAAAGGTTTTCAGAAACATATTTCAGTGAAGTGTTTAGCTGTAAAATGAGAAAGTTTGTGGCTGCTATGTTGAAAACAGTAAAGCTGAAATGAAGCACCGCCCACCGGCCGCTCAAACTTTCGCATTTTGCAGCTAAACAGAACACTAAAATACAGGGCTGTCCCAAGTACCATTTTTTAGGGGTGTAAATCACTAGTTTCATCACCACATGATATTTTATCAATTCTTTGGACAAGGATATCATATATATGTATAATAGATAATATTTTATTATTGAACAGTTTATTAATATTTTACTCTATTTTAATAGATAAAAAATTTATATATTCAGTGGTCCCCGGATCCCAAACTCTCATTGTACAGCTAAACAGTACACTAAAATATGTTACTGAAAACATTTGAGGTGAGAAATAGACAGTGTAGTACAGAATCTTGATTCATATTTGATCAGTAAATCGATACGTCGATCCAGACTGATGGATCGCTACACCCCTATTATTCTTGGAGCTTTGAAGTTTCAGTGATAATTAAATGCAAATATTCAAAGCTTCGAAGGGACGCGACAGGACTCGGGCAGGGGTGGGAAGGTGATCCTATTCATATATGCCAATCAGCCACCCGAGCTTAACGCGATTTTGGTAGGACTTAGCACTTTAAACAAGTTTCTAAGAACCTGAAATGCCATGAGTCGGACCGCGTCACTGGATACAAAGCAAACACATCACTGCAGTTGTGAGTGTTGGATAACCAGCCACAGTTCGTCTCACCTTTTCCTTTTCCACGTCAGACAGACAGTTATTATAGCAGGGGTCAGTGACTGCGCTGAGGACACTGGCCTACTGGTGAAAAAACTAAACAAAAAACGAAGAATCCGAAAACTGATTTGGACGCGGATTACCATGGCAACGGTTGAAGCTTTGAAACATTTGAGTCAAAACTACTAAAATATGTTTCTGAAAACATTTAGTGTGAGAAATAAGCAATGCAGTAACAGAATCTTGATCCATATTTGATGAGCGCTGCCTAGTTTGACAGTTTGACTGCAGTTCACGAGCACCGACTGACATGATTGGCAGCTGCATTAGAGACTCCTTGGCTCTGATTGGTTGTGTTTGTTAAAGTGCGGGAAGGCCATTGAAAGGAAATACAAGGAATCAGAGGAGCATGATTTGTTTTTACAGATCAGGTCTCAGGCTGCCAACCACAGCTTCAATGACACTGTATATTGACATGAAATAAGACTCCAAGGGAGCCTGTCTGAGGGACGCATGTGTTGACCCCACTGATACTTTACCTGCTCCAAAGCCCTCCTCATTTTCAAGATTTCCCTGTGCTTTGCTGCTTTGACACAGGCATAGATAACTGCATCTATCACAGCACCTCTCCTGTCTCTTTCGTAGTGCCCTCCCCTCAAAGGTAAGGTCCAAAAGATTCTCCACTGGACATGGGGAGAGCCCCCGTTGCCAGCTGAGCTGCCTGCGGGCCCTGACGGCAAGCCAAACGATCCACTGACCAAGCCTCCGCTCAAGGGCCACCCAGAGAGGGAGTTCTTCGTAAAGTGGGCTGGCCTTTCGTACTGGCACTGCTCCTGGGTCAGCGAGCTGCAGGTGAGACACCAGAAGTAGGTCCAAACTCAAATTAACATTTCTGCTCTCTTTTGGCCGCAGGAACGACAGTACGTGGCCTCTCTGCTTAAAGCGTAACTCACACATCGAGCCAAGAGAGATTTTTCACTGGACCTTTTTTGCTGTTTAATTTGAAACGATAATGTATGTTCCTTAAGCCATTTAGCTGTCAGTCAAAGAAATGCCAAGAGATATACGTGCACATTGTTTCACACGTCCACCCATTCAAACTGCAATCACAATTACTAAGCAATTCAGAGCACTCAAACCTGGCTGACATTTAATTTAATGATGTCTGAACAATTGCTTGTGTTTAGATTTGGCCCTGGAGAAGCCGTCCTTTCTTTCCTAATTTATTTTGTATCCATCTTTCCTTCATGAAATCCATTCTGGAACTTGAAGTAGTTAATCAAATTAGTCTCGATACCATGGATTGGTGATGTGTTGCAGTCTTGTAAGAAAGACTCATCGCCAGAGGTGGTGCTGAACGAAACTGAGCAGAATTGATTGTTTTGTTCCGTCTGTGGTTTTGTTGTGCAGTTGGAGCTTTACCACACGGTCATGTATCGCAACTACCAGCGCAAGAACGACATGGACGAACCGCCGCCGTACGACTACGGCTCCGGAGAGGAGGAGCTCAACAGCGAGAAGAGGAAGAGCAAAGACCCCCAGTACGCTGTGATGGAGGAGCGCTTCTACCGCTACGGCATCAAACCAGAGTGGATGGTTATCCACCGGATAGTCAGCCACAGGTGGCTACTCACAGTGACACAAACTCACATCAGGGCGCAGACACTGTTGTAATTGTGAGAATCCAGATGTTTTATGGATTTGAAGCTCTTGATCGTGAGCTGGTGCCCAGTTCAGGCGTCACCTTGCTTTTATGTGCTCCGTAATATCACATTATAGATGGAGATTATTCTTCACGGCACAGCGTATTTCAGAATGTAGGAGATCCTGGGGGGCGTGAAATCACAGAAGATGCATAGCGAGGGACAGCACAGAACATTTTTCTCTCCAAACAGAACTCAGCACATTATTTCCCATGTGTACAGACACGTATACAAGACAGAATCAGTTTATAGTGCAATCATAAGTTTTACTATATGAGATATACTCTGGAATTCAATCATACATTTAAAAAGTTGCTCTAAGTTTCAGCCCTGTCACTTTGCAGATCCAATTCCATTAATGACAATAAGTGACTTTTATGTGATTTTGTATTAAATTTGTGTCATGTCCAATCAGCAAATGTCCTTAGAAGAGCTTTAAGCTGCCGTTGGTAACTTTGTATTTGCTGAAACTATCACTACATCCACACAGCAGCACGAGACAGATAGTCTGTGAAAAAAATCATGTTTTTTCTCGGAGTGCTTCTAATGGCACTTGCTAGAATCCACCACCTGAACGAAAACAACCAATCAGAGCCAAGGAGTCTAGTATGGAGTCTGGATCGATATATTGATTCACTGATCAAATATGAATTAAGATTCTGTCACTGCATTGTCTATTTCTCACCTCAGATGTTTTCAGAAACATACTTTAGTGTACTGTTTAGCTGTAAAATGAGAGTTTGGGACCTGGGCTCCATGTTGGAAACAGTCAAACCAAAACGAAGCACTACTGAATATGATTCTGAAAACATTTCAAGCAAGAAAAAAGCAGTGCAGTAACATAATCTTGATTCATATTTGATCAGCACCACGTAGTTTAACAGTTTGACCCAATGACTGTGTATATATATATATATATATATATATATATATATATACACATAGATGGATGACGTGTCTCCACTCCCTCCCACTGTACAAAAATGAAGCCAAAATATCCTGGACACAGCCGCTGCCATCTTACTCTGGTGATGTCATCAGAAGCCAGACCTTGCACAGTACCAATCTCAAGTTTCTGCCATCTGACCAATCACCAGCAGCGCTATTCACAGCAAGCACATCGATCGGCACACAGCTGTCAATCATGATGTCAAAGCCCCTTTTTACAGCATCAAAAATCTAATTAAAAGCAAACTTATCAGCAAAACGAACCCTTGAACAAACATCAGAGTGATAAATACCACCTAAAATGACAGAAACTATCTCTGCTTTAGAAAAAGTATATTTCGGTGTGTACTGGTTTATGACCTATACAGCAGCCAGCCACCAGCGGATGAGATGTTTTAGCTTCACTTTTGAGGAGCTGTCATGTCGTCCATCTTTATACACAGTCACTACAAGGAGCAGTGATTGACATGATTGACAGCAGAGAAAGAGACGCCTCGGCTCTGATTGGTTCTTTGCATATTTCCTTATTTCCCCTCTGGGATCAATAAAGTATATCTGATTCTGAATCTGATTTTCGGTGGATTCTAGCAAATGACATTATAAGCAATTCAATTAGGAGAAGGACGAATGGGAGGAACATGATTTTCTCTGTGTGTGTCTGTGTGGATACAGTGACACTTTCAACAAATAAGACAAAAAGTTATTTTAATAAAAGCCCTGAGCTCTGTGTTCCTGTTTCTGCAGCTTCGATAAGGATGGCGATGTGCATTACATGATCAAGTGGAGAGACCTGCCCTACGACCAGTGCACCTGGGAGGTGGATGACTTCGACGTCCCAGAATATGACAGTCATAAATCGTCTTACTGGGACCACAGGTTTGTTAGCAGCATTAACAAGTTACTTGAACCACAGCTGTTCCTAATAATGTGGTTATGATGGTGAGGATGAGTAGAATGAGTCCCGGCACTCACAGATTAACAAGGCAAATGCTGCTGTTTCCTCTCTGCCCTGCCCGCTCTCTGTGATGCCCCCCAGCTTGAACTGTTTGGCTCATTATGCTGCTGCAATTATTTGACAGGGAGCAAATACTAGGGGAGGACCAACGCCCCCTGGTGGTGAGGAAAGGAAAGAAACTCAAAGACGACCATCCAAAGAGGGAGGTCCCTCCTGATGCTCCTATCATAGATGTAAGTTAGGATGTTTAGATGCAAAGAAATCCAATGAGTCACCTGTTTCTTTGCTTTCTACTCCTGCTGATTATCATGATTTAGCACGATAAAGGTGCTGTTCCTTTCATTCCTGTTTACCTCGGGCTAAATGTTGCTCAGATCTTTGACACTAATCCATGTAATCACTTTACAAAATGCTCCCGTGTTCTCATATCACCAGCCAACCATCAAGTTTGAGCACCAGCCGTGGTACATTAACGCCACTGGGGGAACACTGCACCCGTATCAGCTGGAGGGCCTGAACTGGTTGAGGTTCTCGTGGGCGCAGGGCACAGACACAATCCTGGCCGATGAGATGGGCCTCGGAAAGACGGTGCAGACGATAGTGTTTCTCTACTCACTCTACAAGGAGGTGAGGGTGCAAGAATGTCCTCCTTTATTATGTCTGAGTGCAGCGTGAGAGGCGTACACTATTCTTATCATAGACTGAGAATTAAACATATCGGACAGTGAGAAACGTAAATGATAAAACCTCAAGTATATCTCCCTCCTGTGATGTGAGAGCTGCTTAGTCATGTCTTTCCTCCTCCGCTGTCTCTGCTAGGGTCACTCTAAGGGGCCGTTCTTGGTGAGTGCGCCCCTCTCCACTATCATCAACTGGGAGAGGGAATTCGAGATGTGGGCTCCAGATTTCTACGTGGTGACGTACACCGGAGACAAAGACAGTCGGGCGATCATCAGAGAGAACGAATTCACCTTTGAAGACAGTGCGGTGAAAACGGGACGCAAGGTGTTTCGGATGAAGGTACCTCACACTTGCACAGCTTAGTTTAATACTGTCTTCAGATACTTTGCTTTTGTCTGTGTGAATCTGAGCTGCAGGTAGGGTTGTGTTTGGGTGGTTAAAGGGACAGTTCACCCCCAAATCAAAAACAGACATCTTTCTTCTTACTGTACCTGCAGTGTCATTCATCAGTCTAGTTGTAGAGTGTTGGAGGTATCAGCTGTAGAGATGTCTGCCTTCTCTCCAGTATAATGAACAGCTTGTCCATTATACTCAACAACAATGTCTCTTTCAATGAATCATGACCTGCTTACTCAAGATAATCCACAGACCTTGTTGTGAGCATTCATATAGCAGCTTTTTTCTTTAAATTGAACTACACATGCTAACGGTATCACTGCAAAGGAGGAGGAGCACATCTTTCGTCACAGTATAAGCCTTCTGCTACTTTTAAGTTTATATTGGACATGTTTTGAATACTAGGACATCTCCCCTGCGTCCCTCCTTAAATCTACACCTTTGGCGAGATGTAAACGACTAGCTATGAAAGCTATCTCAGTGGTGCTAGGCGAGTTAGCAGTAGATGCACGCTTCCTTCTGCGCGCTCTCCAACACTCTGCAACTCACACCAAAACAGTCTGGACTGATATATAGCGCTACAGGTGAGAGGAAAAATATGTATTTTGTTTATGGGGTGAACTTTCTCTTTAACATCCGAAACCGTGCAGTGGGTGTAGTACTCACTCATTTGTCCTCCGCCATTTGATGCCACATCTGAATTGCTCAAAATCTTTTATTATATTTGGTTGCCTCCTGCAGAAAGACACTCCAATCAAGTTCCACGTGCTGCTGACCTCTTACGAGCTGATCACTATAGATCAAGCCATTCTGGGCTCCATCACCTGGGCCTGCCTGGTGGTGGACGAGGCCCACAGACTGAAAAACAACCAATCAAAGGTAAAAAACAGCATATCTGGGACTGAAACAGAAAACAGCGTGGATGTTATCAGGGACACACAAAAACAGGAAATGAGCAGGAACGCAGACAGATACGAGCAGGAAATGTTTGTGCATAAACTTATCCATGAAGTGAAAAGACTGATACAACATGAAAAATGAAACGTGTGTTATAGGTGACTTTGGAGGTAAAACTGAAGTTCCATAAATCAGGAAGCTGTACGTGCGTCATTGCGTTCTTATTTGAGGCTTGTGTGTCATATCTCGTACAACGTGTCCTGTCTAGTTTTTCAGAATTCTCAACGGGTATAAGATCTACTACAAGCTGCTGCTCACTGGGACTCCTCTTCAGAACAACCTGGAAGAGCTGTTCCACCTGCTTAACTTCCTCACCCCAGAGCGCTTCAAGTAAGTCCTTCCTCTCCTCTGTTTATCTCTATCAGTGCCTTGTCTTTCTGTTCTTCTCCGTCTTACCAGCTTTACAAGCTTGGGCATTAAACGCATCCCTTCGTTGACTAATGAATAGACAGATCTGTGTTGCTTGACTCTATGGTTTAAATTAGATACACAACTGTAGTTATTAAAACTTACGACTGACATCTGCTGTATGCAATGCACTGACCATGGATACGTGCCTCATGCAACCCCACTTCAAACGATCTGAATCATCCCTTTAAGAACCAAGATGTCTTTTCCTGACTGTTGTGTTCTAATTTAATTATTTAATTCTTCTTTGTGTTTTCTGTGCAGTAACCTTGAAGGCTTCCTGGAGGAGTTTGCTGATATCTCCAAGGAGGACCAGATCAAGAAGCTGCACGACCTGCTCGGCCCTCATATGCTCAGAAGGCTCAAAGCTGATGTCTTCAAGAACATGCCTGCAAAGACAGAGTTGATTGTCAGAGTGGAGCTCAGCCCCATGCAGAAGTAAGCACCGGGATACAAAGAATAGAAGTCATAGACGGAGCTGACGCTGTGTGTTGCTGTTTGCTCATCTGATAAAACATAAACTGCCGATTTAATCCCCAGAAACATTTTTTGAAATCATACAATGGCTTTAAAACAGTGGCAGAACTTTAAATGTATGCATAAGGTAAAGTACCTTCAGGCCTGATTTGGATAAACTTCTATCAGTGAAATTTAACCGCACATGTTGCTGATATTTTGGCAAATAATCTAATTTCACTTTGCGTGTTTTGAAGGCTTAAAGTCTGAAATGCAATTAACTTTTACATGACACTAGCTTGTTATCTCTACTTTACAGTGAGAATATCTCACACACTGCCAGGCTTTTAATCACAACAACAAGTTTCAAAGACTTTATCTTCCAAAAGTGATGAGCTATTTTTTTTTTTCTAACCTCTGACCTGCAGGAAATATTACAAGTTTATTTTGACGCGGAATTTTGAGGCTCTGAACTCTAAAGGCGGTGGGAACCAAGTGTCCCTGCTCAACATTATGATGGACCTGAAGAAGTGCTGCAACCATCCCTACCTGTTCCCCGTGGCTGCTGTGGTAAGGCAGTACATTTTAAGCATAGCTGGATATTTGATCTCAGTGCTGAGTGCAAAATAAGGAAAAGTTAGCAGTGCTTAGAAGGTCGAACAGGTCCCTTTGGTAGGGACCACAAAAAGTTAGAATAAGAAGCAAGGTCCAAGGCTCTGTTCTGGCAAAACGTTAAAAAGCCTGATTGCATAGATAAAGCTGGGTTACAACCCAACATGTATTTATCTCAACACGTGCCAGCATTGATCCAAGGGATCCGTAGGGAGCTCGCAGTAAAGACGCTGCCCATTCGCATCGAAATGGGCCAGTTGAGGTGGTTTGGGCATCTGATCAGGACGCCTCCTGTTTGAGGTTTTCTGGGCAGGTCTAACTGGTAGGAGGCCCTGAGGCAGACCCAGAAAACGCTGGAGGGATTATTTATCTCATCTGGCCTGGGGACGCCTCAAGATGCCCCGGGAGGAGCTTGAAAGTGTTGCTGGGGAGAGGGACGTCTGGAGTACTTTGCTCAGACTGTTGCCCTGCGTGACCCAGCCCTGGATAAGTGAGTGAAAATGGATGGATGGATGGATGGATGGATGGATGAATGTACCAGCAGTGTCTCTGTTTTTAGAATTTCACCATGAAATAACCATCTGATTAAAGGCTTTTTAACTTTATGCCAGAAGAGCGCCTTGGACATTTCTTCCTTTATGAACCGAGTGCAGAATCTTTGAATGATGAAATTGAATGTTGGTGCCGTGAAAAGAGAGCCTGGGGCTGAAATAGCTGTTTGACTCAAGATAACAAACCTGTATGCCAAAAAATGGCAGCCCTTGTGTCCTGGTTGGAAATTCAAAGTGCTGTTGCTTAAAGCCACTGATTACACTCACAAAGTATTCAGATATTTCTGATGCCTGGATGTGATTTTTTTTTTTGTCTTCGCAGGAAGCTCCTGTGTTACCCAACGGCTCGTACGATGGCAACCTACTGGTGAAGTCCTCAGGAAAACTGACGCTGCTTCAGAAAATGCTGAAGAAACTCAAAGATGAGGGACACAGAGTTCTCATTTTCTCTCAGGTAATAGTCGAATAAATATTGTGTCTGGGCTTCAAGCCATTGCTTTCATTGATCGGTGGCCATGAAACGCCATTCCAGTGCCAGTGAGAGTTGTAGGTGGTAAATCTGCTGATATTCCAAACATCTAATCAAAGACCATTTTGAGTGTGACTTTTCTCAGTTTTAACAGTTTTATTTAATTTGATCCCAGCTACATGCATTTATAATATCATGGGGTTTTTTTCACAGATGACAAAAATGTTGGATCTACTTGAGGATTTTCTGGAGTTCGAGGGTTATAAATATGAACGTATTGATGGAGGAATTACCGGAGGCCTCAGGCAGGAGGCCATTGACCGCTTCAATGGTGAGTGTCTTAATCCAGAATCCATCTGCGTCTGTTCTCTTCTACACGGCTTTCACTCACTCTCACACACAAACTGACCCTCTGCGTCGGTTTTTGTCTCAGCACCGGGCGCTCAGCAGTTCTGCTTCTTGCTGTCGACGCGAGCCGGAGGTCTCGGCATCAACCTGGCGAGCGCAGACACCGTCATCATCTACGACTCTGACTGGAATCCTCACAATGACATCCAAGTACTGATTTTTCAGCCAATAGTAGTTGTGTGGATGCTTTTGTTAATGTCATGTTCACTTCAGTGTAACTGTCCCTTTTTCTGTCCGCCCATCTTTCCATTCTCCCAGGCTTTTAGCAGAGCCCATCGTATAGGTCAAAACAGGAAGGTGATGATCTATCGATTTGTGACGCGAGGGTCAGTGGAGGAGCGAATTACTCAGGTGGCAAAGAGGAAGATGATGCTGACCCATCTGGTGGTGCGGCCCGGCCTGGGCTCCAAAACCGGCTCCATGTCCAAACAAGAACTGGATGATATTCTCAAGTTTGGCACTGAGGAGCTTTTCAAAGATGAGATGGAGGCAGCACGAACCATGGGTATGTCTACGCACCACCTATTTTTTTATAATTGCACACTCAATCCAGTAAAAAGGTTTTCACACTTGCATTTGAGCTTCAAACTGCTTTATCTTCATTAAACATAACTGTTGTTTGATGTTAACAAACTAATGAGGCCTTGGTTGAAACAATCGGAGGCACTGTATCCATTTGCTGTCACCTTCAAACACAGAATGGGTTTTTCCTCTTGCTCTGTCTATGCTACAATTTATGCTGAGCACAGTGAGTCTCGCCTTTAGAAAACAACCCCATTTTATGCCATGAAATACTCCTGCAGATCCACATTTCAACAAAAGCCACTGAGTCACAGAGTAAGACTGGAGACGGTTAGAGGCCAGTCATCTCAGAAAAGGCCCTGAGAGGCTTAAAAGCAAGTGACAAAAGTACAAAATGCCAGGGAGTCCATATTGATGTGGGTTGTCCAGTCATTTAAAAGTTCTCTTTACAGGTCAAATCTTTGTTTTCACAGGTCAGAGCTTTTGACACAAACATGTTTTTCATCTGCTCCTATTAGTCATCAACTCTCATCAACAGGTGACAACAAAGAGGGCGAGGAGGGCAACGTGATTCACTACGACGATGACGCCATCTCCAAGCTGTTGGACCGCAGCCAGGACGCCACTGAAGACACGGAGATCCAGAACATGAACGAGTACCTGAGCTCCTTCAAGGTGGCTCAGTATGTGGTGAAAGAAGAGGATGGCGAGGTAAGATTGTGACAGACATATCCACTAAATATCAAAACAGTTTCAATGCTCATCTTCTGCAGTATTTATACACGGGCACCAGCTGCGCTTTCTCTGTTAATGTTTCGGCGGCACGGGGCTGCAGTGGTTAGCATTGTTGACTCACAGCAAGAGGGTTCCTGGTTCAAACCTGGGGTGGGGGAGTCCTTCTGTTCAGAGTTTGCATCTTCTCCCTGTGTCGCCGTAGGTTTTCCCAGGTACTCCTGCTTCCTCCCACAGTCCAAAGACATGCAGGTTAATCGGTGACTCTAAATTGTCCGTAGGTGTGAATGTGAGTGTGAATGGTTGTGAGGAATTAGAGGCACAAAACAAAGCCAGAAACCCACCATGAAAGTGAATCAAATCCATTAACACTAATAATAAGTCCTCATGAAATAATTGTAAATATGAAGAATAAACCAATAAAAGATACAAAAAACATGAATCAGAACTGATAAAACATTTGTTCAATTTAAACAAAATAATACTAAAAGTAGACCATTAAAAGAGAATAATACATTTAAGATTAAAATAAACAAAAGAACTAAAAACAGAGCAAGATAAATAGACCAATAAAAGATGATTCAGCCGTGTTTGTGGAGAATAACCAGGCGACTTGTTCCAGATGATCTCAGGGGTCGAGCTGACTCACAGCTCACAAGCAGATCAGAGAGATATCGGGGTGCCTGACCACATAAAGCCTTAAAAGCAAACAATAAAATGTTAAAAATCAATTCTAAAATTTACTGGAAGCCAGTGTGGCGTTTTTAGCAAAGACATAAAAAGCTCTGGATCTCAGCAATATTTCTTAAATGAATACGATATTAATATTGATCTGGAAGTTACGGTCAACATCCAGTTTTTGCATTTCCCCTGATTACCAGTCGGTACTTATCTGTAAAAAACAAAACAAAACAAAACTGCATGACATCTAGTTATCAATGTCTTTAATGAATGCTGACACACTTGTTGGCTTTAGAAGGCCAGCACATTTAACATTTAACTTTGGACAAATAAAAAAAGAAACATTTGGCAAACTTGTAAAACACAGTTTTAAAGAAGGTTTGCTGAACGTTTAAAGATGTAAGAAATGTTTGAAAGGCCTTGAGGACCACCACCAGGCACCTGAGCCTTAACCTGTAACTTTGTGGAGCATTTAAACGTAATTGTACAATGAAATATTGGCACATAAGGTGCATTTTTTTGCATTGATCTCAGCCTGTGAACCTTTTTTTATGACTGTCCAGCCCAGTAACATTGGTGTGTGGGTATCTCCTCTGCTGTCCTCTCTTGGTTGTCCATTGTACTGACGCACCCAAGATAGACTTTTTCGCTGTCCTAAGTAGGCGCAGTTCCACAGCAGCCCTAAGACTTTGTAGGGTAATACTAGCTAATATATTTACTGACATTAAAGTGGTAAATCATTGGTAAGAATACCCTCAGAAATGTGCTGCCAAAGTCAAGTGATGTAGTGTAAAGAGAGAAAGAATATGCAGCCTGGTTTAAAGAGGTGTTTAATAGCATTGTTGGCTATGGACAACTGAGTGCATCTAAGTGTATCTGCCTTAAAATGATGGTGTTGGAAATGCTTCATATAAAATCTGAGGAATATAGTGTAAGCTCCTGATTTGACCTTTATATTTACTCTGAAACATCAGACCAAACATCACCATTTGCCTTTGTGTGTGTCCGTGTGCAGGAGGAGGTGGAGCGGGAGATCATCAAGCAGGAGGAGAACGTGGATCCAGACTACTGGGAGAAGCTGCTCCGCCACCACTACGAGCAGCAGCAGGAGGACCTGGCCCGCAACCTCGGCAAAGGCAAACGCATCCGAAAGCAGGTCAACTACAACGACACAACCCAGGAGGACCAAGGTAGGCTCTGTCACCACCAGACACGTGGCGCTTGTCAGTTAGGACTCACAGACCTCAGTTTGTTGTTTCGTTTTTAGCCAGTGCTGCTTCTCATTCAGATACTTCCATTCGGACGTTTCCATGTAGAGCACCGTGGACACTGTGAACTAATTTGCATAGTGCGTACATTTTGGCAGGATAGTGTCGTCTCACATCAAACATGGCTGCTGAGCACTTATCGGAAATGACGATTGCAACGTTTGACCACGTCTTTTTGTTAATGGCGAATGCAGCCGGATGGAGCATTACAGCCAACATTTGACTGCGTATCTCGCCCGCCAGAATACCTACGCGCTTGTTTGTTTTTTCACCATAGCAACCTCAACAGCTGCATCCTCCTCCACTTTCATTTTCACAAGTGTGGTGGTCCTTCCTCTTCCGCTCCATAGCCAAGAATGGCGACCGTTGAAGGTTGAAAGAGTGTCCAGCGTTCCACACTCAACATTTTGACGTTATGAGTTCACCATCCGGATGCTTATAATCTACTGCAATTTCCCATACTTGTCAGTGTGCACTTAAAATAACAAGTGTAAGAACGTAAGAGGGAGAATTAAGACACAGCACGAGAGTTAATACTATCATAAGAAATTAATTCTTGGCTGCATTTTACAAGCAGCAGCCATGTTCTATTATTACTGCTTTTAATTTTAACATGTTGGTGCCAGTGTCTGGCATTCTTCCCCATATTAAAACATGAGCAGAAACACACAAGCGCACACAGGATGCAGAAGAAACAAGCTTTTTGGCTCATCAGCTGGCTTGTGGACAGGTGGCGGGCGAGCCAGAAGCATATTTCTAAGAGAGAAGAGACATAATGTTCTAAATAAACCCCTCAATTGGGTCCTGTTTGGGGTTTATTGTATGGATCTGTTTCTTGTCTTCTCCAAATGATTTTCCAGCAGTTTAGCTGCTGCGAAGTGTATTACTGCCTCCATCAGTCAATACTAAGTGTCGGGTTTTGAATGGCATTCTGGGAGCTGTTGCCTGTTATGAAAACACACATTATCTTTGTAATCACAGCTGAACAGATCAGCGTAAAGACTAACGCTTTATTTGCTCCGTTTCAGATCGTTCTCTGAGCTGAACGTAAACGAGTATATTCGGAGTAGTTCCTCCGTGAGAGAAGTTTGTTTAGGATTTTAAACTGAGACACTTGTTTTTAAGCTCTGAAGATGTCACTCAAACCAGTAACCTCGTCGTACATGTCCACAGGGGCGATTTTAGATGCGGGAGGTCGCGCCGCTTCCCAGCATAGAACGCTTGATTGGCGTGCCACTAGATACGTGGGCTGCCTGCTCCCGGACTTGAAACTGGACCAACGTGGCAGCTTGTTTGTAAACTTTTTCTTATACTACAAAAATAGTTCATCGAAATGTATTTCTAAAAGACATTTGAGGCGTTTCGCGTGAGTTTCCAGAGGCAGCAAGTTGCGCCAGATGCCCCTGATTTGCATAAGTAGCCTTGACTGAACTTTATGCAAATGAGAAGCAGATACCCGTCTCTCCAAACACATTGCAGCGCTACCAGAATGCATTGCACGGAGGCTTACAAAGACAATGACTGGAAGGCGTGGAAATGATGGATCCTTTGGACACGTACCATCAGTCTGCTGTCGTAATGAAGGCACATTTGCTGGGTTCAACTAACACTGTGGCTTGATATCTAATGAATGGGCCAGGATGTTTCTGTATTATGTTACAGACCAGCGTAACACCCTCTCTGCTGGCTTTAGTGCAGGTCAACAGCTCTTGTCGTAACATATGATCGACTCTGATATCCAGCAAACAACCCAATGAGCTCATTCAGAGCAGTCGAGCCGCTGCCCGGCTTCATTAGCGAGCGAACAAGGTGACATTATCTTAACACGTCATAATTTGGGTCTATCAGTTCAGGCAAGAACAGCACAGAAATTAATCTCCGTGTTTGTTAAATCCTCTTAGGTTGTAAGTCTCAACAAGAGCTGTTGACCTCCATTAAATCTGCCACAGAGTGTGTTATACTGGCCTAAAGCTCTCTGGTATCTCATGCATTTATATAGTCTCCTCAATGCGTTTTAAAGCACTTCTTTTTCATAGTTCAACAGTTTCTAATCTACAGTATATCCTGTAGTTGTACTTTTAAGAGTGGCTCCAAAGTCCTGATTGCCACAGTTCAACAGCAGTTGACTGTGAGAGTGTAAAGATTTCACAGCCCATCACAGCTTAGAGTACACTCTAAGTTTAAAGTGATTGTCTGGCAGAGTAGTCACCTCTCACCTCACTTCCAGAGGACAGAAGTGCTACAATATGTGCATGCCAAGCTTGTAGTGGTCTGTAGTAATCTGCAGTGCCATGGCGCCCCCAGGTGGCCACCAACAGAAGCGAATGCAATGTACTGTTTCTCTCTGATGTGTGGCTCAGAGTGGCAGGATGATCTTTCAGACAATCAGTCGGAGTACTCTGTGGGGTCCGAGGACGAGGACGAAGATTTCGAGGAGAGGCCTGAAGGTAGGCGGCAAACAAATCATCATTGCCATCATGCAGCTACCATGCTGTTTAGGCGTGGTAGCTGCATTACAACATACTCAGTTGGGATACTCCTTGACACAAATTGATCCCATCATGGTAAGACACTGGAGAGAAGTCTTTTTAACAATGCATGTGGTTTTATTTTTTGCAGGCGGACGCAGACAGTCTCGCCGGCAGCTGAAGAATGAGAAAGACAAACCTTTGCCACCCCTACTGGCACGAGTTGGGGGCAGTATTGAGGTATAAATAACAGGCTGTAGGTCCATCGCATGATATCCTTTACACTGAGTTTGTGAAGAAGACTTTGTTTTTCATGTGTGCCTCCAGTGAACTAAGAATCCAAAAAAGGCAAAAATTTCTGATAAATTGAAGTAAACGAGGTCCGCATTCATCAACAGCAAAACTGTATCAAAACATCTGTTAACAAACTCTCTTGTGCCGTATAATACAAGTCTTATTTATCCAGTCGCATGCTCAGTACATCCCAAACACGTGCATTTTAGCTGAAACTTTACATTATAAAACACTCCTGTCTATGAATATGTGTTTTAAATTGTAATGTGTCAGAGAAAATGCATGTGTTTGGGAAGACCTGAGCATCATCTGGATTATACTGCACGACTTGTGTGACAGTTTGTAAAAGGCTGTTTTGATATAGTATTGCTGTTGTTAAATGCCGTCCCCGTATACTTATACTCATCAGGAATGTTTGCGCATGTGTTTTTTGTATTCTTCACAAATCAATCCAAGTTAACACATGATGAGTCACTGATATACAAATGGTCATTTTGTTGGTGAAGTATTCCTTATAAGTGGACTTGTACACCCTGTTTGTAGCAACACTTTTGGCAGCATAAAAAAGCAGACAAGAGGATAATTCTTCATTCCGTAAATTGTGCTTAATACAGACAAATTCTGGGATAATATGTGGCTGCTATTTGGCACCAAAACAAACTCAAAGAGTATCTTTAAGCCCAACATGTCAGCAAGCATCACCGCCCTGCAGCTGATCCTGTGGCCTTGCTCGCCTTGCTGTGGAATGGGGCAGAAAAAGGCAGAATTAGGATAAATAAATTTCCACTTTTGCAATATGCAACTGACAGCAATCATGTACTGCACGTATGTATGAGGTACTAATCCATAGTCAGTGTGTTACATACAGCGGATGACGGTCAGCACTTTGGAGAGGCAGGAAGTCATATCAACATGGAAGCTGTCCTGAAGCAAGTCCTGCTGCAGACAGGGGCAGCAACTAACTTATTTAAATAATAACAGTTCAATCAGGAGACACTTGTTCTGGGAGGAAAGAATATTTAGTTACATGTGCATATGCAAGTTTGAGAAATAAAGTAAAGTATGAGACTAAAGCTGTTGCTTCTCACTACAAGGTCCTGGGGTTCAACGCTCGCCAGAGGAAAGCTTTCCTCAATGCCATCATGCGCTGGGGCATGCCTCCTCAGGATGCCTTCAACTCCCACTGGCTGGTTCGAGACCTGAGAGGGAAGAGTGAGCGCGAGTTCAGGTAATAGACTTAAACTGAAACACACCAAGTGGTGTTATTTGTTTAAATGAAACTTCTCTTTTCACACAGTGCAATTTTTAGTCAAAGCTCTGCCCGCTATCAAGTTAAGAGGTAGCTCTGGGCTATTTAATTCACTCCTCACATTTAATTGGTTAGCCCAGGGCGAAGCTCCACGGTGCTCATATCAAGTTTGCAGAGGTTGGGCTTTCCAATTTCAATGTTTAAAATGCACCAGGGCCAAACTACATAAATAGATACTGAGAATACATCTAGCCCTGAGTTGTGTTATTTCTAAAGTAAAGCACCTGCAATCAGATACTACTATCACTATTACTGTCGCTCCTATGATTACCGTATTGCAAATATAAATACTGGCACTACCACTGGTGCTGCTGCCATTGCTACTAAAGCTGAATTTATATTTCTATACTGTGTCAAGGCTACTGTTTTAAATGATACTGTCACTATTATTGTTCTACTATTTGTTCTACTATGACTGCTATCACCAATGCTAACTATTATTACTACCACCACACTGTTCCCACTATTATCTTATGATTATTATGACTACTAGTACTACTTCTGTTATTTTTTCATTTTACTTACAATTACTTCTGCTACTATTACAGCTACTAATACTATTGTATAGCACAGCTACTGGCAGGCCTCATTCTAAAAATACTACTGATACTACTGCCTCTACTACTAGTGTGTTAGCATGACACCATTATATATCTCCATCCATCCATTTTCATCCGCTTATCCGGGGCCGGGTCGCGGGGGCAGCAGGCCAAGCAAAGCACCCCAGACAACCCTCTCCCCAGCAACACTTTCCAGCTCCTCCTGGACCCCAAAGCGTTCCCAGGCCAGATGAGATATGTAATCCCTCAATGGGACGTGCCTGAAACACCTCTAACAGGAGGCGCCCAGGAGGCATCCCGATCAGATACCAGAGCCACGTCAACTGACCCCTTTTGATGCGAAGGAGCAGCGGCTCCACTGCGAGCTCCTTCTGGGTGTCGCAAGCTCCTTACCTTATCTCCAAGGCTGAGCCCAGACACCCCACGGAGGAAACTCATTTCGGCTGCTTGTATCTGTGACCTCATTCTTACGGTCATTACCCAGAGCTCATGACCACAGTGAGGGTTGGTATGTAGATGGACCAGTAAATCGAAAGCTTTGCCTTCCGGCTCAGCGTCCGCATCACTGCAGAGGCCGAACCCAACTGCCGAGACATCTCGCGCTCCATTCTACCCTCACTCGTGAACAAGACCCCAAGATACTTGAACTAAGGAAGTAACTCATGGCCTCAGATTTGGAGGTACTGACTCTCATCCCGACCGCTTCACTCGCGGCTGCAAACCGCCCCAGTGCATGCTGGAGGTCACGGTGTGATGATGCACAGAACCACATCATCTGCAAAAAGCAGAGATGCAATTCTCAAGTCCCCAACCCTTCCTCTCCCTGGCTGCGGCTCGAGATCCTATACATATATATATGTATACAACATCAAATATACACTGTAACGCATACAAAGCAAAAAGAACCAAAGAAAAACATCACTTAATACACTTTAAAAATCTGCTACTACAAGTCCTTCTCCTACTCCTGCTGTTTAAAATATAAAATATACGTGTTAGTGCTGATAATCTGAGAGGAATCCCTCTTGTCCCGTGTACTCTAAAGTGTCTTTTTTTCCTTCAGGGCCTATGTGTCTCTGTTCATGAGACATCTGTGTGAGCCGGGGGCAGACGGAGCAGAGACCTTTGCTGACGGAGTCCCACGTGAAGGACTGTCTCGTCAGCATGTTCTAACCAGGATCGGCGTCATGTCCCTTGTCAGGAAAAAGGTACTGGTTGTTCAAGCAAAGGCCTCTTTCAACACAGAATACCAAGTCTTCTGCTGGAGCGCTGGGAGATTAGAGAAAAGTAGGTCAAACTGTTCAGGCAGAGGCAAACGCAAGCGAGAGAAAAAAGTATTATTTGGATGCCAGCCTGTCTCATACATCAGACAGGCCACAAATTTTGATGTTTTGTTTGCTTTGTTTGCCTTGTAGCGTACACACCTGGGTAAAGGAAAAGACCAACACATGTGTCGAGAGCTTGAGCACTTCAGCTTCAGCTGTTTGTGCGGAAAGTCATTCATAAGTTCTGGTAACTTCTAACTAGTTTCAAACTAGTGTTTTACCAAATCTGGTTGCACCATTAAAACTTTAGAAATATTTTATGCTGCAGTCATGAGCTCCTCGTATGGTCCCATTTCACGAGTTGGGAAGCTGTTTTTCCAACTTTGGTGTGTTCATAAGTTTTTAAGTTGTAATGTGGAAACAACACTGATGTTGACAACAGTTTAAAGCTTTATATCACAATGTGAGTTGTTGCTGCAGTTCATCCCCAAATCTAATAAAATATGGCTTTACCTGAGTAGTGCGAATAAATAACTTCTAACTAATCTAGGTCACCGTACATGGACACTGTCACTGAGAGAAGTAACACTGAGTTTGAATTTAGGAGTTGGTGCAACTGGATACAGACAAATTAAAACAAAACTACTGGTTAATACGCCACATGTATTTACAACAGAGCTCTTTCTTAAAGAGTAGTAATTTCATTTTTTAGAGTTGAACCTATCTCTTTTTCATAGGTGCAAGAGTTTGAGCATGTAAATGGAAAGCTGAGCTCTCCGGATCTGATTCCCATCGGCATGGAGCTGAAGAAACTGACTGAGAGTTTATCTTCTGATCCCAACACCCCTGTGCCAGCCAGCCCTGTCGCCACGCAGCCCGGCACTCCCATCCCGCCAGGTCAGATCGAAGTGCTGATCATGATTTATTTTTATCTGGCTGTAAGGTTCATGCCAAGGAAAAGTGTTACTCAAAAAGTTTAAGTTGTTTTTTTGTTTTTTTTGCTGGACTGCAGAGAAGACGGAGTCTCTCTTGGGTACCGCTGAAGACAAGGAGACCACAGAGCAAGATAGCAAGAAACCGTCAGAGCAGGAAGTGAGTCCTCTTTTTTCTGCCACTATCCATCACTGTCATCCTGTTTCCCTTTATTGTCTTGTTGTTCATCTTCTCATGGCTCATCACACTTTAACCACACTCGTCTTATCATCCTCAGAAGACGCTTCTGTCAAACTTAGACACCTTTTAACTTGTCTCTCTGCCCTCTCCCAACTTTCCTCTTTCTCCCGCTGTTGCCCTCTCTGTTCCTCCCTCGGCAGTCTTCCAGTGCAGAGCCAGCATCTGTACCTGAGAAAGCATCTGATGGTGAGGAGAGCAAGGCCAGCTCAGAGGAGAAAACAGGAGATGAGAGGGACGCAACCGAGTCCCCCTCTGCAAAGTCGGAGCCATCTGCCAACTCCAAAGAGTCCGCTTTGAAACAGACAGAGCTACCATGCAGTCAACCCTCACCTAAAAGTGAGTGGTGCATAATCCGTGTGCTGCAAATTTAATTTCTCTGCAAGGCTGAACTTAGTTTAATTGAGTCTCTTCTTTTGTTATCCACAGTGGAGCCCTGCAAAGAAACAGAAAAAGTAGATAGCGATTCTCCTCAGGCAAAAACTGAAGACAAGGAAAATAAGCCAGGTATACACGCCATGAATCCTTAAATAAAACAGGTGGTAACAAAGGCTACAATAACTCTGCTTTTTGAAAGCCATCTTTTGTGGCGGTCCATTATAGAGATATTTCTTTTAAGAAATTGTTCTGTCATTTATGTAGCCGTTGCAGATGATATGAAGAGTGAGGATGCATTAGAGGGTCGATTAAATGGAGACAAAGACACTTTGGACGAGATGGATGAGAGCAGGAAGGAGGACAAGAACGGATACAAAGCCAAGTTTATGTTCAATATCGCTGATGGAGGTTTCACAGGTGAGAATAAATCTGACTTTGATCCTAAATGAACGAGGCATTGACCGAAGAACACCAAAGAAGTCTCAGCAACTTACTGTATATATCATTGTCTAAACAAAGTAATCAGTGCTCCACAGGCAACATTCATGAATATAATGCTTTGCTTTTAGACGAGGGAGGTTTCATAGTTTTTAATATGCAACCAATTCCAATAATAACACAGAACCAATAAGGATGAAAAACAACTCCAACCACCCATCAACACAAGAACAAACAGAGCCAGACCAGTCAAAGGGAATCCAAAATAGAGGGGGGAAAAAAGGACGACAAATTAATTGACTTGTGTGATATTTGTTGTTGAAAGTGATGTAGTGAGTGAGGTGATTTTGTCGTCGGGATGTGGAGGGGATGGTGGATGGTGTGTCACCTAGACAAGAAGCCTGCCAAGCTGCGTTTCCAGCAGCTGAACCCACCAAACATGGGTGTTTTATAGCGACCCCTTGCTGCGTTTCCAGTCGATAATGCCATGAAAAGTGGTTGTTTCTTTACTGAGCCGCTGCTGCAATTACAGCTGGAATAATACTGTGAATGCGTGTTTTCTACCAAGACATTGCTGTGTTTTGATCGGGGACTGAGCCACAGAAGTGAGTATTTAAAGCCAAAACATGATCTTTTCCTAACCATAACCACATGTTAACCACATGTTGAAATATAAAGAAATGTAAAGAAATGTATTGATGGTTTGCAGCAATGCATAATGCCAACATTTATTCTGTCGCATAGGTTGCTTATTCGCAGCTAGTTGCTTGAACACTGTCCTGTTTTTAATAGAAGGAGAAAACTGTGGAACTTACTCACTTATGCACGTTGTGTTTGGGTAATTACTTTCCCTCTTTCTTTGATACAACTTTGTGCTCCAGTGTCTCACTACAGGTTGTTTATTTCAGATGCCACATTGAAACAGCTTTGTTTGCTCGTGAATCTTGTTTGTGTTGTTAAAGTGCTCTCACTCCTCCTTATATGCTGGAAACATCTTGAATATTACTCCTTGCTTTTGTAAAAACAGTTTGTCTTTATGCTTTCTCCATCAGAGTTGCACACCCTCTGGCAAACCGAAGAACGAGCGGCGCTGTCTTCTGGAAAGATGCATGACATCTGGCACCGTCGCCATGACTACTGGCTTTTGGCTGGCATCGTAACGTATCCTTCCCCAGATGTAGGAGCGAGAAGCTCGGCATCTGGCAAAGTAATGAAATTACTTGTGACCCGGGGGGAGCTGCAGTCAGGGGACTGATATTTACAAACTGTGAGGAGTGATATAAAACTACGCTTTCCACAAGTCTATCTTTCTTTTTTATTTGAAGAATTTTATGAGGTTCTGTGCTGCCATTTGTTTTCCTTGACCGGGAATCCGTCTCAGACATGGCTATGCCCGTTGGCAGGACATTCAAAATGACCCACGTTACGCCATTCTGAATGAGCCCTTCAAGACTGAGATGCATAAGGGCAACTACCTGGAGATGAAGAACAAGTTCCTGGCTCGCCGCTTTAAGGCAATCCTGAGTCTTTATAATTAAAAATAACTACTGAAGGTTGAAATAATTCAAGGATTAAAGGATTTGTTATATCTGAATGCAAATTGAAACACCGTCTTTCAAACTGTGCCTCCCTCTGACTGTCATGTCTTTGCTTCACACACTCTCTTTCTCTTTCCCTCCCTCTGCATCTCTTTGTAGTTGTTGGAGCAGGCTCTGGTGATTGAGGAGCAGTTGAGGCGGGCAGCTTACCTGAATATGACCCAGGACCCCAGCCACCCGGCCATGGCTCTCAACACTCGCTTCGCCGAGGTGGAATGTCTGGCAGAGTCCCACCAGCACCTGTCCAAAGAGTCTCTGGCCGGGAACAAGCCTGCCAACGCCGTGCTCCACAAAGGTCTGCGGTCCAGTTTCAAAAATAGCCACAGTCATAATTGTCAGAATTTCTGCACCACCTGCCAAAAGCTGGTAAACTGGGAAAACAATCCCACACAAATGTCATTTACAGGGCAAAATTACTGATATAAATTTTTCATAAGACATCTGTCAGCCCACAGGTCATCTGCGCTGTGTTGTGTGTAAAGTTAGGCTGTGCATGAAACATTCATAAAAGAGGCAAGGACACATATCTTGATCCCCCAAATCCCCTCATAATTAAAAAAAACAACACTATTATTGGATTCAGAAAAGATATTTCATTAAATACTAAATATTTTTGCATATTATGCTCCATTCATTTTTTCTTCTAGCGAAAAATCAATGCAGTCCTGTGATTTCTGTAGCCACACCACAAATGTGTCCTTCTTAACAAGTCTTTTTGTAGCTGAGCGCAAGTTTTATGTTATTAAAACAAGTAATGAGTCTGCTGCAGCGCTATTTTACAATGATTTTAACCCTTTCCTGGTGCAGTATGACCACCACTCCTCAAGAGCTAATCTTTGCTTAGGTGCTGAGAGCAACCTTGAGTCCAAACTGATTGTAGAGATTTTCGCACTCTTAAGGCTGAGACACAACAAACCGACAGTCAAAGAAATGGAGGAGACAAAAGCCAACTGTTGCGTCGCCTCATGTTGCCTGTGTCCCGGCCAAGAAGTTGCGCTTGAACGCAGCGCAAAGACTACAGTCAATGGCTTACTAGCGTGTTCGTTCTGTGCTTGCAGGATGTGACTCTCCATACCAGCAGGGGGAGGTAGTCTGTATTCGTCATTCAAAAAGGGAAACCAAAAGACCAACAGGATGGATTCAAGATGCTAGTTAGCCAGTTACTACAGTAAAATGACAACACAAACCATCTCTGAGCTCAATGGCTAAATACATAATCTTATTTAATGTAACAAGTTTGTTTCGATGTCGCTTCCTCTTGACTTTAGCCGTTTGCTCGCTTACCTCACTTCTGTTTCTCTTCACGCGCCCTGAGCTGAACTACTAATCAAGGCGATTTCTCTCTGCCGGCTCCGACACCAATTCCATCAAGAGAGACTCAGTTTTAGCGAAAAGATTATTTATTTACTTGTGCACCTAAGTATGAAAAATGTGAAAAGTCTTTGACAATTCGACCCCTGAGATGGTATATATCTAAGGAGGGTGATGAATCCATAGTAGAACAGGGAACCCCCAAGGTCTTAATGCTGGGGATAGTAGAGGTGGTGAAGATGAGATGAAGATGTGGGGAAGACGGAGAAGTACTGATGAGTACTGTGTGAGGTGACCACCAAACATGGGTGTTTTAAAGTGACCTGTTCCCACATTTCCAGTCGAGATAATGCCATGAAAAGTGGTTGTTTCTTTACTGTGCTAGCAGCCAGAATCCTACTATAAATAGCTGTTTTTTACTGAGACATTGCTGTGTTTTGAGCTGGGATTGAGCTCCAAAAGTGGGTATTTGAAGGGAAGTATAATCTTTTCCTAACCATAACCAAGTGGCTTTTGTGCCTAAACCTAACCACATGTTAACCATAGTGTTGTTGAAGGGTAAACTTGCATACATGAGTAGAGGAATGAGCCTTTGTTGGAGGTGAACAGGGTGGAGGAGGGCATAACAATTCTGCCTAAAATGACTGCTGGAAATGTTGCAGTAGCATCCTGATTGGCCGAGAGAGATCGTTGCAAAGTTTGATTGGATAACTAGAAGAGTGAACACACATAGTCAGCTGATTTGAGGAAGCAGTGAGAGTGGGAGGGAGAGAAAAACAAAGTCTTCCTTATTAAACATACGCTGAGCTTCATTTCAGCATGCAAAATTGGCCCAAAACGCCACTGACAAAGGCCGACTAGTGCCAACAGTGCAGGACACACCTCAAAAAATAGGCCAACATACGCTCACAGATGGCCGACAGCCGGCCTGGTGTGTCAGAGCCTTTAGATTGAAGCAGTGCTGCACTTTATTTTCAGCTTTCAGTCTATCAGACCTTCATCAGAGCATATTTCCCCCCCTCAGGCAGTTGACCCGCCTCGCTATTTCTTGTTTCCAGGTACTGACACTTATGTGTAGAAACCCCTTAAAACAACATGATTTCAAGAGGAAACAGTTTTCTCCATCCATCCAGACACTAATCGGAGAGAAGAAGGAAGTGAATAAAGATGTTTTCACACCGCTGCTGCGTGTACGGCGTCTAACAGGCAGCCTGTAAAGATCCTGTTTGACACAGCGGCTTTATTTTGCGTTCATTCGACTCACCGTCAGAAACGCGCTCACAGTGATTAGTAGGATGAAAGTTTGGGAACAGGCCAAGGCCAAAGACTGTCTAAAACACAGGCGTTCAAATGTTATCTTTGACTAAGTCGCTGTCTGTGACCCTTATTGAATTATCTGTCAGTGAGAATTTTATGGCTTTTAGATCAGGCCCTTGATCACACAATTTGCTTTTCATAATGATTTGATGTTATTTACACAGTTTTTAAAAAGGATTTTAAAAAGAACTATTCATGCTGCTGCCCTGCGGTTTCTCTCACTGATCTTTTCTCCAGTAAATGATTCTACATATGCAGGGATGAAGGGCGCTTTCATATTAGGTACGATTAATTTGCACTGTGCACCACCACCCCTCTCCACATTAGTTATGCTGTGTCATCATCTACGGGACATTTTTGCTGTGCTACAGTGTAGAAAAGAGCGTGACAGATGGACACTGCTGTCCATGGGACCGTCAGCAGCGCGGTGAAGCTCCTGCTGAAGGAGGCGCCGCTGCTGTCGGGCTGTCAAGGTGGCATCGAAGCCGGATCTGGGCCTGTTGGGTGGGCTGGGCTGCCACCTGATATAAAGGGATCAGTATTAAATTGAGACTGTTTCATAACCTGTTAAAAACTCCTTATAGTTGGTTTTCACACCTGTCGGTTTCGTACTGGAGCACACATGAACCGTACTCATCCTCAAGTGTACCTGCACACAGATTAATACCCAGTGTTTACACTCATCAAATGAATCTAACGTTGGGGTCAAGTGTAGTCAGATTCAGGCCCAGGTCCCTGATGTGAAAGCCCCCTAAATGAGAACTAACAAGTGAAACCACTCTCTCTGATATGGTGTGTGTGTGTGTGTGTGTGTGTGTGCTCTCATGCTCTCACAGTGCTGAACCAGCTGGAGGAGCTTCTGAGCGACATGAAAGCTGATGTGACCCGACTGCCCAACATGCTGTCCAGGATCCCGCCGGTGTCGGCCCGTCTGCAGATGTCTGAGAGGAGCATCCTGAGCCGCCTCACCAGCCGAGGGAGCGAGCCTCCACCTCAGCAGGTGAGATGAGACTCGGTGGTCAGAGCGACCTCAGAAAACATCACAAGTAATCAATACTTTGGTAGAAAAATTAAGTCAAATACAACCTTCCGTTTGATTGCTTTAATATTAAGTAGTAGTGAAAAGCCATGCTTGAGTAAAAGGACGGATATCTTATCAAAAAATAACTTTGGTAGAAGTTGAAGTCACCAATTAGAATATTACTTGAGTAAAAGTCTTTAAGTATCCGGGGTTGGTTGCACAAAACACCTTAACTTATGATTTTCCTTAAGTTCGTAGTTATGGTTTTCTCAAAATAAAATCAGTTGCCCAAAACACCCTTAATCTCCTCCTAAGGATTTCCTTAAAATGTTCATGTTCACAGATTATGGAAATTACTGTCAAATACAAAGAGGTATATTGTTACAACGTACCCCAGTACCAGGGTGAGTTGTAACAATAGCTGGGGATGGATGTAACAATTAAATTATTGTGCTTAAAAAAGATTCACAATAGGCTAAATGTATTCAAGCACTTCAATGAATAATAAAGAAGGAACAATAAACTTGTAAGAATACAATAATTATAATATTAAAATAAATAGAAATGTATAACATAAATACAAAAATAAGTACAATAAAATAAATAAAAATATATAACATAAAATAAATAAAATCAAGAATAATATAGTATTAACCTGTGTATGGGTGTGTGTGCTAGCCTGAATGAGGTTGACGTTTGAACACGTTTGAGCATTTTAACAGTTGAACAATAAACACTTTAAACCCTCCCCATGCCTAGCAGCCATGAAAGAGCTAACCGTTTTTAGCATTTAGCTTCACAGCTAGCACTAATGAAACACATCAAATTAAACTAGAGAAACTACTACTTGAACCTATGTAAGTGAAACAATTGTACATACAACACAATGGACACTGTGCAAAAAACAACTGTGATGAAAATGTTTGGTTTCTCACCTGAAAAACTGTTTTTTGGCTCTAGAACAGACAAATTTGGACTCAGAGACATGCGGCTTCACCAGTGAGCTCCAATTGTAAATGGGTATGTTGATGATGTCACCACAGCTCGTTTCTAATTGGCCAAACTGAGAGTGTTACAACTATCCCTTTGTTACAACCATCCCCGGTCTCCCCTACCTCTGACTATCTTAACTGCAACATGACCGAGTTTACGGTGATAAATAAAAAAACTAACACAACCTGAGAAGAGTAATCCGCGACCAGGCACATATTCATTCATGTTTAATCTGCTTCCTGTTTTATTTCTCTCACGTGTCTTTGTGTTTTCCCGCCTGTTTTCTGTCACGCCTCTCTCGTTAGTCCTTCCATGTTCCCAGAGTCTTCCCTTCATACCTGTTCTGTATTAGTCTTGTTGGCTCCACCCTAGTGTTTCCTCCACACCCTTGTTGTTAGCCGATCCTCATTTCCCTCCTTTTGTCCTCCTACTCCAGGGCCCTGTATCACGAAGCAGGATTAATGTCTTAGCGAGGTAACTTCAGGGTTAACAATGGGTTTTCGGTCTCACGAAGCCGGTTCAGTTCTTATCGGGGTAGATCACCATGGTAACTTACTCTGAACGGCTATCCTGCTCCGGAGCAGGGTAAGAAAAAATCACCACCCACTGGCCAATCAGCTGTTCGGAAAAAATGACTCCGCTGACAGAAATGCAGCCCAGTCATGACAGGAAGTTTAATTAATTTGATTGATTTTGATTTGAAAGTTTATTTTGAACATTAAAAAAGAAAAGAAAGCAAAAACAACAGACAGTGAAAAAATTGTTCAAAGGGGAGCGGAAAGAAGTCCAAATCTCATCCCACCCCTTCATAAGAAAGAAACTGATAATTTGCTACTTAATAGCACCATTAATTAGTACCAACATGTTTTTGTTGTTGGAGGAAATGATCCGTGTTAAAGATAATGGGCCTAATTGGCAGCTTTGCTGCTGGAAATGTTGAAAGTAGCCTATCATGTCTACACTTCATGGTGTTTGAGGGATTTTCCTTTTTGTTTTGTAAAGAGGGAGACTAGATATATTTTTGTGCAGCTGTTAATTTCTAACACAGCTCAATATCAGGATGATTTTATTCAGACTATCAGTTTGGTGTTGATATGATTTAATTGTGGCGTCAGGTTTAAGCTTTATTGTAGCATATAACATTAAGACAAAGAAGACCAGTTTATCAGACGCAATGATGTTAGACGATAATTGTAATACACGCAGTTCATCTGTGCAGCATTGATTTCATGGGATTCAAGGGTGTGATCAGTGTCAGACGTACAGGTACAGGTACTGTAGCTACTTGAACTAGTGATGAGTAATTTAACCTACACATAATTTTATTTGCTTCCTTGTTTTGTCTTGATTTTTCCCTCTCTCCTCCTCTATTTCCTCTTTCCTGACCCGTTTTTTCTTCTTCTCTATTATGTGATTTCATTGATGTTTTGACAGGGGAATTTCTTTGATAAGCTTTTGTGGCTTCTAACCTCTCCGGCACTTCCTTTTTTAATCTTGTAAATTTTATACTGTCTGTTTTTAACATTATGTGCAAATAAACTAATCTAAACTAAAACTAAACATTATTCATCCCGTTGTGCGTTGCCACGCATGTGTCCTCCTCCTGCAGCTGCCACGGTGTTGGCCTTTTCTGTAATGTTGCTTTTCTCCTCCTCATATTTTAGCAGAATTAATCTCTGATCCTCACGGGAAATGCTTTTTTTCCCTCACATACGGCGCTCTGTGAGGACGCTCAGTGACGCTCAGTGATGCTGCGCTTCTCTCATGATTGTGATTGGTCCGCTGCGTGCGCGTTCACGGCTCTTGATAAAGCAACCCTGGGTTGAGTTACCGAGTTGACATCCAGTGTCGTGATACCGATTATCCTGATTGCCATTGTCAGGGTTAGTCAACCCAGGATAGGTCTGGGTAACCCAGGAAAGGTTGATCTCACTTCGTGATACAGGCCCCAGCTGTGTCTCGTTATTGTGATTAGCTTTCTGTGTAAATATGCCTGTGTGTTTCCCTTTGTTCCTGGTCAGTTCATCCCGTGTTCATCCCTGTCTTTATGGTGGCATTTTCTTTCCCTGGTCTCTTGTGTTCCATTTTGGATTTCTTCCCCAAGTTCTTCCTTGTGTTCATCGTGCTTCCCATGTTGGTTGTCAGTTTAGCTTTGGTTCTCCCTTTTATTTGGACTTTTAGTTGCCTGTCTCTTCAGGGTGTTTTTTATCAACTGCATTAAAGCTCCTTTTTTTTTGCATTTGGGTCCCTCCTGAACTGATTTATGACACCCAGCGGATACACTTTTGATTCAACTGAATACATTTTTGTTGCATTTTCTTCCTACGATCATTTTCTGTTTTCTGATATTTTGGGATCAAACTTCCTTTGTAGTTTGTGCTTTCTATGATCCTATTCCTTCAGAAGAAGATAACAGGCATCACAAGCTTGAGTCCGAGCAAACAAACAGTTTCCATGGAAACTTTTACTGCTGCAAAAGTTTCTTTCAATGCAGCAAATGAGTTTACATTACTCCTTAACAAAAGAAACCTTTCAGAGATTCTGTGCAACTGTGTAAGTCCCTCAGCTAAGGAGAAATTAAGACTTAAGTATCATACTTTAGGTGTTTTGTGCAACCGGTCCCTGATATTTACTGTACTAGTTTTAAGTTTTAAGTTTTAAGTTTTAAGTACTATGTTAAATTTTAAGTACTATGTCAAGAGTAATGTAAGTATCGAAAGTAAAAGTACAAGTAAATGCTGGTTATTAAAAAGCAAGCAGTCAGAATTCTGAGGATTATGAAGTTTATTTGTAACATGAACTCCACCTTAAAAAACTGGAGCGTACATTATACTTGGAGCAAAAAAAGGGTCTTCTTTACAACTTAGAGGATTTAAAGAACAATATGAAATTATTTGGAGTAAAAGTATGCATTTTATTTAGGAAATGTAGTGATAGAAATATAAAAACAGAAGCAAAATACAGATACTCCTAAAAAATACTTATGAGTTGAATAATTTCACGGCTGTGTCACAAAGTATTATTCGTCTCTTTCCTGAATGGTTTGGACTCGGCTGGCTATTACTATGCAGTGGAGGCTGGTGAAGAAACAAGGCTCAGTAAAATGTGCCTCAGGGCTGAGTAAATTTCAGAAATAAAAGGCTATGGCCCAAAAAACTTTAAAGTGTTCTGTAGTCACGACTCAGCAACCGCATTATTCCATCTGAAAACCTGTGGAGACTCCCGCTCCCTATCCCCCATGGAAGAGTTTCCCCAGGTGTAATGAAGTTGTTTACTCTTCACCGCGGAGCTCTACAGTTCTGTCCCCGAGGATTCAACAAAGGCTGTATTGTCTCATTACTTGCATCTCTCCTGCACCTGTTCGCCAGAGTTGAATGTGTGTGTTTTATTCTCTGTTATACAACAGATCATTTCAGCCAAGCAGTGCGATTGGCCATGCGCTCTGACTGTGCTTTACTGGTTGCTATGCCAACTCTTGTAGTAACCAAGGAAACAGTTGGCAATCTGACTCGCTCTCCTTTTGTTTTTTTTATGGCTTCGTGTCGGTGACAGCCGTGGTCGGAGGCATTGTGTTTTTGGGTTGTTCATCCGTCCGCCCCATTCTTTTAACTCAATATATCAGGACTGCCTGGAGGGAGTTTCCTCAAATGTGGCACAGACGTCCTCACTGGCTCAAGGATGAAGTGATTAGAATTTGGTGGTCAACGGTCAGTTTTTGGCCAAAACTCAGACAAAAATTTGACACACGTGTAATACAATATATTAATTGCTGAAGTGTTGAAGGGAAGGGAAGACATGTGGTTGGTTGCTGAACTGACGACACTGATCTTGAAACTTTGCTGAGTTTATCGATCTGCTGTGCTGCCGGGTTGAAGACGTGTGTGAAGCATCCATGTTTAAGGATTTGTAACTTCTGTAACGTCCATATTTAAAGTATCGTGTACTTGAAGTTTAAAAGTACGAAAACCCTAAAAAAAAAAACCCATGAAAATTGAGCACAGTTTAATCTCTGAGATCAAACACTGTCCAGAAAACTAAAGAGCCTTTTGAAATCAATCACATTTTTTCAATAACCAAATCTTATTTTAAATGCCACTGAAATGTTCCTTAGAAAAATAAATCTTTAGGTAACATGCCTGATTAATACATTTTTTTTCTTTAATTGGGTGAATGGAAAAATAATCGCATACAATAATGATAACTTTAACCAACTAAGGTTTCTGCTGCTAGTCTGGACCAGTAAACTAATTGCGTGCATTTGTGCTACTATCATTGCTATGTGCGGTGATTGTGACGAGGCTTTCCGTCAGTCCTCTAGAAAAACAGTCTCTAAGTGAAGACAGTGTGTCAAACATGCCAACATAGTGATAACCTCCATTTCATCAACATATACAAATCCTCACTACATGACATATGAGTCTGCACAGACATGGATGTAAACTGCAATGTGACTGGTCGGCAGTTTATTTCCTATTGTGGGAAAAACTTCTCTCACACAACTTAAACCTGCTAAATGTTGTCTGGAAGAATTAATGTACGGCTGTATGGCTTTAATCACAGCATGCTCTTGTTGTCAGCCTTTAGAGGAGTCATGCAGAGTTGCAGCTGAATTACTGATGTTTGTTTCTCAGCCTTTTAGCCAGGGTGGGTTCGGCTGCTCCCAGATGTACAGCAGCAGCTTTGGTGGAGGGTTCAGAGGACCGGGTGGACAGCCTATGGTCAACTACAGTCAGATGCCTCTGGGACCTTACGTCAGCGGTAAGGATCGACATTATTGTATCATTATTGTATCATAATTGACATGAAAACAGGTGTAGACTGGATTTAGCTTTGACAGACTATTAGAGCTGCAACGATTAATCAAGTAGTTTAATTAATCTCCAATTTATCTGAGTCATTTTTTAAGGAAAAGAAAGGTAAAAAAAAAATCTCTGATTCCAGCTTCTTACAGGTGAATATTTTCTGGATGTCTTTGTTTTGTTTTGCTTTTTTCCTCATCTGTGACAGTAATCTGAATATCTTTGGGTTGTGCTCAAGAGATTTTTCTGACATTTTATAGACCAAACAACTACTTGGTAAAATGATTGATAGATTATTTGACAATGAAAGTGATCATTAGTTGCAGCTCTACTAGGCATCAGATATTTCCCCAAAGATAAGAAGACATTTCCAGAAGTTGTACACAGAATTTGACATGTGTTTCAGTTCACAACAGACAATCAGTCAGTTTCTGTAATGGATGAGGTCAACTACTTTTCAAATGGTTTTGATGATGTTTGAATTGAAGGATAAATCTGGTTTATTACACCTTAGGTCTTGTTTTGATCATTTCTATTTGTAATAATTAGATTGTGTTTATCAAGTGAACTGCTGATCTATGGAGCGCAGCACCATCTGATACACTATCATCAGTTATCATATCAGTATCATGATGTCAGGCAAGAAGCATGAGCATTCAGACGATCGTACATGTTTTAAACCAACCCATCCCCCAGGTGAGCTGAACTTATTTGAGTAATAACTAAAATTCCTTTGTTTTCTCTTCCAAACCTGTCCTATCCGTCACTGCCGTCAGACCTACATCCTTATTCAGGTTTGACCTGTCTTACTATCCTTAGCTGTGTACATTACTAAAAGGGGACTTGGAGAGTGCAGAGCCGTGCCAAGGCCAAACACTGAAAAAGAATTTGTTTATCCAAACAAAATTGAACAAAATTTGCTTCAAAATGTATTGGGTTCTTCCTTGGCCCCACGCTACACCCTTCCACCAAGTTTCATGAAAATGTGGCCCGTAGTTTATCCTGTTATACAGCTGACACACAGAGCAACAAACTGGAACAAAAGCTTGAGGCGTTTTCACACTAAACAGTTCCTGGGACTCCCTGAGAGGAACTGGAGCTCCTGTGAGAACTACATACCTTCAATGGCTTATTTTCTGTTTGCATTTACACTGCTAATAGCAGTGTGACCTTTTGTAAGCCGGCCGGTGGTTGGTATAGCACCATCACTTTGGCTTTGACAAGCTAAAATCATTTAGTATTTCCACTGTTGCATATATGCTCAGTTAAGCCTGGACTTCACTATCGATCCATTTCTCCTGTTGTTCATGTTTTGTGTTGTCAGTTGTTTAACAAGGCTAATGGGTTTCTCAAAATGGCAGTCGCTGGTGCTGCACTGGCTCATGTTCATCCAATCAAGGCATACTTAGATCACTTAATGTTCCTTCTGTGCTGGGCGAGTAGCTTCTCTGAAATAGGAGCTAACAAAAGTATGTATTGATGTTATTATTTATTTCATTGATATTGATCCACAAATATTTCACTATCCACAAACATGTCTTCTCATATCCACAAAAAAAAATGCAAATCATGCTGCATTTTTGTAGATATGACTTCACACAACACAAAGATAAAAAGACATGTTTGTAGAAAGTGAAATATTTGTGGTTACAAATTATAAAGTCCAAATAAATTCCTTTAAAACAGCGAACTATGATTGTTCCTAGCTCTCATGGTGCAGACACAACACACAGTGGGGCACTTGGGACTATGAAAAGTTCCTCCTGTCTTAAAACACCTATTACTTTCTTGGTGGAGGTAATGAGGGTTTTCAGACATTTTGGGCACACTGAATTTCAGTTGTGTTTTTAATTCAATGTTGAAGTTACTGTGTTTGTTCTGTTTGAAAACCACTGAATCACATTTAACTAGTCCATTCCCATTGGTAGCTTTGTCACCTTCTACCTATGCCAATCCTCAATGCCTGTGTGCAGTTTCACATAGATTGACGACGTCAGTGAGTAGAAAAACGTGGGACAGACAGAATGACACACTGACAATTTCCGTGATTATGTACAGCGTACCATACCATGACTTAGTCACACCAAAAATTAAAAAACATAAAAACATTGGTCCACAGGGGGAGCCACAGCGATCGGTCGCATTTTAACCATTTTTAAGCATTTTTCTGTTGTTATAGCGCCACCCAGTTGCCAATTAGAGTTAAATTTCTCCGGCGTCCTGTTCTACATATCTACCAAGTTTAGTAAAAATCGATATGGCGGTTAGGCCTAGATAAGAAATTAGCTCTGTAGCGCCCCCATTTTGTTTGATGGGGTCAATAATGGAGGGGTCCCCTCAGATTATGTGTGGTCATATGCCTACAAAGTTGCGTGGTGGCCCATTCAAAGTTTGCAATTTCAATCGGTTGCTATAGCGCCCCCCTTTGGTCAATTGATGTAATATTGCTTCATTCGCATCCTCCCATGACCCTCTACCACTGTGTCACATTTCACATGCATTGACCAAGTCAGTGAGGAGAAAAAGGTGGAATACACACACACACACACACACACACACACACACACACACACACACACACACACACACACACACACACACGCACAGATTTCGTGATTTTCGTTATTATATAGTAAGATATGTCATGATGTCAAACACAGATATTTACACAGTTAAAATGAACAACTAAAATCTTTAATCTCTTTCCTCCTCAGTGTCCTCTAACGGCCCTCCACCCCCTTCAAGCCATCTGGACAAGAAGTCACTCGACTCCTTGAGAGACGTGGCGACCCCTGACCTCAAGTCAGGCAAACCTAGTGATGTCATCTGTATCGAGGACTAGGCCAGCTCTGCAAAACCGACCCGAGGGTCAGAAAACTCCCAGGGATGGAATCTGTAAGGATGACAGCTGCCCATCTCCTTCGCCACATCCTCCTCTTTCTCCTGCTCCTTCCTGACTTCAAATCTACAGAGTCAAGCTCTCTAAGGCGATTCACTTTTTGATTAATACAGATGTATCTATCTTAACAATTGCACTTTTATCTTTCGAGGATCCTATAGAAGTATTTCAGTAGATATTTTGCTTTTGTTGACCTGTGCTGGAGAGCTGAGGATAAGGAGGGAAAATGAAGCAGCTGTTCTGAAAGAGGATTTTTATTTTCCGCCCCGCGCTACGAGGGGAGACTCACGCAAGTCGACATGACTGAGTTTCCTGACGCTCTTGATTGCGGCTCATTCTAATCTTGGAATGTGTGTTTTGATCGCGCCAGACTCTACGTTTTCATCCTGCGTGCGCCCCGTTGCTTTTAACCATCTGCCTATTCACTGTACACTGTGACTGTGCCCCTCTGGAGCTTGTTCCCTGTGAGGAGGAGTTAAGGACGTCTTCAGTCATAGTCAGATAGGAGGTTGTTTTTCTGAGGGCCAATATTGTTACTTTAAATGAATATGTGTTTTGTCATTCATGTAGTAACCAGTGGATAAAGTATTGATTTGAAAGCATCAAAAACTATTATCATGTATGCAGTAGCTGGACACAGTCTGTCTGAATCCTCTAAAGACTGCCACCCGCTGGTCATCTGGAGAAAGTAATCTCCTCAAAACCTGCAGGTACACTCCACTGCAGCACCAGTAACCTCCGAGGGTTGGCTTCTTGTACTGTATATACTCAGAGACTGCTGTTTATTTTACCTCACATAGGTCTAATCATAGTGAAAATATGTATACATACATGGATGAAATCAGAAGCCTTGAGCCTTGCCATCGTATGTGAAGATCGAGCAGAGGAGAAAAAGCTGCAGGAGTGGCAAAAATGATTTTTAAACGCATTTCAGAGAAGACTGAGTATTTCTGTGTACGGTACAATATTTGTGATTCTTATTATATTTGAATGTTAGTAGTGGCTGTAGAGCTTAACCCTGGGGCCATGACCAGTGGGACTGCACTATAAACAGGAACTCATCTGGTCTACATCCACATACTGTACAGGGCTTTAATGTTCAGGCCTAACTGACAACAGAGTCCTGGAGTGGAGCGTGGCTATTTTACGTACATCCCAGGGACTTTCCCAGCTCCCTTTCATTGTTAGAACCGAATAAGAACATATGTGCTTCTGGCGCAGTGTCATTTTGAGTCTAGTATTTGTCGCAAAATGAGCTTTTGTTTGCTTCTCTTTATGTTGAGGTAAAATAAGACGTGTTTGGTCACTTGGTGCCATTAAAGAAGACGATCCAGTATGATTTGTTCATTTATGCAGTGTGTTTCCTGCACAGATGTGGAGACTGTCATTAGGGCTGGGCGACATGGAGACAAATATCACAATATTTTAACAGTATTGTAGGGTGGAGTATCGGCGCTTTCACTAAATATTTACACAATGTGATTTTTGATTAATAATAATCAGCAATTTGGATAAAATTACCAAGTGGTTATAGGCAAAAATAGAACAGTGAGAACAGTCGGACATCACTTTACTGTAATGCATCCTTTAAAGGTTCAGTGTGTAAGGATTAGGGGGATTTAGTGGCATCTAGTTGTGAGCGACCAGCTGAACCTTCTCCTGGTTAGAATTCCTTCAGTGTTCATTGTTCAGGAGGTTTTTACCAGGAGCCGAATTATCCACAGAGGTCTCTTCCTCTCCAAAACAAACAGACCAGGCGATTAACACAAGTGACAACACTGAATAAAGCAGTTTCACGTAACAAATCAGTGTTTCTCCGATGCTGTTTGGCTTGTCGTAGATGGGCCGCTAATGTATGCTCACTTGTTTTCTCTGATAACCTAAGATCCAGATGATCAGGTGATTTTAACCGGGAGCTGAATAATTGCACAGGTCTCTCCCTTTTCCAAAAAATGACCTGCAAAACTAAAACTGGCAGCTCACCCTGGCGATTTCCATAAACAAGTACCTGCTGACTGTGTAGTTATAAATGACCCATTCTAGCGGCACCAAGCACAGACGCAATGCATCACATAGGGGCAGAGAAGCTGTGTTTTTAACCTGCTCTGTATTTACAGTGTGTGGTCGCTGCCAGCCTCGTTGTGTGTGTGTGTTAAGTTTTGTCAAGTGCTAATGCAGTTGGTTACACAGGGTTTGGAAGCTATTTTAACCAGTGCCGCATTAATTACCTGGAGGTTTTGGATAATGGATGCATTGATTTCATTTATTTATAAGGACAATGCACATTAATCAACACCTCTGGAAATGTGCCAGTGTTAGTCAGCTGGCTATTTTTTAACTGCAGTCCTTTGGCAAGATCTTTTGAAACCAATAAAAGGATCAAATTCACAGGACAAAGACAGCGTGAAGACATAAAGACGGCAGTAACAACAGCAAACAGAAACTGTCAAGACAGAGCAGAAGCCATGCAAAGCTATGTGGAATGTAAAAACACACACAACGTTGCTCTGATGCTTCACATTGCCTCTGAGGTGCTCTGCTACATGCTGCAGCACGTCGCCTCACAACCATGTCTCATGTATTTAGGCCAAGAGGTAACTAAAACAGGTGGTTATACACTAAAGTAAACATGCTTATTATATTCCATTTCTGCCAGTATCTCCCCCTGAATCCGACACACCTGACCTTTAAAACCGGGAAAACACAACACTTACGATATATCTAGTCTCCTACTATGGATGTATTGCCCAGCCCTAATTGTCACGAGTAGTGTTACAGTCTGAACACACATCTGCAGGAATATTTTCTGTGCATCAGCTTCTACAGTAAGGACCAATGTTGCACAGCGTTACTCTTTAGATAACGTCTTCACTTCCAGTCAGTTCTGTTTGGGCTCTTTTTTAGAGTGTACGTTGTTGCCTATTGCTTTACCTGGTGTGAAGACACATTAGCATGGTATACCTACATATCTTGTCCATTCCATCTATGATGTGCTGAAGTGGCCGTCCACATAAGTAAGACGATATTTTATAAATTCAAGCTTACTATATTTCCTTTTCTACGAAGGCGTTGCTCGAATGTTTGGACTCAAAGTGCAAATTGTTATTGACATATTTATCTTTTCTTTTTTCCAAAGACCAGTGGCATTACCTGTTTGTATTATTATAGCCATTGACAGCACTTATTTGACTTTGTTGGGCTGACGATTGTGATTGGACTCATCTAAACTGAAGAGTGTTGTACAGAGTTGGCGAGTGTATTTTCTTACTCTCCTTTTGCAACTTCAAATGGTTGTCCTGAGGTGCTCTCTTCTGCCCCACCCCCCTTCTCACACAGATTGTGTTACCGCGACCCCGCCCTCTCCCATCAGACAACATGCTTTAACTCAACAACTAAAAAAATTCAGTTTCAGCACATTATCGGACTGATTTTTTAAAGCACCACGAAATGAACCTTGAAGTGCATCATATCAGCTTTTTGCGCTCTTCTTTGTTAGTGTTTATCAGTGCCGTTTTCTTCGTTGTGTTTCTGTTCATGCCATCGACTACTTGACCATGACATGTATTAGGTTGCTTGACAGATAGAACCTCAGAAACATGTAAATACTTGAAAGATTTTTTCAGAGATAAGTCCATCTCGTACAGATTTATGTATCAAACTGAAAAAAAAAAAAGATGAATGTCTGCTGGATGGTGTTGCCATAGAACTGCAGAGTGCACCGTATGTGCTCATTAATCAAAAATCATGTCCTTTTTGCCCTCTGGAGTGACGACCACGAGATGACGTCAAAAACACGATACTCCAATGAAATGCAATCAAACTGAAGTCGGTATGAATGTAATGTCTGTTAGAAAAAAAAGGCTTCAGTCTAATATTATAAATATGTTAACAATGTATGTACATGCTTATTAACATGGCTTCAAAAGCTACCAAAAGACCCTGATAAAAGGCACCTTTGTTGCAGTGAATGCACAGCATGTGAAGCGTTTGATATGACGGTTCACTTTGGGGAGGCGGTAGTGTATCTAGCATTTACAGACAATGAGCTCCAAGCAGTGTTATGGTTCTGATATTTGTGCTGTATAGCAATTGAATGAACAAGTGAATTGTCATCTTTTTATTTGTATTCTGTGTATTTGTTCAATGTGTTTTAATAAATCTTCTGGACAACAGTAACACTGTGTGATTGTTCCCTCGCAGACGAGTGAAGGAGCGTGAATGAATAACTGTGCTGAGTCGAGGAGGACTTCAGATTCAATTAAGGCAATTGACCACCTTGACTTGACCTTACACATTACCTTGTGTTCGCTGTGCGGCATCACAATCTGCATGAGCCAGCAGTGCTGTAAATGTGATTAGAGGCAGGAATAGAAACACTGGTGCAGTCAGTGAGGGACCGAAGACAGAAGCCATTCACAAAGGACACAAACTAGTTCAAAGACAGTTGAAAAGAAAACACTGAGATCATGAATTAAAGTTACCAAACCAGTCAGATGACGTGCTTCTGGACCTCCAGCATGCACTGGGTTTGGTTTGGGCGGTCAGGATGAAAGTCAGAACCTCCAAATCTGAGGCCATGGTTCTCCACTGGAAAATGGTGGATTGCCCCCTCTGGACTGGGAGAGAGTTACTGCCTCAAGCGACGGAGTTCAAGTATCTCAGAGTCGAAAGGGGTCAGTTGAGGTGGTTCAGGCATCTGATCAGGATGCCTCATGGGCCCCTTCCCGTTGGAAATGGATGGATGGATGAAAGTTTGAGAAACTCTCGAACTCATTCCTGATCATACGACCACACTGACACCATTTGTATGAGATATGCCAAATTAGCCAAATCCTGTACAGCAGATTTCATGTCCTGATGTCCCCAATGTTCAGACCCCACTTTATCTTTCTGCAGCTGCCCTTACAAAATATGTAGTGTTGCATTAAGTATTCATACAACTGGCACAAATAACACTGCACCTCGAACTTTGACCCTCTTTCTTAATGATATCACTGACAGTTACCTTGGAGACGGTGACGACCCATCCGCTCCACTAGGTGTGCCTGTTATCCTGGCTGTACTTTCTGTTACAGGATGTGGGTCAAGGCAGAGGGTCGTCATTTTCCTCACGAGCCACACCGATATAAAGCTCACCACCTTCCAGCAGACTTCCCTCCCTCCCTCTTCCTTCACGGCACAGCTGCTCTTCTTTCGCTTTCTCTACAGGCAGTAATAACTGCATACATTGTAGACTCTGACACATTCACAGCGCCTCATCAGAAGTTGTTATTTTAAGTAACAGATTAAACACAGCTAACAAAATGAGAATTCTCATATCACGAGGACAGATAATTTACTTGTGTACACCTGCCACTACACCACTAGTCACCATCACTTGACATCTGTCACTGCAGCTTCTGTTAGCTGTTAGCTGAGCTGTCATCTGTCTGCAACTCGGTCAATGTGACGTATCTTCCACTGCACAGACGATCAGAATAGCCAGGAAAGCATGCTGGCTTTCATCCTGCAAAACGCGACTGGATGTAATAACAATAATAATAAACTTTATTCATATAGCACCTTTCAAAACACAGTTATAAAGTGCTGTACAACAAAACTAAACACAATTTAAACACAAGAAGAATAAAACAAATAACATGTCATGTAGTAAAAGATAAAAATAAGGATATCAAGATAATAAAAGGTCATCAAAATCAGTAAAATAAAGTCTCAGCTCAGATAAAGTCAGGATATGCTTTACGATAAAAGTATGACTTAAATGAAGCCAGTGACTCAGACAGCCTTATATCCTGAAGGACATCCTGGTATTTTTTGGCATGCTATATTTGGCATACTAAATCTTTTTCCGCGATACTAAATGGTACAGTCGTATGGAAACTCATATATCTTAACATGTTTTGTAATATGTTTCTGTTATGGCACTGCTGTGTTTCCCCTCCCTGTGTTCCTGTCTGTCTTCCTCCCCCTGTTTAGTTTTGTCCGTGTGCTGGCGTGGGCAGGGTCCCCCTCCCTGCTTTCCCTGGGCCCTGGCTCTGCTCATTATACTCACCAGTCTGCCATCAGCTCATCAACCACACCTGCCTCATCAGCTCAGCAGCATGCAGCGCTTCTACTCCGGCTCTTCAACAGTGGATCATCAGCTTCATGTGCACACCACGCCAGCTTCATCTCAGCCTGTGACAATAAACCTTTTCATCATCTCCACCCTGTGTCCCACGCTTGAGCTTCATGTTTTTTTATGTTTTATCTTCAAGTCTTTGTATTGTGTTTTACCTGGCTGCGAGACAAATTTCCTCCTGGACACATTCAAATTAAAGTTGAAAACTGAAGGTCATACTGTTGACAATTGTCCTGGCAACAATCGCAGGAATAAACAACTAGTTTTTAGGCCAAGGTGTGGCCCAGAGAAATAAACCAAACCCAAACTAAAAGGGTATTTAAGGAGACAAACAGAACATTTTTCCAACCCCAGCATCTTTTAGGGAGCGGCGGATAATTTCTCTGCTTTAATTACTATTTTAACATCAGTAAAACTCGCAATTTAAGATAATACAATCCTTTCATTATATTTCTTTTCAAGTTGGATGCCAGAGTGCTTACTTAATGTTTTTCGGTCTCGTATAGGCTCATTTACAAACTGATAAAACTGCACATGAACACAGTTTACACAGTCGACAAAAAGATGACAGCATGGAGCCTGCACTGCATTTAGCAGATTCATTCCATATTCTTTGGTTTCATTCATTATACTCAGACTTTTATTCCACGGCTTCAGAGTTCTTAATATTCTCACAGATTATTTCATGAACAACAGGATATAATATATATAATAGGCCTACTGGGCACAGGTCCAGGATCCTAAAGTGTCAGGATGTCCTGGTGTTTCCCTGCAAGATGTCAGTCAAATTAACACATACAAACCAGGAAGAGACATGAAATGACCACAAAGAGACACAAAGAGATCCAAAGAGACACAAAAAATACTTCAAAAAGACACAAAATAACTACAAACAGGACTGAAACAACCACACAGAGACACAAAATGACCAAAAAGACACAAAGTTGTTTCAAAGACACATAAAATTAATTACAACAGGCGGACAAACCACCACAAAGAGCCAAAAAAGATGCACAATTTCTTCAGGGACACAAATTGACCCCAAAACACATGAAATGTTGTCAAAGAAACACAAAATAACAACAAAAAGGGGCTTAACAACTACAAAGAGACACAAAATGACTAAATAGAGACACAAAATTACTTCTAAGAGACACAAAATAACCACAAGAAGGGGCAGAATAACCAGAAAAAGACACAAAAAGGCCAAAAAGACACACAAAATTTCTTCAGGGACACAAAATGACCCCAAAAGACACAAAATTATTTCAAATAAACACAAAAAATATCTACAAAAAAGGGACAAAACAACACAAAATTACCAAAAAGAGGCACAAAGTTCCTTCAAAGAGACACAAAAAAACCACAAGAAGGGGCAAAACAACTATAAAGAGACACAAAATGAACAAAAAGAGACACAAAGTAACTATAAGAAGGGGCAAGAAAAACACAGAGACATAAAAAGGCCAAAAATTTAATTGGGGACACAAAATGACCCTGAAAGACACAAAATAATTTTAAAGAAACACAAAATAACAACAAAAAAATGGGAGAAACAACCGCAGAGAGACAAAAGAAGGCAAACAAGACACAACAATTTTCCAAAAAGACAAAAAAATAGGTAAAAACACCACAAAGTCTGTGTGTATTGCTTCTATGTGAGAGAAGTGGCAGCATTTTCGTACATGCTGACAACAATCATTTTCAGTAAAGCTACTTTTTAAATAGAAAATATGTTTCATGTTAATTGTTATATTGCATGAGCAAAGTCTCATTTTACCTTTGAACATTTTATTGAATGTATCACATGTATTGCTCCAGTTCATTTGGCTGCTGCCTTCAGTTCTCCTGTGTCAGTTACCACCTTGTCTTTTTAAATCTCAGCCATTAGAGAGAAATTCACACAGCTGACTCCAGTTCAGTGTGAACTTCAGTCTCACACGGAAGTACTCTGAGATAGCAGTGCCCCTAATTCCCTTTGTCCAGCCCACTTGTACGCAAAAACTCCCCTGATTGGTACACACACAGCCCCCTAGGCTTTTCATTGGCCACGTGCTTGACTTTGTCACTCTCCCATTGGCTGGTTGAGTCTGAGAGCCCTCACCCTGCTTTGTGCTGCTGTCTGGGCAGCAGCAGGGGTCTGGAGAGTGGGAGGAGGGAGGAAAACCAAAGAAAGGACAGAATGAGAGACTGGAGGGGCTGAGTGGGGGAAAGGACCCATCTGAAAAAGAGAGGGACAGAGAGGGGAGATAGAGGGAGGAACACAACGAGGCAGAGGGAGAGGGGAGGGAGCACAGAGGGTTACCTCATCTTGAGCTGCTCGTGCACACGGTGCAGGGGAGAAGTTGTGGGAAAGTAAACAGCACAGGAGAATTCCAATCTGTTCTCAGCCACTTGCAGCCCTCGCAGGAGACCATAAAGATGACTGTGCTGGACCCGGCAGTGTGGTAAAAACTGAGTGTATGGGAGGTTACCGGGATTAAAGGGTCACCAGGGAGTGCCTGAAGCTTCTCGGAGGACACACTGCTGAAGATAAGGAGGTGAGAGGCGTCTATTTGTTGTCCTCTAAACACTTTCCCCCTTTCCTCCCTTCATTCTCCTCTGTCTCCCTCCTCACTCTCAGCATGGTTAGCATGTTGCAAAGACAGCAGCTTTGTCCAAAGGGGGCCATTGATGGAGTGGAGCTGGGGGTGGGTGTGCTGGTTTGTGCCTCTCTCAGTCCGACAGCTATATAGGAGCAGCTGAGAGGACAGGGGGAACATGGAGGAGGAGAGGATGGGAATGGCAGATACCCGTGTGGCCCTTTGGCAGAGTACACACCATCATGGACGATTAAACCTGAGCCTGCCTCAGAGAGCCGGCAGGGCTGCGGAGCGTGAGGCCTTGTTATGATAGCAGCAGTTCTCTGAGACAGACACCAGGAAGGATGAGTGAGAGATTGGCGGCACGTCCCAGACCCACACCTCTGGCCCGGCTGTTTTTCAGCAGCACTGCACAGCTCCTCCACAGCCTCAGGCTATATAAAGAGATCCCCTGGCCCGGGCCAGGCCTTAACCATTCCAGTTTGACGGTTGCTTCCCGGAGTACAATAGCCCCTCCCAGGATGGATTTCACGCTGCCTCAATGCTCTGAACAGAATAGAGAGGGGAGACAGGGAGGAGAGGGGTGAGGAGGGGTGCTAAGGGACCTCTGACCAAAGTAATTTGCATTTTGAGCTCGGGCACTGTTTCTGCCCCACTTGCCGGATGTCCAAGTGCCTTTTTTTCTTTCGAGACACTCCATGGACTCACTGTATCAGATTTTTTTCTTCTTAGTCACAGTCCAGCACTTCCAACAGACATTAACAATCCGTGCATGCATGGCCTGAAGCTACCACAAAGACCTCACTATCAATGGGAACCCTTTCCCCTTTTGCTACACATTCACCCATGAAAACTCGCACTCACGCATATGTACACATGGAAAGGCCTTGGTGCTCAAGTATACAATCAGTCATTTGATAGTGGTGACACGCCTGCCAAATGTTTCAAGGTGTACTGGATTACACACTGACTACATCCCTTTGTGAGTGTCAGATAATTAACTTAGAGGAAGAATTCAGGTTTGTTTGTTGAGGCTAACCTGCAGTTTTTTGTTGTCACATTCGCATCACGTCGCCCAGACTTTTTTATTTCCTGTTAAGGTCCAGACACACCAAACTAGATCAAGGAACTAGTGGTGACAAAGGCTGACCGCCTCACATTGTCTGCAAATTAGCCAGAGAGTTGCACTTAAACACACCGCAAAGACTACAGCTAGCGGCCAACTAGCATGTACGTGACTTGTACAGACCCAGACACACCAAACCAATATCAATGAACTAGTGGTGACAAAGGCTGACTGCCTCAAGTCACCTATGTCTCAGCCAAAAAGTTACACTTGGGCACAGCGTAAAGATGACAGCCAACAGCCAACTAGCTTGTACGTTTGGCACCTTTTTTGGACAAAAGACTTTAACTAGTACCGGCCCAGACACACCAAAAAGACATCAAAGAACTTGTGGCGACGAAGGCTAACTGCCTCATGTCACCTGCTTCTCAGCCAAAAAGTTGCCCCTGACCATCTGCACCTCTTTTGAATCAAAGAAAGGCCCAGGTACTCCAAACCAACTGTAAAGAACTTGTGGTGACGATGACTGACTCTTGTGTCGCCTCACGTTGCCTGTGTTTCAGCCGTAAAGTATTTGAAGACATGACAAAGACTAGAGCCGACGGCCTGCTAGCACGTATGTTATGATCTTGCAGCGATAGTTTGTATTTGTCTTTCAAAAAGGGAAACCAGAAGACCAACAGGACGGAATCAAGAAGGCTAGTTAGCCAGTTAGCACATTAATATCACAACCCAATGCTGAAAGAACAAAGGATGCTTCAAAGGCCCAACGGCTAAAAACATAATCTTACAAGTTTGTTATGATCTCATGCTGTCTTGACTTCTCTTCATGCGGAACTGCCAGTCAGAGTGATTTAATTCAGACGGGCTCCCACAGTGATTGAACATGCTGAATCGGCCAAAAAAAGCCGTCAAGGGCCGACAAGTTGCCAACAGTGTGGGACATACCACCAAAACTAGGGTGACAGATGCTCACAGACAGCCGAGACCATCAGCTTGGTGTGTCAGGACCCTTAACTCTTCTCGACTTCGCTGGTGTGAAGAGTAACTCATCATCATCACCTAATATGTTAAACACAAGCTTACATTGAACTCTGGGTAACTGGCCGATATGAAAAACATTCTCTGGAACTTCTGAATAATGACTGAACTCTTTGATTCGGGAGTATATTTTCATATGTTGGTGATATCTGCTTTGACTGGCACATCAGAAGAGCAGCCAAACTCTTTTGCACTGATGACAGTGAAAGCAGGCCGTTCCCTACCTGAGGCTGTACAATAGCTAACATCAGACAAACACAGTGAATGACGCCAAAGGGAACAACTGACTGTGATACAAGAGTTGGGTCACTGCACCTGCCACATACTGAATTGTCAGAGACGGTTTGCATCAGATATTTTTGATCTGCATTTGTGTAGTTCATATAACTAGCATTTTGTACCCTGTGTTGTGTCCCAGTTGTTGAACAGATTGTGATGCTGTTGTCTAGGAGCAAGATCGGGCTGAATTTGAGAGGAGATAGTTTATGTTTCTCAGCACTCAAAGGAAACTTCATCTTAAAGCTTTGACTATAAATCAGAAACAGAATGATCTCTTGAATTTGGACTCTTTTATCCTAGTCTTTGCTATTTCTCAGATAAACAAGAAGCTAATTTATCACACAGGGTCATCACACAAACTAAAATCAATACTCTAAAAGTGACTTTCTGCTAAATATCTTAGTAGGGTTGAGTGTCACAGTTCTTGAGCAAACACTGTAAGGCCGTCTGTTACAAAGGTGAAGTATGACAGATTGGTAATAAATTTGTTTGTTGGCCAGCATATGTAAGGATACTATTAAAAAAGCATCATCTGTGTCCTAGAATATCTGAAAGAGGTAATCCTCCACATAAAGGTGGCTTCATGCGCACCGGGGATAACTAAGCCTGTGGGCACAGTTTCATTACAGCTCTTCTGTGGCTCTGGAGAAACTGTGTACAGTCTGAGACTCTCTCAAAATAACCATGATGACATGTCAGTTTCAGATTGGAACCTGGAAGTGAGGAGTTTGAAAGGCGTGGTCATGTGCCAGGCATGGAGGGTTTAACTGTTTGTTGCAGTAGGGCAGGTTGTTTTTTTTTTGTTTTTTTTAATATAAAGACTGACAATGTGGGCTCCTAAGACAAAACTGAGACACTGGTGACCCCCTCAACCTCCCTCTCATCTGCATCCTACTGTGAGCTACAACTTGATTTGTTTTTCAGCCTTTTGTTTTTTACATGTTGGCAAGCATGCCACAGTATCAGTTCCTCTTTGCAATATATCCACGGATGCACAGATAACTATTACTGCTTTACTTTGATACTGAAGGAAACTTAAAAATATGGTGATTCTCAGGCAAGTTCTTGAGTAATAAAAAGCGTCTTTTCATCATTTCTAAATGATGCATATCTGAGAGAATAGCCTCATAAAGCTAAGGTACTGAGAATCTACAAAAAACTGTACATTTCTGTTTGACTGAGTTATGACTCACAGAAGAAATGAGAGTTTTGACAATAATTGTGTCAATCTAAGCATTTTAAAGGAGACTTTACCAGTGGTTCCCAACTGGTGGGTTGTGGTCCAAAATTGGGTTGCGGGTCCAATCAGAATGGACCAAAAGTGACTCACAAACGTGTCATTTGTATAAACACACTTTATTTTTAAATGCAGCAAATTTCTGATGCAGAGCTTTTATTTTGAAGTGCAGTTTCCTGCTGTAAAGTGAGTGACTAACGGACTGCTACTTGACAGAGACAGCAAACTAGTTCCAAGACATGGCTATACCCAAGTATGACACTAGATTGATCAACAAACACCTTTTTTCTATGGAAAGATATTGTGGGGTAATGGTGTCCTGAGCACAGAAGGAAGTGTGTGTTGTAATCCATGCTTCTCTGTTTGTGTACAACATGTGTACAACAAGCTGGCTAAATGACACAGCCGTGCTCTGCTGTCCTACAGTGTACAGCTGACATCAAGACGCTATTATCGAGGAAGCGCTGCGCCCACCCCCAGTTAACATTGTTAGCTCTGATGTTCTGGTATCAGGTATTTCCACTAGTCGGCGCTGTTCAGGATGCTGGTAGTTCTTGTGTAATGGTGTGTAATGGCTGACTAATCTGCGTTTGGACTCCCTTCTCACACACCCACGTTGCTTACACTGTTGTTGGCACTGTTTGCACCGTTAGCACCGTTAGCTGCTAGCCATGTCCATGTTGAGAGCCATGTGCAAACAACCTTTGAATCATATGTTCTGAACATCGTACACAGCTCCTTTAAAGCAGTGGTTCCCAACTGCTGGGTCGTGGTCCAAAAATGGGTTGTGGGCCCATTCTGAATGGACTGCAAGTGACACGCAAATGTGTGAGATTTGTCAAAAAGAAAGTACAGTGAACTCTGCCACAGAGCTTTCATTTTGAAGTGCCATTTCCTGCTGTAGACTGACTGACTGATAGACAGCTACTTTACAGAGACAGCGAACTAGCTTGACAGTATGACCAAACAGAAGTATGATGCTTATTGTATTAAACTGTGACTAAGGAGTGATCTGCACCCCGAGGCTGGACCAGTTGGGAACCAATGCTTTAAGGAACTGACGCTTCACCTGCTGAGCAGGTTGAGAAGTGGGCCACAACAGTGGGCTAACCACGACCTTTTAAGAACGTCAGGATTCAGCCGTCCCTTTGACCTCTCTTTGCTTCACGCTGCTCCCTCTGCACCACCCTCACACTTTGAAAACCTCTGCATTGGAGGTGCAGTACGATCAATTGTTTGTGAAACTTGACCCACACCAGGAACCAAAAGTCAGGATATCTCGGTGTCTATTGCGATGACTATGCTCATTCCTTTTTTCAGTCTGTCTCTTGTGAGTTCCTAAACTTCATGAAAGTGCAAGTCTAAATTGCTAGGGTACAAAAGACAGAGACAAAAGATGAAATGGTGGCTGCACTTATCTAACATTGGAATACAAGACATCAATCAAGAATCAAGACACCCTTGAGCAGTGCTGGAATATAACTTAATACACTTATTCAAATACTGCACATATTTGAGGTAGGCCTGTTTGTACTTTACTGAAGCATTTCCATTTTCTGCTACCTAATACTTGTACTCCACTACATCTCGGAGAGAAATTTTGTACTCACTTTACTACGTTTATCTTATAACTTCAGTTACTCGTTACAGCAACAGTGGTGCAGTGGTTAGCTTTATCACCTCACAGCAAGAGGGTTCCTGGTTCAAACTCACGGTGTGGGGTTCGAGCTCCTGGGTGGGGGAGCCCCTCTGTGTGGAGTTTGCATGTTCTCCCTGTGTTAGCGTGGGTTTTCTCCGTACTCTTGCTTCCTCCCACAGTCCAAAGACATGCAGGTGAACTGGTGAATCTCAATTGTGAGCATGAGAATGTGAGCGTGAATGATTGTCTGTCTCTATGTGTTGTTGTCTGGCGACCTGTCCAGGGTGTACCCCACCTCGCGCCCAAGGTCAGCAGGGATAGGCTCCAGCCCATTAAACAGATGTGTAATTTGATAAGTAATAATCAGGGCAGAGAACTTAAAGAAATAGGGGTCTAGATGATCCTCCCCAGTTGCTTTCCTGCAATCAATAGTTTGCAGCGCTTCCTTAACAACATATGAAGTGACAGTCTGAAGGGTGAACTGAGAGGTACGATATGAAGGGAGCACGTGATCCTGAGGGTTATTATCAAGAGAGTAATCTGAGTAAACCATATCAAACTAATTTCCATGTCAGTGATAGTATAATGATAGTTTTTTTGGTAACAATTCTGGAGGTTGATTGTTCCCATTTCGAACTTCTAACACAGGCTACAGAACAGTGGTCCCTGAAGCCAAGTGCAAGAACTCCAGAAGCCGTAATTTTGAGAGAATAAAATCAATGAGTGTTGATTTTGAAGGGTCCTTCAGATTGGGTCTGTTCCGTTCCTCAATGAGCTGTGACAGATTGAGTTTATCACATATTTCCTTTAAAGTAGTTGAGTCGTTGGAATTTAGGTTAAAATCACCTAAAACTAGCATCTCTGACTGACTGCACTGAACAACAAGGTCTGCTTATTTATTAACAGCACCAGAAACAGATGAGGATGGTTTATAAACACCCACCACATTAATTGCATTGTTGCTTGATTAATGTACCTTCAGAGCAATAAGTTCAAAGGAATGAGGAATTGTGACAGCATTTAAAACTGTAACGGACAGACATGACTTCACAAACACAGCCACACCACCCCACCACTTCCCACTCTATTCATTACTATGTATACTCTGTTTAAGCCAGGTCTCTGTCAAAACTAGGGTGTCGGGGTCCGTCTGTGATATGAGAATTTCTATCTGATCCAGTTTAAACTGATTACACAGACTTCTGATGTTTAGATGCATTAACCCCAGGCCATTTTTGGATCTGAACGTGTGTGCGTTCAGTGATATTTGCCCAGCATGACAGGAGGGCCTACTTGCACATGGCAACCTAGAGCTTGTTTGAGGTGTGGGGTTAATGGTGATTCAATTTCTGGGTTATAAAAGCGTGTACAGGAGTTAGAGCGGTGGTGTTTACGAGGGCCATTAGTAATCAGAACAGGGATGTTAAACACAGGGTCAGAGGGTGAGAGTGGAGGATGAAGTGTGTTGTGAGGTCATGGAGTAAAAGTGTTACAGGAGTGTTCTCTACTCTAAAATGGGTCATTCTGCAAAATAATTACTTTTACTATTGGTTCTTTATGTATACTTGTACTTTTGTATTTAAAGATTTTCAACAATGGACCTTTACTTGTAACAGAGTATTTCTACTCTGTAATATTACTATTTTCACTCAAGTAGAATAACAGTACTTTTTTCACCTCTGCCTTTGACTACCTCATGACCTCATGATTTGACTGGCTGTGAGGAGGAACTGCAGCACTTACTAAACTTATCCTCTCCTACATACTGTAAGTTTCTGTCTCAGCCCTCAGCCAGTGATGGATTCATCAGATAATCATAGCTTTAGTTTTGCATAATGGAAGTTTTGCATGGAGAAAAGGAGAGACTGAGTCACATTGGGTTTTGAAATCCAGAAACATTCACACTTAAAGGTAATTACTGAGTCATTGGCGTTGGTCAGTAACCCAGTCAAACCTCTGCAAATAAAAGCAGTTTTTTAAATCAGTTTTAATAGTACTTTTCTTGATAAACTGAGGTACCGGTTTGTAAAGTGCTCCCTCTAGTGATATGCAGAGGAACCTCCCATTTATTTAAAAGAAAATCAATACATTTATTAAATATATGCTATCAAAATACGACAACATTTTGTTATCCTGTTCATGATACATATTTTAGTGCACTGTTTGGCTGTAATATGAGAATTTGTGGACAAGAAGCAGGTACCACGTGGTAAAACTAGGCAGTGCTGATTAAATATGAAGCAAATCTGTTAAAGTGTTGCTTATTTAATACCAAAAATGTTTTCAGAAAACACATTTTAGCTTACTGTTCAACTGTAATTTGAGATTGTTTTCAACCAGCTCGCCGTATTGTTTCCCCGTGCCAACACCATGGATGTATTAAGAGACCTGGATACAAGTCAGGGTAAAGGTGGAACCCTGTCCATTCCTATGACAGTTGCTCAGTGGTGCATAAAGCCAAAAAAGCTCTATTTTGTGGTACGAAATTCCCCGGATGATCAGTGCTTCTTCTGCATCATGGGGCCCATAGCAGGCGCTTTTGAGACTTCCGCTGGCCAAGCCTGCGACTTCAGGTTTAATGTTCCACTAACTTGGATGGGGATGAAATGATTTAAACTTGCTGCTCCTCCAGACTTTTCAAATTAATTAAATCCTAAGAGTGGAACGAGTCATTTTGTGGGTGTTGTGAGGCGCTAAATAATTCATCCACAGATTTACAGACGTTTCTTTCCCAATGTAAGTCAATGGGAAAAAGTATTTTTGGGCCCCATGGCATCACATGTTGGACCTGGGAGTTGCAGTGCCACTGTTTGTCCACTAGGAAAATTGGCTTCAAAGCCCGGCACACTTCCTTTTGGGCCTGGCTAAAACAGGGACGCTTGCATTACATCACCAATAAGTGGTAGAGTTTATTTGTCTGGCGTGGCACAGTGCATTCTGGTAGTTTAGGCTTTCTACCTCTTGAGCAAAAGCATATGCCAGAGCCTTTCTTCTCTTCTTTTCTCTGGTCATGTATCACCAATTTTAAAAGTATTCGTGTCTTTCTATTACATAGACACCCCAGTTTTATGAAAAGACAAATCTCTCCAGCAGGGACGTACTTCTTTAAGCAGTGCCAGTGACGTCTCCACAGCACCTAATAAGGGGGTGGCCTTTGCAGTGAGGCTGTGACTGACAACAGTAAAAAATAAATAACCTTCCGATTAAAAATAAACCTGCTTCATGCATAAACTGACTGCAGCTGAATAGGGTAGGCCTGTGCTACTTTTTATTAATGTACGTAGTGATGGCACTTGAGAGCATAACATTTTACGAGCTGGTATGCGCTGTAAAAAGTTTGAAAAACACTGAACTGGAGCATTGTCAGGTTAACACATTCAGGACATTCTTATCTCTGCTCAGTGTTTGTACATTACAGCAGACATGAATCCAGCATTGTGCTGTGAGCACAAATGCCAGCTGGGAGGTGGAGGTTACTCCCACTGTGTCCTTGACTAATGTGACACCATCAGCACATCACTGCTGTTGTAGACTGACATTACTGGAGCTGCTTTCTACAGCAGAGGGCATCTGAAGGCCAGACTGGCTCCTGAATGAATAATATGTCCCTGAACATCTTAACCGTGGCAACATGATGGCAGACCTGAGGGAAGAGTATCTCAAATATGCATAGATAACCTTCTAATCATGTTGTGTTTACAGTGAGATATGATGTGCCTTTGGCAGGCAGTCGTCAGAAATTCATTTAAAGTGAAATTTAAAATATTCATAACATTCATAATATATAATGCAATAGACTTGGCCTCTTCTGTGTTCTAAAAATCTTTGGAAGGGCAATGTTATGTTTAAGGGAACCCATGAAATCCACAAATGTCTGTGAACAGCCTCCCACTCAGATTGTTATGCCTTTTGACAGGCAAAGAAAGATATATTCCGTCTGTTCTCAAGGAGCTGTTTGCAGTTCCTAAATTGGCCGAGTCACATTCGTATCTCTTGATAGGAAGTCCTCGGGGATGCTGGAGAACGAAACAGCGCCAGAGGCAGAAACGTCTCTGCCTGGCACTGTTTGTTGTTGTTGGTGGTCGGCTGGTCTCTCATTGTCTGTGTCTGAGTGTTTGTGTGCCATTTTTTGTTAAGGAAAAGCCTTAAGCAGCGGTGCTCTCACTGACTTTCTGTTAGATATCCCAATGCTGTTTATTCAGTCGTCACCAGCTGCTGCTCTCTTCCATTGTCTATTGATATACCCGACTGCCACTGACCAATGGCTGTGAGGTTTGTCTGTAGTTGCTCAAACATAGCACTCTGTAAATCAGTGGCTAGAACTAAATATGCAGCTCAGCAGATCTGCAAAACCCTGACAGAAAGCTCTGAATACAGTTACTGGTTAGGCACCTCTTTTTTTCTTTCTTTTGTTTTGAAACCTTGTGATTTCATTTCATTTTTAAAAGCAGATTACATACCCTCACTGCTTTATGAAATGAAGTACAGCACAAAAGGGAACTGAGATTAAATCAGGCAACATAAATCAGATGCCAAGTGCACACAAGATCCAAGTGAGTAATCAAAGATTGCACAATTTGAATGGAAAGGACGTGAAGGGAAAAATACCACAAAATGATAAAAACCAACACCACTTAATATGCAAATACAAGAACTGCTACGTTTAAAACAACACATACGGTAATGATGCTTGCCATTTTCAATCAGAAGGTACACGTGTGCACGTGTGACCTGGCGTACCACCGATCGCCCATGAAAGTGTACACATACCTCACTTTCCTTTATTCACATACAACATCCCTCCACTCATTAGCACATTTGGTGCACAGCGGGAGAGTGTTCAGAGCTCTATGTAGGTCAGGGACAGGGTGTGTAGGAGTTGGTTTCATCTCTATTCTGTGATGTATCTTATTTTCCCCTCAAGAATAGCTTTCACACAGCTCCACTCCCGGGGCTCTTTATTTTTCTAAGCTGCAGTGTGTTTGATGGCTTGTCCAAATGCCTTCCCTCAAAGACGTTTGCTCAGAATACCTGTCATTTTCATTCTGCGGAGGGTTATTTTAAGTGGAAAAACTTTCGGGCTCCAGTTCTGTATTAGTTTTATCAAGCTCAACTTTTATTCAAGGCACCGGCTGTCTTGTTGATTGTAATAATGTGAAAATATCAATTATGTCTCTGAGATATCTGGGTGTTTCTTATGCTCGTGTAATCCAATTCAGTCTGGTGAACAATCGAGAGTGATTGCTCAGTCAGCATGGCTTTCATCTGTGGGAGCACAGTAGCAATATCTTTCAATAAAATCTTTCAATAGAATCATACCCTGATGGTTTCTATGATGTTCTTTCAAAGAAGATGCTGCTTTGTGGGTTTGGCAGCACCGTACCTTCCTGACAGTTTGCTGTGGTATATGGTATATGATGGTTTTGATCGGCAAGTTTGCTATGTTCCGCAAAATCTCTTAGCTTAAACAATATAAGTGGTAAGTTGGGAGAACGGGATAGACTGAGTCACATTGGGTTTTGAAATCTAGAAACACTGACACATAAAGGTATAACTGAGTCACTGGCATCGGTCAGTAACCCAGTCAGATCTCTGCACATAGAAGCAGTCATCTTTTATAAATTACCTTTAACCGTTTATAAGCTTAAAATTTAAATGCAACCATATGTTCTATGTTCATATGGCAATGTAAACCGTAAATTTTCACACTATGGTAAACCTTGAAACCAGTATATTGCCACAACTCTACTCATTGTAAAATATACTTAACTAAAACTAATGTTCCAGCAATCACCAGCTCTGGTTTGGGATGGTTCTTATTTCTTGAGGTGGGGTTGTATGGGCTACTTATCCATAGTTACTGTATCACATACAGTAAATGTCTGTCGGCATGCTCCCAGTTTGGAGAAGCAGCAGGAGTGCTGACACAGAAGCAAAGCAATGTACTGCTGTAATTTAGACACCTAAAAAGAGTCCCACCTAAAAAATCTGTAACAGTCTACCTTACCGTCAGACTGCCCATTCAGTTTCCCATCTATGCTCTTGTAAAGGCCACTAGACTCCATTGAAAAAACAGTAATTTTGGCTTGCTGAACACAGGAGCTGCTGGTCTACCGCTGCCTTGATCAGTTAATCAGTCTGTGTTATTGTGTGACTTTGGTGAATCCAAACTAACCCTTATAAACACCATAGCCACCCAATAACACAAACAAAAAAGTGATCAAAGCAGTGGCTTGGAAGAGAGCCATGTAACAGCTTCAGTTTCCCGTCGAAAAATCACTGTCTGACAGTAAGGTAAAGCAGTGAAAACATTGTCAATATAGCATACACTTCAACTGATGGTAATATTTTTAGGTGGCTGTAATACATTTAGTTGCTGAACCCTCCTCAGCAGAACACTGTTTAGCTTCCGTGTCAGACTCCATTCTGCTTTTCCAAAGTGGAAACATGCTGACTGACATCTACCGCATGTAATCGCCTACACTGACTATGGATAAGTCCCTCATACAACACCATTTCAAAAGCTCCGAACCATCCATTTAATTCATTGAGTAAGATGTTAAAATATGCTGTTTTCCCCCACAATCTCTCTCTCCCGTAATGTTAACTCATGGATTTATAAAGAGAAGTGGATATAGTGTTGGAGGCCGGGCCCAGTTCAATCCTTTGAAAGTTTGTCAGTTGCGCATGAAGCCAAAATTGTTCAACTGCCACGTATAAAATTACCCAAGTGATCGACAATCAAATTCTGATAGTTAAACAAGCTGGGATTCTTACAAAAAATGTATCCACTGATTTATATACGTCTCTTTCACAATGTAAGTCCATAGGATTAAGTCTTTCTCGGCCCAATGGCCTTGCGTGATGGATTAGTAAATTGTAATTCCACTGTTTACTCACTACAAAAATTGGCTACAAAGCCAGGCACGCTTCCTGGGGGCCTTCGTTATCCTCACCACTCGCAGTTGCTACTTTTGTCAGCACAGCTGCCTGTTATACCAGCAGAGAGTGGCCTCTGGTGGTGTGTAACATGCACTATATACAATACATCTTCAACACAGCCTCTCCATATGAGTTTAATAGAAAGAGAGGCGTCTGGATTTCTAAAACCCCTGGTATACTGTAACACCCCCCAGGCTCACTGCTCTCTTCTGACAAATTCCTCCTTTTCTCCACAACTGACACAAGCCATGCCATACACTGCACAGCCACGGCCCAACTGACCTGTGAGCTAATCAGTATTGCAGTGAACGAATGAAGAAACAATGGTTTCTGAGGCTGGAGAGAAGTTTTTTCCCTCCACAAAAGAGTCATTGTTGATTTGACCGATGAGTGGGCCGACTGGAAAAACTGTGTTTGTGGCACAGAGGACGTGGCTGGGTCCAAAGGCTGCAGTGGCATCTCATACTCGTAAACAGGCAGAGAACTGACTCCTCAAGAAAGCAACAGTGTTTGCTTTGCATAACTTTTGCTTTTCGCCGTCTTCTTGAACACACATGGTGCTTAAGGATTCAGAGCCATCACTACTCCTGAACTGCAGTACTAACAGACATCATGAACAAACATCATGTCCAGAGTCAGCCGTCAGCAGGCAATAGTAAAAGATAATGAGAGCTGTAACTGACATCATGACAGCCCTTGTATCCAGGTTAAACAACAAATGCTGACAGTGAGTTTTACAGCCGGCCCGTGTTCATCCGCCTCCGCTCCATGCTGTCATTTTCCCAACGGAGCCCCGACAAACAGCCCCATCAGGCCCAAGAATGTTCCGGCATTGGAAGCAGTGTGGTGCTAATCAAAATGCAAAGCAGATGCAGGGTTCATCGAGCGGTACACTAACATGCGCAGAAAACAGCCTGGACGTCATAGAAAATCCCCACTTTGTGTAATAATGAAAGAATTACTGCGTGCAGCAATTTAATACCTTGAGGGCACGGGGGAGTCATGGAGAATTTCTATTTTATTTTGAAAATATGCTAACACAAGTCTCATTTCCATGATTACAGCTGACATTTTATGTGCCCAGCTATTTGTTGAGCAAGCACTGGGGTCTAAGAAGCACTGTAAAGCATGTTATGTGCAGATACTGTATGCCTGTATTGATTTTTCATTAGTTTTCAATTAAGTCCTAAAATATCCTGTCTGCTGTCATACCTGTTTTCATTGATAAGACAAGATGAAATTAGCCTCATAGGTAATTGAGGTCTGTAATGTTAGGGCAAATGTTTTCATCAGTGGTTGTGTGGATTAATTAATCTGCCACTAAGCCTCATCAGACTCTTTGATTTAACTAAGTCTTTCTAACGGTCGTCATGTTTATAGTGCCAGGATTATACCCTGCTTCTCTCTCTGCACACCAAGTGTACATTACTTCAGTTTTATTTCATCTAAGTTGTCAAACACTTTGAAATAGCTGCTTAATTTATGGTGTTTTTATGTACTACAAGAAAACACTCAGTAAACTCCACAGCCTGCACTGAAGAACACAAGTCTGGGAATTTCAGTCTGACCTATCGCTGTGTACACACTGCAGGTTTAAGAGTTCACGCCAGTTCAGTGTTGTTTAGCACAGCATTGATTTGTATCTTCAAGGTGTTTTAAATGCGGCTGTTTTTGTAAAGCAGCTTTGCTATATTTGTAAAGATCAGAGGACATTCCAACCCCAAATAATAATAATCATACAAAGGGTGGGAGTTAAAACAACACCCTTAATGTCATTACTCTGAAGATAGCACATTAGAAAGGATAACATTGATATCTTTCAACTTGGACCCTGTTTTCCTTTGTTTAAGTGTCTGTGTCTAAGTGACTAATGGGGACAACAGCTTTTGAAATTGGTCCAGTGTTAGTGAGACCGCAAAACAGGCTGCAGTGTAACCACCAGGGAGTTTGTGCACCGTCAATATACTTCTACTAAAAGCACTTGTTTTTGCCATTGACAGTGTCTGAACACATTATTGAAAGGATCCCTCGAAACCCACCAGACTCCATTTAAGTAAACAGTAATTTTATTATCACGAAACACACTTCATTTAGAGTCGACAGAAACAGAATGAAACTAACAAAAGCCATCTTGGTTTGTCTTACCACTGGTCCAACAAACACCAACTCTCTTTCGGGTGAAACAAACCCTTAATTCACCCAGATAGATGTGAAAATATGCTGCCTCTATACACACTAAAATTATTGTTTTTTTAAATGGAGTCTGGTGAAAGTGGCAATGATGATATTGGGGCTGTTTCTTGTTAAACAAAAATGATCTTACTCTTCAATAAAAAGGTCTGTCTCTGTAGGGATCCTTTCAATACTGTTGTCAGACACAGAATAATAATCTGAGCCTGACAGTGGCAAAACATGTACTTTTAATTTACCTATATTAAACTTTTTGTCAAAAAGATAATTTCAGCATGTGTAGAGCCAGCATGTTTTTACATCTGTCTGGATAAATTAAGAGTTTACTTCAACCAACCAACATCCCTCTGGCTTTGGACCTTCACAGCGGATAAGGGAAAAACTCCCCCAAAAAAGGTTTAACAGGGGAAATAGATGTACAGTGATCCATATGACAAAATGATACATGGCAATGGCTATTTTGGGGCTGTTTTTGGTTATACTAAAGGATCTTACTCTTAAAAAAAAGGTCTATCTCTGTAGAGATCCTCTCGATAATACTGTCAGACACTTGGAATAATAATCTGAGCCTTTCAGTGGCAAAAAAAGCAATGTTAGTGGTTAGAGGACGTAAACTAATGCACAAATGCCCATTAAGGTTACATTGCAGCTTGTTTTGCTGCTGCTGGCTGCAGCAGTCTCACTCCAATACTGGACTAGTTTCAAAAATAGTTGTTCCCATTGGTCACTTAGACACAAAGGCATTGGAAACAGTTTGTAAATGACCTAAGTTACCCCTCAAGGCTCAAGCAATAGCTCTGAGTTCCTATTAGGTGTAGCTTATTATCAGATGCAGTTGAAAAGAATGGTTACAGCTGATTGCAATCTTTTTTCTGTGCTTTTGATTTGTTGTAGAGCAACATTTCAAAGCTTGTAAATCCCCTGTAGAAAGAATAAACATTACCTTAACTTCATTATTTAATGTCTCTGATATCAAAGAAGATTAAGTGTAATCATTGTGTCATTCAAAGCCTTAAGTAACCTCATCTGTATCTGTACTAAAATCTTTTTTGATTATGTGGTATCAATCATTTTTTCATCATCACTTTCAACTCATCTATTTACACTTGAATTTTGTCACTCTTTCAGGGATTATGTCTACTGTGATGTCTCAGCAGCCGCCGAAGGAGGATGAAGAGGAGGACGAGGAGGAGCAAGGGGAAGAGTTTTCTTTTGAGGACAGTGCTGATGAGGAGAAACTTAAGGAGGACAGTAAAGAGAACCGCTCTGACTCTGACAGATCTGTCCAGATGTCAAAAAAGGAGGACAGTGAGACATCACAGACAGGCATAGATGGCACACAGCTTCACAGAACTTCGCCTCCTGCTGGACAGGAGGGCGTCATCACCAAGGATGTAGCTTCAAATCCTACTGGAGGTAACATATTTTCAGAAATTACATATATATATATATTAAACTGGTGCCAAACTGATCTTGGTCGTATACTAGAGATGATAAAGCAATATTTAGGCAGTAAAGAACAATCTGAAAGTGATAAACTTGTACTGATAGACAGTGGAAGATGTACTTAAATCCTTAACTCAAGCAAATATATGTGACTCAGAACTTCCCTTAACCTGTTCAGACACCAAATATCTTACACACACACACACACACACACACACACACACAAAAAAGTAAAAGTGGGTTTCTACCCTAAATGTGCTCATAAATTAGTAAAAAATATATTTTGTTATGTTTTTTCTTTCCTGTCCATTCCAAATGATGAAATATGATCACGCAGAAATCATCAAATGGTAGGTTACAGGTTAACAGGTTAAACACAAATTAAGTACTTTAACAATATGATTTATTCACTGAAATGTGCCTTGTGCTTCCCTCTTGCCTCACAGTCAGCCACGCTTGTTAAAAAGAGGGTGAGGCTCATTGCAGTCCACTTTAGATAATGTTGAACACTGTGACTGGTTTATAGGCATCATAAGTCTGTGCACTTATGGAGTCAGATAAGAGTAGATAGATCTAGACATCCTAGAAAAGGTGGGACACGGGGGGATTTGAACGGGTTCAGTAAGTTTAAGCATCAACACTTAATTTTTTAGCATTCTGGTGAATTTTTATTCCCCACGTTGTGCGTTTTCAGCACAATTCATGGTGTAGGCTATATGGCTTCAATTTTGTACCACTCATGGCTTTCTCCTTTTAAATGTTATCATCCCTCGCACTGGCTGCCAATCAGGGATTTTGATGTGTCACACACTTATAATTCTCATGTGTGAACGGCGACAAATTAGTTCCAGGTGAAGGTTTTTTTAAAAAAAAAAAAATTAGAGTACATTAAATTTCTTTTTTTTAGGCACATGATTTGAGAATAACTGATCTAAACGATGAGGTGGACATGTTGCCTGTGTCTCCCCCCAAATCTACACCCATGTATAATTAGCATCAAGGTGCACTTTAGATGAGCAGGGAACTTGAAATCATTAAAAAGATTATTCATACAAAACAGCAGAAATTAATCAGTCACTTCTTCTATTGTGTGAACTGGGGGCTGTTGTGTTGGGGGGAAAGTAGGTCATATTTTATTGTTCAGATATCATTGGGATCAATAGGCTACTGTTTCACTGGGGAGAATGTTTCAGTTTCTGAGTCAAGGATTAATAATAATAATATTCCCCACCTTTAGGTGTGTGTGAAGGCAGTTACCCACTATGCAGGACTTTCTTTGAAAACCATGTATAGACTTAAACAGAGGTAATCCCTGCAGTCATCACCTATGGCCTAGTTGAATATGTGAAGGTGCCCTCTGCCTGTATTTTTATTATTTTCTGTACTCAGGACATTTATGGGTGTGTATCCCGACAATCCTGCATAGTGACGTCATATCTCAACCTAACATTGCTGTCAGTTGAGCTAAGAGGTTAACGGCTAGTTTAGCTTCGGTTGCTAACTGTTAGATAACTACCATTTAACGTTAACGTTAAACTGCGGGGTTCACACTAACAGCTCTGAACAAAACCGAAGTGACAGGCTAGTTACGTGAATTTGGGGGACTCACCCATAGATATCTATAAAAACTTACCAGTCAGCTAAGAAGACACTAGTGGGTGTAGCTTAAATATGGCGACTTACCGGACGACGTGTCCTCCCTTTTGGCGTAGGCTAACGTTAGCCGCTTTCCCCACTACTCAAGCCCGTTCGGCTAGCTAATGCTAAGCTAACAGCTTGTGCGTTGAACAGAAGTATGCAAGATGATATCAACACTTCCATTCAAATTCTGGTAAGAAAGTTGACAAAACACCTCAAATGTCAAAATATTAGTTACTGTAAAGCAATGAGCTATGAATTAATAATTTATTAGGTATATTTCATTAGTTAGCCACTGAAAAGTAGCTATGCCACAAAATTACAAAACTCAAATACCCAACATAAAAAAAAATAAAAAAATTTTGGATTCAAATTATGATATGATAAATAAGTAATGAATAACTACGGCTGCTAAATAAATGTGTGAAAAGTACAATAAATGTAGCAGAACATAAACTAATGTAAGCACAAAGTGGAAGGACTGAAGTAAAGTAAGAAGAATAGAATATAACTGGCTGCTAAATAAATGTAAGTGGTGTGACAAGCATGATAAATGTAGCAGAGTTTAAAGTAATGTAAGCACAAAATGGAAAAACTGAACTAAAGTATGAAAAAAATAAACTGTAATCATAGTTTCCACAGGAGTGGAAATTTGTTTTTGGCTCATTTGAAAAATGGAAAAATACTGGATACCAGGAAATTAAATTAAAATATAGTACATGACTAAATGTAGGCTATTTTGTTATTTTCCCCCGCTGCTGATGGGTGTGGACTTTGACAGCTTGACACCATCTGGCTCAAATTTAGTAAGCCTTTATTTTGTTACTGTAGAGACATGAAGTAGGGGTTAAAGTTGCTGTGCTGTCACCAAAACCAACACGCTACATACTCCCAACATATGTGCTGTCATCAAATTGCCGCCAGGCCTATCGCTGAAGCACGACCAACTTAGTTTTTGTACAATAATCTATCTTTGATAAACTGTCTCTAATATTGTATGTTCTTTCTTTTGGTAATATATCTGATCAGTTTCCCATGGCCACATGCTGTGTGAGTGACTTCAGTTTGTCTGTGGTTTTAATCTCTCTCTAACAGGATTTAATTATTGCCACAGGCAAACAGAACAGAGTTAACTTCCCCCTTAATTGGATGAAGTTATGTAGATATAAGTATGATATATTTACTACCTGGCTAACGTTGCCAAACAGGCCCTGGTAATTACACGCCCAGATAAAGAGATTTAGGTCTTGGAGAAGTTCTGTTGGACAAAGTGAAGCGATTAATGCTTAATTAAAAAGCTTTTTTACCAAGTCTGTGTGGTAATCCGCTAAGTGGGCTGTGGGGATGCGTAGGGGAATTCTGGGTGTTGATAATAGTGTGTAGTGGAGGTCTGTTACTGTTATGTAATCGAGGGCTGAGAGCAGGCGAGATTCAGAGCCCTCCCTCACCAGACATGAGTTTACACGGTGGGTTCAAAAGAAATCGATCATGACATTTGTTTAACAGTGCTTTCCTTGTACTGTGCTGTGAAAATACAGCACAACCATGCAAAAATGTCTTGACTACCTTACACCAGCTGCTTAATTGTCTTAGACTTAGGTGTCTCCCATGTAAGCTAGTTTGGTTTTAAGAAGTTCAGCTGTGTAAAACACAAAGTCACAGTCTTTCAAGCTGCCTTTTCAAAATTCTGACTAAGTTGCATTTGCCGTTTTTCAATTATCTGCTTCCTTTGCTTTGGAATAGTTTGTCTCATGGTTGCTGTTTCCTCACTCTGACAGATGTTCCAGTTATCAAGTCACCCAGTGGGTAAGTTGCCTTTGATTCCTATTACAGTATGGGGAAAATTACTAAAGGGCGGCGGAGAAAGTAAACACACCACATCAGTGTTATGTCATTATGTCTGAGATAATGTCATGCTTACACTCCATCCAAACACGCCACAGTGGGTATGAGATACCGTGATGTTACGCCGCATCTATTTGTACAGCATTTAGATGCCAGATGGCGTGTCACACCCACAGTGACGACTGGTAATGTCAAGTAGAGAGTGATGTTGCTGATACAATTCTAGAGGGAAATCACAGGATTGCCTTATTCATTATGATGCCTACAGTATAACACGACGTGCCTTGCTTATATTGTATTATGCAGTGCCAAGATGAATTTAAGTTAAAAAGTCAGTCACCCAAGCAGGAAACAACATATTTTTTTCCACGTAGCCACAGTGATATGTAGCCATGCAATCAGTGCTAGTTTCCTCTGCTTAAGAAAGGCATCTCTAAGATTTCCACCCAATACACTGGGGGGAAATAGAAGTTAATTTGTGATGCTCAGAGCATTAAATAATGACATTTGGAAAAAGCTAACAGCATATTCTTGTTCCAGAAATATTAGATCTTTTTCACTGCAAACATTTTGCAGGAAAAAGACAGGTGTCACTAATCATACTCATGGCTTAACTCAATTAGGTGTCTCTGTAAAGCAATTTCAGTGAGATAGGGTTTACAATATCAGGGAATCTAACCTGGGACACCCAAATGAAATGTGGTTTTAATTATTGTTATTAATAACACCTGTGCGTTTCCTGCTGTGACATGTGAAAATGTGCCTTGGAAAAAGCCTGTGGGAACTATTTTCTACAGCAGTGGTTCTCAAACTTTTTTCAATAATGTACCACCTTTGAAACATTTCTGCCAGTCTAGTACCCTCTGACCAGCACAGAACATTGTGGGTAGGAAAAAAAAAAGCCTGAATATAGAGGTTCAATACAGCTCTGCACCATCAGTGTCTGATTTACTAAACAACAACTTTAAAAGTGAAAAACATGGTGCATTTCAGATGTTTAGAATCCATCAATAAATTCATGGCAGGCAAACTCAGTTCATGTCATCATACAATAACAATAAAGCCCTACTTACACAGAGGACCTCGTGAACTAGAAGTTACCCCCCTACTTATGTGTTATAGTAGCAGGATAAGCGGCCTGTATTTTACTCTTATTTACTGACATTATTACAGTCATTTTTAACTCCATTCTACACAACACAGAAAGACTACATGGTACTACTAGTGGTTATATACGGCGATAACCTCCTTTTTTCTTTTAAATGTGGGTTAGACAAACAGAACCGATTCTGCCACACATTGTCACGTTATCCATCCTTCAGCCTTTTTAGGTGTCTGTGCCTTGTTGCCAGATGAGCCTATTACACCCAAAATGCTGTCGGAGCTTTCATTTATATTTGCCAACATAGCCGCCGTAATTCTAGACAGGGACAGAGGCAGAAATAATGCACAGAGAAGCACAGAAAGCATAAATACGACTGCAAGTCATAGAGATGCCGATTAGTTTTGATACTGATATTATCGCAAGACCTCTGTGTTTTACAAAATTTAGTAGGAAATTTGTGGTGTTATTTTATTTGACGAATTACGGACATTCGTTTTGTAAAGGATTAACATCACTGATCCTCTGTAATTATTACAAATTACAAGAGGTCCCACGTAATACTAGTTCTGGGCAAATAGGGTGTAATATGTAGTTGCGTTAAACTGCATGTTTTCAATAAGTTGCACTCACAATTCAGTGATATCACAATGTTAGGAGTTATCCATTGCTAATATTTTGTAAATTAGTATTTAAAAAAAATCCCATGTACCTGCTGCATTACTCCAAAGTACCCCTAGGGGTAGACGCACCCCCATTTGAGAAAGTAAATGGATTATCAAGCTTCTGGAGAGACATATTTCTGTTTAGTTTTTCAAATGTCATTTTGTGTTGCTTTGAGAAGCACAAATGAAATCTCTTTCATCTCCATTGTATTTGGGTGGTGGTGGTGCAAGTTTACAAGCCCTGCGCATTTATCAAACACCCACTCAGGTGATTCCAATTATCTAGGCTGGTTAGACCCCTCTCCAGGCCTGTGTGGGCGTGTTTGACTGTGTGAGCGACAGCTCCCTCATCTCCTGTTAGCTTTGCTGCACGTGCTAGGTTGGGACAAATAATTACAATTTTATCGTTCTTAATAGTGCATGGACCTCACATAATTCCCCAGCACGGGTCCGCCCACCTTCAACTCGAGCAGTCGTCTTATCACACAGATTAAGTGAAAACACCTGGCTGTGTGGGTGTGTTGAGCCTTTAAAAGACGAATATCTCAAAAACTTTGCACATGAAACAAACTGCATGGTTCTACACTGCTGGGGTGAACATTTATTTCATTTACTGATTTGGGGGAAATGACATCTAAAACTTGTAGAATTTAGGAATGAGAAGTCCCACATCAACATTTGGAAACATTAAAGGAGACATGTTCATTTTCGGGTTCATCCTTGTGTTTTGGGTTTCTACTGGAATGTGTTTACATGCTTTATTGTTCAAAAACACTTTATTTTTCTCATACTGCCTGTGCTGGAACGCATGTACTCACCCTCTGTCTGAGGCGCTTCGTTTTGGCACCTGTCTCTTTAAGCCCCCCTCTGAAAAAGCTCAATCTGCTAGCATTTCCGCGGTCTTTCACATCTCAGCATCTCTGTATTGTGGCTGCAGGCAGGGGCTGCACAACTGACACAACTAGACAAGTTCCAGTTACACCACCACCACCAGCCTGAACCGTTGATTCAAGGCAGGATGGATCCATGCTTTCATGTTGTTTACGCCAAATTCTGACCCTACTATCTGAATGTGGCAGCAGAAATCCAGACTCATCAGACCAGGCAACGTTTTTCCAATCTTCTATTGTCCAGTTTTGGTGAGCCTGTGTGAACTGTAGCCTCAGTTTCCTGTTGTTAGCTGACAGGAGTGGCACTTGGTGGTCTTCTGCTGCTGTAGCCCATCTGCTTCAAGGTTGGACGTGTTGTTGGTTCAGAGATGGTCTTCTGCAGACCTTGGTTGTAACCAGTGGTTATTTGACTTCCTGTTGCCTTTCTGTCATCTTAAGCCAGTCTGGCCATTCTCCTCTGACCCCTGGCGTCAACAAGATATTTTCACCCAGAGAACTGCTGCTCACTGGATATTTTCTATTATTCAGATCACCCTCTGTAAACCCTAGAGTTGGTTGTGTGTGAAAATCCCAGGAGATTTCTGAAATATTCAGACCAGCCCGTCTGGCACCAACAACCATGTCACATTCAAAGTCATTTAAATCACCTTTCCTCCCCGTTCTGATGCTTGGTTTAAACTTCAGCAGGTCGTCTTGACCATGTCTATATGCCTAAATGCATTGAGTTGCTGCCACATGATTGGCTGATAAGGTATTTGCATTAACAAGCAGTTGAACAGGTGTACCTAATAAAGTGGCCAGTGAGTGTGTATACATATACATATGTATCTATATCTATATATCTATATATCTATACATGTGTGTGTCAGATAATAAGGACAAGCATCATATGTTCCTTTAAAATCCAACTGGTATTCTGAGGCTGTATTATTGGAAATGTGAATTGAACTGTAGTCTCGGTATACAGTTCTGGCTGAGTAGATGTATGAGTGAAATGACCCCAGACCTGGTGCAGTCAGACATCTTTCATACAATCAAGAAGTCAGTTTGCTTCAAGGCCCCAGCACAGTAAATGATAATGTGATAGTTTATTGATTCCTCTACTGCAACTGTCTTTTTGCCTACTCCCTCAACAAGGAGGTCGGCAGTCAAAGTCACCTACAGAACAGCAGCCCTGGAGCTGATAGACAGAGTCAGTTTTTTCCAAAGAATACTTTAGCTTGCTTGAACCGAGTCAGTGCATTTGAAAGACTGGAATCTCAGCAGTCAATAGAGTATAAAAAAATGAAATGAAGACTGTTGTACAGTTTTTAGCTGTGAAAGTTACACCATCTTTATGCAGGGAGAGCACATCTGAACTGCTAGAACCACCAGACATCGATAAAATGTGAATATAAACATATTTATACACTTGAATATCACTATATTATGTTTTGTCGTACTGTATCATCTCCCAGAAAACACTGTCAGTTTAATTTACATGCACAGATTTGTGACAGTGGTTAATTTTTTTGTTGTGTTTAAACCCCCAAATCACAAGATTCTTATGTGTTGTAATCTCTCCTGAGCCATTTGACTCTTCCACTCCAACGTAACATGTTGCTGGCATAAACACAAAGAACACAGGCCTTTGAAACAGGCAGTCATAATGGGCACAGAGCTAGCATTTATAGTTTTCAGTAAGATAATTATGAAATGCCTGTTTTAAAATGTGTACTATATTCAGCGTTGAACTCTTTTTCCTCTTGGTTTCTCTATGCCTCACTGTATTGTTGTAGCATATCACAGAACAACATGCTAGCATATGTCAGACGCTGTACATAATTACCCATGGAGCCCTGACTCCTGCAGGAAAGATGTCTGCACTTGTTAGAATACAAATGTGCCTATTGGGCTATTCTTTGGCTGTAAACCAAACAAAATGGAGAGACAGAAAATTTTGCTTCCATCTTGAGACTCACCGTCCAACAGAATATGTCGGTCCGCCACCGACTGTCACCCACGGCCACAATGAGCATGGCTGAAAGCAAAATTATTACTCACTCAGCAGTGGTTCCAAAAAGAGGAGCAGTCTCTTCCTCTCCTCTCTCGCCGTGTGCACGCAGGAGTCGGTGTCGTCAAGTGATTTTGTCATAAAACTCATAAAAACTTAAACCTACTTGACCCTCGCTGCTCAACAAAATGACGTATATGTGAATGTGCCCTAGTTATAGTAGCGTAACAGCCTGTCACAGGTTACAGCGTGATGATTAGAGATATGTTAGAGCATAAAGGTCCAGGCGGAAGAACAACTAATCAGTCATTTAGCAATATCATCATTGCAGGAATTCGAATACAGCACAACGCTACTTTGCTTTAAGTATCGTAGTATATTAAATAATGACTTCTGCATCGTGATACAAATCATATCGCCAAATTCTGTCTAATACACAACCATAGTGGTAACCATACTGAGAGACGTGAACTTCTACTGTGCTACACACAATTTGCACACTTTCCTCGCTTGTTTTACGTCATTAGATTTACCATAATTTTTGAACCTAAAAAGAAAAACAAAACAGAAAAATGTTTGCAGAAACACATTCTTATCAGAATCATCCGTCTCCTGCGCTCCTGGATGACACCACGCAGAGTTCCTGGTTTTGCAGAGGCCCCCCAGCTGTGCCTTTGCTGCAGGAAGTGTGCTCAGAAACCTCCACTGTCTGTGAACTTCAGGGTTTGGATTCCTGTGGGCTTTCCTGTGCTGAAAAGAGCGGCCTTTATTATGCACAGGTGTGAGTGTGTGTGTACAGTATATGTTTGTGTTGTGTGCATTTGTGTGTGCAATAGAGTCACAACGAGTTCTTGGCAATTTCTCATGCAGGGAGATTTCTGCTGAGTGCACATTTCCACTTTGGTTTAGTCAATATTCTGCCTTTTAAAGAAGAGCTATCAATAGCACTTTCCGCCATCAAGGTGTTAAGACTGTCAGCACATCCACCAGATCTGTCAGCAGTTTTAGAATAATATTGCCAAAATTACTTTACGATTGTTATTGCAGAAATATGGGTTTTTCTTAACACTGCAATGACAGCACATCAGCTCGTTACAGCTATTAGGCTCAAGGCAGCATTTCCCTCCTGTGAGTTTTATGCGCGCTGCAGTGTTTGATGCCAGCATTTACTTCTGACTTCACTTTTTACCCCTTGACAGATAGTTTTCATTAAAGGCTTTGCATGGAGCCTCGGCAATGAGAAGATTAACACAAAAGATTCCATGACAACGTGACATGTATGCTTCTGTTTTGTGTGCACAGAGCTCTGACCTTAGAGAGTCTAACTTTACTTCAACTGTTTTTCCCCCTATCATCGAAGTTACTTTTTGTTCGAGTTCACCTTTCCGCCCTTTTGCAGCCTTGCAGAACTTTAGACTTTTGCCCTTGTGAAAAAAAAGTCATGTAATGTAGCTCACAGAGCACATTTATTTTTCACAACCACTTTTTTTGAAGACCCCCTCACCTTGTTGTACTGGCCTCAGTTGGATGTGCTGTGAAAGCAAAAGCAAAAGGAGATACTGTGAAAACATTAGCAACAAATTTGAATACAAACATAATGAGAAGCCACAAAGCAGGCACTTTGAGTTCTAATTACTGTCTCTCATGTACAGAAGAACTTCAGGCGGTAACACTGTGGTGCATTGTGGGAATGGTTCAATGTGAGGAATGGGCAGTTGTTTGTGGGGGAGATTTATGACCTGAGGACAAATAGAGCTCCATCAGTATGGTCAGCACAATGCCTGTGCAGTTATAAAGAACAGCTATGCTCATGAGAGACCAGGGGGCAAAACAGGTGGAGCTATGGCAGGTAGTGCTGCCCTGGCACAGTAGCTGAAGGGAATGGACACAGATGGAAGTGCGAGATTTGCATTCAGGCAGCCTCTGCTTTAGGCTGTGCTCTGCCCCAGGCTATGTCATTTGCATTGAAAAATGATTCCTGCTTCTTTCCTTGAGCTATATGACTCACTGGGGCTTATAGGCACAGATAAGTTGTTAAGGGGTGCGCAAAGATATGCCTGGATCGATTGCTACACTGCTCAAATCACTCACGCCTGACATGCATACAGTCGGGCACACAAGCTGTATATCGCCATTCTTCTGGCTCCACTCTTTTTCCACACAGGCAATTTTAATGACAAGGGATCAATTTATCGTAAGGAATGTGTTGACAAATAGCTCTTTATATTGTTTTCATGTGGGTTGAGATCGTTTTTGTTCTTTAGATTGAGATGAATGATGCAGCATCATAGAGAATGCAGCGGTGTAATACTTTACACTCTTTTGCAGCTTGATACCGCAGCAAAACCAAATGGCTACTATCAGTAGCTCTAATATGACATGTTGGCAGACCGTTACATCTATTCCCAGATATGTAGTGGGCATTTATAGCACAATGGGGAGAGCATGGCACAAACACAGCCACAACTAGGACTATATTTATGTAATGTTTATAATGTTTAGAATTCTATACTTGATATAATTGCATACATAGTTATATTTTACAGTTATTTTATTTGCTGATTAGTCTGTGGATTATTATCTTGATTAATTGATTAGTTGTTTGGTCTATAAAATCCCCAAGAGAGCTGCCTCAGATGTCTTGTTTTGTCCACAACCCAATGATGTTCAGTTGACTGTCACAGAGGAGTAAAGAAACCAGAAAATATTCACATTTGAAGGAGCATTGTGTAAGATTTAGTGGCATCTAAAGAAGAGGATTGTACATTGCAGCCAGCTGAAACTTCTCCCATATGCCAAGTGCAAACCCCTGGTTGGATTCCTTCACTGTTCATTGTTTTGGAGGTTTTTTATTGAGAGCTGAATTATCCGCAGGGGTCTCTTCGTCTCCTAGACAAACAGACTAGGTGAATAATACATTATATTAACATATATCAGTGTTTTTCTACACTGTTCGTTGGAGACCTGCTAATATACATTAGACATTGAGGTTTTTACCGGGAGCCTAGTTATCTGCAGAGGCAACTCTGGACCTGGTGATTTAAACTTGTAAAAACACAGAATGAAGCAGTTTCTGATACTGCTAATAGCCGAGGGGCTGATGTCAAAACACAGGCCCAATCGAGAGCCAGTATTTGGGTTGCCCGTTCTAGGCTACTGTAGAAACATGGTAGCAGAAAGAATCCGTGGATGAGGACCTGCTCCCTCTGTAGTCAATGGCTCATTTTAAGGCAACAACAACACAACAACGTGTTATTTTTAGGTGATTATACACAAATGAAAACATACTTATTATAGTTTATTCCATTTCTGCCAATACAAACAGGACCTTTAAGGTGCTGGATTTAGAGAATTACCACTTTTTTGTCTAAAAAAAGAAATCTCAAACTGATTAATCGATTATCAAAGTTAGTTGTACAGTTTGCATCGAGGCAATTAATTGTTGCAGTTCTAAGGAGAGTTGAAAATCAGATCTCTTGTGTGTCCAGCCTGTTTCTCTGAGACATAACTTTGCTTAATAAAACATCAGTATGAGAGTTTGACCATTTTCTTGTTCCTCCTATTTTAGCCAGATCCTGATTTAAGATCTTGTTTGCTCTTCTTCCTTCCTCACTCTCAGTTATCTTTATCTTTATTTGTCTAAAATAATCAGCTCTTGGAATAACTGTAAGAGCCAAAAGAAAACTTGATTGTCTCATAAATGAGCCTGCACAATATCAGAAATTTGTCCCACTGATCAAATACAAGTCTCAACTCTGTATTTTAAATGTCCAAAAACCTCTGGGAAGCCTACGAACACAGCAAAAGAACACCTGCTGATTTATTCTTTTGCTCCTTATTTGTCCTCAGGAGGGGGTTTGGGAGAAACTGAATCAGAATCAGAATTTATTAATATCAGAATTAGAAGCTAACTTATACCTGATGAGACAAAGAAAAGACTATTATTTTCCCCTGGGACTTTTCATTGTGGAGACCAGACTGCTGGGGTTTGCTGAAATAGCTAAAGAAATTCAAAGTCATTGTAGAAATATTTTTTTTTCTGATTGACACTATCTAAATTATTCTCATGCAGTGAATCTTGCCTATCAGTATTCTGTGTATAGATGCTCCAAACTACAGACTGTGTCTTTTTGAGCCTTGTTTACTCTGGGCATACTTTCCTTTCTTTCTGACTCATAGTACACGGTTCACCTGGTGCTGTGCCTTACAAGAAAAGATAATGGTTTGCAAGATCGTTGAATACAGATAGTCTACTTCCATTGCCTCTCTAATGTAGTCTGCTAGGCTTTCGCCTCAACGGCTCCAAATTTACACCATTTTGTGCACATTATTTTTCTGCAATGTCTTGTTTGTTTGCAAGTTGCCCATCACTCTGAGCTGCTGCTGCTGGTGCTGCTGGCATTGCAAGCTTTGCTGAGGTGTTTAGCAGGGGGACGGATTTAATTAGTGTAGATGGGACTCTCCTACACACTGGATCCTGTCATATTATCAGTCATGTGGGGGAGGACAATCCCACACTGGCAGCATCGACGCAGGCCATGTGATAGCTGTGTCAACAAGATTTTCCCCTGTGATGTCAGCCTGTTTTTTTAATAGCTGGTTCAGGGCATCATTCAAAAAGCCAGCGGTGATTATGGTAAGCCGCAGGCATGACATGTAATGATTTGACAGTGCTTGGGGGCAAGTGAAGTAACTCAAGTAACAAATGGTAGGTGTGATTATATTTCTTTTGAACACATGGATTTGCAAAAGTTCTGAATAAGTAGATCAGCGCAACTTATCCCACATGCAGCTGAAGTTGTCACTCTTAGCACAACTTGTTGGGAAAAAGTCCTATGTGGGTAGAAACGAAATAAACTACACGCATAAAATAAAAGATAAAGAAATCACTCAGAGAGCCCATACTGGCAACACTGGACCACAGCCCAGATGCCGGAGGAAAATGTTCGTTTCATACGTATCGTACCAACACATATGAACTGCCTTTGTCTTCGGGAGGTTGTTTGCTTGCTGTTTTAGCCCCAAGATCCCCACATCGCTGCTTTAAACTTGGTATCTTAAGCCAAAACGTGATCTCATCCAAACCATAGCCTACTGTTAATTGTGCCGAAACATAGCCAAACTTTAACCATAGCATTGTTGAAATGTTAAGCTCCAATGTATCCTCACTATAATAACGTAGAAATGTAACGTAGCCGTGGTTTGCAATGACGATGCCAATAGTTTTTTGGCGATTGTGTTATGAACAGTCCTCGAAATGTGTTTTTTGGGATTGGAAAATGTTGTGAAATATTTCATTTCTTTCTGTATCTGACCCCACAGCTGCATCAAAATACACAGGCCTTTCATGTGCTGCATCATTTTTATTCAATCCAGTGGAAATTGTGAAAAACTAAAAAATACCCCAGCACAATGCTGAATAATTTAATAACATAACAATAAATAAGACTAATATTTGATCCACAAAAGAATCTTTGATCCACACTGAATATTTGCTGTGTACCAAGTGTAATACTTGTTGAACCTTGTTCATATGAACCTGTTATCTTGTTCTTTGGCCCATGCCCTCACTTTCCCCCAAATTTCAATTCCTGGGTGAAGGTAAAACTCCACAGCTGCCCGTATGGAAAAAAAGTGTTCATGCTTCCAAAAATGTTCAAAAACATCACAGTAATTTGACAGCAGCAATATGTGCTCCGTCAGACTTTAGGGAGTGTGCATTTGCATGCTTGGATAGCGGAGAACTATTTTGACCCCCACCTCCAGCCTCTCTGCCTCCCCTTCCTCTCACTGAAATTAACTCGTAATGAGGCACACAGCACTCAGTGTTAGTTTAACTGTGCCAATATTTGGGTACCTTCCAGGGTCTCAGCAGCAGCAGCCGAGCCCAGTGCCTCAGCTCCTTGTGTGGGAGAGGAGCTCCAGGGGCTTCCTGTGGCGCCGCCAGCTAAGGAGAAGCCGACTGATTCAGGAGGCCACGGGAAAGAAATCGTCAAGGAAAGCTCCGGCTCGAGGGACATCTCCAAAGGTACAGAACTAAATTATATTGACAGGGAAGTGATGCACCTTATATTGCAGATCAAGGGTTCAATTTCAGCCCAAAAAAGATTAAATTTAAGCTTGCCTTGGGATTCAGGCTCATTCCATCTATGTATTATAGTGTTCACACTGTGGACAGATGTGTTAGAAAACCAATTGGGCCTCCACAGTTGCGTAAACAGTACTGTGGACCACACCACAATGACACTGGCAGTATAAATGGAGCACTAGTATTGTGTTAGCACTGCACATTGCATCCCTTGACCTTGATCAAAGGTGGCAAGAGCACCATATTAAAGGCCTACGGTCATCTTATGCTTCATTGATTTCTATGGTAAAAGGCGCCAGGCTCACATACGTATGTATGGACACATCCATGTGCACAAATACACGGACATTTGAACTCGTAACGACACAATAAGCACTGGCTCTCGCACACATATTCCCTGGCATGATTTGATTTCTACACAGACATGACATGAATCCAATTAATTCAGGATGAGGATCAATAGAGAACCATTTCCATGAGGGAAAATTGCTTTTGGATTTCGACTCAGTCAGCAGTGTTGCAGTTATTTGAAGGTGGCTCAGAAATGAGAGATGTAAAGGAGCCCTGCAATGCTGCACGTTTTTTTTTTTTTTCATGTCCCACTCCTCTGATGTATTTTCACACACAGGCCTCTGCTGTCATTTTGGACGTGTACAGTATATTTAAACTAACTGAATAATGAAATTAAACCGCTCTCCTGGATATCTGAAATTATAATAGAGATGGTTGAAAAAGCAAGGTAACTTAAAACAATGTAATTTAATGCGACTTTTGTTCTGATCTTACTGCAATGCTGCATTTTTGTCTCATTCGGGACTCTTTCCTTTTTGTGTTCAAACACCAGACTCCGGAAATATTTTGCATATTAACCCGCTGTGGAGGGCAAATTTGTTTGTGTAGAACGCCTCTGTTTCAGTTTGACCAAATGTACTTTATGTGGATCATTATGAATAATTATTTCCTGTTTGTAAAAGCAATCATGTCCCTTCACTCCTCCACTGCAGTCCAGGCACGTTTTAATGGCATTATCTGACATTGATTGCCAATGCTTTGCTACATTTTTTTCTCCTTTCACATTTTTAACGACTAGGATATGTTCATAATAGAGGTGTCTTTTCCTTTTAATATCCTTCGGCGTCATTGTGAACTGTGGGTGAGTTTATTGGGGTGTCATTGTGCTGCTGTAGAGGAAAGTTAAATAAAAGTAAGTAAGAAAACACAGCGGGAAACTTCTGGTTTACCATGTTTGAAATAACAAGCCATGTTCCCAAGAGGCCCAGTCACTTTGCAGATATGCTGATAGTCAGGCTGATAGCCCAAATCCAGTTGTTTTCTTCTCTATTCTGAATCCTCTCTGAATGCACAAGCATAGGAAAGTGAGCGATATATAAAGAACATTTGTGCAGCTAATCCTCTTTTGTAGCAAAACAGTCGCTCTTTGTTCATCTCCTGGATTGTATCCAAGGTTATTTCAAGTTTTTGGGCTGAACTCTGCTGAATAATCCATGACAGAATACACATCTCCAATCAGATTAATTGAAAACAGTGATTGTTGCTGTTGAGGGCTTAGGCGAAAGTGTTACAGACAAATCACAGTTTAAAACCAAATCAATAAAGCTCACTGTGCTAAATTAGGCTGAAACACTCTCAAAGCAGTTAATGACAAATCCTGCCGAGCGTGGAGATAGAATGGGTCAATAGCTCAAACAAGCTGGATACAATCATGTTGCGTCACACGGACAAAGCCATTATGGCAATATGCGCAGGCGACATGCCAGATCTCCGCGAGGAAGTAAGACCTTTAAATGCAAAGGATACAATAAGTATGTAAATATTCAAAGGCTGTGCAAATTCCTAACCAGAGGCAAGAAGATCTGGCGTCTTTTATCTGTGCTGCTGTGCCAAAAGGATTCAGGCAATGTAGTTTGGAGCTGTGTGTGTGTATATCTTTGTGTGTGTTGTTTTTTGGGGGAGAAATGTAAAAGACTGATCTAACAACAGGAGGTGCAACTATCAAACAGAGAGGGAGATAAAAGATAGAAGGCACCACTCTCTTTCTATTTAAAAACACTGTTTGCTTACTTTGATGCTGCCGGATTTCTTTGCCAGCTTTATGTGTGGCTAAAGCTGAGCCACAGACGGTGGAGGCTTCAGAGGTGATCTATGATGATGTTCCAAGCGAGGACCCCCTCTCTCCCAACGAAGGTTAGTAGCTGCGACAGAATTATGTTTGTTTAGGATGTTTATTCCCGTCCTAAGTCTTGATGTGGAGCCTCTGATACGGGATATGTGTGTGTGTGTGTTTTGCAGATATGATCTATGAAGATGTTCAGAGAGACAGCGGTCCCCTGGATGCAGACAATGGGTGGAGCTCCAGTGAGTTTGAAAGCTACGACGAACAGTCTGATAACGAGGCCAAACAACCCACACGAAGCAAGGTACTATTAGCGAGTGTGTGGATGCATGCTCTGTGTGTGTGTGTGTGCTTATCTCACACAAACCATCATCTCTGTTTATTTTACATGACCGGCCAGGTTGTTTTGGTTGGTTTCCAGCACTTTAAAAATAATCAAGGGGAATATTTCATCCTCCTGCTCCTCTGTCGCAGTCCTCTTTATTAATGTATAGAACTGGAAGGAAACTATAAAGCACATGAAACATGTATAATAGGCTGTCTAGGCCTTAAACTTTCATTGTGGGATGAAAGTAAACAAGAGGCATTTCTGTGTTTGAAAAGCCTCAGATCTCTTTGCCTCTCCTCTGCCGAGGATGCTGCTCATCAGTGCTGTGCGGCGCAGCTACACAGTGTCAGTCTTCCACATGATGGCACTGTGTGCACATTCACACTGTGCTGCATTTCCTTTACGCTTCACCAGCCTTTAACGTGCATGCACCTATGCAGGCATAGGGAAAATCCAGAGTCATACTAATAAGAAAGTATTTTGCTGAGTTGAATTAATGTATAGATTTATACCTACCATTGCATATTTTAACACATTACGTATGGGTGTAATTCCATTGTAATCCAAGGAAATCCTGAGTTAAATTAATGCTTTGAGAAACTAGCGGACCGAAGGGAAAAACATGTTTGTTGCATCGGGACTGAAAATGAGTTGCTCAGGTAATTACAGGAAGGTGTGGTGTGAAAATCCCCCACTCTCTTGGCGTGCTTGTCCCAGGCAACAAAAGGAAGGATTCAGCTGCACTGGTTGAACTATTAATAAAGTAACCTTGACTATTAGGGCCCGACAACACTTTCCGGCTTGCGCAGCCTTCATCAGAAACACATAGTTTTTAATTAGTCCTGCACGATTAACTTTTCACCAAGTGTACCTGAAGTTTTCCTCTTGTTCAGTTCACTGCTTAAATCGAGCAGCCTGGGAGAGCTGTGACAGTTTGCTTCTTTAATAATTGCCCTAAACTGCCTGCACCCCTCTCCCCCCGCTCATCCTCCTTTAAATCAGTGTCCATTAGTCTCATACAGTGTAACCTCTTTGACCAAAGCAGCGCTCCGAGCCTTCACTGTCTATGCTTGTGATTAATTCCCGATGTTGCTTAGCTTGTTTTGCCTTGATCACTTTGCCTCCATTTCCCCTTTTCTATTTCCTCTCCCCTACTTTTTCCGTCTCTCTTTGCCTTTCATGGCCAAATGCAACTCGCCCCCACCACCCCTCATGCCCCGCCTGTCCCTGTCCCACACCTGTAGCTCTCTCCTGAAGTACGTCGGCTGAGGGAACGCTGTGCCAGGACCAAACGTGAACTGGCCATGAAGCTGTCTGGCAAGCACAACTATGACATCAAGGTATATCACCAGCAGCAAGCGAACACAGCTATATCACACTGTTTCTTCGCAGAGCTCAAATCACTCCTCTAGATGTTTGTCAATAGGATTGATGATCACCCAGAGCTGAAATATGCTGCGCTGTGTGCTCAGCTGACTCAAAGGCTTAACTGACTCTGCACCATCCTTCCCTGCTTTCCTTTGGACTGTGACTTTGCTTTGAGACACTCTGTCGGCCTCTCTCTTTTTCCCCTGCCTGGTTTAATATCATGACGCATTTATGGGACACATGAATTATTAAATAATATTCTGCATATTTACTTCCATAAACACCAGTGCAACTTGCCCCCAATTAATGACCTACTTTCCTGAAGTAGAGCCATTTAAAAATACTACCACCGTGTGTGTATTCTTGGTCTGTGGAGTCATGCTCGGGGTGGAGTTTGTGGTCAAGTGAATTCTCCCGCACTGAGCAGTGCAGCTCTGATGTGGAGCTCACTCTGTTACCATAATCTCCCCATGATATGCTCATAGACTCTCTGATTAGAGGCTGTACAGCGACCCACAGGGAGTCGCAGATGGCGAGATTCATGATGAGCCCACCGAGCGCCACTTCTCTCCATCGCTCTCCAGAGGAACACCGTAGGTTATCAAGTCTCCGCAGCATGGCACACTCCCCGCACTCTAACACTCCTCCGTTGTTTCTGTGTGCTCCTTCCAACCAGGTTCAGCAGCTCATGAAGGCGGCGAGAAGCGGAACGAAGGATGGGCTTGAAAAGACCAAGATAGCCGTCATGCGAAAAGTTTCCTTCCTGCAGAGGAAAGATCAATTGGGTAATGCAGGGAAGTCTGAAAACTTTGTAAATGCTGGTCAGCTGGCTTTTTTTGGGATGAAAGTTAAACTATTTTGAATAATGGGTTTTGGTTATGAAGTCTGGGCTTTTACTCCTTACAGTTGACTCTTTGAATTATAGGCAGTTGCTTATGTGCAAAGCTAGCCAAGCCAAAGTAGTGTTTGAGGCAGATAGAGTAGGAAGTCTTCTCTTTATTCAAATCCCTTCAGGGAGAAATGAAAGCACTGTGAAAAAGAAAGATCCAACTGATTATAACCATAATAAATAAAACAGACAGGCTTTCTCAGTTTTAAGACAGACAATGTGGTCGAGTTAAGTTTTTGATGTGTGAAAGAGAGGAGGATGAAGCAACTCATGCGGTACAATATAGGTTGTTATAGGAACCTTTTGTCGAACAATAGCGAGAGATTACCATCCATTAATGGAGTATCGAGCAGCTCCATAAACCATAGATACCAGACCCACGTCTCAAACAAATCTCTGAGCCATCACAAAGAGGTAAAGAGGCCAGTGCTGCTATTTTTAGGTGTTGATCGAGGGAAATCTGCACGGCATTATATTTCTTTTCCACCAATCCTCTGTTATCATTCCAAAGTCTTTAATTGGAACGGTGAAGGCTTTTGGTATCTGTGTCTTTATGGTTACGGGTGAAGTTTTTGAGACTGTCGAATGTCTTTGTGCCAATGCAGAGATGAATATGTGTTGGATCGTGTTTTTCCAGATACACTTCTGTGTGCCTCCTTTACTCCTACAGAGATACAGTATTGTTTTGAAAGTTTTTTTGTTTTTTCTGAAGGCCTCTCACTCTCACGTCTTTCTCCATAGCTCGCTCCTTCTCTCTCGCGCACTGTCTCTGTTTCAGAGTATAGAAATCTCTTCATATTTTCGAGGTAATAAACTTAGTGTGTCGCATTGTGTCTCCAGCTGCAGTGAGATCTGAAGGCTGCCTCTCTGTTTTTCCCTCTCTGTCTCATTCTGTCACACACAAACACACCCAGACACACCCAGACACACACACACACACAGCCTCTTTCTCTTTTTAACCTTTCTGTATGTTTCTCTTTTATATCTGAATGTCTGCAGAAGAGGAGGATGATGCAGGATACCTGGATGTTGCTGTGTCAGAACTGAAGCATCCTCCCCCACAGCTGAGCCCCATGCCAGAGGGGCTGACCAGCCACCAGGTGCACCTGACAGTTTTCTTCCTGTTCTCTCCAAACTGAATGTTACTTGCATATGTAGAAACATAGACCATACCTAAAGGGAAACTGCGGTATTTTTCAACCTGGACTGTAATTTCCAGAGGCGAAAAGGAGTCATTGTTATCCAAATAATGAGTAAGGCTCAAGTCTTTGCACTCAAGTCCCAAGTAAGCGAACAAGCTTATTTTTTATATCATTTAGCAGTGTAAGAGTTCACAGAATTCACAGCTTAGTTCACTATGACAGAGTCGTGTCAGGGTTCGGTATGTATTCAATATAGCAAATACTAGAGTAATTGATTAAATTTTTATTTTTCTTATTTCATCCATCCATCCTTTTTCAACCGCTTATACAAAGCCGGGTAGCAGACATAGCAGGCTGAATTATCACAGATGTTCTGCTACCCAGCAACCCTTTCCAGTCAGAAGAGATATGTAATCCCTCCAGCGTGTTCTGGGTCTCCCCCCGGGGCCTCCTGCCAGGCATCCTGATCATTTCATGTTATTTTAATAAATTCGTTTATTAAAACCAACCTCATAAAGTATGAGCTTTTTTGACAACGACAATGACAACGAGCTAGCTTAGCGTAGCTGCCTCCCAGTGTGTCTCACTGGAGTAGAATACTTTAGTTTGAGGGTGGGAGGTGCAGACAGCATGTTGTTTGTTCTGTCATGTGGGTTGCCTTGCTGAGCACAGTGGCACTGTGAGCATTATATTAAAGTAGTACTAGTATCTTTTTTTCCAGTTGGTAAGTAATGTCACATTAGTTCTTTATGGCTCTCTCCTGCAACTTGACTGGCTGCTGTCAGATTGGTTCAAACAAAGTGATCCAGGGAATTAGGTGACAACTTGTTGGGAATGAATAGTGTTTATGTTAGTTGATTTAGGAGATAAAGGTAAATGAATTGATTTGTGGCACACATTTTAAGTAAAATACTTTAAATAACTACTACAACTTTGGGCTTTTGGGAAAATATCAAGTGTTTTTAAGTGAAAAGGCTCATGTCCAATTGAATTCACGAATCATAGGACCAAGTTGAGTTACAAGTCTTTTTGATTTTGTCAAGTCGAGTCTAAAGTCATCAAATCTGACATGAGTCTGAGTTAAAGTCATGCAACTTGAGTGTGCACCTCTGCTGTTTTCCAATGTTCTGTGTCGTAGTGACTCGTAGGACCAACCATTTTTTGAATTGGACCAGCTTTGCGGGACCAGTAGTCCTCTCTCTAACTCTAGCTCTAACTCTAACTCTAACACTAACTCGAACTCTACGTTTTCTTCCTGTCACAAATTACGTGTCATGAGATTTTAGACTTGGACTCAAAACAGACCCGAGCAAGCGAAAGGTAAAGAAGGTCCTTTCCGTAATGTTTAAAGATACTCAAAATAACAATCTGAGCATTACATTGTAGCCTGTTTCAACACTGTCTCCCAGTGCTGGACCAATATCAAAACTTGTGTCACTCAGACACACAACAACATGGGAAAATAGAGACCAGGCTAAAAAGTACCAGAGTTCCCCTTTAATGTCTAGCATCTATGTGAACACATTCTGTACCCTGTAGCCTTGAGATAAGGCTCCAGGCCTTTCAGTGTTGTAACACATCTATATGTTCTTTTCTTTTTATCCTTTTTGGAAAAGCAGTGTGTTTTGTAACAGCAGGAACAGCCGTTTTTTTATGTCACAGAAAATACAATGATTCAGAACTCCGACGGAGGCCTTGTTCAAACAGACCTACTCCTTTTTGAGTATTTTTCCTCCTGTGACAAACACATGATTATAGTGCAATCCATCAACCCTGCACTGCTTAACTGAAAGCATACCGCACACTGCAGCCCCATCATGTCCTCTTAGTGCTAGATTTCCTGACTGGTCTGTTGTCTACGCAGGTTGTCAGGCGCCATATCCTCGGCTCCATCATTCAGAGCGAGCGGAGCTACCTGGAGTCTCTCAGGAGAATCTTGCAGGTGAGCTGTTGAGTCCCCGTTGTCCTCCTCTGCCACATGCAATATCTTCACCATTTAGCCATTATGAATTACGCTAAAAAGAGAAGCAGCGATATCCATCAAATTACCGAGGTGTCTCAGCATAAATAATCCTGATAAAACAGCCGTCCTCATTTCTGCGGTGTTGCGCTGATGCTGAGAGGGAGAGAGAGACTGTCAGGCTGGCGCAGGATGGGGTGCAGCCTCTCCTCTTTAATCTCTCTTTTTAGTGGGGAGAAGGAGACTTGTTATCTCCTCATCACAGAAAAATAAGAGGAGCCTACTGAAATGGAATCAGCAGCAATCAATGGCTTCCTTATGCACTGCAAAATCTTTCACTGTCAAGATACAATACGCTACCTTTGTTGTCGAGTGACACGATTGCTTGTGATACTTGGGGAGGTTTAGCTCTTTTGAAATCTCTCTTGTTATTCAGAGAGTCCAGCCAAGTGGTAAACGCAGCCTCTCCAGACAGATAACGTGAAAAGATGAAAGGCCACAAGCACAATTAGACACTGAGGGCTCTAACCGTCATTATTGCTGTAAAACAGATTGCAACAGTTGTTCATGTTGTGCTGCCCGTCCGTGTTACTTCAGTTGATGATTCATTTGCTGTGACGGATTTGCGGAAATGAGACTTGCAAAACATCAACAAAAATTACCACTGCTGTTGCTCAGATAGATACATTTTTGGTGTTAAATAGTGTTTTCATCTCTCACGTTTGGGTAGCGCACAATACCTATACATGTTCAGATTTAAAGACGTCATGTTTACCGGCTTTCACAAAGAATATTGTCCACAAAGAACCTGCCAACTCATTTCTGTAGGCTATGCTAATATCCCCATGAGTGCTGAGTGAAGAATCAATCAATGCCTCTTTCACCACGTTGCTTTTGCATCTGTAACTCTGCTGGGAGCTGCTTTTTGCCATTATTATTCTGGCTTTTATGATTACAAGTCACCTTGAGTTCTGTACATGTTTGCTAGTGGCAAATGCTGTTTTGTGGGTGAATCCTTTGGATTGATGTGCTTCCAGGCACTGTGACTACATTTCCTCATTTTCCTCGATTCATAGAATATTTGTCTGCTACCCCTCAGTTGTCTATTTATGCTGCACTGAAAAGAAGAGATGCTTAAGGAAGGTGGACTGCTGATTCATCTTAAGCATCCACCCACACACACAAATACGCACGTACATATCAACAACAATAAAAAAACCCAATTTTCTCTCAAAATCTCACCAGGAATACCAGAGACCATTGATGGAAGCTGATCCACGCATCTTGAGTCCAAGGAAGATCCGGCCTATATTTTACCGATTGAGGGAGATCACACAGTGCCACTCCATGTTTCAGATTGCACTGGCATCACGTGTGGCAGAGTGGGACAGCAGTGAGAAAATCGGAGACTTATTTGTTGCCTCGGTTAGTGTGCGTGCATGTGCATGTTTGTATCCTCATATCTGTGAAATAGAAATGCAATCCGGAGGCTTATTTGCTGCCATATATACATATATATGTGTGTGATTGTGTGCATTGTTTGTTTCTGTCTAACATGCAATCAAAGACTTACATTCAGGGTGAAGGAACTCATATTTTTCTTGGCAGTTTTATCTAACTGTATAACACAGTCTCTGGTACTAGAGTTCTAATGAGCTACAGGCTTTAGTCTGAGCAAACAGGGATAGTTTACCCCAAACATGGAATCAATTACAGCTGTGATGAATATCTCCACTGCATCCAATGCTCTCTGGGATACGTGTTTGCAAATTTTGGCACTAGGACAATAGCGTTCAGTGTGAGTTTTCTGTTGTTAGTCTCTGCAGTGTGCTCATCCATAAGGTCCGCTCATTATTTGCCTATTAGAGGCGCTGATTCGACCCTCTCCCTCTCTGCTGGCCAATACAGGGCTGTTCCATTGATACCCCAAGACTTACTATCAAACGAGACCATACTGGGAACGGAAGGAGCGGGCACTGTACTCCTTATTGAGCTGCCCCTTCTTTATGAGACAATGTATCTGCACCTGCAGGGCTTGTAGTAGTATCTGAGAGGCAGGATCCTGAAGGAGGTTGTGAGCAAAGAGGGTTAATTCCTTCATGAGGTTTGCTAATTCCCCACCACTCCTCAAACTGCCACTATCAGCTGCCTGGTGTGGGTTTAATTGAGGAGCGAGAATAAATGTCTACCGCACCACAGACACACCCCCTCCCACACACACACACTCTTTCACACTCTGCCACCTCATTCCTCTTTGCTCAACCTCTTAAATGGCTCGTGAAGGGTGTTGCGGTAACTGGGGATGGTAAACAAACCAATTTTTTAAAGCACTATACTTAAATGGCCATTTTCTTGCCTCTCTTTACATTGAAATTACCCACGGGTTGCCCTGCAAACAGCACGGTTGACCAAACATTCGAGATGTCAGAAGAAATTACATGACTGTGTTTGCAGATGCCGGTGTAAAGATGATCAAACATGGCAGAGCAGACCCTGTTATTGTAGGGATGTTGTTACAAATTCACATAAATATATGTATTTCTGCTTTCACAGTTTTCCAAGTCCATGGTGCTGGATGTATACAGTGATTACGTGAACAACTTCACCAATGCCATGGCGCTCATTAAAAAGGCATGCATGTCCAAACCGGCATTTCTGGAATTCCTAAAGGTGAGCTTCAGCCCAGGAGCACAATTTACTTTCTCATTTTATAAACCAAAGTGTGTTTTAGCCCCTCTGTTTGTTTTCCTTTATGTTCAGCAGATGCTGAATTTAGCAAAGCCCTAAAGCTAAACACTTCAATAATACATACTGTACTTCTCAGGTTTCCAAATAGACAGGCAAATAATTTAGTGTGTGGAAAGGTGTTTATTTACACAAAATACATAATTGCTGTTTACACTGGGTTCATGGATGGTTTTAAAGTGTGTCCTGATTTTGTGAAATAGTTTGTTTGCAATTTAGTATTCACTGACATTGGCAACTAGATTGAAGCTGTGTCTAACCTTGGATATGTTCAAGACAGTTCTGGTAATGTCTTGCATTCATGTTAATCACATGATTATTTTTGGAATATGACATTAACTGGTATGCGTTTGTAGGCTGCTCTATGCACAGACGTTTTTATTCTTTCGTGCCGATGACAGCTGTGGCTGGAGACGTGACGTATGTTTTGGGTTGTCTGTCCGTACGTCCCATTCTTGTGAATGTGATCTCGAGAACGCCTTGAGGGGATTTTTTTCATATTTGGCACAAACATCCACTTAGACTTGATGAAGAAGAACTGATTAGAAACAAAGCACATTTTTGGCAGTAACTCAAGAATTCACAGACTAATTGAGACAAAATTTTTCACAAATGTCTTATATGACAAATGATGAAGTGATTACATTTATATCCAAAAGGTCAAAGGTCAACTCTACTGTGACACTATAATGTTTTCAACTCCATATCTCAGGAACAGAAGAGCAAACATTTGGTCAGAATTGGTGACACTGATTTTTGGTGCCAACCTTGAAACTGTGGTGATTGTGTAGATCCTCTATACTGCCAGGGGAGATGTGTGTGAAGCATCCACATTTTGGGTTTAGTAGCTCTCTTGCAGTAACATATATATTTGAAGAGGTGTCTGCTGTCATGGCAACATATGAATCTTGACACACATGGATATAAACTTTAGCTTGACTGGTTGGCAGAGACATTCAAGCTGTAATTCTAGTTTTTTAGTAAATCTAAAAAAGCTACCACGAGTCTTTTAATGAAACATGGAGAACTCTGCAAATGACTGAATGCCAAACAGGCTGATTCACCAAAACAAATAAAAAAGAAGAAATTGCAACATTTCTGGTTAATTTGGTGGTTATGTGAAAAAGTAGAAATTTGGCAACTTCAATCAAGATGCATTTTTCTGTTTACCTACATTTCGAGCAAGAAAAAGTAGCGCCAGGGTGCACGGAGAGTGCCAACGAATTATTTAAATATGCTGAGTTGAACAATTCCCTGTGCGCTCAGCATTCATGCATGAGTATGTCCTAGATCATTGAGCTGTAGTGCTGATTTACAGAACCAGATCACACAGCTGACAGCCCTGCATGTAACTCCAGATAACATGTGTCCCTTCCTTTCTGTTGAAGGCTTCCTCCGTCTCTCCCGCTGCCTGTTGCAGCTCTCACTCACAATGGGAAGACAAACCAAGTAATAAATTGGCCAGACACAGACTGGAAATAACACTGAATCAATGACAGACTTCATTATGTTTCTTTTAAAATATTGTGCAGGCACTGACTGCATGTACTTGACCATTACCACTCAAGGCAGATTTAGAGGGTAGGGACCATGAAATGAAATGAAATTCAGATTTGACAACAGTTTGCAGACATTATGATGTAATATGAGAGCTGCATTTGCAGATAAGCCCCTTGGTGAGTTCAGTGTAAATTAGGACTGCAATGGTTTGTGGATTTGTACCAAACTGTCACAGTATGGGGGGTCACAGTTCGATGCAGGCAGCCACTGCTCGAAAACATGGCATGTAGATTGATGCACGTAAGGTGGAACCAAATTTTAGAAGTGTGAGTTCCATTTGGAAGATGATAGCATGTGATAAGATAAGCACAACAAGCAGATTGTTGTGGGAGTCTGTCACACTATAGTGAATGAAATCAAACACCAGACCTGAAAGACCCACCTGTGGGTTCTCAGTCAGCTACAGCAACAAAGGAAAGAGAGTTGTGTATGAGACGAGGGTGATGTGTTGGTGTTGCTCTGTTGTTGTAGACTATAAGATTGGAAACACATCCAACATGCCAGCGCACATGTGACTGCATCACCCAAATTTGCTGATCACCAGGATGAGGAGGGAATGAGCAACTGGAACCTAACTCCTTATCCCAGTGCATTCAAGCACTCTAGGTGCCAAAGCAGAATGGGAGAAAACAAATTACTGAAGCAACTGGCATTTGCATTGGCATACAGCCAAGGTGCAACTGACTGTAACACTCCTCCTAATGCGGGAGAATTATTTTTAATTTTTTCTATTTATTTTGTATTTCAAATTTAAATCATAAGAGATGATTTTCAGTTTAATAGCCAGTGACCTGCGACCCTTTGGAAGAGTGTTTGCTCAGTGTTTGTATGGTGTAATACGCACATGTTATAATTCATCCTTATTTTTACAGTTAAAATAATTTGTCAAAGTGGCAAGAGGACAAAATTCGACTTCAGTCCCCAGCACGAGGATTTTGTTTATCTTTTTATCCCATCTTTTCGAAGTAAATGGAGAGGAATGTGTATACCCGCTGTGTAAAACTTACACCATACCGTGACTTTGAAACCGGGGTATTAACCAAACTTGTGTATTGTTACACCCCTAGTGTAAATCAGCTGTTTTTGATAGAACAGAATAACAATAAGAAGCTGGCAAATTGGTATTTTTTGTAAACTAAAATAAGAAACAGCAAATCAGACAATCCAGAAAATCTCAGAATGCTTCTTAAAATATGAATGAGGATAGTGATAGTGAGATACTGGCTTCAGGTGCATTTGTAGTAGTGATGAAACAGCGAAAAACTGAAACAATAAAAGCATCAGATGGACTGTATTCATAATAAATACGCCACAATAATATAAATTACCAGTGCAAATTAATCAGTCAGTGAGAATGTGTGTGTTGGGGGAGGCATAAGCACATACACTGGCACACTGAGGATGGAAACAGAGAGCTAGGTGGGGACGGCTCACCTGCCACAGCAAGCGAACATGCCAGCGCTGGTCATTATGACTTGACCAGCTGACTTCACAAGCCGATTGGCTGTTGAAACAGGTGACAAGCTTTACCGCTGCAACTTTTCTCAGCTACATTGTGAAACAGTTTTGTCTTGTTGCGAATCATTGGTCTGATTTGGGCATTAGAAGTTGTATATGTACATATACAGTGTAGTTTTGCATTATCCAGTTCAGTGGTGAGAGCCTGTGTGGAGGCGGCTGGTACTTGGATGGCAGAACTTATTATTGAGCCTGCTGGAGGAGTCATGGGCCTAATCTAGTTCACATCAGCTGTGGAGGGAAGTGTCCACTTGAGAGGTCCAATGACATATCCAGCCTTGCCCATTTCCCATTTTTCTTGACATTTAAAGTAGGTGTCAAGTGTTTTAACCCAAAATTTGCATAAGGGACAGTTCCATCAGCTCCAGCATAAACGCTGAGGCTTCTTGCTTTGCTGATAAGGTTGCCTGGCAACAAATGCAGTTCTGCTTAGTAAGGTAGGTGACATTGCCAGAAAAATGTCTTAGATGGAAAAAAGTAAAATGTTCCTGATTCATATATCGCAACTAGATGTATGTCTGTTTTTATCTTAGTAATTTGTCAACAAGAGTTGGTCACAAGGGTCTGTAAATATATTATAAATAGTCACGAACACATTCAGTTTGTTTCCTGTTTAAGAAAGAAAAAAAAAAAACACAGTCTGCTGTATTTCACTCAGGTCTCGCCCACTAATGGGATCTTAAAGCTTGACCACTCTCCTCTGCAGAGCAGCATACTGAAATTTGCAGCTACTTTCTCAGCCAGTCAGCTCTAATCTTTTCCACTGGTACTAGAATCTACTTTCACTCAGCAGCTGTGAGAAAAACACGACATTGAAACGACTTACCTGCGGTCAAGGAAACCCCCTCTTTACCTTTTCGCCGCTGCCCCACCTGCTCAGGCATGGCTGATCCTTATTGTGAGCATGCCACTGCCAGTGTCCAGGAGGATCTTGGATGTTTGTTGCTTACCTCACATACTCATAACACAGTTGTTAGTGCGACAGAGGTGCCAACTTTCTTGTGTCGTCCTACATTTCTACCGCCAGCAAACTTCAGCCTACTCTCCAGATGACATTAACGGATGAAGACCTGCGTGGGAGAGTGAGACGCTTTCCCTCTCTCAGCAGAACAGATTTACACTAGAGGTATTCATGTGTCCAGAACTGGTGAAATGGATCTGTGGAAAGCTTGACGTGCGCTGAGGGCACCGAACAGTCAGTGGACCGAATCGACCTAAGAATAATAATACCTGATCCAAAAGCCGTCAGCCTGGACAGACCCAAACAGAGGGAGGACACCAACACTGGTAGCAGTATGATCTGCCACCAATTAACAAGCAGCTGCAGTCGAAAACAGTAGCAGTGTAATTTCTCCCTGCATATCACAGTTCCCTCTCTCAGTTTTTCTACTGCAGTGATTATAAAAACCAGATCAGAGCTGATAGATTGTCCGCTCAGATCCATTTGGATATCAAACATATTGACACACAGATTCAAGACAACACAACAGGACCTTACCTGACCTGATTAGAATGAGTCTGATTTGGACCTGACCTGACTCTAGTTTTGATTACTACAAGCCAAGTTAACCCCTGAAGACCTTTAACTGCTTCAGTTTCCTCAGCTCCCATGTGAGCAGCCTTTCTGGTGGTTGTCTGTGCTGCCTTTCCTTGTTCCATCTCCCCAACTAACCCCAAGCTGTTGGGTGCCTTCTGGCTGCTTACATTAGTTCTCTGCTATTCCTTGTTTCCCTCATGCAAAAAAATATTTTGACAGCTTGTAGTTCCCAATACATTAGGCAAAGACTCATGGCTGCATTCCCTGGTTCTTCTGACCACTTCTTCCTCTTGGTGGTGATACACAAGTCCTACACCGCCATCTCAAAACAGAAGAGCAAGGGTGAAATAGATCATGAGAAATTGCCCACGCTGAAATTCACTGCAGCAGAATGATTCAGTTTCTGTTGGCATTGGAGAGCATTTTGAGGATCCTGCTGGCCATATCCTCGTGCACGCCTCGTGCAACTGCAGGCCAGGCTTGTTTCTGCTGCATTTCTTCAGTCATATACTCTGACTCAAATACATTTTTTGTCAGCTAGATCAAGCTAGAATCTATCCTCACCTATAACATTCTCTGCACTCATATTTTTGGAGGCCATTTTCATTGCTGGAAACCTTGCTAGTTTGCAATACAAGCAAAGAGAACAAGGTCCTTCTGCGGACTCAGCTTTCTTGGTCAATCTCAGTCAATATAGCAAGCACCAAGAAATGTGTTGTTTCAGCTGACTACATTAACCATCAACTAAGGCTGCCGCCTGAATATCAAAAGGTTTGAATCATCTTTCAAAAGACCTTTCAGTTGACTAAGATTCCGTCAAGTTTATTTATTTGTTTTTGTTGGTCCGTGTGCAGTGTACTACTGTCGATGTTTTGGTCCCAAAATTTTGCTGTAGAGTGAGTACTGGTTAACCTGGAAATCCAGATGCCCCGCCCCTAGTAAATTAGAATTTGCTCTGCACGGGGATCTGGCCCCGACGAGCAGAGCCCGTTGAATCGCCATCGGACCAATCAGATCAGTCTGTCTGACAGAGGCAGGCTCTGGGCAGGCGTAACATGATGAGGCCAGCGCTGCGCCGTCGGAGTTGAAAAGTAAACGGCCAAGATGGCAGCTGCCGAAGGACCGCGTCCATTCAATTTAGCTTTGGAAGAAACACTAAGCCAACTAAACTTACCTTTTTCCTTGAGAGGGGAACAGAAGACTGCCCTAGAAGCCTTCGCTTCCAGGAAGGGGATACGGCAAAAGCATAATATATCAGTTAGCCCCACAGGTCGGCAAACGAATGGGGCTTAGTGCAATGAATACGTCACCTTGTTTTTTGCTCTGATTGGCTATCGTGCTATCCAATTGCGTGCGATGGCATTTAGTATACCTCAGTTAGTGCCGCCCCTTGTGTAGGGTCAGGGTGGGTGTGATGGAGTGTTTTTGCTCCCCGTAGGTGGAGCCCCTACATGTTTGCATCCTGCTACTCTACAAGTTGCCTTTAGAGCCTGTCAAAGGTCTCCACTTATGGAACTGGGGTTACAATCCATTTACATGTATCCATATCCTGGCCTTTAAGCATTTGTCGTTTTCCATAATTGGTTTTAACTCTCTGCTTGCTTTTCTAATAATAAGAAATCATTTTCAGTTTTTTAAATTAAGGAATTAGCTCAATACTGTGCCTTGAAAATGTCAATATGAGCTGATGATATCCAGTATGTAAGGATATTTGTGACTGTTACTGAAGGTCTATTAATGTGAATGTCATGACCAGAAAAGTAGGGGTATTCATTATTCATCTCACTCAGCTGGAAACATCAGATATACTCAGATATTTGATGTTTGAATTTAATAGACCACAACATTAATTTCTAGGAAAACACATTTAGACTGGATCATGATATTACATTTACCAAAATCTCAGGCAATATCTCGTCTCAATATCAATCTAATTTATTTTGTAATATCAAGTGTCAGTTAAACAGATATCCAGCTCTAATCTCCGTGTATCATATTAAAAGTGCAAAATTAGTTTCCCAACCCTGGGAAACAATAAGTATACTTAAACTAGAATGAAAGCAGATGGTATGTTCGCTCCTGCTCTGTATACTGTAGCAGATGATGTCACATCTCAGAGTCAGCAACATTTTTTCTGGCTTTTTTTTTTTTTTTGTATTTCTGTCTCACAGTTGATCTTATTCAACCTTTAGCACCATACCATCTATTAAATGTGCCCAGTGATTTGCCTTCTTACACTGATGGTGTCACAGTGGCGCAGACTTGACACTGCACCGAAACGATCTTCTCCTGACCTCCGCCCACAGTAATACATTAGACATAACACGCTCAAAAAAACCTCCTCTTTCATACTCTCATATGACTAACAGACCCTGATTTTCATACCTTATTCACCCACTCACCCGCCTACATGAGGTCTATAGAGGAATCTGACAAACTCCTCTTAAAGTAGGAATCATATTTTCCTCTTAATAGCCTTTCTGTGCAAGAATATCTTTCCGACTGCATGTTATTATGATTTTTGCATTCTTCTTTCTGTTTCCAGAAAAAGCAGGCAGCCAGTGTTGACCGGATCACTCTGTATGGTCTGATGGTGAAGCCCATTCAGCGATTCCCGCAGTTCATATTGCTCCTGCAGGTATGAAATATTGTTTGCAAAGGAATAGACATTCAGCTTGTTTTAATTAATTAATTTCACTAGCTAAACACTTCCAATATGAGAAACTAGAGTCACATTAAAGATTCAGCAGCACACACATGCTGATAGAGATGCAAAGCTGCAAGGTCACAGAAGGAGTGTAGATTTTAACTGATCCAAAGTACAAGACGTCTCAGCTCTTACTTTTACACCGAGGTTAGCTTGAGCTAGAAAAGTAGCTAGCCACATCAGTTTTTCACATTGCTGGCTTTACATCCAGACTCTTCCACTTTCCATTCTCAGCAAAGATTTGGATTTGAGCTTGACTCTCCGGATCGGCAGAAGCTCATTTCATCCCTCAGTAGGCATTGATTATCCATGAATTCAAAAGATAAGTTATGAATGTGAATCAGGCATTTTCTTCTAGCCTCAACTCAGTCCTCCAAATAAGAACTGTATGTATTAAATCATACATTACAGGCATTGCAGCTCAAAGCACTGCGCTACATCTGAGATGCACATCAAGACAACACGAAGCTTTCACTGGGCCATAGACGCAGGACAAATATAGACACATAGACGAAAGCCAAAAAGCCTACGCTTAGACCTGTTTGTTTTAGCCGACACTGCTTACGAAAGGGGAGAAACTGCAATACAATGAGCTTTACAAAGTTTACATAACCACTAGAAAGTTAGTGTGGCGCACACAGTTAAATCCTCTGGAGTCTGTGACAGTCACACACCTACCTCAAAGAGAGTATCTGACCCACATTTGAACTTTTTAAGGTGAAGACAAAACTCCCAACAGAACACTTTATATTGTTATTACTCAGTATATTGCAGGATACAGATAAAAGTATTATATCATAAACAGTGAGTGTTTTTTAGTTTGTAGTGTCTTTATTTAAAACTTTCCTTGTCACCTTTTCTAGGACATGCTAAAGAATACACCGAAGGGCCACGTGGATCGTCTGCCCCTGCAGCTTGCTCTCACAGAGCTGGAGATGCTGGCTGAGAAACTGAATGAACAGAAACGAGTAGCTGACCAGATTGCAGAAACTCAACAACTAGCCCGCAGTGTCAGTGATCGCCTGCTCAGTAAGGTGACTGAATACACACGCACTCCCCAGTGCACTCGCACACACACATATGCCCCAATCCCATCAGCTGTGAGCCAGCCTCCGAGCCCTTCAACTCCTCTGCGTTGTTATCACTGTGAGCCAAACACCTATAAATTAAACTAGTGTACAGCAATCGCTTATATCACTTTCCCACACATTAATCTAGTGAGGCATTTTTATTTAGAGAAATTATCTCCTAGAAATGATGCCCATTATCATTCCTAAACAGTACCAAATGCAATGGCAGAGGCGTTGCCTCTCCATTACCACACTGAAATTACAGTCCTGCCGCTGCAAATCTGAACAAATGCTGCTCTGAATAAGAAGAATTAGGGGGTAAATGAGACATTTAATTGGAAACTGTAAGAGAGCTATCTCTTTCACCCCGTCGCTCTTCCTCTCTCTCCACTTTACCTCCCCTCTATTCCCCTCTTGCACTCCCCTGCTTACTTGCTTGCTTACTTTCTCACTCCACTTATGCACTCTTCTTTTCTTTCTCTAGTGTGACTGCATCTGCCTCTGTCTTCTCTCTTCCTCCCTCTCACATCCTCCTCCTCCTCTCTTTATTTCTCTCTATCAGCCCTTGCTTTCCAGGACTCTGAGATGAGCTGATTCGGCCAATCTCCTCCACTCCACACAGAATTCCATTTGCTGCGGTGACACTGCAGAATTCCAATAGGAAACAGTCTCCTCTATTGCCCCCATAACCATCCAATGAAATATTCATTCTTTGTCTCAAAGTATCTAAGTCGCCGGAATAGGACAGATAACAATGTGAGTGAGAATGGGTTTAGCACACACTCACACACACGCCTGCACTCCCACTCACACATGCACATGTGCACGGTGCAATGTCCTCTGTGCCTATTGATGCTTGAAGACTTTAAGGGTGTGTTCTTATAGCGGCCCACCTCTTGAGGGAGTTGTACCGTTTGGTGGCCATCAAACGGCAGTCCTACTCGGACTAATGACTCATTTTGTGTGCTATCTGAGCCTCAGCCAAAAGCAGCTACAGATTGCCTGCAGATAGGACATCCTTTTCTGTGAAATGTGGTCAGATGCGTTACTGCACTGCAGGTTGTCGAATGGACACAGCAGAGAGATTCATTATTCGCTAAAAATGTGTGCCTCTTGAACAAACACAAACATCAAAGAATCAAGATGTGAACCTTGAATTTGGACATAACCCGCTGCTTGCATTATAAATTGTGATGAGTCTGGCTTAGATTGGCACAGTATGCATAAAAGTAAAAGTATTGATTTCGGCAGTCATAGAAGAAGCTGGACCAAAGTGATAAAAAAAAGCTTTTTGTTGCTGTTTCCTTTTGCCAAACATATGGATGACTGGAAAGCACAGCATGTGCCAACATACTGTGGCATAAATTGCATCTGTTATTGGATTCATTAGCTGTGTCTGTGTGTGTGTGGGTGCATGTGTGTGTGTAAAGGTGTGCAGCCAGCAAACTGTTTTTGTATATATCCAAGTGAAGCTGCCTCGTTATGGTGGAAAGGATTGTGTGTCCCAGTGCTCATCCAGTTTGATAAGCCAGTTTGGACTCTGAGGTAGTGGTGTGGTGGATTGCATGGTACAGATAAAGAGACTGAATGATCTGAGGCGAGTGTTGGAAGTATTTATTTTGAAGTAAAAGTTTTTGGCAGCTCGTATTGCCCCATTAAATTAAAGTTTGTGTTTAGGTTCCTCTCATCACATGTGTGCAGGGAAAAGATTCACCAAGTTTGCTGAATGAACATGGTAGAGATGTATGCTCGACTTGTGTGTGTGTGTGTGTGTGTGTGTGTGTGTGCAGGTATACCAGGGCTGGGTGATATGGGGAAATAATCTAACTGATCAATATTGCAATTATGATTTAGTATGTGATTGTTTTAAAGGTCCTTATCTTCCCTTATCTTCTTCCTTTTCTGTATTATTCAACATACAGGAGCAATACATCATTCTAGATTGATATCATCACAATCTTTATTCAGCTGTGTATTGGCAAGAATATGATACGGGGCAGTCCTTGCCACTAGATGTCACTAAATCACCCTAAATCTTACACACTTTTGCTTTAAGTAAACAAATTTGAAAAATGGTTAATAATTACTGTTTTTGAGAATGAATACAGTATAACAAAATATTATAATGTGATACTAACACAAGTCATGACCAGCACAATATTGATATGTTAACTTTCCCAGAAGTCAGAAAGGGAGACACAGAAAATTTTCTTAGGTCTCGAGGAGCTGAAGCGTTTTTTAACAGGAGACAACTTTGGTGCAAATTTCTCCTCAGCTGCTCTGAAAGCCTCCGCTGTCATGCACTATGTGTCACACGACCACACACTCGCTACACACACATAACGCTACCCTTACAACAGTATTATATGTAAACATGTGGTGTACTTAAAGTTGGCCGTGTCCGATGTCTATTTTCATACATTAGTACTGCGAGCATGATCAGATCTCTCTCAAGCAGTTTTCTTTATCTACTCTCATTCCCATATGTCACGTGCAGCATAGGACGGTGTGCACGTGAAGCCCACAGGGCCAGGCGTCTCTGACTCTCTGGTTGGTTCGATCCTGTAGCAATAAAACAAATAGCATCATTTGCTATTTAAAAATTGCTTTCTATTACATCACAATGTCGATTTGAATTCGATTAATCGTTCAGCCCTAACAAACACGCACATTAAGTGACCTTCAGCGGCATGAATGTGTTGCTAATCCCCGATGAGACATCTGTTCCTCCCAGGCTGACTTCTGTGTCCTCCAGGCACCAAACTCTGGAGGACTGGCCCTTTGTGATGCTGTCTCCTCCTCCTCTGATCTGATTGCTGTGTCCCTTTTAGCAACTGAACTCGGAGCAGGGGTCACTGGTCCTTTGTGAGACGCTTATTGAGACTGTGTATGGCGAGCGGGGACAAGTCCTGAAGTCGAAGGAGAGAAAGGTCTTCCTCTTTGATGATGTGCTCATCTGTGCCAACATAAATGTCAAGTAAGTCCCTCTTGCAGAACAAGTCGAGCCGAATGCCCTTGCATTCAAAAATACTTTGCTAATGCGTTCATAATGCGCAGTTCTAGCATGAAGTTGTGTGTGAGTTTTGAAAGGAGAGTCTGCTAAACTGCACAGTTAGGAGAAATAGCTATTAGGTGGCACAGGGCTCTAATGTGATGCCCTAGGTTTTGCAAGGATATTTTGGCAAACTGCATAGGAAAGAGAAATAGCTGCTAGGGGATTTGAGCACTATCTGGAGTTGCAGGAGCTTTATCAGCTTTAAACAAATGGTAGAATGCCTAACTACAGCTACAGGAGTCCTAGATTACTGACATAAAACATTTTTTGGTTTCTTTCCAATTTATCTTCTGTGACAGCACCATTGATCACATCTCTCCCTCTCTCTTTCCCTCCTTCTCTCCTTCTCTCCCTCTCTCTCTCGAAGTAAACAGGAAAGGGATTTTGTATATTTTGCAAAGCTCCTGTCAAAGATGTCGCTTAAAGCCCTCTTGTTAAGCCTTCAAAGTAATTATCGCTCTACGTCTCATTCAACTCGAGTGTCCCGAAGTTGACTTTGTCTGCCCTCCAGGATCTTGACAAACCGATCACAATGTTGATTGTCTGCGTGATTACAGGAATACATGAATAGCAATGAACTCCTCCTCACAGCCAGGGGTACAATTTTGGCAGGGAACATGGGTGATCATACAGATTCTAATTCCCACTCCCAAGTCGTCTTCATGACATCTCTCCTCCTATGGAGAGCTGTGTGTAGTGCTGTTAGCTAAATGTGGATAGGGAGGGAATTTCTCTCAGGTTGTTTTCCTTCTTAACTGCCTCCTCTCATATTTTTAATTTCTTCTTATCTCCACCAGGGGGCCTCCGGATATCAGCAGCCTGGTCCCTGTCGGCCCCAAGTACACCATGAAGTGGAGCGCCCCCCTTCAGCAGGTGCAAGTAGTCGAGGTGGGGCAGGAGGGCTCTCAAAGCAAAGACACCTTCTTCCAACAGAGCGGAGCCAAGCGCGCAAGTGTCGCCAGCACTTCAGGTAAAAGCTAAAATAAAAGTGAATTGGTCCTATCTCACCCCCCCTCCCCCTTCCATGTGTCATCCCCCAGTTAATCTCATCACTTGGACTGACTTTTAGTCTCAGCCCCTTACTCTGACTCAGCAAGGCTAATCTGTTTCTGTTCTCAAGTGTCCCGCAGAGGGCTGGAGATGCATCCGTGCTGCTTGTCACTCTGATTGAGGATGTGTTTGTGAGGAGGATAGTGATGACGGTCACTTGTTCCAATCTGCCTAGGGTGTTTTATCTTGGAGAGAGATGTGGGGGTAGAGAGCCCCCTGCCGCAGCATCCCCACAGTCTCATTTCACTCTCTGATAGACCACAAACACATCGAGAGTGGAGTCATCAATCTGCAGAGATTATTCCCTCCCTTTCCAGGCCCAATTAGAGAGCCAGTAGCAGTAGATAGGAATCGGTGGTTGAAACACTAGTTCTCCCACCACCCCTCACTAAACTCTGGTGTATACAGAGCTTGACGAGATCCCTGATAAATGTGCCATGGGAAAAGGAAGATACAAAGCCTTATCAGGATGTAATGGTACAGGCTTTTTAAAGTTGCAGCTCCATGACTTAAATATTAATGGCGCCTTCTTCAGAGCTCCCCGTGTCATGCTCGGCAAGCAGCTACTGTTTTGAGAGCTAGTTCAGATTCTCACTGGATTAAGTTTTTGCTTTTGCTCAGGTAGTGTATACTCACAACTTTGCTGCAAGGTTTGGGGATCATTTAAGGTTAGCTCTCAATGCAGCTGTCTCTCCTTCCTTCACCTGCGTCTTACTCTGCAAATGTTATGCCCCACAGAGAGTGGTGCTGGATTCTGGCTCTGACATTCTCTCTTCTTCTTCTTCTTTTTTTTTTTCTCCACCTTTTCGACACGGTGCGGTCACCTTAATCATGCCTATCCAGAAACCTCCCCGAACATCTGTGGGACCGTTCCCCCAAATTTTTATTCAGACAGGCTGTCCCATCTATTTATAGTTTCATCCCCTGTGATGTCATTCAGTGGGGTGTCTCGTCTAAATCCTACGCTCCCTCAGCATGGCTCAAAATGGAGTCATTTTTCATCTTGTGCAGGCCCTGGCGCCCTTCTTTATTGAAGAAAGCTGGCCTTTAGGGAAATGCAACCCCGTCTTTCGCACTCTTCCCTTTTGTCTCTGTCGGACTGTCTCTTTCCCTGTCTGTTCTTACCAACACACAGCAAGCCCACCGACGTACGTGCTCTTTGTTTGAAAGCAGAGTGTGCCAGTTGTTTATGCTGCCTTACCTTCATTCTGCCCCCATTACACCTCCCTTATTGCTGCTTCTCTTTTGACCTGCTGTCAGGAGTGCAGTTTTTTTTTTGTCAGAGATGTACCAGTGGGCTTTGGCTGCGGATCAGACAAGGGTTTTGATGCAGGTGTGGAAGCTGCATTGTCTTTAAATCCACTGGCCGGCATCACTGGCACAGCCGCTGAGGGCTAGATTGCTGACTTATTCCAGAGAAAGCAGGGATGGACCCCTCTGGGCTCTGGCCTTCCACACCAGTGAGCTACGTGCCTGGCGGCCGATGTGTATAGCCATGTCTGAGTGTGAAAACCATATCCTGCCTCACCAACGGGATTACGCTGGATTACAACTCAGCACATTCACCTCTCGGGCCGTAGCCAACAGCAAGCCCCAGAGGACTCAACGAACCTGTACAGGGTTTCAGGCAATCCCTTTGGAGAGGACAGGAAGACATTGTTCGTGCAGCTCACAGCGCACCCTTTTATATTCAGATGTCTCACCTATTGATTTCTTTACACAGATGACAGATGTCACTGGCGGCCTGTGACAAAGATCCCATTAAACCCCAAAAGCTACAATGGAGCTCTTTAAATGAACAATGCAAGCCCACCACTCTCTTTTTCTCATTCCCTCTCCTCTTACGGCTTTACTCTCACTCCATTTATGCACGTGGATAGACAAAAGACGGCAGGTCCCCTCGGAGGAGCATGCCTCACTAAGCCCGCCTACCGGCTCAGCTCTTCTGCTACTTTATTATGTGGCAGCGGTGACAGTGCAGGACAGCTCAGGAGCAAAATCTACCTGCAGAATTTAATTAGGCAGCTCTCATGGAGCCTGCTGCTGGGGAGATGTGGGCCAGGGGAGCCAGGACGGAGGATGGCAGACAGGAGGAGACACAGCTATCGATTCGCAGCAGTAGGAGAGAGAGACTTTGAAGGTAGCGGGCCTCAAATCGATGCTGAATTTTGCGTCTAATGAGACACCTGCATTCCTTTTGGCCAGCAAAAGGGCATCATAGCTCCGAGTAACAGTTTCTCCATCTGATTTTTTTTGCTCATAAATTCATTCTCTGTAGTTCAACAAATAATGAAGATCGATCCATCTGCACATCGAACCTCTTTTATTAGTGCCACTGGAGTTTCAGCAAAAGCAACTTTTCTTTCTGCACTTCCACTAGTTCTCAGAGGCAATGTCAGGGTAAAGCACTTTAACCTTGAACGTTCATGTATATTTCATGGTGGTATCAGGATGATGGTCCATATACCACACGTTTATTGTATATATTGCTGGGATCTTTTATCCTTGTATCCTTTAAAGGGGAACTTTGCCAATTTTCAAAATTCATACGTGTTATTCCAGTTGTCTAAAACAGTCCAAGATATAATTAGAAATTAACAAATCTCTCCCAAATCCAAAAATAATAGTGCTTAAACTTATATATGTGCTGTTATGGGGTATAAAATCTGGAGCTGTTCCATAGACAATAAATTGTAAAAGATGTTACAGTCACACTGAGAGCACCCAGGGGAACGTTCTGAGTATATGGGCACATTTTATGTTTCACAACGTAGAACACTACAAGAGAATGAATCTTATTTGAGTATAAAAAGGAAAACAAGTAGTCTTTGCGTCCACAAAATCAGGCTCCCATTAACTGTCTATGGAGCAGCTCCAGACTTAATACTTTATGACGTCACTAATTTGAGACTTATTTCTCAGGTGTCTGGCTTTGAGAGAGAGCGGCTCACGTTCATAAATATTGATTGAAATTTTATAGGCCATGGAAATAACATATTGGAATTCTTAATTTAAGCTTTTAAATGGTTAGTTAAATGACACATTTCTTACTTGACACTCCAGGCCCCTGTGACCCTGAACAGGACAAGCAATTACAGATAATGAAAGAGTAAATGAGAATTATCTGACTGTATGTTGAAAACCGCAGGGCTTCCGACTGTTTAACTAAACAATTTGCAGACATGACCTTAACACTGAATACACACCAAGTGAATTGGTGAATAACAGCCAGAGAATACACACAGCCAGGCAGTAAACAGAGTCCCGTCACTCATGTGACATGTTGACCTATCATCCTCAAACATGGACCTGACTCACAGCCGCTGAAAATTGTAGTTATTAGAGCAAGGCGCACTTTGCTGCTGCTTGGCGTGTTTTTTTGCGTGAGGTTTGTGAAATTGTGATGTCATTATTTTGTGACAGTTTATAAACAAAAGGCCCTTGCTAATAGGGGGTGGGTTTGTTTTTGCCCAGGTAAATGCACATCAGTGCACATCAAAGTGTTGTTTTTGTCACGAGTATTTTCACACAGAATGTGGATATTACACAGCAAAAATGTGACATAATTGTATTTCAGAACAGTCGAGTTTTTTCTTTGCTTTCACATTACGAATACAGGCATCAATGAATCATGTTGTGCCTTTTTATAGGGATGATAAAACTATACTGCTCCATTCACTTTCAACCTTTACAAAAGGCAGCACCTACCAGATACACTCACTCCATTTTTACCTCTCACAAGAAAAGCCCCACACTTATAACACTACTGTACACGGTGTAAATGTTTTCCAGATGGAGCTGAAATTCACTCAGAGCATTTGGCTAAAAGGGAATTCAATAAAATTGCTTGCATTAGTTTAAACAGCAGCTTACCTCAGAGAGACTGCCAGATGCCACTCTGGGTCAGTAGGCTTTCAGTAAGTAGCGGTGTGAATAGATTTGGTACACAACATGTAGAGGCAAGCATTTTGCATTTTTGTGTCATTTATTCGTCACGCCCCCGGTGCAAAAAGGCTTTAAGTGTACTAATTTTTTCGTTGAGGAGGAATAAATAATATTTTGGTGATTTTGCAAACCCTAAGGCTTTGTGTGTCGCCCACTCCTTAGGTAAAGCGATCCTCGGCCCTCCACGTCTCTACCAGGAGCTGCAGGAACTGCAACATGACCTTTCTGTTGTGGAGGAGGTCACTCTCCTTGTGGGCACGCTGCAGGGGATGTACCAGGTACGTGTCGCCTCATGTTACACTTCCACTGTGGCTGCACTGTCTCACAGGGAAAATGTGTATCATACAACATACATAATGCAACAAAGATGGGCGACAGGTGAGATTTCGGGCACAGGTTTCCCCAGTCTAGCTTACTCCAAAACCACTGAAGTCACAGTTTGCTTTGTTTATCCCAGCACTACACAGTGTAGCCCTGTTCTCTTAGGATTTCCTTTAAAAGCCTCTTTTTAAATTGGCCACTGAAAAAAACAAAAAAGAAACACTCTCACACTGACCTTCAGACTTGTTATTCTGCCCTCCAATCCTGCTTTCAGTATCACAAATTATTTATAAACCAACTATCTCAAGATATTGACTGAAATATGGAAATATATGTGTATATAATATATAAAATATGGAATGTATTCCGTAAACCGCAGCTTACTTTACAATAAGCCCTGAGAACACCAAGGAATCACAGAGGCTGCAAAGACAAAATTGAAGTATGCCCAGCTAATTTGAATAGCCTGATTCAGTGCAAACTGAGAGATCAAGTCTGGATGGTACAGGGATAACCGTTTGGGGAAATCTCTTTCTGCTCTTCCTCTTAAAGAAATTACAAAAGAATTCTAGGTGTTTAAAATGTGATCAAAGAGCAGCCTCATATTCATCTCGAATCATCAATTTCTAAAAGCATGCATGCTGCCATCTATCTCGACATCAAGAGTGCCACAATGGTGGGAATGAGATGTTCCCTCTGATATTCTACATTGGATAGAAGTGTCAGATTTGCTATGTGGCAGAAGAAATCGGCAGCGCCCCTCCTGTGGCGTTCAAATCAGGACACTTCCCAGTTGTATGCCACTAACACATTAACAGTACCATACACTACATAACACAGCCAGGGAGGTATACTCCAGCAATCACCAAAGAGCCTCTCAGGCTAATGGTGGCACCTTTGCCTCCCTGCACTTAATGAGCACAATGTCCTCAGGAGGAGGGATATTGGCACGGCACTAAATGACTGATTTTCACTTTCCACCCAGTTATAATGCTGCCCACCGAACAAACAGACAAAAATACTTCAGCACAGCTCATTGACTTCAGAAAATTGATTTGATTCCGTTTGACTTGAGGGAACGAGGTTTTACTGTAAAATGGATGCTGGTGTTGAAGTAAATTCAACGTTACATTTGAGGGGATAAAAATGTCATAACCACACAGCGTCAAATAATGTACTGCAGTTGTGCAGCGAGTGGATGTGTGGTTGGTTGCGTGTGAGAATATCAATATGTAAGTGCATCTACAGTATGCCCTTGTGCCCTGTACACTTGTGTCTCTGTGAGATGACCTACTGTATGCTACAGCAGAAAAACAAGTTTTAACTGTGTGTGTTTCTCCCTCAAAGAACTTGAACACCACTGTGGCCCAGGACTGGTGTCTGGCTCTACAGAGGCTTATCCGCATCAAAGAAGAACAGATCCAGAGTGCTAACAAATGTCGCTTACGCCTGCAGGTGCCCGGCAGGCCAGACAAGTGAGTAGTATCTCACATAAAGATGTGCTCCAAGTAAAATGTCCCGTATGTGTCTGGGTTTGAGAACATAAATGACCACAACAGCAACGACAACAGCACAGACAGCAGCACCAGAGGCTTTTCTTGTGTTGGTAAATGAATTACAAAGCTTCCAACAATGGAAGTGCAGCATCTTTGTGATTCCATGGCTGTCATATTCACCACTAAAAGTTAACAGCCAGTGACAGACATTAGATTGCACATACAAACAAGGATTGTGATGTTCATGGATTGTAGCATTGTGCATTTTCATTCACCTCAGAGCACATTCCCTTGGCTTTTTCTCAACCACAATCCAATGCCAGGTCCTGACCTTTTGCAACATATTTTGTCCATCCAGAATGGCTGAGAATATAGGAGGAAAGACGAGGTGGCTTGAAAAACACAGGACATCGTGGTTACATATATGCACTTTGCAAATTAGAGACAAGAACAGTTTATTCTGTCGTGAGTGGGTAATTACCTGACTCAAATAACTCATTTCCTTCGGTGCTTGGAGAGAATAATGAATGTTCCTTTTGCAGGATTTAATTGAGACACTTTTTTCCTCAGCCTTTACCTAACATTGGACCTGAGTGCAGAACGGTTGCTCAACTAATATCCACATTATTTTATGTTTAAAGTCACGGTGCTGAAGCGCCAAATTAATTAATTATAAGCCAAAATGCTCAGCATTTGGCAAAGTAGTATATGCTTCCACGCTACAGTGCTATTATTCATCCCCTGGATGTATGAATAATGTATAACACTTTTGGTTTTTAATATTAGATTTAAGAGTTGATAAGCAAGAGTAAACTATGATAAGTATGTAACCTATAATATATATTTTCCCATGAAGCTGTTTACATGGTTAATGAAAATAAACATTCAACTAATATTCCTGTTTACATGCAGCCATGCATACTCCAGTAGTGTGCCCTAACATGTTGTTCAAATAATGGAAAAGAAAACAGCTGAAGCCACTAATGTCATTTTGCCTCTTCGCTTAAAATTACCACCATGTGAATACCACTGTCTTAAAAATTTGGCGTTGCAATATTTGTATCAAAAACCTGTTGATATCCAAGTCTTTCATAGTGATTAAAAGTAGGTGTGTCTCTCCTTCCAACCAAAAAATGTTGGCTTTTATTTTTCGGCATGCATCTGTACCCCAGCCTTCCAAACTGCCAACTAGTTGGTTTGTGTACCATGTATCCATGACAACGCTCAGAGCAGACCATAAACTGGCAAGATGCCTTGTGTGTGCTATACACATGTCTAAAGAATGCTCCTAGAATCCAAATAATACTGTCATATCCCATGTCTTTCAGAAAAAGGCCCATTTCAAATATCCAAATACAATACACTGTCACATGACCCACATCATATTCAGAATATCGTCATATTCAGAACGGTAGTGGAATATTAGTGTGCATATAAACGTAGTGACTGACGACAGCAGTGTTTTACTCCATCAGCCAAACAGTTTTCAGCTATGGCTCAGGAGGTAGAGCGGGTCGTCCTTTAATCATCATACTGGGAATATTAGTGGAATGCTGCCAACCTTTCATCACAAGGTTGGTGATTCGATCCCCTGCTTCTTGTGTCTGCTTGTGTGTCGCTGAACAAGGCACTGAACCACAAGTTGCTCTAAATGGACAGACCAGCATTGTGCATGGCAGCTCTGCCATAACCATTGTATGAAAATGTGTATGAATGGGTGAATAAGAAGCCATTTTTAAAGGGCTTTATCTGGTGGTAGGAAGGTGCTATATAAATGCAGCCCATTAACCATTTAACATCCATTTTATCCAGCTGAGCATTTATGCAATCCATGACTAGTTGTCTTATCATACTAAAGATCTTAAAGTGGTTGTCTTAACATGCCAAAGTGGATCCTGGTGGGTGGAGAGACTGCTGAACGACTGAACGCCTACTTAGAGAAGAACAAAGATGGCAAGGAGAGAGCATACGAGGAGCTTAGAGAACTGCACAGGAACTGGGAGTAGCAAATAATGGCAGATTATAATGGATCCCATTTTGTGGCTTCTGGTGGGGATAGGATAAGAAAGAGGCAGGGGAGGACAAAAAGAGAAAGATTGCGATAGAGAAGCCAGAGCCCTGCTGAGAGCGACTAAGCAGGAGAAGGAGAGGAAGAAAGAAAGAGTGAGAGTGATGATTGACCTCCCCCATGAAAGGCTTGGCTTGGTGCCGGCAGGGCAGCGGCAGTCAGAAGAGTGGGCCTAATGCTTCAGAGCCAGGGAGAATCTAACTGTGCCAAGCCAAGCTAAAGTGACAGCTTGAGCAGCGGAGCTGTGCAGATCAGTTCTCCCACATCTCCCAGCTTCCTCGTCGGCTGTCACACCAGGCCTGCAGGGCCAATCTGCTTACTCAGATGTTTGGTGGAGCCAGATGTCATGCTTACAAGAGAGTCCCCGAATTCCCCTTCAAGGGGTACCCTATTTGCTGAGTTCTTGTGATAATGTCATTAGCAACTACACTGACAAGGAGATTTCCCACCCCTACATATGTCCAAGCTGTAGATTTGTATTTAAACCTTAAATAATGTAGAGCAAGACCTGCGCTGAAATCCTACCTGGAGAGTGGAGAGTTTTTTGAGGAGACGTAAGAGCTAACAATGTCAGCTGAAAGGGAGAAATCTCCTGTTGGGAAAAAGAGCCAATCCTGGTTGTGTGATAGCAATCTAATTGAGGCTGGGCCTCAGTGTCAGGTGGCTGGACCGGCAGTGAGCCTCGGGGCTGGGGGTGACAGGTGGCACAGCGGGTGCCCAAACCATTCTGACACTACCCAGGGTGCAGCAGTGGCAGATTGCAGGGGAGAGCAGCGGACTGGCTCTGTCTCGCTCACAAACACAAACACGCCCACACAATCTCTCTCTCTCTCTCTCTCTCTCTCTCTCACACACACACACACACACACACACACACACACACACACACACACACACACACACACACACACACACACACGCGCACACACACATGCATTGGGTTTTCCCTTGTTATCCGAATCTGTTTTGTTGCTAATCTAAGTAACAATCTACAGGGCCTAACAGTGCTTGCAAAGTGTATGCGTGCACGTTACATGTATTCACACGTGCTTCCTGCTGACAAATGCACCTGCACCCATGCCAGCATGCATCTTAGACAAAGAAACACACACATACTGGAGCAGAAACACACACACACTCGCGCAGAGAGCCGCGCCTTTGCTCTGCTGGTGAGAGAGTGGGACCGCAGCAGGGACCCCCTGTACTGAGTTGGTCCCCTCCTGTCTGGCCGCGAGCGACTCTCTGCAGTCAGGCAGCACATCACAGCCTCCACACTGCAAACAGACTGAGTACGTGGAGAGAATCCTGACTGCTGCCTCAAAGGCACCAGCCTACGTGTGACAGCAGTTCATTAACATCCTCTTTTTACTGCGTCTGCTGGAGCAACCACAGGCAGGGATACATGGGCCATACTGGCAAGCAATAGATACAGAGTTCAAGTTTCACAGTTTAACCAAATGTGTTTGTTGCTTCATCCTCCACTCCCACAAGCACGGCATCCACGGAGCAGTGTAAGCCTAAAGCTCCTTTTTTTTTCATGGGCTCTTTTATGAAGGATGTGCAGGGTACCTTCAAGGCGAATGGCAGACCTTACATCCTCAGTCAAACAGTATGACTGATTTGGGCTCCATCTCTAGTTCATTCTGGCTTTGTGTCTTACCCAAACAAACATGCTCCCAAAGAGGCTCTGGAGAGTCCTCATGACCTTATTTCGGTGTCTGAACAGCAGAGGGGTTTCTCTGATTGTTCTGTGTGTGAGGAGAGGTGTGCTGCAGATAGGTGCATTGCAGGATCCCACTTAATGGGTCATTTTACCCTAATTAGAGAAAACGTTAATTAAATTCTTGCTAACCTACCAGTGGTATCTCCTTGCAGGTACTTTTGGCTTTATTTGCCCATATTTAGAGGTATCAACCTCTCAGTTTTTTTCTTGATGGAGGTGAATTGAACTTCATTTGAAGTGCTCACAGCATTGACAAATAATGAAAAACAACAACAACAGCAACATGTCTCAGAACGAGTGTCCCTGTTACTGGGGATACTGTTTTTCTTTCGGTGAAGAGATCATTTAAGGGAACACTTGTGTCTCAGAATGATCTCACAGAGATGAACTATGTCTCCTCATCTAACTCTCAGTCAGACTTCAAAGTGTACTTCTCAAGATAACTGAGTGTTGCTATAACATCTGTGACATCCGTGTGCTTCAGTGTATAATGGTAAGTGAATATCTCTGCACCTCTGCAACCCACTCCAACCTCTGCTCCACTGTTTTCAGCCTTACTTCTCCAGGCACAGCTTGCTGTCGTTTATTTCTCCCTTTCTTACTGTTCACACGTGTCGACACATTCACACCTGGAAGCCACCAAGAATAACCACAGTCCTCTGCTTGTAGGCAGTTATCAGGTGCAGAGGTGCTGGAGCTCAAGGACACATAAGGTGCATCACTTTGGTCAGCTGTGGTGGAAAAGTTCGTGTTGCTGCTTGAGTAGCCAAAACAAATAGGGAAATGTGCTCCTTAGCACATTTACAGGGGAGGTATTTTGGGCCTGTCCCATTTCTACCCCTTAAATCTTCCACTTGGTATTGAGTGCCCTCGTTTGCGAGATAACCCTTGATGAGGGAAGTGAGAAATACTAGGGTAGAGATATTTCCCTTTGGACACCACTTCATGCAAGTCGGCGTCGCCTACAACGTCTTCTAGTTCTGATCGATTTTGTTCGGATAGGTCAATTTGTTTAAATATTTTGACGCTGTGCTCATCCGAGTTGCTGATGAGTTTACGCTAGTCCAACCATCTGTTGTTTGTATAGCCTACATTCTGATCGTACAGTAACAAAGTGTTTTCCGAAACTTGCCGAAGTTGCTGACTTGGGGTCTATGGTGGATTTTAAGTGTTGGAAACCACTTCCACTACCTCTATTCTGTTTGGGACACCACTAGCCTAAACGTGAACGTGCACAACCAAGTGCAAGTGGGTATTTCTAGGGGAAGTGTGGGTATAGGGACAGGCCCTTTAACTGATCTTCACATACTGTTTGCCCAAGATTCATTTTAATATCGACGGCTTTTTACCAGCTTATTCCCACTATACATGACCCCTTTAACAAACTGCTAACGAGAGTCAAACCTGCAGTTATTTGATGCCATACAAAGCTGTCTAAAAGAATAAAGCTGAAGCAGTGAATGCTTTTATGCTCTCTCTATCCACTACGGCTTCATTATAACCCCAGGTCGATTTTTGGGGGTGACTTTTAGCCCTCTCAGTTATCACTTTTGTAATCAATTGCAAAGGTAGCTGGACAGGATTCATGTGAATTGCTGCATTCACATTTCATTTCTACAGTAACATCAGGTCACCACCATAGACTGTATGAAATCATGTTTGTGGACTCCTGTTTTGACGCTTTGAGTTTGACATTTCGGCAGTCGCCATCTTGGATTTTATGAGCCAGAATTTACCATATGTGGACGAGAGGGTGGAGATGACACTAACGCTAGCTGCTAGCTTAGTTAGCATGGTTAATTTACAGCTTAGTTAACTGTGATGATGCTAACACTATGCTTTTGTTAACCCAAAACAGGTTTAACACCGTTAAAACAAAATGTACTAACTGGAAAAATTGAATATCTGACTCCTTAGAGGGCCCTTTAGTACAACCAAATGCTGAATAAGACTTCTTTTTTTCTTCTTTCATAAACTAAAAAACACACTGAAATAGCTACAGCTATGACTATGCCTGTGCTCTGTGGATCAGGGGTTACACCACACTTGTTACCTAACCAATGTTGTCGCAGTGATAGCAGCTTGTCAACAGATGACACTACTTGTTACTCAAAGCAGCCCCACCCTTAATTATGCATTACTTTAAGCCTTGATAAGATTTAAAGTGGCAAGTTATGTAAAAGGGGACGTGCTGGTGCAGTGGCACTGTCACCTCACAGCAAGAGGATTCCTGGTTTGAACCCGGGATGGGGGAGCCCTTCTCTGTGGAGTTTGCGTGTTCTCACTGTTGCGTGGGTTTTCTCCTGCTACTCCGGCTACATTCCACAATCTGAAGACATGCAAGTTAGGTTAATTATTGACTCTAAAATGCCCTTAGGTGTGAGTGTGAAGGGTTGTCTGTCTCTATGTGTCAGCCCTGTGATTGTCTGGAGACCTGTCAAGAGTGTACCCCGCCTCTTGCCCAGTGTCAGCTGGGATAGGCTCCAGCCCCCCTACAACCCCTAACAGGACGAGCCATTTCGGAAAATGAAAGAATGAATGGGTCTTATCAAGTTCACCCCTGTATAGTGGTCTTGAAGGGGGAAATTAGCTATAGAGACTGGAGCCACCCTCAAGTGGCCATTTGAGGAACTGCAGCTTTCGGCACTTACGCATTGGTTTTATTTTTTAGCCTTGGAGGTTGCTGCTTGGTCACCACTTTCTGGTAGCCATCTTACATATAAATGCTGAACCAGGCACTTAAATTGAATTTAAACTTAACCTTGTTTGTTATATATTTATACAAGGTCTGGTATAATTTTATGGTTTAGCAGAGACAACCAGATATTAACTTGTGATCAGCAGTCTAAAGGGTCAAACCAGCAGCACATATTTAGTTGTCAAGGTGAGGGCGGATAGTGACAGGACAACTACTCAGGGTATGGCAGTCTAGAAATGTGTTCAGAGTTTTCTCCCATATATTCACCAATTAGTGCAAACACATGTAGACAATATGGACATGCTGACAAACCCAAAAACGAAACAGCAGATGTACAGATGTTAGTCATTTACAAAACGTTTATACCTCACCTTCATCACACACGTCACAAGCAGGCAGTGTACTGACCGCACACAGATATCAGTCACCACAGCAAGTTTGTGTTTGTCTTTATACAATGATGGACTCATCTCAAATCTTACCAGGAACTCCAGATGTTTCTGTTATTTTCAGGCTCATTTAGCACTGTCGACAGAAAATCCTGTCTGTGTTTGTATCCACTCGACAATCTTGTTTACCGTCCTGTCACCTCTATAAATCACATCCAGTCTGAACCCACTTTAAGTCTATCTCTTGTAATATGTGTATGTGGCTGATCGTCAAGTCCATCCAGAATTAGATCAGCGAACTCTCACAGGGACGCTGAACCGTCTCCCTTAACTTGTCTCACTATTTGCAGAGCACACTTTCCCTCTGACTGTTTGTTTCTCTGGAGGGTGGAGGTGAACTGAAGGATGGGTGCATGACAGGCTGCCACTCAGCACTCACTCCTACATCTGTCCCGTCCTTGTGCATTAGTGTCACATGTGTGCTTCGGCACTGACCTGCTCCCATAAATCAGCTGGGCCGGCTCCTCGCTTCGCTCCCTCGCCCCGCGCTGCCCTCGCTCCCCTCCCCTTCCCCTCCCTTTTTGACTCTCCTTACCTCTCAGCTCTCCTCATCTCCCCTCTGCCAGCATGCCCGAGTCTAGTTCTCTATTCTGGCAGTGCACCACACCTGCACTGCGGCTGTCAATCAGCGGGCAGGAGGGAGGAATCGGAGACTGCGCTCAGTTTAGCATGTTTGAGGCCGTGTGGGCATGAAGTGTTGCCTAAGGAATCCAACCAAGTGAGTAGTTGTATTCTCGTCACACCCTGTCTCCCCTTCTGTCTTCGGCAAATTGCCTCTGCTATATTTAAGCAGCGAATGGTATGAATTACACCTCTTTGTGAATGTTCCACTTTTTCAACATGTCAAGGAAGTTTGAGATCTTACTTACTTTATTCTGTTCCTGACTGCAATCTCTCTCTGTGTCTTTCTCTCTGTATGTGTGTGTGTGTGTGTCTCTACCATTTTTCTTCCTTCGTCTATGAAATGAAAATGAATTTGCAGCGGGCAGCAGCAGGTATGACAGAAGCAGAATTTCAGGCTGCGCTCTGTTCTCCACTCTATTACCTTCTAATGATGTCTGAATGTGAAATTGTCTTCCTTATGTGTGCCTGAGACTCCCCCCATCCACCCTCCACCCTCCATCCACCCCCCACCCCTTTCTTCTCACGCACTCTCTTGCACTTTCTTGCACTTTTTTCTTCTTTCTTTCATCGCCTCAGAATCACTGTAGAATAGCTGTACAGGTGACTGAAACAGGGCCATTATTCTGGAAAGCTGCTTAGTGCTTTAAAAAGACGTCTCATCCTTGGCCAGACAGCTTACTTGAAGTTCCAATAAAGCCTGATCAATCCAGACAACAGAGTGCCCCTGTCAATGGACAGACACTGGCTGAGTCATTGCTAACTCAGGGCCGATGCTGCCAGTCTCACTTTAGCCTGCTCAGCATTAAGAAATTATTTTATTTTACTTGACAGGAGGGAGAGTGAAATATTCAAACACAGACGTGGCTAGTGGTCTAACAAGCCGACATAAATTTTACTAAATAATTGCTCATGGAAGCTAAATGTTTAGGTGGGGATTTACAGCGGGGAGATGAGTTTGTGTGCTTCTCTATCTGGCCTGTAACGCTCCCTTTGCATGTGTAAAGTCCACCCGTGTTTATTAACTGTCATTTATTGGTTTTTATGCCTCCTCAGCGGTGGCGGCTGAGGCCAGAGGCATGCTGGTTTTTCCATCTGTCTGTCCGTCTATCCGCTGTCCCATTCTTGTTCACGTAATACCTTAAAAAAAATTCCTGACTGATTAGAATTTGGTGGTCGAAGGTTCAAGGTCACTGTAACATCACATCCATCCTGGTCTGGAGAACACCTTTAGAGATTTTTTTTAGAGATGAGTTTTGGCCGATACCGATCCGATCCAAGCGCATATTATACATATTCACTTATTTTGTTGTCAGTCATGTTAGAAAAGGTTTGATCAAGCGATATTACTCTAACAAGAACAACTACTTAATCGGGTTAGTTAGAATGATCCACACCTGTTTATTGTTAACAGGGTTAAATAAAAAAACTTTAAACTTTAACATTAACATTAAATAAAAAATATAGCTGGTTTCATTTGGCTGCTTTGGGCCCTTAATAAATAGAAAATAAATCAACACAAGAAATCTTTAAAATGTCTAACACTGAAATTAAAATAGCAGCAAGACTCCACACACTTGTGCTTTGGCCCCCTAATAAATAAAAAATAGATTAACACCACAAAACATTGTTGACATTTAACAAACAATGCAGCCTTTCCTTTTCAGTTATTTTAGTAGTGTCAGTGCCAGCCTGGTGCTGCTGTTTCCTGGGACCAACAGAGGGGACAAAAAAACCACACACAATATTGTACAACTGTTTAAACAAGCAATAGTCCATCCATGGCTCCAATTTCACTAATTGTGCCCCAAACAATGCCGTCAGTGCTCTTTACTTAAGGTCACTTTGGCCTCCCAAGACATGTCTTTGGCCATAACTCAAGAGTTTAAAGGCTAATTATGGCAACATTTCACACAAATGTCTAATTGGATAAAATGGTGAAGTGATGACTTTCTGTACCCAAAAGGTTAAAAGTCAGCTTCACTTGACAAAATATCTTCAACACCATAAGGAACAGAAGGGGAGACATTTGGTCAGACGCTCAATCGGTGACACTAATCTTGGGTGTCCACCTTGATGCTGATTGTATAGATTTTCCTTGCTGCTGGGGGGCAAATGAGTGTGAATCATCCATGTTTTAGAACATGCAGCAACATCTATATTCAAAGCATTGTCTCCTGTCATGGCTATATATGAGTGTGGGCAGATATAGATGTAAACTGCTTCTTGACTGATTTGTGGAGGCATACAACCAGGAGGTGGTAATTCTAGTAAGTCATGGCTCTCAGTTGAGTCCACAGAGAGAAAATCCACTTGAAAACCCTGTTATCTGGGAGAGACCTTGCATTTCAGGCCCATTTCAGTATTGACTTTGGTATTGACTTAAGGTGTGTTTTTTATTAGCTGGTGAAACTCTCTTAAATCACTCTCATTAGACATACCTGCGGTTCTCTCTTGGTCATTTGCATTTTCGGAATCCTTTGTAGTATTCAGGCTCAGTGACCTTGGTCTCATGAAGTTATTCCCGTTGTGTTTAATAGCATGATTTTTATATTCTCTGTTATATCCAGCAGTATGTCTTTCTTTGGGTAGCTCGGACAGCTTTCCTCGTTGTTCCCTGCCTCGGATAATAAGACAGCGGCTTAAATGATCAAATGAAAAAGACGTACCTGGTAAAAGTGTCACAGAGACAACACCACAATTGCAGTTTTTGTGGTCACAGAACTGGGATGAGAAACTTTGCGACAAAAATCAGCAGCTTAGAATCTGATTTCAACACAATGGCCTGTACCGACAGATAAAAAGAACAATCATCTTTGTGCTGTCTTTGTGTAGGAAAATACTTGTTTAGCTCACAGCATGCTACGTCACAGGGTTCCAATGTTCCCTCGGCACAATGGAGCGAGACATGAGCAAAATCCGTCTCAGACACCTGAGTGCTTAAGTCTGGGCAGCCATGAAGGATCAGGCCATAAAAACACTGTTTGACTGACATTTATTTGTTTACCTCACATTGTTTTGTGCTTTGTAGCCCAGTACTAGCTACATACAATTTGTAGCTCTTTCAGCTCGCAGAGAGAGACCTGAGGGGATAAAAGGAGACGCAACACCCGATGGCTTGTGGAAGGCTCAGTGAGAGTGTTAACTTTTGGCAACTTTAAAGGCGTCTGCAGTCCTCTAGTCAACAGCCAGTGAGACTGAAGGATTGTGTGTCCTAGGATTTAGGACACATCCATTTTTCTGATTCAACAGTTCAAAAGACAAAGATCAGAATAAAATTTATTTTACTCAATTTCTCTCAAGTCTACTGGAACCAGTTTCTTTCTGACTGAATTTTTTTAGTTATTTTTGCAACTGTCTGCAAAAAACACATTTTTTGTTCTTTTCAGAAACAATGTCACTTTTCTGTTTTGTGTTTTGAATGTGACTTGAGCAAATAATCTCTGCCTACTTTAAGTTTGCATGGGAACCACACCTCCAACCACACCTGTGTGTGTAAATGCCGACATTGGTAACATATTTACCGCTTGTCAAAATAACTCAAATTACCATACAGGGACGGAGGCAAAATGCAAATTCAAGCATCAAGATGTGTGATCTGACATGTTGCAAGGCCTTAAGCAAACTATGTTCACATGATTTATATCAAAGCTGAAGACAGGACATTTTTTAGCTCTGTTAAACTTAAAATTATGCATTCCCAGTGGAAATATGTGCACAGATTAGTCAGTATAGTACCATAACACAAAACATCTGTCTCCTTACCTTTGTTAAATGATTATATTTTAATGTGTTAAACTTTTGAACACCTTCATTAAGTCATGGACAGTGAGTTTGTCTTTTGGTTCAGCAGAGTCTTGTGTATTTGGAGGTTAAAGGAATGCTTCACCAAAAACCTCTGATTTAAACATCAATCGCTCACCCCCTGCAGGTTTAAAAAAATGCCTCTGAAGAGTTTGTAGCTTCTTGTTCCCTTGCAGAGAATGGCAGGTGCAGTGGGCTTGAATTCATGTTTTTTTACAATGAATTCCAACCCCGACCCAGTTTCAAGGCGAAAAAGGTTCATAGAAGCCTTTCATACCACTCCTGCAGCATAATACATTCTTCTCTGTCGATTTGTATGTTTGGTATTCATCTCCTTTTTTCCTTTATTTAAGGAGGTAAAAGGTTTATTGAGATTGCAATCACTTTTGTTAGGAAAGGCAAAACAAACTGTTATACGCTAAACAAAACAGAGTCAAGAATGTCCAATCGGTGCCCGTATACATGCAGCGCTTTTTCAGCTTCAAATTTATTGTCTTAAAAGTAGATGTATGGTAGACGCGCTCAAAAGTAAGAGTGACACCGTCACCGGCACACAAGCTTTCCCAAGAGTTTTCAAGGGCCTGCAGCTGCGCCCTGAGATGAAGTTCAATTTTTGAAAAGCGGTAACGCACACTGCATGTCATGTGATGAGGAGCCACCAATCACCGCCAGTAGATATCTTTCCTTTCTTCTGTTTCTTATGCCCTCTGAAGTTCATCTGTCACACAGATAACATTTTAAGCTGAAAGCACTATTTACACAACAACACCTGGAAGATCCCTGGATTTCTGGCAAGCAGTTCATGATACGGTGCTGGCTGTGGTCGCTTAGCAACCTCAGATGCAACCTGCCTCAGCGCCCTTGAATGTTGGCACAGAGGAGGCACAAGGGTAGAACCCAGCGCCTGACCTCGCATTTTTAAGGAGATTAAAGATGGAGACCGGGACTGGGATGATAATAAAGATGAATGAAATGACAGCTCCTCCAAAGCATCTCATTCTCCCCCTGGTGGCTGGCTGCAGTACAGGTCATAAACCCTGTTCCCTCCATGGAAGTGGACGGCACATGGGCCAAACTAGAAGAGTCCACGGCAAATAATTTATTCCCATAAAAGATTTCTGTCATTTTAAGTAGTTCTCACCACAATGCTGTGTGTTCAAGTGTTTTTTACTCTGATAAGTTTGGTTTTAATTAGTCATTTGAAGCAATAAAAAAAAAGGGAGTGCGATGTTGACAGCTGTGCGTTCTGATCTTTGTGCTTAGGATTGGCGGCACTGCTTGTGATTGGTCGGCAGGTGTATGGGCGGGAACTAGAGATTGCAGATATCACTACTGTGCAGACTCTGGCTCCAAATGACGTTACCTGCCCAAAGTGGCTGCGGCCAGAAATGTCAGAAATATTTTGGCTTCATTTTGGACAGTCGAGTAAGTGGAGGAGCATTGTCCATCTGTATAGACAGCCTATGGGATGGACATAAGAGTGTTTGGAATTTATGTTAACATGCTAAAGTATATTGTATTAAATACAGATTGTTTCACAGCTTCTTACATTAGCAAGCATTGTTGCAAACAACGGACCTAAACAGTCTGAAGGGGTGTGTGTTAAGTTTTTTGATCATGATGTTTTAAAGTATTCATAATATAACCTGACACATACACTCACATCACCACTGCCGCCTCTCTATTTCTTTCCTTCGTTCTGTCTCTATCACACATGCACTCACAGACACATTCATCTAAGATCTGCTCTCCCACTGTGTCTGAGCGTGAATTGGCACCAAAAAGCCCTCACTGATCAGAGCCCGTTCTGCTCATGCCTGATCCCAGCGGAGCTCCCACACATTAGTGGCATTTTGAGCGTCGGAGCCCACCTAGAAGCGATTTACTGTGACCAGGCTGTGTGGTCGTAGCAACCTGCCCTGAATGTTGACGCGCAGGCTGAAATCATAAAGCCCCAGCTTACTGGCCTGAACTGCTGTAAAACTACAAACAGGCAAGCAGCTGTTCTGACAGAAAAAAAAGTATCTTGACGTATTAAACTTAAAGTCCCATGAAATGAAAAATTTCTTTTCCTTGTTGGTGCCCTGTTTCTCTGACTGTATTGTTCTGCTTTCTGTTTTTTAAAAGCTCATCCTCAGTTTATGCCAAAAAATGTGCTTTTGCCCATTTTATATCAAAATCTCACACTTTGCTGCCCTTTTGTGATGTCAGATCTCTCCTAGTAAATTTAACCTGATTTTCTGGATAAAGTAAAAGATGATAGGAAAGTCTTGTGATCCTCCATGGCTACTGTCAAGGTCCATTTGTTCAGCGTCAGTTCATCTGCTGTTGGGTTAGATTTAGTGTGTAAGTGATTTCTTGCTTACTTTACTTAGGAAGCTTATTCTGTTTTGTAACTGCAGATGATTTTTTTTTGTTGAAATGCCAAATAGTTGCATGATTGCATGGGTGTTGATTTCTAGTTTTCATGAGGTCATTATAGCTTCTGCTAGCATGGAAAGAGAATCCAATACATGTTGCAGCTAAGTTAAGGCTGTGCTCTGTAATCGGAGCTCGACCTGCTGTCTTGTTTTGGCGATGGAGGCTTAAACATCTGTGCAAGCTCCTTTTTAAACCACCTGCATATTTATATTTGTTTAAAAGTTTTGCACTGTTCTTTATCCACATTTTCTCTCACATAATGTTTTCTGCACAGATGACCTGTAAGCAGTTATTTTAGCATTCATAAATAGCTGAAAGAAACAGTTCAGACTGAAAATGGATCCAGTTAAACTACTGAAATAACTGCTACATACATCCACCCTGGCCCCCCCTGATAAATGTAGCACTTTATTAATTATTAGAAAACAATTCCCTGTGAATGTGATAGTTGCATTCATTGCGTTTGTCAGCACAAACAGGAAACACATATCAGTGGGGGAACAGATTTTGATGCAATACCAGCGAAGAAACTTGAAACCTTTAGGGCAGAGTGGACGTGTTAGGGCAGAGTTAGCATTAGCATAGTGAAAGCATGGACAATTTTTGTATGTGAACTGGTTAGCTAACAAGCTAACAACAAAATAAACGACACTAACTACACTTAATGTTCTTATACGTTTAGTGCTCAACCGACTCCTTACTTGAGTCCGGCTGAGGCTACATGTATAGCTGAATTTCTCTGATGTTTTCTCCAATGCTAACATTAGCCGTCTTGATTGCACTGGTCTTTCGCCAGTTTACCGAGCATTAGTCTCTTTAGATACAGTTGGCATTATTGGGAATGCTCACAAAATGTCACGTTCTTTCACAATGTTGAAAACAAAGCATTAGCTATCATGCTAAAAAGTTGCTGTGTGGCTCTCTGCATGCCAGTTTTTTAACCTGGACCCTATTTTCCAAAGGTTTTTGTGCCTGAGTGACTAATGGGAACAACATTTTTAAAAATTGGTCCAGTATTGACACAGGCTGCAATATAACGTTAACCACTCACGTTGTGTTTGCACCGTCAATATACGAATTTCACTAAAAGTGCTTGTTTATAGAATTGATTCCCACAGAGACAGACTTTCTTGTTAAAGACTAATATCCTTTTTGTTTAACCAGAAACAGCCCCATAATTGCTATCGTTAAACCAACCAGACTCCATTTAAAAAAATAGTCATTTTGTCATTTTAAACAACACTTCCTTTAAAGTCGACACAAACAAAGTAAAACTCGAAAAGACATCTTGGTTTGTCTTTCCACTGTTCAACAATCACCTACTCTGGTTTGGTTTAAATAAACCCCTAATTCATCCAGTTAGAGGTGATAATATTCCGCCTCTATAAACTCTTAAATTACTGTTTATTCAGCTGGAGTCTGGTTAAATTGGCGATGGCAATTTTGGGGCTGTTTCAGGTTAAACACAAAGGATCTAACGTTTATTTTTCTTCATCCAAACAGCGTGAGGTTGGTTAGCCACTGGTTAAAAACATTATGCGCCGTTCCACTGTGTGTAATTCCTGTTTGATAACGTTGCAGCATAACGTTAGGCTAATGGCAGTAGGGTATTTTGGTAAGTTTAATTAACCATAGCTATAGTGAATGTAATAGTGGCTCTTTCCAGGCAATTCAACCAGATAGAGGATATCTGGGAATGACACTTCAGGACATTTAGTCGGCTCATTCGTCCAGGCTTTTATATGGACAAAAATCAGATTCTTCAAGCAACAGTGGTGACTCTATGCTAGATATGACTCCTTGTTGACATTAACAACCACGCTTTTACAGCATTTCTGGCTGGGGGAAAGGACTGTTTTCCCCCTTGCTAATCTCGCCCCCCAACTATGACTGGACATTGTCTATTTCCACACTCAAGAGAAACCGTAACGTGAAACCTGAAAGCGGTATTCTCTCAATGAGGAAGAAACAGTAGATCTACTCCCGGCCCCCTTACAATGCTTTATTTTGTGGGGAAAAAAATGTTGAACGAAATACGAATCATAACAGAGTATTTTTACACATTTTAAGTGTGCCTGGAGGAGAACGTTAGGTAATAAATAAAAACATTTCTTGGAGACAGGGTTGCAAAAAGACACATTGTTTTTCTGGCAAAGAGAATGCATTCTGGTTCAAGGTTCAACTTTACCATCATTACACAATGCAGGATTTCACAGACCAGATATCAAATGATGAAAGGGGAAAAACCAACAACCAACTAAACCAGCAATAATGTTTATATTCTGTGCTGTTTGGTGAAGACTTTGTGACAACATGTTAAAAATTCAGAATCATTACATCTGTGTGTCTGCTCTCTTCCAGGTCAGGGCGTCCTGTCAGTTTCATGGTGGTCCTCAACACTCCCAGCCCCCTTAGTAAGATCTCCTGGGTCAACCGTCTGCACTTGGCCAAGATCGCTCAACGTAAGCACACACACACACACAGAGACAGACACACACACATACACACACAGAGGCACGCATACAGAGAAAGGATTACTATGCCATTTCTATTTAAACAGGATGATGTAATGCAATGAAATGTAATAACAATGTTTTAAGTCAGAGGCTCAGACACATCATCAGTGTTTGCCTCACTCTCTATTGGCTAAGTGCACAACTGGTGTTACGACTTATATAATCAGAGAAAAAACGAGACTCTCAACTGGGTCATCTGAAGTTTATGTGCTGAGGAAAGAGGCAAACTTTTTAAACAACCTTAAATTAATAACCTCTCTTCTAGAATACCATCCATTTATTGTGAAAACAAATATTACTCATTGTTCAGGAAGGACGGTGTTGCCACATGAGGACTTAGGCCTTGAAAAAGCTTCAGAATTCCTTTTAAATTCTGTACAACAAATCATTTATAAGGTTTAGTCTCCTTCTTTCAAATGTTGGATATCTCACTGGTTGTGGAGACTCAGCAGTGGTCAACATTGATGGAGGAAAAGAATGGCCAGGCCCTGCCCAGCAGGGAGCAGCACAGTTCTTTTTTTTATCTTCCTAACCTCTTTCCTCCACTCCATGCTTTGCTCTGCCCAGGCCCGAGCCTGCAGTCTGACCACGCTGTAGTATAGGAGGTCCTCCTCTCTGAGCTTCATCAATGCGTGCTGTCATCCAGTGGCAAATACAGAGACGGGACTACCGAGGACATTAATCTGCTTATTTGGCCATGATGGCACGCATATTCAACCCACTCACAACCACGGTCCTCTTCACCGCCCCCAATCCTTCCCTACTCTCTGTGTCGCCTTCAGCGCTCTTCCTTGTCACACACACTTTATTCTGTGTTTGTTGTGCATGCGGTATGTCTCTCAACACTGCGTCTGAGTGTAGCCCCAATCATCTCGTTGTGGTTTCTCAGATCCCAGAGGCCATTGCTGTGAGTGTCAGCAAGGTTTTCAGATTCAAGTTTTCAGAGGAAGTTGGAGGAGGTAGTGAAAGGACACAATTAGATGTCTTGCTCAGATGAGTACTGTTATATAGCCCTGGGAGGATCAAAGACCCTTGGGCCCAGTGAAGGTCAAGAGTGAGAGGACCAAGAGTGTTTTGTGCCTCTTCTGCATCCTCCATCTTTGCACATTACAATAAGAAACACGCACAACACTGGATTCTCTCCCCATTCTACTGGCCTACCTTCTCCACTAGAGTTTGCAGTATATGGTTTGTGTCAGAGTGGCATCAAAAACATCAGGCTGAGCACAGAGGATGCTGTGGCTGCAGCGAAGCGCAGCATTCCCAGCCTTTCCTTGTTGCTCACACCTTTATCAGCAACACAGCAGGCGTACTGATGAAGACAGTCGCATAATAGAGCATGCAGCTCTCCTCCCCCTATGGCTGCTGTGTGAATGTGGGTGATATTCAAGACCAAATCATGCAAGATATCCATACTGTCCTGCAGAGGCTAACCGCAGAAACTGTTCTAACACTGCAACTGAGAAAAATGGCTTCAAAGCTTTTGACTGTCCAGTCAAATCTGCTATAGTAAGAGAAGTGGTAATATGCTTATTAAATATGGATTCATAAAACAATTTTTATGCTGAAAAACATAATCAGTGATTTGACCTGTGACCCCAAAATGCACTAAAATTTCAGTAACTGTACTCTGCCTGTGTATTATATTACACACCTGTAAAGGTCAATTCATTCTTACTCCCACCTCGTCAAATACCAACGCATGGTTAGGGATCCTACTGATGCACCAGCAGCCTTTAGTGGCAACATAAGAGGCACTGGGTGACAGCATTTTTCAGCACTCCAAGCAACTGCTGGAGTATTTGAGAGCAAGAAAGTCCACATGGGGCGGATGGGACTTGAGGTGAATGGGTCTAACAAGTTCAGGACATTCATCTGGGAGAGCACTGTAAGTTTCCCGTGTGAAAGAAAAAGTCAGTTAAGGTATTTTAATAACCTGGTGTGTTTGTATGTGTAGCTAACTATGCTAGTGACATATGTTATTGTATGTGACATTACATTATGTAAGTGATAAACGTATGTATTTTAAGCCAACATGTTTTTTTCTAAACCTTACTACATACTTTTACTGCTTTAATCTAACCATGTACTTTTGTTACCTAAGCCTAAAGATATACTTTTGTTGCCTAAACGTAGCCACATACTTTTGTTGCCTGGACGTGATCTCTTACTTTCGTTGCCAAGGGCAGGGAACAACTACATTTACTGGGATTTGCTTTGGACTTTGGTTGGATTTTGTAGTAACTGCAATTTTTACACCCTGTTTTCTCTAAAGCAGAACAACATTTACCAGGATGTTTTGTCACAGGATAAAATAGATATCAAAAAGTTTAATTTAGTTTGTATCTTAATGGTGACTAAAATTGTAGTTACTGCCTTTGTAGATCAGCTGTCATACAGACGAGGAGCCTCATACTGAATTAATGGTGATAGAAACCATTATTATTAAGAATGACTTGAGGGGGATTGAAAGTATATCATTCTAACTCCTTTTGCTCAAAATAATTAAATAAACAGAGTTTATTAAGCATTCACTCCGGAGGAAAACACCAAATAAACATTTATTGATCTTACACCTGGAAAACACACCCTGAAAAGCCTGAAGACAGGGGGTATGCTATCAAAATGTAAATATTGCACATTGTTTTCACTCTCATATTGATTGACTGGATAATAGTACAACTGTCAGCACCAATCTGTCTTTGTCTGATTTGCTATCCTACTGCCTCGTAGCCTCGAGTGTTTGTCGCAGACATTATACTCCTGTGTGTTAAGATAAACATGAAATCATTTGTTCTTTCTTTGACTTAGAAAAGTTTCAGATCACTCCACTGATGAAGGAAAATTGACACATCTAAGGTTGTAAGGTTTTAGGCTTCCAGCCAGCACGGCTACCCAGGGCAAGTTACCATGAGAACAACAGTTAAATAAGCTTCGATTCCTCCATCACCAACATGACAAGCAGCTAAATATACGGAGAACAAGGTTTGAGGTGCAAGGAATAAAACAGCAGAGCAAGGACAAGAAATAAAATAAGAATTAGAGAGAAATAAGAGGGGTTGTGGCAGTTAAAGTAAGTGGAGTAAAAAGAGAGGAGGGGATGTATTACAGAGACACTCCCGCCGCAGTCAAGACATCAAACAATTAGACTGTTTCTATATATCAAACTCAAGACACAGAATAGAGACTGTCTTTCATCCTGAAGAAATATTTCACTACGATATTGATTCACTCATCTCCAGTTAAACTGATTGACAGCACGTATTTTAAACAATTTCAGGATGTTTCCCTTACTCCCAGACAGTTGCTCTGCCATACAAATGCTGGTTTTGTTGTTTCACACTCTAGCTATGGACGAAACTTTCATATCATGTATGCTTTATCATATATCGCCTCAGTTTTTAAATCCCTGCTGTCAGCGTCTGGAATGTAGGTAGATATTCAATTGATATAAAGTGTGCGCTACATATATGAGCATTTTTGATGATCGCCTCCATCCAGTTCTTTTGTCTTATTGCATTTAACCATAGTTGTCTTTGTTTTTGTTGATGGGCAGTGGCGGCTGGTGTGTGTTCAAATTTAAGTTTTGAGCCATGACTCCTTGTATTCTGGCTCCCAATAACACAACAACATGGCATTTTAAGACTTCTGTGTAGCCTACAGCCACATTGTGGTGAGTCTGGTTTTGCCCCCAGCTAACAAACTGACATCATTGTGACTTCGACCCTAAAGGGATCTATTGCCTCCCTCTTTTTCAGCAGCAGCACATTAGCTTCACTTTTCCATTCTTACCTTTCACAATAAAAGCCCCAGACATAAACACAACATCACTGCTTACCAGAGCGAACGTATTGACATGCTGAGACTGTGGTCATGACTTGAGTATTCAACATAATGATTGACCTGATTAACTCAATGACATGTACTGACACAAATGTATATGTGATGAAAAAAGGCATTTTATTGTTTTGGATTTTTTCATCTACCAGCCCCCTTGGCCAGGGAATCAAGTTAAATTCAGACACTGCCTGCAGTCTTAACCAATCACAAACACACATGGAGAGAGATAACACTGATTGTAAGGCAAGCAAATAGAACAACTTTAAACTTTGTCCTGTTTTCTTTCCCCAAGACTCTTCTCAAGGCCCTTTCACATTTACCCTTTCTCGCAAGAATTTCAATGCATATTCACAGGCAGCAGCCCACACATTGTCAGTGCTCTCTCTCATTCAGCCTCGCAAACTAAGGTTAATGGAAATGTTGATCATAATTAGCTAATAAGAGCGCGGAGGCCATAAACACAAAGATAGCAGCTTGTTTACTTGGAACGAGTGGCAGAACATTTTCCTGTAACTTATAAAATGACTAACCTGCCTGTTCAAAGCTCATTTATCTATTTTTATAGCTCCTCATCCTTTATAGGGTGGAGGAAGCTTGTCTGAGCATGCGTAGGGGTGAGTGACCCCGTACACAGGGGTGATGGTGAATGTCTCGATGTGTAAAGTCAAAAGGTTTTTCATGCTTCCTTCTGTGCGGTAATACAGTTGGTAGGTGTAGTGTGGTAGAAAGAAAATTGCTCCTGCATGAAACTGCTCACAACAAGGTCTGTTGATTATCTTGAGTAAGTGGGTCATGATCTCTGGAAAGAGACATTTCTGTTGAGTTTTTCAAATTTTGTTGTTTTTTTGGTGCTTTGAGCATCCCAAGCTGAGTGCCATCTTGTTTCATTATACAGAACAGAGGGCAGACATCTCTACATCAGATATCTCCAACACTCAGCACCCCACAGACTGATAAATAGCACTACAGGTAAAAGGACGAACGTGTATTTTTGATTTTGGGGTAAACTGTCACCTTGGGAAAACTGCATGTTACTATCTGCTGCAGAACATTTCAAAGGTTTGGAACTGAATCAGATAAAATCAAAACTACTATTTATCTTTAAGGCACTTAATTTATGTAAAAGCATCAGTGCATACACAAAAAATTAACTATCACACAGTGCAGCTTAAAATAGTTAAAGATGTCCACCTACGCACACACATCTGCAGGTCTTCAGGTGTGTATGTGCCTTATCTTTTTAATGTTATACTACAACCTTGTGTTTTTAATTGCCCACACATTTTAAATGAGGTATTTGAAAACATTTCATTGTGAATTAAATAAATATAGTGACATGAACATATCATTGCCAATAAGATCATCAGTGACTCCTCTCATGTACGAGCTGCTGCCCTCTGGAAGTAAATTCACAGTGCCTCGCTGCAGACTGAACAGATTTAAAAACTCATCCCTACCTCCATCTGTAAAGCTTTTAAATAATGGCAGATAAAGCCAGAGCTGGCGTTGGATTATTATGATTTGCTGATTTGCATTTTTAAAGAGGTATTTTTTAGCATACGATGTTATTTATTTATTTACCTCTTTGTGTTTCTCATGTTCATCTTGATCTTGATATCAGAAGATGTGAACAAGTCAATTGTGATTTCAAAACAGGTTATTAGCTGCAGCATGTCGATCACACATAATACTTTACTGATGATCACACATACACGGCAGCCTTGTCTGTGACCAGCTGGCACTCATGGAATCATTCATATAACAACAAATGGTAGAAATGAGGGCGGGGTGATGGATTTCATTGAATCCCTTGGGGAAACAGATCAGCACCAACCTGGTCAGGATGACAATTACATGTTAATTGTATTACACCCACACTTTGCCTTCCCATTTAACCAAATGTAATTACAATAAGTGAGTTGTTGATTTAATTTCACGGATGGTGTACTGTCATCGAGGCTTCCTCGTCATTGCAGGCGGAGGCAGGCCTGCCCTATGCTCAAGGGAGACCTACAGTTGAATCGGCATATCAAACTCACCGAACCGTGGTCTTGTTTAGTTTGAAATGGGTGCCGTGCTCCGAAATGTCCCTGAATGGTGGACACCACAAATAGCTAATGTTCCCATGCATGATTTAGTGAGTGATTAGACATCACAAAACTCATTTTCCCAGACACATCTTCACACCAGTGTTTATCCTGTTACCTCCATTTAGGGGAAACACAGCGATATCCCACTGCTGCACTTCATAGCCTTCTCCAGGCCACATGTGTGAATATCAGCGGCTTTTAGTGAGATTCCTGCATGCTGTATTAAAGTCCTATCACTGTATTGCCCATTAACAATGCCTTGTTAATGCTATGAGGTTTTCTCTGAACCCTTGTGGACCTTGAGCATTTCCATAAAATTTTGCAGCCCGTGGATAGTAGTGGTTTTTAAAAAGGTTTAACTGGAGATAGTTGTACTTTAGCAGGACTGGTGCAGTGCCCATTTAAAATATGCCTCTCCAGAGCAGGGGCCGGTTGCTTGGCCTGTGGTTCTGCTGCTTATAGTTTTTTTTTTTTTAGAATCTTTCATACAAACTACTACACACTAAACACTGCACTTCTTTGGTTCTTGAGCAATACAAATGGGGCCCTTATAGTTATAGATTTATTGTTATTTTTACATTTGAAAATTATTAAATCATGTTGCTATTCTAGCTCATAATACCCCAAGAATAACATAAAATGCCCCCCAAACCACAGAGGACTATGGAGCTCAATAGAAATACTATTTACTTACTGTGTAGTTCAACTGCTGCATAAGAGGAAAACATTTTTTTCCTCATAGACACAACCTCAAGTGGAAACCTTGGTGTTATTTTAGATTCTGACCTCAGTTTTAAAGCTCATTTTGTTAATCCATTAACAAAAACGGCATTTTATCATTCATGCAATATAGCTAAGGTATGACCTTCACTGAGCCACAGACATGCTGAAAGGCTTGTTCATGCTTTTGTTTCCAGTCATCTTGACTATTGTAATGCCCTATACACTGGCCCACCTAAAACTGCCATTGCAAAACTGCAGACCATTTAGAATGCTATTGCTGCCAGGGTTATAACACAAACTAAAAAGAGAGACCATATAACTCCTGTTTTACATAACCTACACTTGCTCCCAGTATCTTTTAGAATTGATTTTAAATTACCTCTATTGTTTTTAAGGCTCGTAATGGCCTCGCCCCCTCCTATATCATAGATTCCCTATCACCTTATGTCCCTCCACGAACCCTGAGATCCTCCACAGCTGCTCCTTTTACTTACGCCCCAAAAATATGGAACTCCCTGCCTTTTAATATTAGACTTGTTGGCTCAGTGGACAGTTTTAAAAGATGGCTTAAAACATATCTTTTTAATGTAGTCTATAACTAGCAGCAGTCTGTTTTGATATTCTTAATATGTATTCTTTTTATTTGATTCATTTATTGATTGATTCATTTATTTTTTCTTTATAAAATTTATAAATAAAATTAGTTCAGTCATTCATTGATTTAAGTGCCACATTTACCTGACGGAGACATGTTGCTAGTTGCATTGCACACGCAGATTATACTGGCAAATAAAGCAATTGCATTATTATTCATTAGACTCTACAACATGATATCAGAGGTGAAAGCTCCACCTTTACGTACATTACAAAAGTAAGTACATGGTGCAGCCTCTTTCACTCTTTATTTTACGTAAAAAATTGAATGCATTACTTTTTATAGTTTATTTTTAATGATTAGAAGTTTTTCTTAAGGAAAAACAGTTTTGAGTACTTCTTTTAACACTGCCAATACCAATATTCTCAGTTAGAGAAAGGGTGAAAAGTGAAGCGAGAAAGCGTTTGCCTGGGACCCACAAATCATCAAATCTGCCACTTCAAAAAAAAGAACACTCAAATGGCAGCTACTCACAGTCAGAAACACTGGTGAAACACACTTACCAGAATGATTAATTTCCAAATAGGATTATTAGTTGCTTGCTTTGACATAACCATCACAATATAAAGTAGAATAATGGATTTAATTAGCGGAGGTATTTTGCCGACGGTAACGTTGTTAGTGTTGTAAGTTAGCATGGCCAAAAAAACCACCCAAGCTGTGGCTCCTCATGGTCGTAAACACCGGTGAAAAACACTTTGCAACGTGTGTTTGACTCTGCAGAGCCCTGAACGCACCCCTGCTGTTTACTTGTTTATCCAAAATGTATTAATATTGAATGTTTTGCGTGTCTAAATGGCACCAAATTTGACACCCCATGTCCTTGGGTCCCCTGCAGTACACCCACTAAGTGTGAAGTAGGTTGGATGAACGGTTCTCAAGATATGTGAAGGACACACAGTCAGACAGAGAATCCTTCCTTTGTAGTTAAATGTTGAAGCAGCTCTGGTGGCCAGGCTTTACATGATATAATGTGGCAGCCAAGCCTGGTAAAAGACATTCCCAGTAAACAGCATTTGTCCCTTTGTGAGTGCATGTGGTGTAGTTACGAGGCCTTGAAATAGAAAGCAAGAATTACCCCATGGTGGTGCTTCGCCAAAAGCCCCCGGGTCCATTAATAACCTGGTGTGCCACTGCATCTTTTATGTGTCTCCGAGTGGCCCTACTGTTTCTGAAGGGTCTTCGTGAAATAGCCAGAAGCATTTCCTAATTAATGGGTTTTCTCACTGCAGAATTAATTGCTTCCTACCATGCAGTCCCAGCCCTTTCAGACAGGGTTAAGGCTGCAGACTTTGATGGCCCTCACAAGAAGAACAAGAGGCCGTCAAATCATGAGAGATTGCCGCCGAGATGTTGGAGACAGAAGCAGAGGAATGAATGTGGGCAAAGAGAGGAGCTGTTGAGGTCGTGTGGGCGTAAGTGTTTATGCGTGTGTGTGTGTCTATGTGTAGAGGCGGAGGAGGGGGTGAAAGGATGATTGAGACAAGCAATCAGTCCCACTGCAGGGAACAGAGGGCAGGCAGGGGGCTGTTGCCTGTGGTTACACTGCTAAGTGTGCCGGTCTCTCGCTTTTTCCCCTTGCACGCAGATCAATAGATGAGTGGAGTGTAGCTCGGAGGTTCTTGCACACACTCTGACACGCCTTCTTAATCCACTGTGTGATAACCTGTGCCATGCCGATGTATACCGCACAGGGGACAAGCGAAGGGGGAGAGAATGCAAAATCTGTCCTGCTGCATGAGCTTTGGGAGCGACTGCAAGGGCTTTGCTTTCATTAGTCCCAAGGATTCAGATTGCTTTGCTGCTGCGGCGGCTGATTTCTTTGCATCTGTTCAAATTACATTAGCCATACCTCACGTGGAACTGTTATCTCTTTGTTTTGTGCTGTTAAAGTACGCCTGCTCAATAAGGAAGCTGGAAAGATTCTCTTTGATAACACTTTTAATATAAACATTCAACCGAACACTCCGCCTCACAAAAAAGGCATTCACTCTGTATGTGCTGGAGGGATTTTCCCTCAGCCCTAAAATTAATCTGTCAGACAGCAAAGATTATCTCCCTATCTCGCTGTGCTCAAACATGGGAAATGTTTATGATGAGTAAACATTATCACGGATTTAATTAACAGATCCCACACTCGCATTGATCCATGGGAAATATCAATTGCACTGGTGTATTTAATTAGTCTATATCTTTGCCCTTTGTGTCACTGGGGTTGATAGAGCGCCATGCTCTGCAAATTAATCTTCATCAGCAAAAGACTTGAAACAAAAGCATGATTGGAATAAAGAAACTGAGAAACGAAATCTCCCTACTTAGTATTCCAACCCTACACCTCTGCAAATGATGTTGTTACACACAGTTATTGTACAGTAGCTGGGACTGTGTGCTCAGTAGTTAAAACTGACCTTAACCTTTAGCTTGAGGAGTCTCATCATTCATATAGATTGCTTTTAATTAACACTGTAGACAAATAAACCGCAGCACAGTGGATCTCATCCTGGTTTGTTTGTCCAGCATGTGAACAGGAGGTAGCAGGATAGAAGGGAAGGGAAGGGACCATTTGCCCCACCACGTTGGGTGGGCTTTGAGTATGTGAACAGGAAGTAGCGAGATAGGAGGTAGGGAAGGGACCATTTGCCCCGCCATGTTGCATGGGCTGCGAACATGTTAACAGGAAGTATTGGAAAAGGAGGTAGGGAGGGGACCGCAGCTGAATCCCACCACAAGACGCTCTCTAGTTGGGTTTCTTTTTGTTTGTTTGTTTGTTTTCCACTTTTCAAAGTTTTTTTTTTTTTTAAACCAACTAAGCTTCTCCACAATCTTTCCACATACCCCACTGGCAACTGCACGAGTACCCTCTGGGGTAAAGGTACCCCTGGGTGGGAATCATCGCACCAGTCTAGCAGACAGCAGTCTTACATACAATGCATCATGTAGCAACTGCAGATCCAGTGTTCACACTACGAGCAACAAACCAACAGCGTGGCCAGCAACAGTATTGCCAAGTGGCCGCTGAAGCATTGCTCAGACTGGGTGTGTCTGCTACTTGCATCAGAGCATCTCAACTGAACGCCATCTGAAATTTGCATTTGGTCAAAATAAATCTGTGCTTCTGATCAATGTCTGAGCCCAATTTTAACATCATAATTTGCAGCCCCATGTGCACAGCAATACACAGAGAGCTTCACTGGGTCATTGGAAAAAGCTGAGGCCAGCTAAAGTTTGATTTTGAAGATGTCACGCCTATCAAGCAGCGACAAGTGTCAGGCATCAGTTTGTAGCTTCATGTTAACCACTTTCTAATGACTCATAGCCTGTTGCTGTATCGCTTATAGCATGAGCACAGCATGAAAGTACAGGCATAGCTCTGGAATGGACCTGTACGCTCTTGTTATTTTATCTCAGTTGCTGCCCAGACAGGTGGTAACTTGCCTTGTAAAAGCCGACCGCTTTCCTCCCTTTAAACTTTGCCAATGCTATAGGAATTGTTGCATCTAGGCAAGGTACTTTTAACATATGCCTGAGCATGCACGCCTTTTCAGCTCGGCCCTTTATTGCAGTGTCACATCACCCCGATGAGCTTATGGTCAGGCCAAGCTGCTGGTGAGTGTGAGTGACCTTAAACAGTAAAGTGACAGCTGCATCTCTGACCCCTGGATCTCCTCTGAAAAACAGTTACTCCGTCCTTGTTTTGCTATTGATATTTCCAGGTGTGTAATGCAGTTCTTTTGCTGTGGAGAGTAGTTTAATAATGTCTGCATATGCTGTAGGAGACAATTCCTGGAGCTCAAGTGGTGCACATGATTGCAAAAGATGTTAAATAATTTTATTTCTTTTTTCAAATTTAACCTTTTTTTTTTGTACCAAGGAGTGTCCCATTGAGATTAAGAATCTCTTTTTCAATAATGCACTGCTCAGACTGCATCCTTGCCTCATGCTCCGATTTACCAAATAATTTTGTTGGTTTATTGCAAGTTTAATGCAGTATTGATTTTAGTTATGGATTGCTTCAGTGATGGTCTCAGTGAGTGTGCCTCTGACACCAGAAGAAGACTCTTGTGTCAAATGCAGTCAGATTTATTTGTTTTTAATCAGTGAAATCACAGTATCTGGTCTGTTTTCTGACCATGTTTTGTATGAGGTTATGAAGAATATATTATATCTGTGGTCTGCTGTTTCATTTTCAGGCAATCAGGGAATCTACTTTGGCATGCATAGGCATTATTTTTCTCCCACGTATCCCTGAACGAGTTCTGATGTAATTTCCTAAAGCTCTTCTGTCGTAAAGCTCAAATCACATTGATCTTATATTTGTTTAAGATGTTTATCTGTACGCTGTATGCACATGCTCACTTTGCTTTGCTGTTTTCCTACAGCAGATTAACAATCATACTGAGTGATTTTGTATTGACACAGCTGCTTATGAATGAAATTAGGCTTATGTACACTGCAGGCAGTGAATACTTTTTTTTCATAATTAAGTTGACATATTCATATTCCAACCTTTTACATTTAACTAATTGACAACCTACATGAGAAATAACCAGTTTATTGTATTAGTAGTAATACAACACATGTTTTGATGTGTATTATTTCTGACTGCTGGCATTAGCGGCTTTGCTGCAGTTTGCTTTCTGTGTCGACACACTTCTGCTATTTGACACTAATTGGTATATATTGGGAGTCACAGTAGCTTGCATGTCCAAGGCCCCTACTTGTAATCACCATTAGGAGGCTGACATTGGTATTGTTTTTCCTTCTTCTCGGTTGGTCGGTCCTATTTATAGTAAATTTAACGTAATGTCAATGTAGTATGAGGCACAATTCTCAGGGCAATGTACCAGGGGAAGCACAGAATAAACACATGAGGCAAAACATATGAAATAAAGTTTTCTCAGTGATATCTTTATTTTCCGCTGTTTTTATGTACACTTTAAAAATTAATGAATGTGTATTCAGGCAGTATTTCAAGGAAAAGATGAGTCTGCATGCCTGAGTAAACATAATAAATATCAAGGTGTTTTCATGGTTACTTCCCACAATTTATGACAAAAAAAAAAAAATCTGATTTTTATTTTTTGACAACGGCAGAGCAGCAAGTCTCGAGTGTTTTGTTTTCCTGCATTTAGAGGTCGCTTTGATGAAATTAATTTGTAAATGAAGAAGTGCAGTTGTGTGTTTGTGTGTGAGTGAGAGAAAGAGGGTGTGAGTGCTGAGGTGAGTGGCCTGCGTGTCCCTTTTTGGTGCCGTTTTCGATTTAGGTCTGTGCTTATCATTTGTTCACCGTTATTCATCATCATTACGACATGGCAAAGACTGAAGGTTAAGGCTAATTTCTGTTCCCGCGCATCAACTTTTCTCTCTCCATCTTTTAGTGTGTATCACAATCTCTTTTTCTGTCTTTCCATCTCTGCGTGTGCATGTGTCTCTGTTTTAAATCAACTCGACTCATTTTTACCGGCTGACAAATTCAGCAAGAGAAGAGAAGTCAGCACACCCAGTCGGAACATTATTTATGCTAATCTAATAATTAGCTGAAGAAAATTGATGATTACTCTGGGGTAAAGGAAACCACTGGACCTGCTGCCCCACCTGCAGCAATCTGCCCTCAATTAAAGCCTTTTAATAAGTGACCTCACACCTCTCTGTATCCTGGCAGGGGCTCGCGGAGGGAAAGTCAGCCCACAGGCCAACCCCCTCCCAAAAATATGAATTATTAAAGAAGACTCCACAACTCGGGATGACTGTAAATATAAATGAATGATTTAAAATCTTATAATTGTCTCCCCCATTCTTGGCAGTAACCTTGTCTGTAGCAGGACTGTTTAGTCACAATGTTGTACAAGAGATGAAGCTGTTAAATGATGAATTGTACTTAAATTGTAAAGTATCTTTCATATTTGACATAAAGCAACATCAGATTAAATGAATGGCTCAAACAAAGCTGCTTGAAAAGGTAAAAGCATAAAAACAGAATTTGTCATATGTGGTTTGCTCTCTGTTGTCAGTATAAATCACTTTATCATATACTTTGACCTCGGAGTTGTACAGCCATGTATCCACTGTTACTGTTACAATAGAGGTGAACAAAACACAGTTTGTTGTGCTCAAAAGATTTGAAGAAGGAAGTATGAAAAATCCAACACAAACAAGCACACAAACACGCAAACACAGGATGAAAGATCTATCTTTCATATATGAAAAGATGTAGCACACTTACCCAAAGCTGTTCAATCCTGTCCTTGATCTCTCTTTTATCGCCGTGTTCTGAATAAACACGTTTTGTCATTTATTCAGATGTAGTCAAGCTGTGAATGTGAAGAGGACTACTCTGCTGTGATCTCCCGTTTGCAAACTGTCAAGAGTGATGTCACATTTATGTTAGTTCAGTAATTTCAGCAGGAGCAACTTTTAAAAAAAAAATATTTTTCATTGTTCTTATAAGGGGGAGTACATGATGAAAATAAAAGCTAGTGTCAGAGATGTCTGCCTTCTATCCAATATTGATGGCACTAGATGGCACTCAGCTTGCCAAAAAAACCCTCAACAGCAATGTCTCATGTCTCATGACCTGGATACTCAAGATAATCCACAGACCTTGCTGTGTAGGAACTAATTTCTTTCTTAACACCTGCCAACTGTATCACTGCAGAGGGAAGCATGCATCTACTGCTAGCTCACCTAGGGCCACTGAGCTAGCTAGCGTTAAGCGCAGTTCAGACTGAAGATTTGCGATGAGTTGAAATATGCAACTACTTGCAATGTGCCGTTCACCAATGCAACTAGATGAGATGGTGTATCATCTCTATGCAACAACTCTCTGTACTTTTGTTCTGATCGTTCTGAGCTTTTCAGATATATTCATAATAAATATGCTACAATAATATAAGTAAACAGCGGCAGTTAGTCAATGAGAATTTGGGTGTGTGGAGGCATCAGCACATATAGTACAGCGAGCAGCAGCAGCGACCTACTGTCCGACACACGGAGCACCTGCTGCAGCAAACGAACACACTGCCTGCGGTCATTTTGACTTGACCACAGGGCTTCACTACGAGCAGACTGGCTGTTGAAACACGTGTCGAGCTTTATGTTCTAGAACCAGCCGCCAGCATCTTGACCACCTGAGTTGCAGGTGACACCATTAGCCGGTCGAGGTCAGACGGCCAGCTCACACGGCTGCAACGTTTCTCTGAGCCGTTCTGAAACAGTTTCGTCTTGTCGCAAATCTTCGGTGTGAACTGGGCTTTACTGCTCAGCCAAAGTGGACGCCATTCATGTTGACATCTTAACCTCTCGTCCATGAGTAGATGCAGACTTCCGTCCATGCTGTGATACGGTTGACAGTTGTAGTTTGGTAGAGGAAAAATAGTTCTGACATGAAACTGCTTACAACAAGGTCTGTGGATTATCTTCAGGTCATGATTTCTGGAAAGAGACATTTTTCAAATATATTTTTTTTGGCACTATGAGCACCACAAGCTGAGTGCCATCTAGTTCCATTATACTGGAGAGAAGGCAGAGATCTCCAACAATCGGGAACTCACACCAAAACAATCTAGTCTGATAAATAGCACGACAGGTAAGAGGGAAAATATGAAATTTTGATGTGAGGATGAACTGTCCCTTTAACATCTGTGAAGTTTGTCCTGACTCGTCATGTATCTGTGTGGCCAAAACAGAGAAATAAAACCAATTTTACAGCCTTGTTGCTGTCTGTCAGTGCCTGCTCATCTAATTGGCCCTTAGGTGCTGCTCCCTCTACCTGTTTGCCACAGAAAGAGTAAGCAAACCATACCCTTATCAAACAAACTCTGCCATCCGCTTTTACTGCTGCAAATGAGTCCGATGCATCTGTGACAATGCCTCGGAGGCAGACAACAGATCTAAAGTGTAGCTTATTTCAAGGTAACGTATGGTAACTAACCAGGAAGCAAATTTTAGCAAGCTGTTAAATTTCATGCACAATTTAGTTTCTGTAAATTGAAATTTATGATTACAAAATTACATAATGGGAGCACTTTGGCAGATTTGCCCGGCGCCTTGTCAGAGGTGCACCTGTTGGAAGGCTCAGAGCTATGAGCGTGGAGATGGCGCACACGCCAGGCAAATCCATTATTATAACTCACATCCAGCAGTTGCATTTTTCCTGCTGGGACTGACTCTCACCGTTGATTAAGTGCAGGTTTAATCACTGTTGAGACCTTGTATTGGCAGTACCTGGCCTCGCCTCCAACAACAGGGAATAAGCCTCTGGCTGATTATTCTATTCACTGGCTAGTAGCACCAGTCTTAACACATACATGAGGCAGTGAAATGTTTCTCTGATTATTCGTGTGGTTTTGACACGGCTCGAAGCAGGGCTCACAGCTTGCCTCACTGAGCGTCAGATACATGATGTCAATAAGTACAACAACAAAATAAGTTGGAAAGCTACAATAACATTAGTCTCATCTTTATGAGAAGAAATAAAATGTCTCCTTTTCTTCTGTTTCAGGGCAGGAGAACTCACCAGGCTGGTTATGTGGAGACGACGAAGGGAAGACTATGGCGCCGTTTTGGTGTCCGCTGCTTGCCTGTCACATGCCTGTCTTTGCTACAAAGTCACCTGAGAGAAAGGTAAGCAGGTTTAACCATGTATTGAAGTATTAACATACCAAAATTAATTTAACTCTCAGTCCAGTACATAATAATAATAATAAATTTATTTATAAAGCGCTTTCAATCAAAGTGCTGTACAGGTGAATTAAAACAGTACAAGTACAAATAGAGACAAGTACAAATAATGCAAAATAGTTTCAATATATAAAACAACATTGATTAAAACACAACACACACCTAAAACAGGACATCACAGGAGGAGCAAACCACCCATCACTCAAACGCAACAGTAAACAAGTGGGTCTTTAACTTTGCTTTAAAAACCTCAATCGTGCAGGCTGCTCCCCTTGGAGACCGTGTAGCCACATAAATATCCACAAGTTCCATTTACAGTTTTATATGTTAGTAACAGCACCTTGAAGTCCGCTCTAACCTGAACAGGGAGCCAGTGAAGAGAGGCCAGCACCGGAGTAACATGATCATACCTAGATGATCCAGTTAAAAGACGAGCTGTCGCATTCTGAACCAACTGCAGACCTCGAAAACTCTTCCTGGGCAACCCTGATAAAAGAATGTTACAATAATCCAACCTGCATGTCAGAAATGCATGAATAAGAGTCTCAGCATCTTTCACTGAAAGGACCGATCTGATCTTAGCAATTTTTCAGAGGTGAAAGAAGGCCACTCGTGTCACCTCTTGTACATGCAAGTCAACTGAAAGGGTCTGATCAAAAAGTACACCAAGGTTCTTTACCTTGTCCATGCAATGAATGACACAGTCATCATGTACCTAATTTTAATTTTAATTAACATTAAGTACATGTTTTAAAAGGACAAAAATTTGAAGTTCAACGTCTTTTTATGTGCATGTTGCATGTGTTAATAAAATTAGTGCAATAATGTACCCCAGGGTTCTTTATTCGACATTCAGAACATAAACATAGCAGCAAACAACTGTTTACTGTTTTGCATATGTAGTGCTTTTCACAAATTCAGCCCTGGGCTAAGAATAGCCTTAGGCTAACTTGACCACTGTTCACACACACATTGTTAACTCAGGGTTAACCTAAGCCCAGGGCTATACTATACTATTCACACTGCACCTCTGCTAGCGCTGGCTTGAATGCTGGAACATGTTGAATTATGTTAAAATTCAACAGTGACATGTGACCACTCTTTAACAGCAAGTAGCAATGTTAAAATGTCATCATTAGCAGAGCTTTATGTGGGAGCAATGTTGAAACATCAAAAACAGAGAGGAAAGTGGAGAAAAGAGTGATTGATAAGAAGACGTTTTATGTTCAAGTGTTTCTGGACATGTTGTTTTGTCTGTCAGCACTGTTGCTGCTGTTAGCATTATTTGCATAGAGGTATTTTTAGCGTATGTTTTTATTTAGTCATTTATCTTTTTGTGTTTCCTATTGCTACGTTGGGTATAATGTTGATTTATCTGTGTAATATGTTGTATGCTGTATTTCTATGGCTGCAGCAGAGGTGTATAGGGCCTGAGACAAATTTCACACAATGGGACAATAAAGTTAACCTTGATCTTGGTGGTGATCTTGTTAGCCCCTGCTTCATCCACCTCCATGTTGAGAGGCACATGCAGACCATCGTGGCTCAGACTCTGAATCATAGATTTGCTCTGAATGTTGTATACATCTCCTTTGAAACGTTTAAACACTTGTCTCTTTCACTATTGATGGTCAGTGCAGCTCAGCTTGTGTAATTGATATAACAGTTAACTCTGGAAGACTGCACCTTGACCTCGGTGTAAACTGTATGGAAAATTTTAATCTGTAACATCTCCTGGTACATATTGTCATACGTATCGTCCAACCCTATCTGGTCACGTGATAAAATAATACATGAACTGTGACTTAAAATGGTGAAGCACTGGTGAAGCACCTAGCATAATACTGTTTGAAGGTATTCTGCTCCTTAATACTTCCGCTCCTATCAGTGTAATAAAATTGAATGCTCAACAGTAATACCATTACTAATAATAACTGATGAAGAATTTCAGAATAAATGATTGAATAAATGACATTTTTAGCTGGATCAACTAACTGCTGCTGTCAGATTGAAGTTTCAGATCACTGCATCTTATCTGAGCTGAGCTGAGTGTTGATACTCAGGAAGCAAAGTGCTTCCCTTTGGCTCAATCCGTCAAAGCGATTTGACTTTCACTGACGCTAAGTTCTCCTCTTAAGCAGCCATTAGTCCATAGTGCTGCTGGAATCTTTATTTTAATAAAGATTCTGTCGAAAGAGATCATAGTGCCATTTTACACAGTCGTTTCCCATTGAAGGCAATCAAAGCCCACTTGTCTCGCCCCCTAACAGCTAAAAATACATTGTCTCTGTGATGATCTCACTCAGAAATACCTGGACTGGTGGAATTACAAGGTGACACGAGAGCATCCCCTTAAGAAACCAGCTAAAGAATTTCGATCAATACAAGCTGTTAAGACCTAGAAGCCTCCAATAGATCAAATGGTCAGCACAGGTGAGAGATAGACTAAAAGGGTTTTAGAAGTCAGTGGAAATGGTATAAAATCAATTTGCAGGGGCTGAAAGATGATATTTTCAACCACATTTTCTATCGCTGTAATGTGGTTACGGGTCTGACTGAGCAAGGTGGGTGGTGGGGGGAGCCAAATTACCATGGCCACCAGGGGAGGATGTTATAAAGTGATCATGCAATTATCTTAATGGCTGTGGGACACCCAAGCATAAATCAATGTTCCAACATTAGATTAAGACCTATACGCCAACCCGTAGTCTGCTAGCCACGCGGACGAGATAGGAAGGTGAGGTGAAACAGCAGCTGGGAGTGCGGGAAGTGTAGCTTTGACACGGTAGGGGGGATTTCCCAAAAGATCTCGCCGACGTTCCGTAGTAGTCTGCCAAAGTGTGTTACACCTGGCTGGAAGCGGAGCCAAGTCAATTAATGTATTTTGAGCCAGTGGGACCCCGCGGTCTCTGAGGATGTGCTCATATTCTCCACTTCTCGCACAAACAAATGAAGCACCTGAGCACGCCAGTGAAGGGCATGGCCGCCACGTCAGTCACGAGCGTGGTTTACCATGAAATTGTTTCAAGTGGCATCATTTTCTGACAGCATGTGTGTTTTCATATTAATTTCATTTTGCTGTAAAGACCTTTGATTGTCGCTCATGTTAGTAAAGTGGGATCTTAGAAAGGGAAACATTCGTGCTGGCATTGCTGTGTGTGCATGTCGATGTTTGTTTTCCTGCGTGAGTTGGATCTTTCTCTGTGTGTGTTTGACCGTGCACTTCTGTGCATCACAAGAATGGCTATGTGATAGGAATGGAGGCCTAGGTATGAGAAAGCTGAAGAGGTAAGCAGTAGTATTTCTTTCCCTTTTTTGACTAAAGAGAAGGTAGCATTAAATGGAGTGACTTTAAGTCCTTCATGCAGAGCAGACTGTGATTAGGGGCTTAACTCAGCAGCAGCCCCCCCTCTCCCTCTCTGTGTCTCCATCTTTGCCTCAGCCACTGCCTCTGGGACACACACGCCTCTCTGTGCCAAAGCTCCGCAGCATCTCTTTCTCCAGCTCTTGCAGCTTCTCTTGGCAGTCTGAGTTACAGTGAGTAGAAAGGATGAAGAAAAGGAGGCAAAAAAAGAAATCCCAGATTAAAAGAGATGTGGCCGAAGGGGCCGAAGCCATTTCCTACAGAAAATAAAGTTCTAAAGCAGCGTAGCATGAACAACACGCACAGGTCACCTAAGGGAGCTCAACCCACTGCTGGCTGTGTGCAGCTCTGTGCGCCCCGGTCCACTCGATGGGAGCTGGAGAGGGCTACTGGGCGAACTCGTTAGGCACCGGAGATAAACCTTATCGCAAGTCTGCTGAGTGAGAACAGCGGGGGCAGACTGACTCCTCTCAATTTATCACTTTCATTTTCTCCCTCTCTTTCTCTCCCTCTCTCTCTCTCTCTCACACACACACACACACAAAATCAGATGTTATCTTGGTTAATAGACAAACCACATTCTGATGGTCCTTGTTGTTTAAAGAGTCCGTGCACGCTCCGTTTCGTTGCCCTCTCTGCCATTTTGAAAGATGAAACAGAGCGGGTTTGGCAGTTGGCCCAAAGGGAGGGTGTGAGGTAGTTGGGTTAAGGGATTAATAGGAGATACTATAGCAGAAAGGGTAACAGCTGAACCAGGAGAATCAGCTGTTAAATGGAACAAGTCATACCATTTTCTGCACAAGTGCTATGTTGGTGCATAGTGTCAGTTTTTTTCTCTTTAATTATTAAAGATGAATGGATGAAATATCAGCTCAGACTTTGACTGAATCTTTGACTGAAATTGTATACAGAAATCACCTTTAGAAAGAACTAGTATGTGTGGCCTTGGTCTTAAGTGTACTGATGTGATGGTAGCACCATGTTGTAGCAATGTTCGATTTGGACAATTGACAGCAAGAACAATCCTGCTCAGACCTGGTATTAACATGTGTCTTGGGTGGTCGGATCATAAAAAGAAATTTCATGTCTGTCTGTTCACTCCTGACATTAGAATGTGTCCCCATATTCATCTCGAGCAATCATATGTGATCAGATCTCACTTCCCTGCTGTATATGCAAATAAACACGTACATCATGTCCATTTGCAAAGACTAAATGAGTTATTGTTTGTAATTGGTGAGAAGTTTGTTGTGCTACACAGACACTTACAGCCATGTTTCACTGGCCTGGGTGGACGTTCCTTTAGCCCTACATCTATACTTTGTAATGCTACGGTCTTAAGTGTTTTTCAGGACAAGGACCCATTGGCTGAAAGAGAGACGGAGCAAGGACCATCTACTACATTTATTGTATAGAACTGAGTCTGAAATCAAACTGGGCAGAATGAAGGTTGACAGGCAGAGGGGACATGTCAGCGTCAGACTGCAGTCTTGAAGTGTGTTTGCTTTTCACGTAGGTGAGGGAGGAAGCTCCACTTTCACAAAGATCCATTGTTGCTAAAGGCAAAATATGTTGGATTCATATTAATGTGCATTTTCATACGTATAAAAATTTTCAGGAAAAAAAAGTGCAGTAACTCTGAGGACTGTCTACAGCAGTGGTTCCCAACTGGTCCAACCAAAGGGTCCAGATTTCTCCTTAGTTCAAGGTCTACACAGTACACAATATATTCAGCGTCATACTTGCGTTTGGCCACGTCTTCAAGCTAGTTTGCTGTCTCTGTCAAGTAGCTGTCTCTTAGTTACTCTCTGTACAGTAGGAAACTGCACTTTAAATGTGTCAGAAATTCACTGCACTTCAAAATGAAGTGTGTGGTTTTTTGTTTTTTTTTAGAAACGTGACACGTTTGCTAGACACTTTCGGTCCATTCAGAATTGACCAGTGACCCACTTTTGGACCGCGACTAACCAGTTGGGAACCAGTGGTCGAGGGGTCGTGGACCCCCTGACAAAGACACAGGTTGTAACAGCAGCAACAGAAAGTTTGAGTCGGATAAATAAGGAAAGGTGAGTAGGCGATTCTTGATATTGCCTGGGACACATTAGGAAACACTGTTGAAAGAATGTGGCCATATGTGGCCCAGACCACCTCAGAATCTGGGCTAAGCAATCAAATCTCAAGAGGCATTGATGGACATTGGCTGCATTCACACCTGTACTTAGCTGTCCACTTGTGATCCCAAATTTTAGCTAGTTCCATCTTTTTAAAATCTGAGTATTTACTGGATAATTGTTGTTTTGGGTTACAGGTTGAACAAAACAAGCAATTTGAAGATCAGACCTTGAGCTCTGGTAATCTGCAATATTTACTTTTTCATTATTTTCTGACATTTCATCCACAATAAAAATATCATTTAGTTCAAGTCAGAAAAATCAACACTTAGCCTTTCTATTTGAAACTCCCTGTCCTAGAAGTAGCAGCCAAATCGAAGAATATTTTCTTTCCTTGCACTACAAACTTTAACAGAGGCATTTCGTTGGCATGGATTGTAATGATATTCATTTGCAATCTTAGCACTTAACTAAGCCGTTCCTCTCATCTGTTCCCCCGTTTGCACCCGCGTCTCAGCTGTTTCTTTCAGTTCTGTCCAGCAGACTGTGTTAGTGTGAAGCCTTGAGACCAATAATGGATGTATTTATGAAACCGAATGATCAGACAGCACAGCAAGCTGTATAACAAGTGACATTCGATGGTCTCACTGAATGGAACTGAAGGGCTTAAATTACGTGCCTGTCTCTATCTAGGACACATATTTTCTAGTGCGCTGTCTTTCTGTATAAGCGCTCATTCAGCAAAGCTTTGAAGAAGATCAATGCCTGGTCCCTGTCCTGATCTAAACACTCTCTAAAAGGTGCATGTACATACTGTATGTGCAGTATTTTACGGTGAGGGGGGACAGGAATCCCTCGGCCGCGTAATGATTCACAAACTCCTCATATCTCCTCCAGTAGGAAAGCACCTCTTCCTCTGCAACTCTAAAAGGTTCTTAAAGATCCGAGGCTACAAAGACTTTCGAAATAGTAAAGGGACATGTTTCCAGACTCCGTTTATGAGGCATTAGGCTAGGACAGGGTTGAGGATGGCTGCTATGCCAGAGCTCTTATAATACCTTGGGGGATTTCATCATGTATGCTTTGAAGTGCGGAATGACAAACTGGAAAAGGGCTTGGGCTGCATCAGGGTTAGCTTCCTTTCTCTTTTTCTGAGAGGATTAGCTTCTGTGTCTCAGCTCAGAAAACCGCAAAGCCTGGTCACATCTCACCCCTCATACAGTCCCCACTAGTTTACATAGATCACACAGATCACCATTATTATTTATTTATGGACTTATGTGTGTCTTTTTCTTCTTCGGAGTAGGTGTGAAATCCATTAAACTTGTTATAGGTCATTTCTGTCTTTGTCATCTGGTGAAATCACGCTGCACCGGGTCATGGGGGTCTGCGCTTGTTTACTGAGCTAGCCGTTGCTTTTGGGGCATGTTGTGCATGTCCCCCTCACTCGCTGTGTCATCCATCTTCCCTGCTGATGGAGTGATAAGAGAGCAGCACTGTGCGTTCAGCTAGCCACATGAAAGTGGCTGCATGCACAGAAAATCAGCTTGTGGAGCAGCATCACGGGCACAAGCAAATACACTGCATTCATGGTTAACGTACGTGATGACCCAATGGCCCATACAGCTAAAATGAAGAAAAGGGCTCAGTGTGAACGCTGTGTGTTTGTGTGTGCATATGTAGCACACCATGGATGAGATACTATAAAATATGGATTAAAAAGGAGAAGGACAGTGTGAAAAGGTGGCCTTTACCTGACGCAACGCCTTTCTGATGATTTATTTCCTCTCCCCCACTCTGGCCTGTTTTTTTATTCAAATCTTTTTAGGTAAAGTCATCAAGTTGACACCTTACGCAACGCTTTCCCCCTTTGTTTTTCTTGAAGGTCGTTTGCTACCTTCCAGAGTAGCAGATATCAGCTACCTCTCTGATTTGTCGAGAATAGATGCCACAGCATGGATTAAAAGCTCGTTCTAACCACCGCTCCACCGGGGCGTAGCAGCTCCCTTTCTAACTCTGCAGTAATATCCTTCCTGCAAACAGAAAAACACAAACAGTGGGATGCGCCTGTGCTTGAGACTGTTTGGAGAGAGCACGGCGTTTTCTCTTAGACCGGAGCCTCCGTAAGATGAGCTTCTTTTTTCCTTGTGTATTGCTTATCAGAAGCCTGGGATAATCTACAGCAGGCAGGATTTTCTGTGATTATCAGGGTCAAATGAATCATGATGATGACCAACAATGCTGACTGTGCCATGCTCTATTTGGCCTCATCATCATTTTCACAAATGATGCTCAGATCTTGCCAGTATGCCATCAGTGGATACCCATCAGCTAATTAATTTAGGGGACATGTTACAATTGTGTTTTCTACTTCCCTTTAATTTAAACCCACAAAGTAATGAGTGTTCATCATGTTTAGTTTTCTTTGCATGGTTACATTTTGACACAATATTTTGGCTCCTAGATTATTGCCAAAATCATAACCACTTGTTGTGGTCAGTATTTAGATAATTATTATTTAACACAGCTTTGTAAACATCATAAATGTATTGAAGTTAAAATAAAACGTGTTCTTATTAAGAGTGGATTCTCTTAAGCTTTAAGTAAAATTCAACTGTAGGCGGCTCATTGGCCATTATTCCTACTGTTGCAGTTAAAGCTGTCAAATACTGGCTTGTTGTTGATATGAAAACAAATAAATGAATAACACAAATGTCAGTGATGTAGTATTTTCCTCCAGGATAAGACTCTGACCTGCTGATATTCCTGAACTGCAGCTTGGGCTTTTTTTTTTTTTTTTTTTTTTACAGAGCAAGCACAACTGACTGACTAACATACACATGTGAAGGGAAATAGAAGAGGAGCTCAAGCACTTTGACCACGTGCTTTAATTTGGTATTCTTTACAATGTTGAGTATATTTTTGTGTGGTCAGATATCTGCAGCGATAAACATTCTGTAGCATTAGTTATTACTTTGGCACAGTCTGAATCTGTGTTCAAGATTAATTTTTGACTCACCGGCCAAGGGGACTTGTACTGTAGACGAAAAAATCCATCGACAAGGCATATTTTTTACCTCCCAAAATGATAAATGGTCTTTTGGTGTCAAATACAGTATACATTAGTTTTAGTACATTCCATTGAGATAATAATAATAATTATTTTATATTTTATGTAACCTTTATTGAACCAGAAACCTCTTGAGATCTAAAATCTTTTTTCAAGGGTGTCTTGGCCTTGACAGGCAGCAGCATACGTTACAGACAACATAGGACAAAAATACATGATAGAAATATACAGCTCTACAAGAATCAATATAAAAATTCAAAATGAGATTACTACTAAGAAAAGCCAAAAAGTATGTTAATATATACTAGAAGTGAACCATAAAAACGCAGAAAAGGTCAGTATCTCAAAAACACCTTGAGGGGAATTTTTCTAATTCAGCACAAACATCCACTTGGACTCAAGGATGATTTGACTTCAATTTGGCGGTCAAAGGTGAAACGTCAAGGTCACCGTGATCTTGTGTCCATCTCATTCTCGCGAAGGCAATATCTCAAGAAGTCATTGAGGAAATTTCTTCAAATTTGGCACAAACGTCCATTTGGATCCAAGAATGAAGTGATCAGAATTAGGTGGATAAAGGTCAGAGTGTCCACTTGGATTCAAGGAGGAATTGATTTGAATTTGGTGGTCAAAGGTGAAAGGTCAAGATCACTGTGACCTCACAAAACACATTTTTCGCCCTGACTCAAGAGTTTATAATTATGACAACATTTCACAAAAAAAATCTAAAGGATAAAATGTGAAGTGATGACATTTGTGACATCATAATGTTTCCCAGAAACACTTTCTAGCCATTAGTCATTGTCACATCTCAGGAGCAGAAGGGAAACATTTGGTCAGATACTGAGTTGGTGACACTGATCTTGGGTGCTGTGCTGATTGTATAGATCTTCTGTGTGAAGATGTGTGTGAAGCATCTGTAATTTTACAGACATGGATGTAAACTGTAACTGCAACTCGAGGGGATTACAACCGTTAGGCTGTGATTATAGTTTACATCAATGAAAGTAATAGTCTCCTTGCTGTAGTGCACATGATCAAAAGCCTCTGAGATTGTCACACATTAAAAATGCAATAAATTCGCAAGTGAAACACAAAACAAAATAATGCAGCAAAAGCCTTTACACAGCCGTAAGAAATGAGATGAAGACAGCACTGTGAGTGAGTAAGAGGAGGCGGGGCTATAGGGACACCGTGTGTGTGTGTCAACTCGCTGTCTGAGAGAAGAGAGAGCACCAAAGTAGTATCAAAGATATGGATATTATGGGAAAAAAAACCACTGAAACCGGTTTGAATTTTAAAAAAAAAGACAACACTGTTTACACAAGCCAAAACTGGAGCATCATTGCAAAACACAATGTCAACAGGTACGTGGTCTGCAATATTAAATTCAGAGATACTAACACATTTCCATGTTCTGTAAAACTGCTCTGATGGGTTTTGGCAAGGTTTACTCTGCAGAGATATATTCAGTATAACATATCTTCTGATCAATTTTTATTTGATGAACTGTGCTTGTTGAAATGCACCGAGACCTGCACTTAACCTGAAATGTAGTTGTACATTTTGGAGCCACTTGTAGACTTAGAAGCTTTGTAAACATGTACCACTGGTCTCTCCCACAAAAACAGACCATTTATGTCTATCCTCTGAGTTCAAAGAGGGACGACAAGCTTTTGGCTTGCACAATGTGAGAATTCAGGAGGAATTGTCAATCTAATTTCTCTGTGTGAAGCTAGATCACAACAGACCTGTCGCTGGAGCTGATACGGCCCTGGCCCTTCTGGTCAGCGTGGCTCAGCGCCACGAAACCCAACTGCAGACACACCAAACGTGTCACTGTCACAAATACAGGGGGCAGTGACAGCACACAAGCTCTGACTGCTTAACACTCCCGATCAAAGAGAACCTTTTGCTGAGGTCAGGGCAGAAGTCAAACTTTGGCATTTGCAGAGAACAACTCTGAGAGAGTTGTGACAGTTTCCAACATCCTGGCTAATGTAACGGGAGAGTACAGAGGTCAGGCTTTATTCTTTGTAGATCTGGATCTCTCCTCTGCCCCGACTAAGCAGCATCAGCAGTCAACTTTATTGAACTCAAGTAATGGTTCGAAGGTACTTTCAAGGCTGAAGCAGCAACCCCAGCTGTGCCCCCTTCCTTTGCAATAAGTCTTATGTCAGCAGCAAACACAGACGCAAGGACCACAAAGGCAGAAATGGAGTTGTGGTGGGTGGGCACTCCTGGTGTGATTTTTGACGTGTGCTGTTATTAACAGGTGGCTGTAAAGGTGTGCATTTCATATTTTTTAAATGTGAAGACTGGAAAATTCACCCGAACCCACAAAGTGTTCAAAGCTTCTTAGATATGTTGAATTTGTCTGGATTTATAATCTTATAGTGTATGACACAAACTTTTTAGTGCTTAAAAAGATTTATTTTATAGTAAATGATGCTACTAATAACATCACAGCAAAGAAGATAAATACATAGAGGAGTTATATATAAATACCTTACAGGGTTTTCCCTTGTTTTTTTGAGACCAAGGTGGCAAAGGCAAAGTGCACCTTATACATGGAATAATCAGCAAAATGCCTTGTTTCAAATCTTGCTTTAACTAACTATCAGTGCTATTCAATAGTATGTCTATTATTTTGTACATCATACATACAACTTTTAGCTATTACACATTGTTGCTATTGTTTTGATGATTTTAATTTCTATTTTATGTGGTTTGCATAGTTATTGTCTTACTTAAGGTTTGCTTCCTGTTTTTTGGATGTATTGATGTTGATTCCCTGAGTCTTAGATAAAGGTCTGATATTATAAATGGCTGCAGACAGCACGGCCTACTTCTCCTCACCACTTATTGGCCAGGACAGCAGTACAGGTTGTGCTGCCTGAGTAGTCAGCAAAGTTGCTGTGTGTATTGAAATGAATTGTGCAAATACCCAAGAGGCTGTGTTAGCATCAGCATGCTAATGTAGTCATGTCATCATTACATCCCGTGTACCTAAGCTTTTAATTAATTTACTAAACAGCTGGAACAGGAATGGTGAAAAGGATTTGGGATTTTTAATTTGCTGCTGTAATGACAGGATCAAGGTGTTTTTTTAAACGCTGAGTCTGGTTTTCACAGTTCGGCTGTGCTAAAGAGACTCATTTACTGCATGTAAGTTTGGTTGTCTTACAATAATTGACATGGTAATTACATTGTAGTTACACGCTTTGTGTTGCTCACCCTGTTGTGTGCCACAGCACACGTGAGTCTGACTTACACACTGTGCCTGTCGTTTCCTTTCATTACTCCCCTTGCCAATAGAGGGCAGTGCAGCGCCTGTATATACATGAACAGGGTAGACACACCCACCGCCTGACAGCGAGGTCATTTGCAAAGGCCCTGATCTGTTGCTGTGACAGTTAACATACTAATTACAGGGAATCATAGACATTCTAGCAATGCCTCAGAGTAGAGTCCTCCTTCTCTGGCCCTGGGTTTCTGCTCACTCTGTACTTGTCAAGATAGCATGCAGGAACAAATTATGTACCCAGAAGGGAAATCCTGCAGATCTGCTAAATGTGCTAATTCGGTCACATTCTTCCTCTGTGATTATACATCAGTGTGGAGAGGACGATAGACAAAAACTGCATCAATTCAAAAGGAAAGGGAAGAAAGCCCTCTCTCCTCTTTGATTTCCTATTGTGCCAAAGCAATCCTGTCTCTAGCAGTGATATGTTCTCTCCTTATTCTCTGCTCTGCTAATTAGTCTTTCTGCTACTTGCTTTCAAGACATGGACAACTACCACTCTGAATGCTGCTTAATTTGTTGTTGGTCGCCAGTGTTGGGAGATTTGAGGACAGGTTGTCTTTACCCTCTGCTCTCTTGTAAAGCAGGTGCAAATATGAACTTTCACACAATTAAGAAAGTGTTTTCACCCAATTGACCTGATGTATGTTGAAACTACTGAGTTGACCTGATCTTTGCCTTTGCAGTTCTGTCATAATATGGTTGGTTTGCACAAAACGGTTAAAGAAGTACTTCACTGCTGGAAAGATGGTCTTTTCATAAAAACGTAGCTGTCTATGCAGTAGAAGGACACAAATTATTTTGAAACTGGCAATATATAAGACCAGAGAAAAGAGAGGCAAAGGACTGTGGCATTTGCTTTGGCGCAAGAAGAAAAAACTACAATGTATTGTAGTACCGTCAATGTATGTGACAGTGCTGTATGCAGGAAGGCCAAACATTTGAGCTGCTCCTGATTTAAGGTCCCAAGAACCCGTCAGAACATGTATAAGAAGTCCTTTATTCTTAATGCCACACAGGCAGTGGGCACAGAACGACATCAGGGAACAAGATGTGCTCTCTTGTACTATTTATATGGCTTATTGCTATGTAACACTGTATTTTGCACTTCAAGTCACATTCACCCATTCACACACACACATCCTACACTGGTGGCCGAGGCTACCATACAAGATGCTACCTTCTATTCAGTTCTTAACACACTCGCACTTCAGGAGCAATTCGAGGTTGAGTCGCTTGCTCAAGGAAACTTCAACATGCAGACTGGAGGAGCTGTTGATCAAACCACCAACATCTATCTATCTATCTATCTATCTATCTATCTATCTATCTATCTATCTATCTATCTATCTATCTATCTACCACAATGCACCCTTGACAATCCAGGAAACAGTATCGCGCTCCCTTGATGTTCACAAATTTTCGTATAACAGCCAAACAGTGCACTAAAATATGTTTCTGAAAGCATTTTAGGCGGCAAACCAACAATACAATAACATAATCTTGGTTTTATATTCAGTCAGCTGATTTTAAGACAGAGGGGTGGCTCTCTCTCAATCTGCTGCTGTACTCTTTTTATCCGAAACACTTAAATGTGGAAGTACAATCTGTAGTTCGAGCAAGTGTCAGCAAAAATCGTTTTGCATCATTGAGAGATGAGCTGAGAGATGAGCAGGCAGATCTGGGCACTGGTGTGATGGAGGAAGTTTACCACAGTTCATTTACACATACTGCCCCCACTGTTATGATACAAAGCTGGTTGAAAATTGGGAAAGTATCCCTTTAAATCATGCCTAAACCAGGAATAATTAGTTATGAAATATCAAAATACAGGCTTGAAACAATGGCCCTAAAGTGCGGTGGGTAAACAATCAGATCAGTATTTGTGAAACAGTTGTGATTTGTGTTCGTCTCATGTTATGCCAAACAGGCCACCACAGAATTAGGAGCCAAGGATTGTAAGGGGCAGATTCAAATTTGGGAGGTGCTCCTTGATGTGCAGAGCTTCCTTGGCAAAAGTAGCTGCAACCACCACATGGCTAGGACTGAGCTGGCACCAGAGTTCCCTTTGTTCTGCATTTCCTGCCATCTGATATTAAGGATTATAGAAAGCCTTTTCCACTCTTGTGCCCAGGGTTTCATCTTGTACCCCATGTTGACAAACAGTTGTGTCAGTTTCTGTCTTTGAGGTGGGTAAAGATCGCTCATCCAAAGCTTGTCTGGGCCCTGTGCGGATGTCTCCTGTCTCTGGCAAAAAGAGAAGTGAAGATGGAGGAAGTGATTGACTACACAGAGAAGTTTTGGCCCGTAGTCCTCTTTTGAACCCATTAATGCAGGGGCAGTACGCTGCTTTCATCCAGAGTTGGAACTGCCATGGCCGCAGGAGTCAGCGGTATGTGTGTGTGTGTGTGTGTGTGTGTGTGTGTGTGTGTGTGTGTGTGTGTGTGTGTGTGTGTGTGAAGAGGGGGCATAGCGACACAGCGAATTTGCATCACATTTGTTGGGCGTGTTGCAATCGTTCAGCTAGGAGCGGTGAAGGACACGAGGAAGAAAATCTCAGTCGAGTCATGAATATGAGTTTGTGATGTCCTACCAATGTCAGGCTGTGGCTCTGAGCAGCGATATGCAAAACCACTCTCCAACTTCATTCCACTTATTGCTGATATGATCTGTGGCATAGCCAGGGGAGACAGGGAATCGTTACTGTACAGACAGTGGTTATTAAATTGAAGGAAATGTCCTGAGCCGATATTAATAATAAGCTGATGCCGCAAGTCCTAACCACCTCTAAAGGACCTGATAGAGGCCTATCAAGAGTTAAAAGTCAGACTGTCTACTCAGCCCTCTCGTGCAGATGGTTTAATCTTATTGTCTTCAAATGACTTTGAATATTCTGAACGTAACACAGGCCTGCAAGCACAGCAGGTGGTTGGCCCTTTGATCTCCATGTGTAGATGCTGGTGGAATTTAAATCACAGGGTGACATCGAGCTCATGAAATCATAACATGAAAAGCAAGTTCCAACTTTGATCCTGTTGTCCTTTTGTATTAGGTTCATTATGAGAGTATGATGTATTGGAAAACAGATAATGAGCAAACAACATTTTGCCATCACAGTATGAGTGTGTCCACAGACAATATGTGCGTGTGTGGGCTTTCATAGCATATTGTACACAGTATATACACTCAACTGTCAACTGTATGATGATTAAAAACGATGCAGTGTGTGGTGCTGCCGTGCTGTACTGCAGTATACAGTGAGGTGTCTCTGTTATTTAGACTACCCTCACTGATATGAATATAGTTGCCTAAATATAATTAAAACCTGCTGCCTCCCAAATTACCATATTGACGACACTCTGAAACAAAGGACATACATATGAAACATACAAATGTCCGTTGTTTGCATAATTTTGCATACGCCAACATTCATTCTGGTGATTTCTGTTTTTTCAACTGTAAGTTATGTTCCCAAAGGAAAACTTTGTCAACATCTGTTTAAATTGAAAAGTTTTCAGTCGGTATATCTCACTTCATCTTTTTTTTTTTTTTCACAGCAAAATATATCTGGTGAACTGAAAAGGTAATTGATAATATAATATTAGTAGGCTACCTAAACTTTAATTTGTGATATTGATAATTTATATAATAAAAAAATCGATACTTGGCACAGTGATACGATGCAATGCGATATTGCCACACAAAAATGTCAAGATACTATTTTTTCCCCCACTCCTATTGTTAGGCCCTGATGGAAAAAGGAAAATGGAATTATGTTACAAAAATATATATACGGAGCCTGGGTTTGTTGAAGGTGGCAGTGCTGTTTGGGCTGAGAAAGCCATGTGTAAGTAAGGTAAAGGAGGTTAGAAGAAACACTGGTGAAAGGAGGTTCCCACCCGATGACCCCAAAGACATGTTAGTTATTACTGCTCACTGGTCTGTATAGTTAAGCCTTGCCATAATAGCTTATCATAGGGCTTAGGAGGTTATTCACTGAGCGCTGATCCTTTTCTACAGCACAAACTTCTTGTGTTTATTTGAACTGTATATATATATGTATATATATATATATGTAGATAGATAGATAGATAGATAGATAGACAGATCATTCCCAAATGTGCACAATTCATTCTAGTGTTTCAGTTGTCCAACATATACACTTTGTATTGTGCTCTCAAAAATTCCCACAGTGGAACAAAAAACAAAATGTCGTTCACTCCTTAATACCAGAAACCTAATATTGAATATTTAGTCTTTGATGGATATCAGAAATCATCTTCATGCAACACCACACCTGTGAAATCATAATGATGCAAGTGTCCGAAATCCTAATTTATGACTAACTGTAGAGCGGTGCTTCCTAATCTCTTTGTGTGGATGAAGGAGTGGTTTCAGACGCAGCTGTAGTCATATAAATTTACCTTGTACGTTAGAGGGTCGTTTTGCTGGCTGCAGAGAGGCAAAATTAAAATGGTGAAGAATTAAAGTGAATATGTCGGTGTGTCATTGAGACATAGTTTAGTCTGTAATTAAGGTCTCATAGGTTAGGGTACTTGCCTCTTCTCAGATTCAAGTGTATTGACCCTGTGATCCTGGTAATTTCAGGCCTCAGTGCATTCACTGCAAATCTGCTATTTATTTTGAAGTAAAAAAGATTATTATTATCATTTTTTTCTCAGAATTATTTAAGAAGTTTTTATGGGGAAGAAAAATCTGCTCTTGTCCTTTACAAGATAACCTCGTTAATCTTTTCAAAACACAACCAGTTTTTGATCAATACACCTGACTCTGGAAAAAAGCAAAAAATGAGATCTTAATTGCAGACTGAACTGTGTTCCAATGACACACCTACGTATTTGCTTTCATGAGAAGTTTTTACATCATTCTGAGATAATAATCTTATTTTAATTCAGAAAAACAGTGAATGCATCTGTACTATACTTTCACTCCTCTCACTGGTTACACTGGTCAGTCATCCTCACTCAGCAGTTGCTGAATGTCACCTTCTTTTGCTCTTTCAGATTTCACCATCTGTTTTTCATTTTTTTCTAGAGATGTTTTTTCAAGTCGCACAGACTTTACTTGCCAACATTAATCATTGCGTGTATTAATAGTGCAACTGTTTGTTTTATTATTTCTGTCCTCTGCTTGCTTACCTCTTCTGGCACAGTCAGAGTAAAATCTAAGAAATCAAAGCAAGAAAAGAAGGAACAGTCTTTCTTTCTTCCTTCTATGTCAAAGAGCATCATTCAAATGCACAGTATGGTAGTTTGAAAAGCTTTTCATTCTAAGGGTCAGAAATCAGTTACTAAATTGGGGCCAGCTGCAGTTTTTGTGCATGATAGATGTCCAGCAGAGGTACCTGTTTCAGTTACACAACTTATGTTGACATAAAAGGTCAAATCAAGACGAAACATGGTTAACAAACTCAGCATCCTTTGATATTTTATGAAGAAATCAATGATGAAATGCCACTCTCCATCAGAGCTTGCCTTCTTGATAACCCGAGCAACAACTTTGCAAACTTCTCATGTTACGGGCTTGTTTAGTGTGCATTACCTGTAGCAGTGCTCTGGATGTAAGTAATTTCAGGTTGACTGGCAATTCACTCTGCGGCCGTCCTGCCTGTAGCCTTAGGCAGTGGGGTTGCAGTGGGGAGGGAGCGCTAGCACCAGTCAATTACCAGTTAATAAACAGTGGAAGTTTTCTATTAGTGCTTGTTAGTGCGTGTAAAAGATTGTTGGTATGTGGAATTGGGGGAAGGCACTGTGACTATGGAATTACAAAAAAAAAAATACAGCCATATTTCTTTCCCTGGGTCTAATATACAACACCCAGTTCTCTGTCCGCATGCCGTTTATGGAGATAATATTTGTTATTTGATTTTCAGCAGGCTATACGGTGCAATATATAGTATTTGCAGACTCATTTTTTCTTTTGAACAGGCCAGAAATGTGTGCTCAGTAGTTTCACTTTATACAGTATTTCATAACTATAGAGGACTCTTTCCAGTAAAGAGAATCAATTACATAAGCACGGTGGAGGCCAAACAATGCAATGCTAGCTGCAGTGTGTCTTGTCATTGATAACATTATGGGCCCCTGGTGGGTGTGATGCATTGGCCCTTTTTGGATCGCAGTTGTCACAAATCTGATGTGGTGGTAAATCCCCCCACATATTTGAGAGCAGATTTCACAGTGCTTACAGAGGAATATTGCTGTAAGGAAAATCAGTGCACCTGAGTAGCCTTGGGAAGTAAAACAACATTAATTGGATTTGGGAAAGTCACTCTTACCAAGGGGACACCGCTCTGACAGTCTGACAGCCAAAAGCATGAATCATTAAAACCCTCCCCTGTCATATTAGACCACTACCAATAACCGCCGCTCCTTACATTTGTTGACACACAGAGCCAAAAGCTGTGGGTGTGTGTAACTAGGCAGAAAATGTTTGCAGTAGATAAAAGACAGTCACAATAAATGGGCCCATCCATTCTGTCCTGCAGGAATGGCTGTAATTACACACGTTTTACATTTATCTTCCAGGATAGCAATGGATGCGCCTCTGCTAACCATTGCCACCTGGATCCAGCATATGGGCTGGCGCCCTCTTGGGGTAATGGGTGGGGCGGACTCTCTGTCGACCATTGGGTCATTGGTAACCAGCAGCTGGGAGGCCGCCCTCTCATCACATCAACAAATCTCGCTTTAATTAGCTCACCTGCCCGTTTCCTCCCTTTTCCTACCCACGCTCCCCAAAGTCCTCCATCAAACCTCCCTCAGCCAGCTTATAGGCTCACCTTCCCTCTCATCCTGCCTCCACACCTGGGAATAACTTCAGCTTCGCGACTTCACACCTCCAGCTCCACACACACACACACACACACACACACACACGAACACACAGAGTGCTATAAACAAGACTGACAATTGACTCGGAGAAAGCTTGGATCTCATTGATTTTTAAATGGTGCCTCTGTGATACCTTATTAGCATTTGGATCGCCACTGAGATGGTCATAGCTGAAGACCGCATTTCCTTTGTGGCTGTCGAAATCATTTGCACATTCACAGGTGGAAATGATCCACACAGGCTTTGTTGTTATGTTCACTCAGGCTCTTCCCATTGGCTGTTTAAAGAGGTTCAATAAGTGGACCAGTAGTTTACTGTATTGATCATAGCCACTGCCTGCACTTTAATGGGAACACAATCTATCCTCGCCTCAGTGTCCTTGTGTACATCGAGCCCAGTGAGCCATTCTCATACAAAATGTTGCTTTATGTTAACAGTGGTAATAATTCATTCCAAAATGATAATATGGAATATAATGTTTAATGTTAATTAATATAGTGGATTTAATTAATTATTATTATTAGGGATGTCAGTTTCTGTTTCAGTTTTTTTTAATAGCCCGACATAACGCCATACCACTCAGACACATGCAGAAACATGATGGCCACCCTTCGCCCTCCCCCGAGATAGCCCTGGTGAAAATGTGGCTTGATTTTGCTCTTTAGCATTGTTAACTATATTAGCACAGCTAGTTGTGCTGACACAGCTAACAGTGTTAACAAAGATAACAGTGTTAACACAGCTAAAAATGCTAAACAGGGTTTGCAGCTCAAAATTGAGCAACTTACTCACCTGGCGCAACCTGACGGGAGACCGGATGGGCACGTTTCAACAGCAATGCTGTTGGGTCCAGATGGCATTATCACAGATAATCACCAAATGAACGCACTGCCAGCTAGCTCCCACCAGACCCAGTCGGTGTGTAGTGCAGTAAACTGAATAGCAGCAAAATTAACCTATAGTCCGACATGTGTAGCCTAAATGTTTAAAATTATTCTCTGCTGTGAATCAATTATCCATTGACCATCTACATCCCTATTTGTAATATTCAGAACAAAAGTGCTGTTTGACATGTGAAGGACACAAATGACTGCAGTTGACAGTTACCCAGCTGTTTAACACTGGTACATTTACAGATACACTAATTAATGTGTGCTGCTTTTAGAAATAGAATAAATGAAATGAATTACAAAATGAAAATATTTAACAATAATAGGATGTCATTAACAAAAAGCTCATTACTGGTACAATATTTCAAAATGAGATTTTGTCTTTATGTCCACAATCATTTTATAAGAGGCATCAAATGTTTCAAATGGTGTATATCTCATTAAGGAACGAGCCTTTTCATTAAATATTAGCTCTTTTTCTGGAATACACATTCCTGCCTTTGAATACCTTATTAAGTTGTGATAGCACTGTTCTGTCGGAGTGGAGAGATCCCGCTAGTAATGCCAGACTGACTCTAGAGAGTGCTAACATACAAAGCAATCTAGGTCTGAGAAGATTGGCCTACAATGCTTGCCAGTCTCAGGTGACTGATAAAATCCAACCACCATCGAACTACCAGCGCCGTCCGATATAGTGCTTCAGTCCCTCTGGTCCACCGCCACTCTCTCCCTCTTAACCACAGGGCTTCCATATGGACACTATTATGGCCGCCGCTTAATTACCTATCAAAAAACATTTCACTGCACTTGACGGAGGGCTAGCAGAAGGAGGAGAGGGAGAAAAAAAGACACAGACAGAGGAAAAAGAGCAGGCGTTAAAAAAAAAAAAAAGAAAAAGAGTGAAAGATGGGAATGAGAAATGGGAAAGTGGGACTGAGAGATTGATAGAGAGGACGAGCCATGCATCTGCGTCGTGAATTTGAATAGATGGAGACAGACATGGCGGGGGGGAGTGGAGGAATAGCCTCGCTGTGCAGATGGGGAGAGCAGTGATCTGGCCAGTATCCTGTTTTTTTTTGTTTTTTTTTCTGTTTAGTGTTTACAAACAAGAGAAAAAAAGGGGGAGGGTCCAGGCCAGGAGAGGCTATAAATTACCTGTGATTGATGCTTGCCGTCGTAGAGGACGACAGTTAAAGACGTGCGGTGCTCATCACTGACCACCTCTTCACTCCCCCTCCCCCTCTCAAACCCACCAACTCACCCGGTCCCAACCTCCCCCCACTGACCCCAACAACACACAGTTAGCTGTTCCGTCTGTCACATGGCCCACCCTTAGCGGTCATACACCAAAATAATAATCATTTCCTACCAGACCGACTGCTGGTTCGAAGAGCAGCTTTCAGCACCAGGGGTTTGATGCATCAGCCACACAACACACACACACACACACACACACATACACACACTACACTGTAAATGTCAGACTCCATCACTCCGTTGCAGGCAAACAAATCTGCTATATGTCGAAGGAATATAGATTTCTTTTCCCTTTTATGAAGATGTTGGCTCTTTTTATTGATAGTAAATAGTCAGACCACTGCTTTGGTTCAGGAGTTACATCTTCCGGACCCCTGTGGGCGGACAGTATGGTAGTAGAAGAAGTAAAAGTTACACCAATACGAGGCATGAAAACAAATCTAATGGTATAAAAATAAGAATTGTGTAGAGGATGGTTAAACAAGGCCAAAACTAAGGTTTGCCTCCAAAAACAACTAAAATATTAAGCATTGTTTTAGTGTTTTGATGTCGGCACTGGTAGTAGAAAGAAATCTGAAATTGAACACTTGCAGGTTATATACTAATATGAACATTTGGGGCTAAGTCAGTTGTGTGTGTATGTTATTTATTTATTTTTTCAGCACTTGATATATAAACTTGCTGTTTTAGGTGTAGTGTTCACACTCACAGCAAAAAAGATAAATTTGAAGAAGAGTCCATAGATACTGTGGGTATTCTTTGAATGTAAAGAACACAAGATGTGTGTGTGAGCAGTCAGTGCTTTAAAGGATGGGTGACATTTTTGTCTGTTCCAACAGTCACTATGTCAGATTAGGTGACTATGGAGTCATAACATCTTGCCGTGACTTGGCCGACAGACATGACAGACTACATGTTGGTCCACGACCAAAACATAAAAGCCGCCACCAGATGTCAGGGGCTATATTTGAAGTACCTAATGCAAGTCACTGAATCCTCCACAACAAGTTCCTGCAAATGTTTCACAATAAAAGCCTTTTTTAAAAACAAAGGAATTCTCTCAACTGGAATTGTAAGGGGCTTTTAATTTTAAACAGCTACAGGAAGTGTTGAGTTTGAAATGGCTGCACGATGCATTAACTTTACTAAGGCAAACTGGAGCCAATTGAAGGTAAAAATAGAAAAATAGGGGAATAATAAATAGCGGCCCGTTTCATAGTCTGTTTCAAATGAAGCTGGTAGCCTGTGCAGTTGTGGTACGTAAAAGCACCACCACTATTTTATAATCTCATTGCTTTTTATCCTCCATTATAATAATAATAATAATAATAAATTTTATTTGTAATGCACTATTCATTCACAAGGAATCTCAGAGTGCTACATACATTTTAAAAGAAACACACAAGGATTAAAGTGCAATGGTCGTTAATAGTCAATAATCAACAATAATAAGAGTCTCAGTACAAAAAATAGGTGATCAACGTTAACAAGAGAAGGCCTTCCTAAATAAAAAGGTTTTTAGGCCTGCTTTGAATGAGTCCAGGGTCTGTGGTGCCCTTAAATCAATGGGGAGGCTGTTCCATAGCCTGGGGCCGGCCGAGCTGAAGGCCCGGTCTCCCATAGAGCGCAGCTTAGTTTTCGGGGCTTCCAGAAAGAATTGGTTTGTTGATCTGAGAGTGCGGGTAGTGTTTTTAGGGGGTTCAATCAGTTCCTGTAGGTATGGGGGTGCAAGTCCGTTTATGCAGTTATGGGTGGTTACAAGGATTTTGTATTCGACCCTGGCTGTAACAGGGAGCCAATGAAGGGAGAAAAGGATGGGAGTAATATGGTCATATTTTCGGACTCTCATTAGGACCCTGGCAGCGCTGTTCTGAATGTACTGCAGCTTTTGCACACTGCTGCCAGGGATCCCAACGAAGAGCCCGTTGCAGTAGTCCAGCCTTGAGGAGATGAAGGCATGGACGAGCTTCTCGGCGTCAGGCAGGGTTAGCAGGGGGCGAAGTTTGGAGATGTTTTTAAGGTGGTAAAAAGCAGTTTTGCACAGATGTTTTATGTGGGTGTTGAATGTCAGGTGAGGGTCAAACTTGACTCCCAGGTTCGTGACTGAGGGGGAGAGGGAGATGATTTGGCTGTCGAAAGTAATGTGGGAAATGGGGCATGATTGGACCTGGTGAGGTGTGCCGACAAGGAGGGCCTCGGTCTTGCTGCTGTTGAGCTGGAGAAAGTTGTTGCTCATCCATGCCTTCATCTCCTCAAGACAGGTGGTGAGACATGACATTGTTGCAGATGGGTCAGTGGCAGTTTTAATGTACAGCTGGGTGTCATCAGCATAACAGTGAAAAGATAGTCCATGTTTCCTTATGACACCTCAAAGGGGGAGCATGTACGTTATGAAGAGCAGGGGCCCAAGAACTGACCCCTGTGGCACTCCGCAGGTGACCGGGAGCAGTCTGGACTTGCACTCTCCAAGTGCAACATATTCATAACGGTCAGCAAGGTAGGACTGGAACCACTTGAGTGCAGTTTCAGATAGAGAAAGAAAGAAATAATATTCTTTGCAAGCTTGATGCTAATGGCAGTACTCAGCGGGTTGATTAAGTGCCTCTGCTGTTTCACACCATGATTTTTCTTGTTTACTCTGTGTGGTAACGTCCCTAGAGGAAATATCAAAAACCCTGGGGTGTTGTTGTACATACATACAGTTGTCTACGGCAGCAGATCACTCTGTGCTTCTATTGGCCAAAGTGACGGCTGTGATGGAAGCAGTCATGGAAGACAAAAAGAAATTCAGACATGCTGGACTTTCTGTTAGGACATCGTGAGGCGACTTAGACCTGGCACCGGTTGTCATCTACCATGACAAACTCCATGAGATTAAATGATGGATTATCGCGTACGACACTCATTGTGACATTCCGCGCTGCATCATGCTATAATCGGGCTGATACTGTGAAGTGTGAACCCAGTACTACCAAGTACTGATTCATGTTAAATCCATCAGTGACAAATGTTGTCACCTGAGAGCTTTGAGGCCGGCAACAGAGCTCCAAGGAGCCACTAGTTTCAACTTCAGACAGGAGGCGGAAAGGCCCTGAAGCTGAAAAGCCAATCATTAAGCTCTGTGGCTGCCAAAGCTATCGCTGCAGCACCGATCTGCCGCAATAATTTCAGTGTCTGGTCTATTTTCTTTTCTGTATAATTTTAGTAATAGCCTGGTATCACAGCAGAAGAGCAGAAATGTGTTTTGGTCGACAACATCACCCCTGCAGCTTGTGTGAAAATTAAATTTCTGTTATTACAGTGAGAGCGAAGTACCCAAAAAAGGAACCACTGGGTACTGGTACCAATTTTCAGGTACCAAAACCAGTGCTGCTATTGGTTCAAATGTGAGCGCTGCCAAAGCCAAGTTTCCATACACTTACATTTACAGCGTATGATGTGGATGAAAAGCCATCAGCTCTGATGCAAAATGACAAACCTCTGGTATACAGCAGAGTTGAGGCGCTTCATGGTCAGCAGGAAATTTAATTTCTCATGTATCGTCTTGGAGAGTGAGCAGTCTGTGCCAGTTTTGCGGCCACTAAGAGTTTTTTTTTTTCTTTTTAGACTTCATCAAAAGAACAAAAAAAAAACATAAGGTTGCAGTATTGAGCATGATACGTATCAAATCAATATTCATTTTGTCTCTTGTAGCTTGAAGCTGCCCTACACAATCCTGTTCATTGTGCATTGTTGGGCTTCTCTGCAGCGAGCACCTCCTTACCTCAAGGCTACTTCTGGGTAAGTAATGTGTTTCTCACACACACACACACACACACACACACACACACACACACACACACACACACACACACACACCAAATAACTAAAACCAATGACAAAGCAAAACGATGCATATTTTACAGCTGCTGATAATTTTAGACTATAACCCAATTACCATGACCATTTAAAAGTCCTTTCAACAATTCTGCTCTCATTCATTAAAAACAGAATTTAAAAAAAAGGTATCTCAAGGCTAAGAATGGGACATGCACCATTTTTCTCTGTAAAATGTCGCCAGGAAACTGTGAATTAATACAGTACAGTCTAAAAGTAAGTGCTATAGAGTGTTTTAAGATGAGTGGGGCAAATTGTGCTGCTAGACTATCACATCACAATCCCTGGACTTGTGGGAATTTAGAAAAGAGTAGGAATTCAGGGGGAGAAGAATGATGCAGAGAATCCACTATTAATCTTTAAGTTTCAATTTTTGTTCCCCCTCCTTTTTGGAGAAGGTGGGCAATTTATCAGGTAATCCTCTTTCGGCCTAAAAGGTGGCTAAATCCAGTGCAGGTCCTCCAGGACACAGACTGCGGCTCAGTGTCTCAGACTTTTGCTTTGTAGTGTTATTCTAAAGAGGACTGGATGCTCTGATGTGAAAAAGGAGATATGATGGAATTGGCATTGAGGGCACAGTGATTGCAGTGTCTGGAGGAGCAAAGGCTTCTCTGACCTTCAGCCTCTCTGAGAGCACATACTACTACAAGTAACTTAGACCCTTTCTACACCATAGACAGTATATAAAGATGGACAGCCACTTCCTCCCATTGTACAAAAATGAAGCGCTGCCATGTTGTGCTTTTGGAGCCAGAATCTGCACAGTAGTGATTGGGAAGTTTAGCCAGGGTATGGAGTTTCCACCCATACACCTGTTTGACCCAGTTACATCGATTGATACACACAGTTGCCGATAACGACATCACGCGCCCTTTTTGTGGCATCAAATAACTACTTAAAACCAAACTGTTCGGAAAAACAAACCCAGAAGCCATCCTTGGTCTCAGATTATCTTACAGGTTAAGACGCTGGATGTAGAGGTCGTGTGCTGGTGTGGATACATGCGGTATGCGGATGTACTGCCAAATTCAAGGAAACGACATTTGAGATGGCTTATGGTTGTGAAATGAACATTCAGTTTACGGGCAACAGGGCGGCACAGTGGGGCAGAGGTTTGCATTGTTGCCTTACAGCAGGAGGGTTCGAGCCTGGGGTCAGGGTTATCTTGGAAAATGTTCACTAACATGGATTTCAACAAATTTGCAACCAAAATTGGAGTAGATTAAATCTTTATTTTACATAAAGAGGTCTTAGATATTTAACTTAAACCTGTGAAAAATGGGAGCAAAAACAAAAGTGTTGTGTTTATGTTTTTGTCCAGTGTAGAAACGCTCAGTCAAAATGTAATCATTTTCAATAATTTATTGATCACAGGTCTAAGTCCGGATCGTAGGACAGGATAAAGAGGGATGGCAGGTTACCATGGGGGACACATGGACATTACAAAGTCTTAGAACAAATCCCTATTAGACCTAATAATCAAATATGTAATGTGTGTGACCATCACTCCCCACCTGTTGCTGTCCTATTCATGCTTTTTTAATGTTCTGGGATTTGGCCTGTTCAAAACTTAGTACTTGAAAGTTTTCAGTTTTAAAGTCAACTCAACAGGGAGTCAAGTTTGCAGTGAGTTAAGTTCAAGTTAAATTTCAAATCAACATTTTATAATGTGCCCAACTTGAGTCCAAGCTCTCACTGCAATTACTCGTTGCATTAAAAGCAAGTTTTCCTCAAAAGAAGAAAGAGTTTGAATCTGAATCTTCGAGAAGGAAAATGTTTACTGAGATTTACTGAAATGGAGCAATGCTCAGTAAACAATGAAAATGCACCTCTTGATTGAATTCTAATTGCATTTTTGTATTTAGAGGCAGTCACATTTAATATTCTGAACAAACATTGGTACACTTATTGCATTACAATAACTTGTTTGTCTATAGAGAGACCCGAGGACTGCAGCTCCTTTTGTGTTGAATGCTATCTGTAAGTTTGAAAAGGAATTCGGCCAGGAAGCCTTTCACTGAAGAGTCCACATTTTCAACAGACAATTTTTCATACTGAATGGATTTCAAATCTCAAGAGTCACTTTACTTTGCAAAACATTAGTTAGAAGTTCTTGGGGACCGACCTTGCAAACAGGACAAGTAGCTCCTTGAGTACTGAGCACATCTGACCTTCAAGGACAGTGATTGTTACGTACTGTACAATGAAACATTTTACCAAAGCAGAAGCAAACTGGTAGCTGCTAAAAAATAATAGTGAAGGCTTGCTGATCCAGCAAGAATAATTAGTGGCTGAGCGTTCCCGCCCCCAGTTGGTTCTACCTCCCTGGCAGGCTTGTCAAATAAGGGATGACACTAATCATGTTAAAGTGAGATGGGCTATGGGGATTTCTGTGTGCTTTGATCAGAGTAATGACATTGTGTCTAATCAGCCTGATGCCCCAGTGTTTCCCTGTTTGCCTTCACCTTCCTTGTCCCACTTTTTCCATCCTACATCTCATTTTTAGATAAAGCCTCCATTAAATCTGCTGTTATGTTTCTCTTTTTCTGCACTTATTCAGGGAGTTAGAATTCACAGCAAGTGTCAGTGATGGGGAACTTGAAATGCATCCGTTTCAGAGTACATCAACAATCTGGTGACCCACGGTTTTGGCTTCTTAATGTGACAAATACAATTGAGCAGAGTGTGCCATCATGACTATTCTCCCACGCTACCTCACTGCGTCCAGAGCAATCTAATTAATGCTGGCAGAGCATTTACTTTTTGGGAAGTTTTTGCTTCTACCAAGCTGAGAGCAGAGATCCGTCCAGGGCACGACTCCAGATATCTATTTCTCTAAATAAGTAGTGATGACTTTGTCAGGACACAGTATTTGCACTGGATATCAGGCGAGGAGAAACAGAGAGAGGAGGGGAAAGTGTTGGTTGACGGGGATAGTGGTGGTGGTGTGTGTGCAGGGGTTTGGGAGGCACAGATGGACAGTTGAATTTATAAATTGTGGGGGGAGTCTGGGTGAGGGGGGGCCTTGCCTCTGGCTCTGGTTACACAGAGTCACTTGAAGCCGATCTTTTTTTTTCCTTCTTCTTTTGGGCTCCTCGCTGCAAGATAAGTCCCTCGTATCTTTTTTTTTTTCACGCTGTGCAACAGACCATTATTTGTTCTGGCTCATTCTCAAGAGCCCACAGGATCGCTCCTGTCCAGATTCTGCACGCTGATACAAATCAAACAAATGATTGCATGCAAATAAGGGTGAGCATGGAGGAGAAGAGCTAAAGACTATATTTAGCTCATGTCACATTCACACGATGTGATTCATACGGAGAATAAATCTGCGGTGTCTAGCAGCAAGCAGCCGTGCTTCTTTTTCCAAGGAGGACGTTGCATTTTGTCTGGACAATCCACCTAGGCCTTGCGCACGAGCAGTGACTGATGTCATATTGAAAACCCACGGCGACACATTAATTGTTTAGGAATGGGAGCAATGCCACCTTAATTGGAATTGCATCAGAGATGGGGTGGAGGGCTTCTGCTGTCTTCCTTTTCTCAGCATTGGCTTTGACAGGCTTACACAAAGGCCAATATAAATGTGGTACATAGGAAATCAAGCTTCTATTGAGGCAGACACTCAGCCTGTGGGGTGTGAATCACCTTGGGAAGCTTGGCATGATTGTCTGACCTTTTTTGATAACATATAAGGTTGCTTTCTTGTTTGTTAGAGACCTACCAAACAAACAAGTCTCTTTTCTAAAAGAGACAGACATCTTCAGGCGCATATTGGTTCAAACTTGGTCCAAATTGAGACACTGAACGCTCCCAGCTGTCAAAAGCTCAGTCTGTTTGCTCTCGTGTTTGCTTATTCTTCAGTTTGAGAGCAGTGACTTTCAGTGTTCAGTGTGACCTTGGACATGTTAATATCAAATGTCAGTTCAATGAATTGAAAATCATTTTATTTTCATTTTATAATGAACTGACTCGAGCAATAGTTCAGTGACTTGATCTTGTAAACTCATAAAAAAAACCCTCATTGATAAGCAACTCAGAGCCTTTCAGAAACTTACGAGAGCCCCTCTGTTCTTCGCTGATGAAAAGATCGCAGAGTTATAAGAATTGTTTGATGTTCCAGAGATGACATTGTGAATCCATTACATAATGTGTTTAAAATTCTAAGTGATATTCAGAAAAAAAAGAAGTGAGGGAGGACTACAAACGACAAGGTCTGAAAGGATAATTGATTTGAACTTTTTTGAAATCTAAATTGCTGACAGGTAGAGAATGTTTAACCAAAGACACATTATCCTCCGGCCTCCACAATTTGATTAAGACAGAGAACGCACATTGCAAGCATGATCTAAGGGAGGCTGGCCTGGTTCTGCTCTCTGCTCTTTCTATCTCTTTTTTTTCTGTTTCAGCAGAATAGTTTATCACCCGTGGTATTATGATTCAGTCCATTGGTACAGCTTAACATGGGGTCCTGACCTTTTTTCAACCAGGTTTTTTTTCTCCCCACAGGTGGCTGGTGGAGGAGATGGTTCGCATGGACACATAGAGATATTTTCCCTCAACAGGCCCATGCCAAGGACTGTAAAGAGCCTGCAGGTAGGCTCTGCTGTCCGATGCCTGGAATACGTGCCAGAACCTTCTCCGACTGATGAAACAGAGGCTGGAGTTCACAAGGCCACTTCAGGGATCGGCGCCAACATTTGTGTTGGATTAGCCGATGGGCGGTGAGAGACTAATCACAGATATGGGATGATTTTTATTAAAAAAAACACTCAGTTGCTAAATCAAATAAGTTGATCATGGTGAATCTCTGTTATGGGGATAATCGTGAATATCTCCGCCTAGTCGCCAGAGGAAAATATTGGCGAGGTACATTTCTGTAAACCATGGAAACATTGCATTTGTACTTTTTATATGTATCATAGTGTATGTATTGCTGCATTCCCTGCCAGGATAGTGCCACTAAAAGGGTCTGGTTTTTAAAGGGACATTGCTGTGTTGTCTGTCAGTACAGTGCCACAAAAAACAGTTGTTTTTTCTACCTAAACATGTCTGCGTTTTTAGCTGAAGTGACCCTTTGCAAGTCCCGTCCCTCAAATGCAGACTTGCCAATCATAGTGTAGCTCCGACAAGGGTCTGACAACAACACAGCTGTGCTCCATCGACTATTGCGTGATCGTTTCAGATTTCTTTCATTTTCAAGCTGGTTTTGTGGATTTCAAGCAAAACGTGTATTAATGATACTTGTTACCTGGAGAGGTTGGAAGAAGATAAACGTTTCTTCCCCATTCCAAAGTCAAACACCAAAAACTGTAGGGTTAGCTAGCTCACTAGGTAGCTCCTGAGGGTATAGCCTATTTCTTGATGATTTTGACAGTGAATAAAGGCCGACCCTGCGGTTCAGGAATCAGTGAAGAGCAGCAGAGAAACTTTGCTGATATTCAACCAGCTGTGTGTCGTCGCACTGTGTTCAGATGAACGTTGTTTGGCTTCCCTTGGAGCTCCCTTCATGTCCGATGGTGGGGGTCAGGCTGCTGGTGGCAAACACCGTTCATTTGCGCACATTGTGATTTAGCTTTTTAGCCTGTTTTTGCCACTGAGTGGGTTTTACATCCTGGATATATCCTCCAAACACATATTGTCGACTCTACTGCATGCTTCTCTCTGGTTTCACTTTTTCGTTTATCAAAAAAATTGTTTATATTTCCACAGGGAGTTCAGTTAGTTACAGTGCAGGCACCATGCCAGCTTCCACAGCTTGACCATTATAAAGGGGCGGGGCTTAGCAAAGGGTCATTTGTGCCATCAAGAGCGAATATTTTGCTAATAAACCATGATCTTTTTCTAACAGTAACCAAATGGACCCAGAAACCAAAAAAACATTAAATCTCAATGTATGAGCTGCACAATAATGTATAAATATAATGTATCCTTGGTTTGCTGAGACATGCAGTGCCAACATTTATCTCAGCAATTCGGTTGACTATCCTCACGGGTGACTTGAAAAGCCATCTAGCTTGCTAACAGTTTGCTTATATTGATTTCCTGTTTTATTTTGAGTCCCCACAAGTGGAAACGGCATCTTTCCAGTCACTCTAAAACCAATAGCCTGTCACCATATCTTAATATATCATATCTTTTGTTCACTAAAAACAGATGTGTGTTATATCCGTGATGCAATACAAACACGATTCCAGTATGTTTAAGTACTATTTTAATAGTTTTAAGCACATTTTGATAACAGCAGGGTAATATTGTGATTATTGTCACAGCATCCAATGTTAAATCACAGAACGCCACAGACACATGAGGAAAAGAGAAAAAAAGCTTTTTTCTGGTGATATTAAACTAGGTCAGGTTATTAAATCTCATTCATTGGACATAGATTTATTGGTAAAAAGAAACACAAATATAAAGATAAGAACACAGATGTTTTATTTTCAGTATATTCCACAGCTTCTGTTGTAAAATAATATCCTTTGTATTATCCTTTGTTATGGTCCCCTGAGATGTCCAACAGTATAGATTTGCTTGTCAATATTTCATCAAAGCAAGAAATCAGAGTTGATACCCCCAACGCAGCGTCAATACAGCCAGTGCTGCTAAGATCACAGTTTCATTTTCAAATCCAATAAACCTTCTGATCCCCTCTGTGTGTAACAGAGGATAGGTTTAATCTCAGTCTACTGTCACAGTTACTGTGAATAAATTGCTTGTTTGTTTGTTTGTTTGTTTTTTTCAAACAGAGAGTATTCTTGAATTTCAGATTTAGCCATTGTGTCACTACTTTTCTGTAATTTTCATTTACAGTCGTGTTTAGTCATTTGTATAGGAGCCTAAATCATATGTCAGCAGTTTTTTTTTGCTGACTCATTCGCTTTCACTGCAAGTGTCTGTCCAGGGAAAAAGAAAAAAGACATACGGTAAAATAAAAAAGACAATTTCAGCATTTTAGCGCACTCGAAAGACTGTCAGCTCCAATGCTACTTAACATTTTCTTCTCAGACAGAGAAACAAACAGCGATGCGCATTTGTCATTCTGAAGAAGACAATAAGATGCAGCAAAGTTCAGATGGCATTTCAAACACAAGAAAGACGGAGTGGTTGCACATACACAATGCTGTGCTCCAAAGTGCACTGTTAAATCAAACTGCATGAAAACGAGGCACTCTGTCATTTCAAATGACGCTCATTTATCATGTTGGCTTGTGCTGCTTTTGTTCTTCCAGCATACTGGTCTACGGCAGTGTGGACACTGCAGCACAATGCCTGTTGACCCTCCATAACCCAGAGGGCTGCCCTGTGCTGTGCCTGAAGCACTCCTCTCGCTTCCTGTTCGCCGGCCTGCGGAACGGGAGCGTGATGGTATACGGAAGAGGGAACAACGGTAAGGTGCTTTCAAGGTTGCTTTGGATTCAGACTGATGGCTATAGGTTTGTGTCTGCCTGTTGCCCTGTGTGGTCGACTGGGCAAGAGGGAGCGTATATTTGACAGTGGTACTTTTTTATAAATGTGTGTTATATGGTCAAATATGATGGACATTTTCTAAATACTAATTAATAAACTTGTATGTCTTGTACAGTATATACAAGAAATAAGGACTATTATTGTGTGTTAATTCTACCAATGTAATGCAAACACAATTAGACCAACAGGATCTATTCAATTCCCAGTAAATTACATTTTTTATACCTTTGTTGGTTAATTATCGAGGTCATCCGGTGTTTTATTCATATCCCTTTTGCTTATGTAGATAAGTGCCCTAGCTTTTGGCTCATAATGAGATGTAACCATGAAATGTACTGAAACATTTTTGATTGTAAATTTCTAATGGGCTTCAACAAAAATGTTTTTTTCCTACAGGGAAATAATTATAGTGGAAAACGCTATCAGTGATCAGCTGCCTATATGGATCAGAACTCTTGGGACAGGATAATTCCTATACAAATAATTCATTTTGGGTCTTTTTATACATTCATACTCAATATAATTAAGGGTACCGAGTGAATTCCATCAGTACTACAGAGTCACGATTGATGTTAAATCCATTGGTGCCAATTTTTGGTACCTGACAACACACCTGGGTGAGAACGCTGGGCTTAAACGAGAGGAGGTAGTGCCAGGAAGCGCCTCATAGCCTGGAAGCCAGCCATAGAGCTCTGAGGCCAGCAATGGAGCTCCACGGAGGCCCCGGGTTCAACTTAAGACAGGAGCCGGAAGTGTCCTGAAGCCGGGAAGCCCGCAATGGAGCTTTTAGGCCGCTCCGTCAGCTTCTCAGCAAGCCAGAACTGTAGCTGCAGCGCCGATCTGCCTCAATAGTTTTGGTGTCAGTTTTGGTGTCTGATCTGTTTTCATTTATTATTTTAGTAATAGGCCAGTAAGACTGCACACGCACATAAGCATACAGACAGAATGAGAATGAGAATTATTACAGAGAAAGTAAAGTACCGAAAAAAGGTACCAGGTTGGATACCAGTACTGAGTTCCAGGTACAGGAACTGGGACCAGTATCAGTTCAGATGTGAATGGTAAACAGCCCTATAAATCACAACATATGGACAAAAATAGCAATAAAACTACAGTAATCCACAGGCTGGTGCTGTGTGCACATTGAAATCATGATGGGAGAAAGAAAGTACTTTTCTCTCAATAAACAAACAAAAACAAAACCATAGTCTCCTCAAAGTTAAGACAAACTGCCAAAAACGAGCTAACGAGACACAGCAGTGAAACTTAGTGCTCCTCAGGCTACCTACTCAAAGAATGAGAAACAGCCATGGCTGCTGGTGATGGAGACAGAACACAAACGTGCACTGGGAGAGCACCTGTGGTTGAAGCCTCCCTTGTCAAGTGCATTCGCCGTCGTGTAATGTTCCCGTACCAGCTGTACTGTATTTTGAAACAGTCAATAAAATTAAGAAAAAAGTGAAGCTGTCCATTTTATGACTTTATCAATCAATCAATTTTATTGGTAAAGCCCAATATCACAAATCACAATTTGCCTCAGAGGGCTTTACAGCATACGACATCCCTCTGTTCTTAGGACCCTCACAGCGGATAAGGAATATTTATATAATAAATGTACAGATGACAGTTAGATGGTAATCTGCATGGGAAGTAAAGATAAAGGGAAAAAAATTGTTGTAATAATAATCCGCTTGTAGTGATTAATTTTATTACTAAAAGTGGTTTCCACTGGGGATGCACCGATTGTGAAATTCTGCACCAATACTTATACCAGTACCAATTTTTTTATGATGTTTCTTTTGTACGTACAAATTTATGAAACAACGTGATATATAAAAAAAGAAATAACTGCTTCCAAAGCCTTTTACTATATTTAATATATCATGATTTCCCCTCTAATATCTATTTTCTATTGCTGCAAAAACATAAACTCATCTCTATTTCAAACAGCTGTATTTATTTAAGTTTCTCACCAAAAACGACATTTTATAAGATTACATTAAACAATCATTAGAATGTTATAGTTTACTTTTGTCTTATACTCATTTTTACTGAATAGAGCTTGAACGCATCATAATGCAACATAGTGCAACCTGTTAGTTGCAGCCACCGGCTGCGTAGAGCTAACGATAACTAGCTCTGCTGATTTTAAAACAGATTCACAATGTAGCACTATCAGGGAAACAGTGAAGTGCATCCTCTGAGGCGTCCTTTTGTCCCAAACGGGAAGATTTCAGTTCATCACAAACACATTTTCTATTGTCTCTGGACGACATGACACCGGCTGCTACAAGTAATCTCATCACACAGTAAGATCACAGAGCCCATTAGTCAAACAGTCATTGTGTTCTTCTTGTACCTGCCCATTAATTTAAGTCTCGAGGTTTTTTAGCCTGCTCAAAATTAATGTGACACAACAGAAAAACATCGGCCACTGCCATCGCTGATATCATCTCATTTACCAGTCGGCTGATGCTGATTTTCATGAAGACCATTTTCAGAATGAGATTATTTGGAAAAATGACATTAATTTCAGACTGCCTTTGACTCAGAATCACTTTGCCTTTGCACTTGACTTCCCGTTCTTACTGATTCTCACACCCACTGTAAATATGAAAATACCACTTCACCGGTGGGTCAACGGCATGCCATGTTCAGTCAGGCATCGCACAGGGCCAGGGGGGCTTCGCGCCATCTCAGCAGTGGTTTGCAGCCTTCACAGCCAGAGGGAACACAATAGCTCTATCACTGGGTTCCTCTTACCTGGCCACAGTATGTCAACACGCCTGCCTTCCTCCTGTGCTCCTCTCTCCTCCCAAGCAGAAAGGATGATTAATTACACCAAGCTGCTGCTTGCCGATTAAATATTACTATTCATGCTTTGTATATAAAAAAAGGACAGGAGAAAAGCTCTGGAGGGTGCCGGGGAATGTTTGTGGATCGGCACATCTGTTAAAGATTTATGCCCTTGACTAGTGTGCGACTGTCTAAAGAAGTCTGAAGCAGCCAGGAAATGCCAAGGCTTCAGTTAAGACTTGTATCACGAAGCACGTTGCTCTGTAGTGAATAATGTGCTCCAGCTTTTGTCACACAGATATACACATCAGACATCATGTCTACTTACAATGACAATATTTTGCAACAGGAAGCGGGGAAGATTTTGGTCCCTTGCTGCGTTAAAGAGGGAGAAGCGTCTGCATGATCTTGCTTAGCGCAAGGGGCCGGAGGGACATTTACAAGAGTGAATTTTGAAAAGGTGGAAAAATGACCTTTACAACATGCCAAGCAATTAACCTGTGGAAGTCAGAAGGCATTGTGAAGCTATTCTGCTATGAAAGGCAGAAATAAACAACTCAAAATGTTAATTAAATGGCTGGGTGCACTCCGTTCTCTAATTTTGCTTCATTAACGCATAGCAAAGGAAATGCTTATGTAATTCACTTTATAATGTGGTCGCTGTAACGTTGTCCCCGTGATTAAAACTCAAAGAAGAAAGGTTTGCTTCATTTTTACACTGATGAAGCACAAAGAGAGAGCGAGGCAGCACGCGAGAGAGAAGAACCGAGCGGAAAGTGGATTAAAGCGTACACCAGACTCATTAGCATGTGGGTGGCAAGGGTGCAAACGCTGTGCTGCGCAGTGTGTTGATTGAGATGGAAGTCACAGTCTTTATGTGGTCAACCTGTTGTTCCTTCTCTCTCACATGGCTGTTTTCACATCCGAGCGTGAGAAAACGAGGCTGTGAGCCCTCTCCACTCGTGCTTCAGTATTTGCTCAACGACATTAAATAGCTTTAAGAGAATTTTGAAAGTAAACACCAAGCCAACTTGCTGTGATACAAGTGGGAAGAATTTAATTTAATTGCCTTCCTCAATGTGACAGTGTTCAAATAGAAGGGGGGCATGTGTTCAGAGTTTATTAATAAAACTTGTAGCCTAGCAGTGATAATAGACACTTATTTAAGGGCTTCCTCGTGTTTTTGTTATATGTTGCTTGTAGTTTTGAGCATTTTTTTTTTTTACCCTCAGATGATTTCTGGGACCAAGACTCCTGCAGATGTGTAAGCCTCGGCACAGAACCAGTGCGGACACTGTTAGTGTTAGATGACTCGGTGTGGGCAAGCTGCGGGAACTCTGTCACAGCCATGGACATCTCCAGCCTCGCCACTCAGGTAAATAACTAAATTATTACTGGGCACATAATGTTGCAGCTTAAAAAAATGCTGCTTCCATCAGAGCATATTGTCAGAATTGTGCAATATTTAAATGGATATTCCTCCTGAAAGAGGAAGCAACGAACAGAGCTTCAAGTGGCTGCTGATAAATGTAAAGAGCTCCATCAGTTCACACTGCCTTTTGAAATTTTGTAAACCTGAGTCATTTACATAGAAGTAGGCTTATTGATAAAATAAGCACCCTTATCCTTAAGGCTGATAAGAAAAAATGTTTTATGTGCTAAATGTCTTGTGAAAATAAATATGTATAGACTTTTTTTGCTTTTATCAGTGGTTTCGGCGCGGTCATGGGCATAGTTTGTTAACTTAACCTATATTTATTCGATTATGGAACATGTTTCACTGTTAATTTTCTGTCTGTGTATTCAGTTTTTTAAAAGGACATTCTTATAAAAACATGTCTTTTGCCTGGAAATAACTGGATGTAAATAGTCACGTTGTGTGGCATACACTGCAAAAACTAGAGCTCATCTTGTGATGAGGTCGCTCTAAACACAGTACAGCGATGCACGATTTAAAACCCTCTTGCTCATATGATCATAATACGATCATAATATTTATCAGTTCAGAATCTTTTGTTCCGAAATATTGTTTAACCCAGTGGTTGTCATGGTGTGCCGGGATGCCAATCCAGGTGTGCCGTGGGATTTTGTGATAAAAACACATTATACTATACAAAAAGTTAATTGACTGCAACAGTAGGTTGTGTGCATCCATTCCCTAAAAAAGTGGCAGGCTGTAGCTGAAAAATGTAATGTAGTTTAATTTAATTTTAAAAAATCTTCATGGGGAACCAATTTGTTGCCATTTGCACGTGGGAATTATAAGTGTGTGACACATCAAAATCCCTGATTGGCAGTCAGTGTGAGAAGTGATAACATTTAAAAAGAGAAAGCCATGAGTGTTAAAATGGATTGCTTTACTGTACGGCACAAATTACACCAGAGCACAAGCGAAGACGACCTACCACTGAAAGAAATGAGAAAAAAACTGTCTACGCAGTCAGTACTTTCACCTTCAATAGCTTACAATAAATGCATTACTTTGCTACAGCATCAAACTGTGCCCCCCTTTATAAGCATCTTTCAGGGTATGTATGACAACTTGTAGAAAAATACTGGGTGCATGGCAGCTAGGAGCACCTACCAAGTGTCGTGACAAATACATTGTGACTTTAAGATCCGATAAATTACGGAATATGCTTCAAGGAAATGTATTATATTACATGCATCTTTATTTACAAGGTCAACTCTCCTCCTTTCCCCAGCAGGTAAATACCCTCAGTCTTCCCTGAAACATGGTCTGAAGACGTAAATGGATGAGTTCATACATGTAACAGCTCGACAGGGGTCTTTATTTATTTGTTTTGATGGGATTTTTTGCGGCACTTGAGGAAAAAAAATCCTCTCCTTTCATTTTCTAAAAAGATTTATGCACACAGCCTCAGAGAGCCAGCATTGTAATCTGTGATGTCATCAAGATTTACTGCCTGGAGCTGCGGCGCGGACAAGGAATCAAACTCTTTGTAGATTCATACAATGTTTGTTGGAGCTCTCACACACAAATAAGCTTCATTTAGCTCTAGTGCTCTGAGCTCTGAGTTATGGCACAGGGATGCTCACCATTATGTGCAGAAGATCATCCTGGGTGTTGTTTCTGTCATGCTTTCCATTTTTGTGTAGTCATTCTCTAAGGTGTTCATCTGCACGCCGTGTCATTAGAGGTGTTTGGGGGGGTTGTCTTCTCGCGCAGTGCTACACAAATGAATGACAGGAAATAAACTCTTCTGGGTAATGTTAATATGGTATTCAGATACCAAACTGCAAACCATTACCATTTAATTATAGCTCCCAGATGTGAGTTTGTCTTGCTCTGTAAATGGATAGAAGGTCTTTTGTTGGAAAGGAGCATGTGCGCTAAGCAAACCTTCCCTGGATAAATACAAGTTGATGACATCAACAAATACAACTGTACAAAATGCATGTGTCGCCCACATCCTATAAATTTGCTTTCATTTTCAATGTAAATGAGCTACATTGTGAGAGAGAGAAAAATAGGTCAAGTGGCAAATGTGCAACCTTTGTTTACAGATGTTTTCGTCGACCTTATGCCAAATATAAAACCTGCAGAAAAGCAACATTCACCTGAGCAGCAAATATGTAATCTTGTTAAGTACAAAGTTAATATGTGCATGCATTCATTTTACATATACATATATTATCATGCATTTACATTTATATGTGGCAACAGCTGTGGCTGGAGGCATTATAGTTTTCAGGTTGTCCGTCCGCCTGTATGTCTGTCCAATTGTCCTGAAGGCAATATCTCAAAAAGGCCTTGAGGGAACAAATTTGGCAGAAACGTCCACTTGGACTCAGCAATGATCTGAAGGGTCAAGGTCACAGCAAAAACAGTGTAACACCGGTAAGAAGAATTTTATATGTAAAAAGATTATAGAATACTCAAATATTGAAACCACTAAGAGCAACCAAAGGCCATTGAAAACATGTACGTTTTAAGAATTATCTTAAAAGTCTTAAAGAAGGGCGAGAGTGGAAAGCTATTCTGAAGCTTTGAAGCAGCTAACGCAAAGACACGGACAGGACAGTTACAAGACATTGTTCTGTAGCTCTAAGAGGTCAGAGTTGGAGAAGGGGCAGAGAAGTTCAGCAGTGTACTGGGGTGCCAGCCCATGTATGGCTGTAAAAGGATAACAGGACCTTAAAAACCAGCCCAGTATTTGATAGGTAGCGAGTGCAGGGATGCTACCACTGGGGTAATGCTGTCTCTTTTTCTGGCACCAGTGAGGAGTCTCGCTGCAGCATTCTGCACCAGCTGCAGGGGAGACAAAGATGACTGGCCAACAATTTCAAATTTGGCAAAAATGTTCACTATAACTCAACTATAAAATGATTAGATGTTGGTGGTCAAAGATTCCTTTGAACTTTCATCAATAATTCTAGTGAACGTGATGTTTTAATAAGGTAAATGGTAAATGGACTGCACTGGTAAAATCTTCCTAGTCTTCCAAACACTCAAAGCGCTTTTACACAACATCATATTCACCCATTCACACACTGGTGCCACCTGCTATCCAGATTTCAACACACCCACACACCAATGGAACAGGCATTGGGATCAACTTGGGGTTCAGTATCTTGCCCCAGGATGCTTCCACGTGCAGACTGGAGGAGCCTGTGATTGAAATGCTGATCTTTTAATTGATGGATGACCAGCTCTGCTTCTGAGCCACAGCCGTCCCAAGCACTTGAGAGAATTTTCTCAAATTTGGCACAAACATCCACTTGAACTCATGGATGAACTGATTAAAATATGGTGGTCGAAGGTCAAGCTCTCTGTTACCTCAGAAAACATGTTTTTGGCCATAACTCAAGAATTCATGCGCTAATTATGACAGAAAATTCAGACAAATATCTAATAGATTAAAGTGATGAAGTAATGACATTTAATATCCGTAAGGTCAAACCTCAACTTCACTGCGGCATCGTAATGTTCTACAAAAACACATTTCTGGCCATAATTCAACGCCATGAGTCAGGAACAGAAGGGGGTCAGCCATTTTGTCAGATACTGAATTAGTGACGGTAATCTTGGGTGTCCCCTTCAAACTGCTGATTATAAAGATCTTCTGGGCTGCATATTTGAAACATTGTCAACTGTCATGGATACATATGAGTCTGGAGAGACATGGATGTAACTTGACTGGTACGCGCAATTGCAAGGTGGTAATTCTAGTTCTGTTTAAAGTTGCATCAATTAAGAAAAAGCAGCTGAAAAATCTGGAGGATCAGCGCTGAGATAGCTACTTATTGAGTCTGCCTCGAGATCTTCATAATCAGGAGTGAGCTGAGCTAGGGATGTCTCCTTTTATTCCTTCACCTCCGTTCCCTCGCCCAGTCCTCCAGAGATACGAGCTTAATCAGCTGAATGGCCACGCAGAGGAGGCATAGTTCTGGTTCACTGTATCTCCCACAGAGCTTAACAGGTCAGCTCTAGTTACTTCTTTGCTAACCTTGTCTTCTCCACTAATATGGACTCAAGAGGGCTGACTTCACAGGGGCTGCGGTGCATATCCAGGATCTTGAGAAGCGGCACTTAGAACCTGTAGCGAGAGATATGACTCGGAGCGAGGCTAGAGGGTCGTGGACTCAAATTCTCTTCACTTCTTCCCGTTGTTTTCCCCTGCGGATGTTCACCGCTTTGTCAGATTTGCTGCACTTTTGAATCATTTATCCAGGACTTTGCTGGACACTGTAGGCTGTCTCGTTTGACACTGCTGATCGTTGCACCGTACTGGTTGATTTGGGCACTTTATTCTTCACAGTCAAAGCTTTGTTGACACAGTATTACTTAAATACAACCTTCCCAGTCTGTTTTGGGTAAACACAGCCGTATACTTACCGTGTGGTTGAAATCGCCTGCAACAGAAACCCAAAGGATCATCACCACTTTAAAATGTGTGTGTACCCTCAGCTTTGTACTATTTGATTATGTACACTCCACCCCAGTGGGGATACATGAAAATTATAGTGCTGACAAAACCTCAGCAATAGAATCGCTGCAAGGAAAGAGTTAGATAAATATGGCTGAAGGAATTTGAGGATTTCAAAGCTGTTTCATCAGTCTTAAGATGCAGATATCCTGTAACAAGCCCACAAAGCCTCAAAATGATACCTTTGACAGTTTTGACTACAAGATATTACCAGAGAGGTTTAAACCAAGGAAATTACATGGAAACAAGACTGAGAGTTAAAGGTAGCTAGGTATGATATTCAGAGCATTAATAAAGCAGCAAACAACTATTTGATATGTAAAGATATGGTGGAGTAATGGCTTCCTGAGCAGAGGATGAAGTCACACTCCCTGTGTGTGTTGTTTTCTGAGCTTTTCTGTTTGTTGTTGTGGTAGACCATCTGGCGGCGCATGCATGTCAGCGTATAAGAGTCCCTGTGTGCGTATCCCGCTGGCTAGGTTGTCACCACTGCTGTGCACTGCGGTCATACAGCGTTTCTCATAGAACGCCATCCCGAAGCGTAGTGTCCACCCTCCGCTTTGCTTGTGGAGCAAGTCACTCGCTAACTAGCCAGTTAACATATAGCTACATCAAGAGGAGTTAGCGTAATGTCAGCCAGGTTTGCTTCCTTCTTATTTCTCTGGTAACATTGATGAGATTTAGAAAAGGACAGAAAGGTTGATTGCTGACGTAGCTTTAGGATATCATCATTAGCCAGATCAGGGCTGATGTTCCTTTGTTTATTTTATCTGCTAAGTCTATGTGGGGCCCTGAAACAACTTTTGGTTAGGTTGGGCATTGTAATGACATCGCACAATATATCAATAAGGGAGATATAGATTTAGACAACTCCGTTTGTATCGATATGGGGTCAGGTTGCGTTACATAACGTCATTCTTCTGAAAAGCCAGTGTGCATCTCTCCTCTCTCACACTCTCTGCACAGCTCTGCCTCACTCACTCACTCACAAGTTCTCCAGCAACACTAATCTGTCTGTTAATTAGTCTACAGTGCGACATCGGTTTCTATGTTGCATGTGCTACGCTAAATCAGTCTGTGAGATGAATTAAATTAGCGCAGTAGCACACGTGCAGTACAGCGCTGCGCTGCATGTGTAGGACACAGAGCTGCTTAATTGCGTCAGGTGTCAGGTGTTTGTTTGCTAGTTTGTGTGGGAGGTGGATCGTCTGGGTGCAGACGTCAGAAGTCTTTTAAAAACGTTTCAGACATTTCAACAATGTCAACGTAATGGACAAATTATCTGAAGTGTTTCTTGCTCCTTTCCTCCTTCAACCTTTTGATGCTCTATGCATAAATAAGATAAATAGTCTTAATATATAAAAATATTCCACCTCATAATTTAGTTTTGTGGCCTGTCCTGTGAACCTTTAAACTTCAGTGCTTCATGCAAAAACTTAACATCCAGCCCTGCTTTTTATTTGATTTTTCCTTACATGTTGTGTTGTCTTTACATTTTCAAACAGGGAACAACACCCCTGTCTTTGCATTTTATTTTAATCACAGTCTATTTTTCTAAAAGTGCTTGTGACATCTCAAATGTGGCTTTGACTTGCAACTGAACATGTAGCCCGTTTCGTAGAAAATGCCAAGATATATATCAAATATATGGCTGTTCAGCCTGAAAGTACTGAGATGTGAATCCCCCAGCCCTATATTGGGTGTTATTTATTTGAATATACATGAAGTTTAGCATCCCATTGTGAATATATCCTGTCATCACACATCCATCCTCGCTGTTGGCCTCTTTGAAACTGTCTAATACACACTGAAGCTTCCATCTAAACAGAACCAGCATCTCATTTTTTTATTCATTTATGTATGTGTGGTCAAGCTTGTCTGACCTAGAAACACTAACTAAGGGGGGCAGGACTTAATATTAGTCAATTGTTGAAACTAACAGTTGTTGTGAGCTCTCCTCCGGACTGAAGGAACCTGTTTACAGTAAATTATGGTCATCAGTGTGCAAGACGACACCACTTGCTGGCGTGCGGAAAAAAAAGTAAAAATTAATTTAAACGGATTCATTCTTGCAAAAAAAAAAAAAAAAAAGAAAGAAAGAAACCTGGGTACAAAATGCAAAATGACAAACTCTATTTACATTCCCATCAGGCCAGCTAAAGGGGCTCTGTAGCAGCGGGAATCATGGCACGCAATGGGAATTTGAAACAACTTAATTGGGGAGAAAATGAGGAGAAAATCTCAGCCAATCAAATGATATTTTTATTTTGTGGATAGTCGCACAGCAGGGGCTGATTTGAATCTGATGATGATGCAGTGCGCTGTTTGTTTGTTTGTTTGATTTTTACACACTTCTACACCTCATTTTGCTCAAACCTACCAACATTTGTGCCATGATTTCAGACACTCCTCAGCTTCCTTTGTGACTTTCTAAAGCCCAATCCATGTAATATTTCAGAGCCTCACAAACTTCAACCCTCTGTAGAAAGTCGTAACCAAACCTTAACAAAGTAGGACATGCATGGACATACAGCCTTTGATCAATACTGACTGGCAAGCCTTGTTCCTTCCTCTTCCTATTACCATTTCTCTTTCTACCTGCTTTCTCCTATCACTCACATGTCCACTCGACTCCCTCCCCATAGCTCAGAGAGGAGACGTGGACTTAGTGCTCAGGAAAGGACAAAGACACCTTGTCACCTGGCGTAATGAAGGACTAATGAGCTGTTCAGACCAGCTGTAGTGTTTGCGGCTTCAGCTCTGCTGTTATTTCCCACTGCTGGTGGAGGGATGTTGCTGTTAGTGTGACACTGCCGACTTTAGTGTAAAGGGCACATTACTACTGTCAAGCTTCACTGACCACCTCATCTCAGTAAGCAGCGCTGGATTCAGCAGACTAATACCAGGTTGTTGGTTGGGGGCAACAGCTGAGGCTTGTACTTATCCCGCTTTTGACACAGAGCAACGACCGTTAACATGTTTGGTCTTAGATGTGAGTTGATGTTCATGCGAAAACATTGTTTTCTTCCAAATCTTAAATGATTTAAAACACACTTCCAGGCACTTTTTTTCTTGTGTGTCCCAGCCAAATGGGACTATATATACATTTAGCTTCCCACAGTGCCTTCCAGGTGGTTTCAAACATATGGTGAGCAAGATGGCATCTAACAATTGCAGCGTGTCAGCCATTGATTAGCTGGAAGTCCCGTTCAGAGCCACCACGCTTGATAATGATTAATGTGATAATTATGCAGCATATACAGCAGAGCAGTGCGGCTGTGTTTTTCTTTACCAACTTGTCAACTTATTTGAATTGCAATGGGTTATTGAAGGTGAAATTTGCCTTTTTATTATGGATATCTAATTTTTTGATGGCTGCACTTGAAAAATGAAGAGATGCATTGCACATCCTTTCCCTGGCGGAGCAGGCACCCACTGCTGAGGAGTCAATTAAAAGAGAAAACACATCAAAGGCTTCTCTCCTTTTCCCTAATTTCAAACAAAGGAGGACCCACTGGCAAGGGCACACAAACAGGTGGTAATCCCTGTCCGCCGGTGCACGGGGTTGGGGTGCCGGTGGTTGGGGGGGAGGGGGTTGCATTCTCATCTTCGCTCACCCGCGCTCACTGACTAATTGCCCAGCCTCATGCAACTCGTGCATTGACAGTGATATGAGTTCCAAGATGATGCCCAAACCAACCCTTGTCACGCCTTGGACCGCAGGGGCTGCATGTGTTTCCATGATAAGGCTCATTGCATTTATTTCAAGCTACTCATTAAGACTATGTGCCTGAAACTCTCCTTTTCCCATTGTGCTCTTAAAAAGATAGAAGCCAGGGGAATGATGCAAAAATATGCCCCGTGTGTCAGGGACTCTGTAAATTACAAAATTAGGAGGCATAGTTAGAGTTTATTTACAGAGAAGCAAGTGTAGAGCAACGACTGAATGCAAGATTCACGGGAGTGTCTGCTGACCTCCGCGTGTCATGATATAATCATGACAGCTCTCTTGTAATGTTTTGACATGAATGAACACAACTTTGAAGTGGCTGTCACAGTAATTGGCATACCAATTAAAAGCTGTTATCAGTGTGTGTCCTATTATGAAGCACAACACAGTCAGAACAGTCATGACTTCCCTTTGTTGCTTTAATTTGTGTGTGTTTGGTTTATTTACATAAAGTGTTTCCTTTGTCCTTGTCTACCTTTTTTTCTAATCTTTCTGTCTTTAATTCTTCTTCCCTTTGTTTGTGGATTTTATAGCTTAAAAAAGCACATTTAACGAATGACGGATAAATCATTGTGATGTCGCTAAACTCCGTAAAGAATGGTGGGCTAAAATATAAAAGACCAAAGCCATTTTTGAAAATAAAAATCACATGGAGAAAAATCCCCCCAAAATGTCTGTTGTGTTTGAAGGACCAGAAGAAGATTCCAGAGAGAGCTAACCTTTTAATTTTAGCAATGTTTCATTTTCCATCATGGAAATAATGTCCTTTGTTGATGATGTGGGTGATTGCATTTCTTCCCATGTAGCCGTTATTCATCAGAGAAAGTTACAGGGTGTTTGATATAGGAGAAAAATATAGAAAGAAATATTTCTATAAACAAATGATTGATTGGCTCTTGGTCAAGAGATGTGTGCACATTGTCCTGTAACTGTGGGTTCGGTGAAGCATTTATAAAAAAAAAAAAAAGAAAAGAAAAACTCAACATTTGTTTGTTGAGAGAATCTGTGTTTGCTCAGTATAAAGAGCAATGTGGTGGTGATATATGGACTGAACCGTCCATGCATACATTTAGGTTGAAACAATATGAATATATAGTCCTGAGAATTATATCTGAAAAGCAAAGATCCTTGTGTGCACAGCTGAGATCTGGTATATTACCGCTGGCTGCTGAAACTGGACGGTGTGTCAGTCTGAAAGAAGGAAAGAGGATGTGTTGGTTGACTGATAAAGAAAATGATTATCTCCTATCTCCCTTTGACTGGGAACTGTGCAGTGCTTTGTTTAGTCCGATAAAAGTTTATATTGATTTTGTAAATATGGATGATGCTCAGAGATTGAGCTGGCTGTTTAAATATGAAACATTTAGTTTAGCTTGTTATGCTGAGAATGCCCGGGAGATGAGGGAAAACAGCTCTATCAGGATAAACTGCAGGTATGTAGCAGTTACTGTCAGTGTACAGGTGATTGAAAATATATTATTTCAAATTAGTCATTTAAAAGAATATAGAAGAACTTAATTATTATATGGCACCGGATCCTATACTACCTGTACTTAAACCGGTAATTAAGTGAGCCAGAGAGAGCTTGTGTGTGTGCGACGGTGACATGTGCCAGTGAGGCTGTGGTGACCGGAGCACAGAGTGTAAAGTTAAAGTAGCAGTGCAAATTTAGTCCAGGGGTCTCTTAACGTTTTTCAGGCCAATTTACCCTTAGCTCAAGAAAACGGAGCAGGGACCCTCTACGTCATATATCGCACAAAATTGAGTTTATTTCTGAGGTGGACGGTGTGTAAGTCTCCTACTCGAAACAAAACAATCCATCGTGACTCACAAGAATGTCACAGACTCCACACAGAAGTGCCTCAGCTGGCCTGTGGTTTTGAATCTGGAGGGAGCCGACAGTTATATATTTATGGTTTGATTAAAAATTGTGAATTTGTTATTTTAATTTGTTAATACTGTTTTGTTTTTATTCATATTTATATATTTAAGTATACTTAGAACTGTGAAGAGTAAATATATTCTTCAATTTCAGGTTCAAATATACCTTTGCATTTAAAAAGTCACTCTTTATCTTTTCTAAAATATCGGTTCAGGCACTGTTTAGGCACAAATACTGTTTCAAAAGTTTTAGCACTGGTATCAGAAAAAAACCCCAGACAGTGCACAACCCTACCTGTTGACACTTGGCATGAGTGGAAACCAAAACCAAAAAGAACCCAAACTGTAACAGTGTTATCATTTCCATTACAGAAATTTGAAGTCCACCCAGACCCAATGGTGAGCGTGGCACACATGGCCTGTGCAGGTGGAGGGGTGTGGATGGCATTCTCCGAGGGCTCCTCCATTCGTCTCTTTCACACTGAAACACTGGAGCTTCTGCAGGAAATCAACATCTCAACACGCTCTACGCTGCTGAACACTGGTACACACACCTCACATGTGGTCTCGACCTCCATTTATCGAGGTCACCCTGTATCCTCCAGAGCAGCTGAAATGCTTTGTGTGTGTGTGTGTGTGTGTGTGTCTGTGTGTAAAAAAAAAAAAAAAAAAAAAGAACTACCATTGTTATTCTTTGTCACATTTATTGTTTCAAAATTTTACCACGGAGTTTCTTTTTATTCACACTGGTCATATTTTTGTCTTTATCATACAAGAGCAATTAGAGGGCCCCAATTGAACACTGACGGTGCTCTCCTTCCCAGAATGGTATTCTTGTCTTGTCCAAGTCGCTCCTTGGGTCTCGCACTCCGGGGACTGACCTGAATAAGTATCCATCTCAGGCCCTCGCAAAGCCATAATAAAGCCAGGGGTGAGAGATAGGGATTAATAAAAAAGAAATAAAGTCATTTAGGAGCAGTCAACTGGCAGCCTTTAAGATTTTCATACTAAGGGTTCCCATGGAAACGCTCTTGTCTCCCTTTAAACGTCCACGCTTCTGTGCTATCATGCCCGTTTTACCTCGTTTTCTCTGCGTGTGCCTCCCCACTTTCCTCCCTTTTCAGTTAATATTTCCCTTTCTTTTTGTCCCACTTTCTCCCTCTCACTCCCCGTTTCATCTCATCCGCTCTGCTTTAAAATCCTCTCACCCCCCGTCTCACTTCTCTCTGCAGTCCGTTTAGGATGCCACAGATAGCCCATTACTTCCTGTGTGCCTTCCTTCATGATGGATGAAATATTTATCAGCCAGTGTGGGTGTTTTCCTCTTCTTTGAGGAAAGAACTATGGTAAACAAATTAGCAATGAAGCATACCTAAAAGTGTCTAATGGTGATAACTACACTGCATGTGACTCAATGTCAGCTCGCCTCAGACATGTCTATGCTGCGGCACGTGAGCCATCAGCTCATTCATTCAGTACATGTGAAGATCATTTTGAGCTCCGGGGAGTGGTATAAATGCATCTGGATTTAGAAAAATTTCGTCCTTTTCGTTGAGTCACACCAGACTGTGATTGATGTATTTAGAGCAATACTCAAAGCTGTGGTAGCACTTCATCTCATCAGAAAAAAAAAAAAAGATTTTCTCATGTGAGTTGAGTAAAGAGCAAAGAATAAAAACAGGAATGTGTTTCATACACCAAACTTTTCTCTTTTAGATCAAAGTTCCTTTCTTTTTTCGTTCAAGGGGAGACTTAAAGAAGAGCAGACTCCTATGGCTGCGGTATCAGGAGAGAACCGGTGACCCAGAGGTCATTTTCACCCAGCACCAGTGCTTCCCCTTGAAATATGCAGCAGATTCGAGGGAGGGTGGCAGCCTCGAGGCTTGGCCCTGGGGGGAGTTACACGGCGAAAAGAAAAGAGTTGCTCGGCTCATGTCTTCAGGGTCCACAAAAGGAAGAGGATCTTTGACTTAAGTTGTGATTTGTTGCGCTCACAAGAGAAAAGAGGATCCCCCCCGACACTCTACAACCACAGATACTGCACATGAAATACTGATAGTTCCTCTCTATCAATGGGGTCTGCGCTCCCCTAGGTTTCTCCTTGACTTATGCTAGGACATGCAGTAATGATATACCCCCTAATCCTTTCCCCTTAATGTGATTTATACTCAACAGGGAATTCCAGTTGCAGTAAACAACAGAGAAGTTTCTGAGGCAGAGGAAACTGCTGATCTCTCCTCTACTAATGCCTTTAATAGTTCTATCCTTAGGGTGAAAAAATAATATTCCAAAATAAAGTCCTCAGTGACATATCACAGGGAAACATTTATCTTTGGAGACATCTTCTTTTTTAAGGCAAATACCGGCTTCAACGATAAACCCACTACACACTCAAGAGCGTGTGTATTACTGCAAAAATTGGAGGTGCAAGATTGCTCGAGGTTAAGCTATACCTCCTTAATCTCAAGTGCCTTTGTCATTATCCCTCTTTATCACTGTTCTTAAAGACAATGCCTGGCGCCCACATCTTCCGACTTAACTTCAGATTTCATGGTAACCCGAGAGTGGGTGTTCATGAGCATCACTCTCTCAGTTAAACTCTCTAACTGCAGTACAAATAGACTCTGAGGCGATGTGAGCAGGTGGCAGACAGTTTGGAGATAAAGGCCGTTCTTTGCCGCCGCTGTGACCCTCCAAGGTCTCCACCTAAAGGCGTCTGCTCTCTGTTTGCTGAATGTGCTCCGCCGCTCCGCCTTCACTTCCTCTTCGGCGCTCAGCATCAGCTTCCCACTTGGAATGATTCATCTCTGCACAGCGAAATGAATTAATTAATGACACCGTTGAGCCACTCGTGCAAATCATCATAATCTGAGCATGACACAGAACAAACATGTAAATACAGCTACCCATGTAAATGAGCGTTCTTTTAGTCCCGATCACATGAGCGCTGGTGTAATTCAATTACGGTTGCCATGGATATTATGGTAAATGGTTCTATAGATAACTAGGCCACAATGGGAGCCAAGAGCTGAGGGACCACAGAAGGAATGCAAAAATAAATCCACAACAAACAATGTTTTTCACTCCTTTGTTAAGTGGAAACAAAGGATGTGCATGTATAATAAGAGTCTGCAATTATCCTCTCCCAGTCACTAATGCAGTGCTGCGGAAACACTTCTGCAATGGAAAACTTCACAGCAGAAAAACTTATGTTGCATCATGCTCTATCACAGGAGGAAAATATGTACCTTTATCCAAAGACAATCTCTGCCTAAGCTCCCCTCCAGGATTATCAACACACTCTATAAGGGAAAAGAAAATAACTCTGAAGTACTTCATTCGTCTCATTAACAGAGAAGCGCAATAAGAACCGACACCAGCCTGCTACATGTCATCGGATCTGATTAGCTGTGCACAAGAATAAACAAACAAACCTTACAAACAAATGAATGTTTGTCCATGTTTGCATGTGATGCATACCAGGCGGTCGACCTCTGAGAGTAGCAATGTGATCACAAAATATCATATCAAATATGTTAATTATTTAAGTACATGCACTGCAGTCTACTTTTTAAATAAGTCAATGTTAAAAGTTAATGCCACTACAGACAGACGTGTAGTGCTTTGTTTGAAAGATGAGTCATAGACTCATAATGTGCAAATATGATGAGATAGAGGCACTCTCTGAAATTAAATTGTTGACCTCAAAGTTGAAACTCTGAATGTTATTGACAGTGCAAGTCTTTCTGCTCCAGTGTGTCTGATATCCTGTCGGGATATGTAACCTTAAGGCTTGTCGTTAAAGTGTCGTCTGGGTCCAAGTCAAGTGTAAAGGTAAAAAATAAAACATGCCATGATGTTATGTTAATAGTACACACATGATAATATCGTGTAAATAAAAATCCAGCGGCACATGATTTCCATTTCTTTCACGATCTTAATTTGTCTAGTTTCTCCACACCCTTATACTTATACTTTAAATGTGGCTCATAAAAAAAGACAATTAACAAAGTCAAAGATGAATTTGACAGATAGCATTAATAAGACATAGTAATAATGTTATTGTGAATTCTTTTGGCCACAAAATTCAGGTCCCGAAAATCTAATATTGTGCCAGCCCTAGTTCACACCAAAGGCAAAGTGAATTTTTCTCTCGGTCATTTACACGAATACGGCCGCAAACAAGTATTCTAGTATAGTCAGCTCTGCTAGCGGTAGAGCTAACTAACTGGGGAATGCAGCTAACACTCATGTTGGAGCTAACTTTGTTGGTAGCGAAGTACAACTGATTAGCTGGAATCCAGAAAAAATACATATTTTCACCCACTTTTCTCTGAGCCGTCAACTTTTTTAGTTCAGTCTCTGTGCAGTGCTGAAGTTGCGTTGAGGAGCACGCAGTGCCCACAGACAGCCACAATAAGTCTCTGTGACACCTGGAGAATTTGAACACCAATGGACGTTTGCTACACAGCTTTACACAATTATTTTTGCTCAAGTTAAAACATTTCAACTTTAATATTCGCATGTATCCAGGACTGGCATTGACTTTGTATCTACTAGTGTTGCATTAAATAATTGACTTTGCTTTGGTCTGAACCCTCCTTAAGTATAAGTACTGCCTTTAGTATTAGAACTAGGGATGAAAATCTCCGGGCGCTTTATGATTCGATTCAATTCGGATTCAGAGGGCAATGATTTGATTATAAAAGGATTATCGATGCATCAGGATGCATCAAAATATTTGCTTTCTATACGTGATTTATTTTTCTGACCGTGTGACCACTTGCTGCTTTTAAAACAAAGCATACTGCATTTGTTATGACCCAAAACTGTACTGTAAAATTTCACCAGAAATGGGATGCAATTCACGTAATGCTGAATTATAAATGGTCTTCAGCCTTTTCACTCTAAAACGTTAACTTAAGTAACTAATTAATTTAAAAGCACCTTACAATCTCTTGCCTGTATGATAATAACAGTATAAGGGGGAGGCGACACGCTCCGCTGTGTTATTAGCGTCTCTTGCAATAGAGAGCAGCTTCTCCACCGCGCTGTTTGCTCCTGAGAAACCCAAGACGCTGAGCAGACTGGGCGCAGGGTTTTTGAAGTCAAACAGACTGAGAGTTATTTTCGTCACCAAAGAGTTGAGTTTAATACTGCAGTCTGTTGGTCAGCAGGTGTTGTTTGTTAACATTACTGCTAATCGCTGCTTTGCTACATTAACGTTAGTCTCTGGTTAATGGCTTAGAAAGTATTAACAATATACTTTACGTTCATCTGGCAAATGTAATTATTTAGACATGAAATTAAAACATGTTTGCAGCCACTGCCTTTTGTGAAGTTGAATTACAAGTTCAGCGTGTCCAGCTGTAGACTGTCCGGGTGCTCCTCTGCCCTCGCCCTTGAGTTCGGCCTCTTTCGTTCCGTCACCATCACCTTATTTTTAAACATTTAGGAAATTTACTGTTGACATGCAAGAATCAATGCCGAATCGTCAATATCAGCATCACAGTACATCTGAGAATCAATTTTTTTCCCCACTTTTAATCAGAACTCTTGAAAAGAAAAACAATATTAATTATTTGTATTAAAACAAAGTCTTATTACCATAGATTATTGTTCTCAGTATTGTAAGGTTCTGTCTAATTTACTGGAAGACTGTGTGGAGCCACTATAATCGTCAGTTGTTCTGGAAGTTTAGACCTGATTGAAATTTTGTGTTTATCAGTAGTTGTCTAGGAAACTAGAGCTAGACACCCTTTAGAAATCATCAGGTTGAGGTCTGTTTTTTTCAACCAGAAGGATTGAAAGCCCCTGTGTGTATATGTGTCTGTGTGTGTGTGTGTGTGTGTGTGTGTGAGTGTGTGTGTGTGCGTGCGTGCGCCATGGGCACGTCGAGTCCTACTCACTTGGAATATTTATAATGTCTGTACTTAGAGTACCTTCAGGATGTCTGTCATTTTACCAATAAAAGAGAATTTCCCTGCCTATCAGTTTTGCTATTACAGTGGGAGGTGAAAACTTTGAAGCTCAATATTTCAAAACCACCCAGATATCAAGCAGAGAGATACAACGCCAGCTTCACAGTGTTGTTTCCTACTTTTTGCCTCCATGAGTTTTCTTTCAACTGGGTCAGTAGCAAGTAGACAAATCCAATTTTTTATAATCTTATGTAACCCAGAGCCCTAGGTGGCTGTGCTGTGCATGTGTTGAGCTTGTCAAATACAGATTGATCACAGAGCTTAAACCCCACCCAAAGCTAACAGTGATAGCCAACAATCAAAGTATTTTTCGCTGTTGCCATCACGCTAGGACCAAACAGCTTCCAAAATACAGTGTTTTGCACAACCTCCTGGAAAAAAATAAAATCAATGGGAGTTCATAATTGACTCTCTGAAAGATAGGCAGACCATGCAATCTGTGGAAGTTGTATCATTTGGTCAACAAGGAGTCATCTATTATTATTTTTTTCTAAGCGCTCCATAATCTGTTGTTGTTTTGTGCTATCTGTAATTCTATAAGAGCAGGTGCTGGAGAAAACTGGAATCAATTTTGTGTCATTGTTTTCTATATTGCAGGTCAAAAGAGCATGAGAGTCACGAGTCTGCTGATTTGCCAGGGGCTGTTATGGGTGGGCACCGCCCAGGGCTTAATTATCACTCTTCCAGTTCCCAAACTGGAGGGCATCCCCAAAATAACAGGTATGGATCAGACAGGGCGGCAGACTGTGATTGAACAGCCTCTCGAGAGGTCAAACAGAAAAGCAAAGAAGTTATTTTCATGATAGAAAATTACTCTGCACTGCCCATTATTGAGGTCACACTTCACATTTTTCTTGTGGCTCTGGGAATCGGTGCAAATATTACCAGGCAGGCAACACACAAATCATACTATATATATATTTATATATATGTTGTTGCAGGGTAATTTAAAAACTGCCTGCCAGCGTTTTGTTAATTATGCCAAGTGAATGAGGTCGTTAGTTTCCCACTTGCACAAACCTTACACCATGACCACCTCTTTCCAAGCTAGTTTATTGGAATTGTACAGACCAACTGCAGCTATAGCGATCATTATTACTGTTACAGCAGGATTACAATGAAAAAATACAGTCAGCTGACATTCAGTGTGATCAAGGGTTCAAGTCATTTTCAGCTCACACATTTCAAACTGTGACTTGGATATAAGTGATGCAACTGACAATGACTTGGGCCCAATCCAATTTCATATTCTCACCTCTTGTTTTCAAGTGCCACATTGCCCCTGAGGACAAAGTTATAAGGGGCAGTGGTTAAAAATGTCCCTTATGGCCTGGCACAAACCCTTCGAGACCCTGATACATCTTCAGTTTGCTAATGTTTATGTGAACAGATGCACGAGTGCGGAACATTGCAAATACGCTGTCTTCTACAGTAGTGATTTCTCTTGTGTGAGCTACAGGCAACTTTTTGCTGTTTTCAGGAACCTTGTGATTCTTTCACGACTTAAGTTTTATGCTATCAATCAAAGACGTCATCAAATAAAAAAGAACACTGCTTTATCACAAGGCAACTAGCTGTGCTCTGTAGGCTAACATTAGCAACCCATCCTGCCCTGCCAGTCTGCCCTGTGCTAAAGGAACAAAAACAAAGAGGAGCAACTTTGCTGCTGGACTTAAGTTAAATTTCGGGCGACCAATGCCGTCAAATGGAGGGGAACGCAACACGGAAATATGTCCAAATGCAGGACAGTCATGCACAAATCAGCAATGAAAATGTCATGTTAGCTAGCTACCACGTTTGCGTAATTTTTTAATCTTTATTAACAAAGAAAATACATTTGAGAGTTTCTTTTGTTGCTCGTGCAGCCATCTTGTTGATGTTTCCTCATAATACTCGGTTTGTAGTGTGCCTCTTAAAAAAAACCTTTGTTTGGAGGGTCATGTCGCCCTAACACTGTCCTGGCCCTCCGTCCCAACAAGAATTGAGACACCCTCGCTCAACACGTAAACACGCAAAATGGAGGGGTAAGCGGTGTATTGGGATATGGCTTTGTACTTTGACATTATCATATTCTGTCTGCCTCCTACAGGAAAGGGAATGGTCTCTCTCAATGCCCACTGTGGACCAGTGGACTTCCTGGTAGCCACCACCAGCACTCTGTCTCCTGATCTGCTGAAGAGGGACTCTGTCGGGGACGGCCCAGACTCTGCCTTCGGAGGCGAGGACCGCAGCAACACGTCCTCTCAGGAATCCCTGCAACAGTCCTACCAGGAAGACGGCAGAGGCAAAGGACGCGGCGTTCTGCTGCAGTACAAGCTGCGCTCCACATCAGGGCTTCCTGGACGGCCGCTGACGGCGCAGGGCGACGAGGCGTCGGACTCCTCCCTGGAGTCTTTGGAGCACAGCGTGGAAGATGGATCTATCTATGAGCTCAGCGATGACCCAGAAATGTGGGTTCGGGGACGTCCTTGTGAGAGGGACGGGGGACGCAGGGACAGGGTGATCTCTGCAGCGGTTATCTCTGGAGGCAAAGGCTTCCGTAGATTGAAGGAAGGAGCAGCAGCGGCAGGTACTAGGACAAGTGGGGAGGGCTTAGAGAATATTCTAATGGTATGGCAGCTTCCACTGACAGTGTGATATGGAAAATATATGGTAAGGTGATGGGTATTTATAGATGTCTACCCAGCTCAGCCTTGAATCAACCGTTCCATAAATTTAAGGGATTTAAATAAACATGTATGATGTGAAGGCGTTGCCACTGTTACGGAGCTTGACATGTTATGATTTGGCTTGTGGAATAAGGAAGCTAAGATGTGCTGGTTACAGAGGTACTGTCAGCCCATAGGACGCTTTGAATGTTCAGGATTGTGCGTCATCCTCTCCTCAGCAGTGGCAGAGAACGCCACCGATTAGTTCCGTGCTCCGATTGTTTTGATCTGGCCCCTCTTCCCACCTTCGTTAAGATTGATATGCCTCAGTTTAACCTCATCATTGCAGCGTGGGCTCTGCCACATTTATTTTATGCGAAGGACTTGTGTGTGAGCGGCCATGGACAGCACGCCTTTCAGAGACAGCCTTTGCTGAATCTGCCATGCTCTGCAGAGTTAGAGATGGACATCTTTTATCTGATCCTGTGGGAGAGATCCCATCTGTTTAGAGCTGAAAGCTGGGGACTTCCACCGCATCGCAAAGCACATTAGCATCACTTTATTAGCTTTGCCAGCCTTCCTCTCATCCCATACAATGTGAATGTACGATACCTTCTATTGTGTCACGAAATTGAATCTGTGCTCTCTTAAAAAAAACAACAAAAAAACAAAAACGATTTCATTCTTCCTGTTATGTTGCAGCTGTTGCAGAAATGATTTTTGGTTACGAAAGATGAGTTGCCTCCAAGAGCTTACTATGCCTTTATTATGGGCGGTCATGGTAGAGCAGACTGGCTGCAATACTGTTGTAAAAACAACTAATCTGGAAAACAAAACTTACACCAGTCAGAGATGTTATTGCTCTACATTACAGAATCTATATTTGTGCTGTAAATACCCTGTAATTATTACATTTTTTTTTTTTTTTTTGAGGAAAAGAAACTTCTTGGTGCCACATTTTAGAGAATTATTTTCCCCAAGTACTGTAAACGCCAGATATCAGTTTCATTATTCACTGTCATTCATCAGAGGGATAAAACAAATGCGCACACAGAGTTGTTACACAGCTCACATTAGCTGGAAACTCCAGTTACACATCAAAAGCAAAACGCTACAAACAGATGATGAAATAAAAGAGCTGCAGCCGACAGACAGAACCTGAGAGTAACACCAATGAGCATGTTTACAGGCACATTAAATTTCAATAATATACAATCTGATTCTGATGACAGATGGTGTTTGAAAATACACAGCATATTCATCTGTATTACAATTACAGTAAGAGGCACTGATATATATCATCTCTGATATTAGCAAAGGACTAGATGACTCTGCAAGGTCGTGTTTTATTTGCTCTGGCAGATGCGTCTGGTTCCCCTCTCGGTCAAGCAGATTTCCAGCAGACCTGGCCCTGGTCGGGCCAAACACAACCGTTTATCTTATGAAGTGCATGTTTCAGACAATGACTCACAACCTGGTGTCTTTGTGCTTTAAGTAAAATACGTTATGACTTCATTTTTTGGCTAGCACACCCCAGTGACACCACAGTGAGCATCAACCTAGCTTAGGCTGGCTCACACTAAAAGATATTTCAAATCTTCTTAGATCGTAAAAATGTGACAGACCCCAAAAATAACGATATGTTATGATAAATCTAACAGTTGTGTTGTTATAGTGCTTGGCTAGAAACAAACATGGCAGATAAAGGGCAAGAAGAACTAGCGGTTCGTTTTTGCACTACTTTTTAAAAAAAAAAATGAATAAGGAAAAAAATAAATAAATATGAATGTGAATATGAAGTCGAGGAGACGGCGTGAACATGGACTGTACATGTTACAGCAAGAGAAAGTGAGTAAATTCTGAGTTGATTAATTAAAAGTATTAAAACTCTCCAAGAGTCGCAGGACTGCCGGCGATCCTCAGGATTCCCCCCTCACCTTCGTAAATACTGAACATGTTAAATGTTAGTCTTTTGAAATCGGTGCTCCAAGATGGACTTCAGAGTCAGATATATATAAAAAACACTCTTAGTTCAGTTTGGAAAGCAGCAGCGCGCACTGTATGTCATGTGACGAGCACAAACCAATCACAGCCGACTGTCACCTTTCCTTCTTCCGCTAATATCAGTCTGTGGTAAATAAGGAACAGTTGATCATGTTAGTGCAGAGCTGCCAGAGCTGATAGGCCTACACACTTACAAACAGTTCCTGGAAGAAGATCAGCTCTGCACTCGGGATTTCAGGTATATGGGCTATGATACGGTGCTTGTTAAGGTCGCTAAGCAACCTCTGATGCAACCTGCCGCCACGCTCTTGAAAGCTGGCTTAAAAAAAGGCACAAAAGTAGCGCCTAGTGCCCGACCTCGTGTTTCCCAGGCGGTCAAAGATGCGGCATGTGTACGGCCCCTAAACATACCTGACACCACAGGAACATCTGGCCAGATGATCTTTAGAACTATCAAAATCAGAGCTTTGGTGACAGTTGTCGGGGGGGAATCAGGCTGAAAATCGTATCAATTCTCGTATAGTGTGCCCAGTATTAAAATGAGCGCTGCTGCGGCAACCAAGATGGCTGCAAGTGATGTGGAACTTTGTTTAAATACATTTTCAAATTCTGATGACAAAAATGGCAACACTCGTTCAAAGACACATCGATGCTACGTCATCACAGCTCATCTCTGCACACTGGGGTCTGTTTACATTTATCCGTCGCTTAGCACAGCGTCGAGTTTTGTTGTTTTGATTAGTTGTAGGATTATCCAGTTACGTCCAGAGGCATTTCTAGGCGTTCTACAGCTGCTGATAACGCCCCTCGAGACGTTCCGCATTCGCAATTTGGTCTGGTGATGTCAAGCACACTAAGTCATGTACGCCTTCCTCCATCAGCGCTTGTTTTTATGCCAATATTCAGTAAATATATGAAATTTAATTCAAGAATTCAATGTCTTATGATGAAGATATGAGGATGCATGCAAACGTGTCGTCATGCCTGTCAGGTGGAAACCTCACGATTTTAGGTGATTATCATGTTTTTCAGATCAGTTGAAGGATCACATGGTGTACCTTCAACCTGACAGGTTTATAAAACCTCTTTTAACCACATTAATGATACATGCTTTGTAATTACGCTCTGTACAGGCTGTTCTTTTTTCTTTAACTTATAAAATTGTGAGATTTTTGCAGGATTGTTGAAGCTGGTATGAGAAGCACTCAGTGGCACTGTCTTCAATATAGAGAAGTGTTTGCTTCATAACCTCTTAATTAAAACCTGTGGTAGCGTCCGCAGGTTTGTGAACTTGGACCGCTGACAATGGCGTCTATTTTGCATACAGAAACTAAGAAGTATATACTTTACAGTGCATATTTTTCACAGCGTGTTGAGCGCGTAGGTGAACTTTCATGCAAGTTTTCAAGTATGAACATAGCTTTGTGGATTTTCAATAAAGCGAGCGATGGTGAAGGTTATGGTATATCATTTTTCTCCACCTCTATCTCTACTTAGCCCTTCCACCGCACATGGAATCTCATCTTATCCTCTCATCACAGATGAAGCGTAAAGTTCATGTTTTTGTATTTCCCTGAGGCACATTGAGGTTTATTTTCCCTTTTCTTCTCCTCCTCACAACTGAAGTTCAAAAGCATTTAAACATCCTGCTGTCAGCCAGAATGATTCGAACAAAAAAAAAAAAAAAAAATTATGATGTAAACTGTCCTTGGATGCTGTCATCTAAATGTAAATCTCAATATCACGTCAGAAATGTATACTCTTAATTCATGTGAGATTCAATGCGGCTGGAGCCACGGCGGCCCTGATGGTCACTATAGAGGTTTTCACTTCAACCACAACAGGACGATGAGTGTGTCCTCCGACAGTTTCACAAGCCTCTCTGCTAACAACTGAGATTTAATCCCCGACGTGTGGTGACATTTGATGGACGTTGACTCACACATTTCATTAGCTCACACTACATGTGTACAGGTATTATCCATGCACTGAATATTAATACTTATGAATGAACTGTACTGTACTACTAATTAGAACCGTTACTGTACTAATGATTCCCTTTTGGAAAGAGGACTCTGCAACAGTGTTGATGTTTTAGATGAGACTGTGTAAGGAACAGTTTATGCAATTTATTTTCCTGTGGTGTTAAAAAGAAGTTTATTACAAATGAGATCTTATGGGGTTTTTTTTTTAGATTTGGCCATCAGTTATTACAACACGTAAATTATATGTAAATTGCTGAGATTTGGGAAGATTCACTAAAAAGACGTCTGGCCGGAGAAGAAACATAAACAATCACATGATCCTGCAGGTTTTTAGCAGCAGCTCGGGATAGCTCTTGGAAAGGAACAACAGGAAACATTACTTTTAGTATTATATTTATGACTGACCACACCGTTCAGTTTTCCTGTGCAGTGAGGCACCTTTAGACCTAGTCCACACAAACATGGGTATGTCCGAAAACGTAGCTTTCTCTATATGTTTTGGCTGTTCGTCCACACGCAAACTGCACTTTCAGTCACTGAAAATGAATCTTTTGTAAAACTGTCCTGGGTTCAGATGTTCAGAAACTGGTACACCTGGTAGAGCAGGCACCCATGTACAAAGCCCGTGTCCTCGCCACAGCAGCCAAGGGTTCGATTCCAACCAGCGGTCCTTTGCTGCGTATCATCCACCTTTCTCTCTACCCCTTTAAAGCTATAGCTATCCAATCAAATAAAGGCAAAAAGCCCCAAAAAACTGTTGGTTGGCCATTGGTCAATCTCGAGCTGTCGCTGAGCGTCTGTCGCCCAATTTCAGCTCTTGTCTTCTTTTTTCATGGCCGATTCAGCATGTTGAGTCGGCGGCGGATCCCTTCAATGACAGAAATCACTCTGATTAGCAATTCAGCTCCGTGTACATGAAGGGAAACAGAGGACTAAATTCAAGACGGCGTGAGATCCAAACAAACTTATTATGTTGGATACGCTTCTGTTTTTAGCCATCAAGCTCGTTAGCAGAAATGTGTCTGCTAGCGCATGGCAAATATTCCTTGTCCTTTCAACATCAGGCTGGTTTGTTAATGTGCTAATTGGCTAACTAGCATCTTGAATCCTTCCTGTCCATCTTCTGGTTTCCTTTTTTGAATGAGAAATACAGTCTACCGCCACCTGCTGGTATAGAGAGTTATTACCTCACACGCAAGCACAGAACGTATGTGGTAGTTGGCTTCGGCTGTAGTCATTGCGGTGTGTTCAAGTGTGCTGAGACACAGGCGACGTGGAGCGACATTGACAGCTGGCTTTTGTTGCTGCTTGTTCTCTGATGTTGGTTTGGTGTGTCCAGGCCTTTAGGTTCAGGCTCACATCGCCACCTGTTGGTCGGCTTGCTCTTGGCAGCGCTTCATTTTCATGTGGACGGTGATTTTTTAATGATAGAGTGTGATCATGTGGACAAAAAATAAAATAAATAACAGTGTGGACTAGGCCTCAGATTTACAACCTGTGTGATCATCTGTTCTTTTCTTGACCTGTCAGACTCTGTTTATATCTCACTAATTACAGTAACTGACTTTAATTAAAATGATGGCCAAACCTACAAAAGTAAAGGTACAAGAGACGAGTAATAAACCAGATTTATCCTTTAAAGCAAAAGTATTACTCTTAATGCCGTCACAGTGCTCATTTCCCTTTGGTACAATATTTGAATGTTACATGTCTAAACGTTGTTTAACAGGCTTATGCTAAATTAAAAACATGTTTAAACTTGATTCTGATGTTTTTCATATGACTGATTCAGAAGGATGTTGGTTGATGTTGTCGGAGCGACAATAGTTTAGGTTTTCGAGATGTGCTGTATATTATATCTGCGGCATTATTATGCTAATGTTGTTGCACTTTTGCTGCTTCTCTATGACTCAGCAACAGAAAATCCCGTCTTTGATGTATTTGGATTATCTTCTCACTTTTATGGTGTTTGGTTATTCAAATGACAAAAAGCTCACCTCAACAATGCTGTGGAGGCCGGTGCTTTAAGGAAACAACGCAAATGTTTTTGTTGAGCAAAAGTAAAAATACAGGGACTAAATAATTTAGAAAAAACTGACCATTGATATTGATTTCAAATGTGTAAAAACAAAGAAATGAACATATAAACAAGCAGACAGAAAGAATTTACAAATAATGAAAAGCAATTGTCAGTTTATAGTAAGTTTGATTTACACAAGTATAAACTTGTTATGTATATATATATATATATATATGCCAATATACATGTGTGTACACCCACATACCTCATAAATGTTAGTGTTTATTTTGTTCCATCTCTAATACACACCCTTCAAGACATCCCACCATGGGTCACACACCATTTTATTTGTTTCTTGTTGCTCAAACCTTACGTCTAAAATCCAGTTCAGACCAAAGATTCATGACAAGACGAGTTGAAACAGGCGACGTCTCGCTGTTTTGCAGCGTTCTAAAAACCTGCCGGTTCACACCAATGCAACCAGATAAGATGGTGTATCATCTCTATGCAACAACTCTCTGTACTTTCCAGCTTTTCAGGCTTATTTTGTGGCTAAAGATAATTAGTAGCTTCTTAAAATATGAATGAGGATAGTGATAGTGAGATACTGGCTACAGCTGCATTTGTAGTAGTGATGAAACGGTGAAAAAATGAAACAAAACACGCATCAGATGGACTGTGTTCATAATAAATACACCAAAATAATGTAAATAACCAGCACCAATCAGTCAGTGAGAATATGTGTGTGTCATTGTGACTTGACCAGCGGACTTCACTACAAGCCGATTGGCTGTTGAAACAGGTGACAGTCACTTTCCACCTCTGCAACGTTCTAAAACGGTTTTGTGTCATCGCAAATCTTTGGTCTGAGCTGGGCTTAAAGGAACATCAATTTAATGAACTGATTGCATGTGACAAAAAAAGGATTTACCCTCTTTGTGAAGCTAAAAACAGAATTAGGGAATAAAGTAGTTTAGACTTCCTTAAATTGACATTTCTTTTCAATTATAGGCAAAGTGCAGTTTCTCTGAGTGAGTCAAACTTCTTAGTTAAATGATCACCACTGAGACTTTGCTTTATGCCTCTTCACCTTCATCTTAGGTGGAGTGCCAGCGGCTTATGTCGTCGCTGGCACACTACACTTCAGGGAGACAAGCGGGATTGTTACGAGCGAGCTCAAACTGCAGGTGAAAACACACTGGGGAACCCCTGCCATCCTCCTCCTCCTCCACCCCTCCCCCCTCTTTACTCTCTCTGCTCGTCTTTATCTCTCCCCCTCTCCCTGGCTGTGTTTCTTCATCCTGCCACTCTTTCAACACGTGTCAAAGAAGTCCGCACGGAATACAGATCCTCTATCCATCATAGGAGGAAATGAAGCGGTGTGCTATTTCCTCATGACCAATCACCAGGTCAACGTGTGCTGTTGCCCTTTGACCTTCAAGTTACATTAATAGCCTCCTCCTTCTCCGAACTCCACATGGAGCAGTCAGGCCACATAAAGGCCCCCCTTTGGTGCTGACAATGTCAGATGGAGTGTCGCAGGGCGGGTGGAGCGAGCCGCACATCCACTGAAATCAGCCTCAGTAGCAGCCTGCAGGAAATTAGCAGGAAAGGTCGATGCTAGAGGAAACCACAGATGATGGGCTAAATCAGTCAGACGGAGGTTCATGTGCGTGTTTAGCAACATTTAGATAATTACTGATCACAAACAGCTGAATCCTTCAAACACACTGGAGCGTCATGTAAATCAACTTATAGCTGCATATGAAAAGAACAGATGTTTGTTTTCCTAATTAAAGTGCCCCTCCAGACATGTTTTAGACTCTACTGTCATTGAATTTAACAGTGTTTCCACATGATAGCTGAAAGAATCTGAAAAGGGTCAGGAAGGAGATTTACTCATTCTAGTGATTCAGTAACATCTAAAGAACTGCTTTGCCCATCACTAGCCCCTCTCAGACTCAGATGAGGAGTCTGTTGCGCACCAAATTCGGCAATGTGGTTTCACTCCCAACCAGAGGGCTCGATTCCTAGTGCAGGGCAGACTAAAACATTTTGCACCTTTAAGGTGTAAGAGGAGCCTCAGAGAGCTGCCACTACTTTTTTATACAAAATTCAGTTTTCAACCAGATTATTCAGCCAGTTTTAATATCGTTATGTCACTAATTACTTAGATATTAAAAAAAATTGCAAGCAAAACCAAACTTTTTATTGCAGGCGATTTTTATTTCACAGACAAAACACTTGTCTTTTGCTGGACACATTTTACCCACAAATACAACATGCTAATTTTTTTAGCACAAGCCTATGGCAATTTGTATAAATTAGCCTAGCGGCTGGAGGACTTTTTATTTACTTGTATAAAACCAGGGACAACAGCAACATTTAACAAAGGTAGCGTTACAACATTTGGTTTCATTTCAACTCACAAGGTTCAGCGTTGATTTGACGCAGAAGTCCGTGTGGAGTTTGGTTTTCTCCAGGTACTCCAGCTTCCTCCCACAGTCCAAAGACATGCAGGTTAATTGTGTGAATGTGAGTGTGAATGGTTGTTTGTCTCTATGTGTCAGCCCTGTGATAGTCTGGTGACCTGTCCAGGGTGAACCCTGCCTCTCGCCCAATGTCAGCTGGGATAGGCTCCAGCCCCCTGCAACCTATCATTTTTTGATTTGTTTATATTTTTTTAGTTTAAAATTTAGATGCATGCTGTCCACCTGAGTGGACATGTGAAAAACTCGTTGAAAAATGCATGTTTAAAAAAATGAACTTCCTAATTTGTTCATGCCTAAAGAAGAATAAAAACACTTGGCTGAGGTCGTAATAATTCACATGTGAAAGGGTTAAATGTTGTGATGTCTTCGCCAGTCATTCAGTGCGATGTGCATACATACCATTCAAACAATGGGCATCAGAAAAAAGATGTATTCTCTTCCATTAATATGCCTCCTCGGCCTCTGTGGATGTGTATAATCTAGGCTTTGTTTACTTGTACTCTTTTCAGTTTTGCTGCAAGCTCTCATTTACCCAAACTTTTTGGCTCATAGATGTTATCCAGGGAGCGCCCAATACGCAAACCAGCATCCAGCAACACAATAAGGATCACACTACTACAGGAAGCTCCTGAAAGGCTCCATAAAACTCCGGAGCTGGGTGTGTAACACTGATCTGATAAAGCAGAGCTGAACTGCGCCCTGCGCCTGGGTCAGCATTAGAACGCATCCTCGCCTAGAAGCAGACAGAACGAGAGGCCGAAATGCTGTGCAAGCACTTTCACTGTCAGGACTCAAACAGTATGGAGCATAAATATGTGAGCCTTTTCTGGTGGGACTTGAGCAAAACCCCTTTTTCTAAACCTTTCTATAGATATTTTCTGCCAATTAACCCTGCTTCAGGATAGATTTGCCTATCTCGAGCCCCAGCTTTGCGCCTGTGCAGCTCGCGGCGTCACTCTCCCTACGTCTCAGGTATAATTTGCATGCCTCAGTCAAGGCTAAACTGAAGCGGATGAAGCGTTGCAGTTTGAAGGTCTCCCTGCTTTATCTGCCGACTCCTAAAAGCCAGGCATATTTGCATTGCTTTTCATTTCCGCAGGCTTGGCAGCACAGATGATAAAGGAGGGAGAGCACACTGTACAAACCTTGCTTAACAAAGGAAGCAGCAGCTAATGATTTGCATAGGGAGAATGCGAGGATAAGGCCCGCACAGGGGCTGCCTCGGGTGTCATTATCGCCCTCCATCAACGCTCGGAGGTGATGCCTGTCAACATCCAGTGCACAGCCTCGCTGAGAGGGGCTGGGTCACATCTTGGCGTCAGATGTAGCTGTCTCCCCTGGCAAAGGCAGTCTCACATGAACCAAAAACAAAAATCTATATTTCAATAGAGGATATTGTTTTCCAGTTCACCTAACAGCTTTATCTGAGGACTAAACTCCCCCAATGCCTGCTCAGTGCTCGCTGCTCAGTCCCACATGCAGACCTGTCTTTTACAATGCTCTCAGCGCTGCTCGCAGATATGTTTTATTTACCACCTTTTAATCATGCAAAAGATTAATGAAAATTTGATCACTGTACATTATTCAGCTTGTCCCCCTGGAGAGGGGTCTGCTTAATGGCATGACACAGTGCCTGTATTGAATAGTTATCATCTCCAACAATATTTATCCCTTTGTCCACCTATTTGTACAGAGGTGCTGAAGAATAAATGTGGCTCTCCATAACAGTGGCATCTCTGTAATGCTTTCTTATTCTGCACCTTCCTTTGGCTATGACATTATCTGTTTTTTCAGTCTGTAAAATCATAATAGGTGAAGTGCAGCTGAGGAGTTTTATAGGCAATTTCCTCAAAACACATTTATATAATGTCTCAGAGCCGCTGCTCCGATCCCCCACTCTTATTTACTGTTATATATGTATAAACATGCCAGTTTTACATGCTCTGCACTTCCCTCTGTCCCGCAGTGTTTTATTTTCTAAGACTGTTTGGGCCTTTGAAGGGTGACCTTCAATTCATATATCCATTGCTATAACTCTCTGCTACTATCTCAGTGGGACCTCTGTGGAGAAGATAAAATTTCTTTTTATGTTTCGCAGTGAATCAAGTCACTTTATGCCAACATTTCTGCGACTATTCAAACAAAGAGCGAGACTGTTAGCATTCAGGCCCAGCCTTTCTCCTTTTTGCATCCTTGTTGAATTTGGACGGCTGCCAGACAACATTTCAGAGGTAAATAACACGTTGAATGTGACTCTAACCTGGCTGCATTTCACCAGCGGATCAAAATTTGACTCGAACCGTTTTCGGCATCAAAAACAACAACGTCTCATCTCGGCTTTCTCCTGCTGTCTGTCTGACGTGCTGATGCAAAAGTTGCATCACCTGCAGCTGAGGATTCACAGGAATGCTGAGCCATAGTCATTTCGGGCCTGTTGTTTTGAAGAAAACTGTGTATGACTGAGGGGGATTTAGTGACGCATAGCAGTGAGGACTGCAGATTGCAACCAGCTGAAACATCTCCAGGTTACAACTCCTTTGGTGCTCAACTGATCAGGAGGTTTTTAACCAGGAGCTGAATTATCAAAGGTCTCCTCCTCTCCAAAAGAAATGGACCAGGTGATTTAAACCGGTAAAAGCACTGAATTACAAACATTTCATGTTACAAATCTGTGTTTCTCCAAAGCTGTTTGGCATGTTAGGGATGGGTCGCTAGCGCAGCACCTGCTAATGTGTGCTCTTGTTTTTTCTCTGATAACTACAGATATAGACATTCAGGATGTGTTCACTGGAAGCCGAATTATCCACAGAGGTCTCTTCCTCTCCAAAACAAATGCACCAGGTGATTTAAACCAGTAAAAACACTGAATTAAGCAATTTCAAGTTCTAAATCAGTGTTTCTTCAATGCTGTCTGGCATTGCAGAGACGAGCCACGAGCCCAGCACCTGCTAATTTCTCATCACCTGTTTTTTTCTGATAACTTAATGTCACCTTATTTCTGATTCTGACGTTCAGTAGGTTTTTACAGTGAGCCGAATTATCCACAGAGGTCTCTTCCTCTCCAAAACAAACGCACCTGGTGATTAAAAAACAATATAAACATGGAATGCAGAAGTTTCATGTTACAAATAAGTGTTTCTTCAAAGCTGTTTTGCATATCGGGGACAGGTTGCTAGCCCAGCACCTGCTAATGTGTGTTCTTCTTTTTTCTCTAACAACGTAAGATCTACATGTTCAGGCAGTTTTTAATGTGAGGCTAATTATCCACAGAGGTCTCTTTCTCTCCAAAACAAACACACCTGCTGATTTAAACCGATAAAAACACCGAATAAAGCACTTCCATGTAAATAAGGGTGCTTTCAGACCTGGGCCTCTAGTTTCCCGGCGTGGCGCAGGGTGACAAACCCCGCGCAGAGCTAGTTTCGAGCAGTGCAACCCGAGGCGCGCTCAGTTTGGTAGTTTGGCAGACCAAAGTGCGCTGAGATGGGTGTGGCATAGAGCCTAGAGTTGGTTTCGTGTTCTCGCGGCAGCATTTACAAGTGGGCCAGATAAAATGCCTTGTGTGAGAAAGCATTATCTTGCAAGTGTACTCTCCTTCAACATTTTGTTTACTTCCGAGATTTTCCTGCATGGAAATTCTGACCAATCAAGAGCAGCGACACTTTCTAATGTCACAATGGAGGGTCAACTACGCAGGTTGATTTTAGCGCTGCTCATCGTTGACTATATTGCTGTCATTGTTCATTTTAGTCAAACCATACAGTTTGAAAACGAGGCGCGGCTCCAACTAGAAAACAATGTTTTGATGCATTGGATGTGCTGAATGTGCATATTAAGGCAGTACAGGAGGAGGTGCACATTAATAATCCTCCAGGACTGTAACATGCTCATGTTTAACCCAAACAATGTGTCATGTGACTGCAGAAACATGGCAGTGCAACATGTCACTCTCTGTAGATGAGGATGCGCTCCCTGTGTAAATATAAACGGCTCATTCTAAGGCAATGAAAACACAACGATTCTAATTTAAGGTGGTCATACACCAAAGAAAACAGACTTATCATACTAGTTTCCATCTCTGAAATATATCTCCTTAAATCCTCCACACTGGACTTTTAATGATAGTCTTGCCTCCAACCAAGTTTCCAGTGTTTGACTCACAGCAGTTTGGTCCAGTTGAGCCTTTTTTTCCTTGTTACTTTTCTGAGTTGCTCTCATTCTTACACTTTCTCCACCATCTTTCTCTCCATCTCTCTTTCTTTCCTCACTCCTGCCTCTCCTCCCTCCTGGGGAAAGAGATGTACAGTACATTTTAGTGCTGTTTTCCTCAGCATGACAGATGGAGCCTATTAAAATACATTTTCATTGTATTATGGAAAATAACACAGCCATGTTTTGTACAATATTGCTGCTCCCAAGACGGCGCTAGCATGCAGGAGGAAGTCATATAACCATCTTGTCCTGGGCTTACTCGCATGTACAGTGTACCATTTCTCCGATTTAGTTACAGATGGTTTTCACTGAGCCGCAGCATCTCAATTGTTGTTTGATTGCAGTCCAGAGTGCAAAAAAAAAAAAAAAGAAAAGAAAGAAAAAAGCTCTGACACCAGCTCGTCAAGCCTGATTTCCAATCTTACAGAAAGTGTGACTGAGTAATGGACTTTTTCCACAAGGCATCAGCGCTGACAACCACACACACGGAGCGGTTAAGATTCTTAGTTTTTTCAAAAGGTATAGAAAATCTATATCAGTGGTGGCAGGTATGATATTTATTCAAAATGCACTCGCTCTCTTGATAAAAAGAGGAGAGGAGGTTTGGCTTTGCAGGGAGCTTGGCAGCTTAGACGCTGTCTGTTTTATAGGGTGGACATTCACAGTAACCAGCGATGACAGTTTCTATTTTTATACCCCTCAGTCCTCAGAGAGACATCCTGAAATCCAACATTGTCACAGCGGTTGGCTGGCAAAAGGAAAATTCTTGTTTGAAATGATAATGTGTGAAAAAATATTTGATTTGGACATTAGCAGTGACTCATAATTATCTGTAACTGGTTGAATGTTATGAGGGGATGTTAAACGTTGCTTAGAGCCAATAAGTGTAAAGTAAATAACTCAAAGTGCTCCCAGCTGAGGGGAAGTGGATGGTTTATTTTCTGGGACATAAGTGCTGTCTGATATGCAGTGATGATTTCTGGGTAATATGTATGTCGATGTTGTTGACAATACATGCATGCATTACGCCACTGGACCCATATTTACTTTTATCTTTTTTAGGCAACCGCTAATGGCCCTTGCACTTATGATGGGAACAAAGGAAGAAGTCAGACAACGTAACATAAGGAGGGGAGGTGGACGGGTCAAACCCATGTGGCAACCACTGGGGCTAAAAAAGTCAACACAGGAAAATGCTGAAAATGTAGTTCCTCTAATGGCCACTTGAGGCTGGCTCCAAAATAGGGCCAATTCCTAAAGACAATTCCTAAAAAATTCCAGTTTATTATTCCCATGGCCTAGGACAGTTCAATTGATATTTGTGAGCATGAGCTACTTTCTCTCAAAGCCAGAAACCAGAGAAGGAAATCTCAAACTTGTGATGTCATCAGATATAAAATGTGAAGCTGCTCAACAGACAATGAACAGGAGACTGAGACAAATAAATAGGACTTAAACCCAGGAGACTGTGGTGTTTGTGTCCCGTGTAAGTTATTTTAGCAAAGTAACGTAGAATGTTGTGATGTATGTGATATAGGTTGCACGAGATAGTTTTGTTGCCTAAACCTAGTCACATAGGTTTGGCGTAACTGCAACTGTTTCACAACGCAACATATCTTCATACGCCAGTTTGCATGATATCCAAAGAATTAGCAGCCAACAAAGTAGCATCCCTATTTGAATAGTAAAGTTTAGGAAAAGAATCGTGGTTGAGCATCACACTTTATGTACTAAATGTAAGGTTATGTACCTATGTTATGTAGTTTAGCTTTAGGAAAGTAAAGTTATGCAGGTTGGGTCAGGCAAAAGAAACTCAGACTTTACTCCCTGGTCTCCTAGGGAAAGTCGTGTGTTTGTTTGACCCATTCACCACCCCAACCTGACCCCTCAAGCACACCCTCACTCTTTATATTACCGCCTTGCTTACTCCTGTCAGTGCATTCGTCATGTGATCACGGCATGATATGAAAAGACAAGCTAACAGCTAAAGGTGCAGAGTAAATGTCTGCCTCTGTGCTCTTTTCTTAAATCAATTGAAATTTGTGAAAACTATTTTTAACCTGTTTTTCTTGGCATCTATCAGGTCAGTAAGCTCAGCAAGCAGAGGTGCGATACGAGTTCACTCCCACTCCGCCTCGCCTATACTCCTCAGTCACTGTGCTCTGTGAACACTTGGAAGAGAAGGTCACGCTCAGAATAAACAAGCAGGAACACAGTCAGTGCTCTGAATTCATGATCAGTTAACTATACTGTAGCTTGTTGCCAAAGTACAAACTGATGCTCATTATGCCAGTTTACAGACATGGCCCTCATTTGAACACTTTGCATAATGGGATAGGTACAAAAACAATATTAATGTCAGACCAGCTGTCAGTAAAACACATATAGCCCATTGGTTCATCTTGTTTTGGAGACACTAACACAATAAACGCAGAGAGCGAGCATATCCGAGGAACATTCTTTGATACCCTTGTTTTGAGACAGATGGGACTGGCTGGTTCTTTCTCATTGCTTGGGGAAGTTGTCATAGTCTACATCAAAATGGGCCATGCAGACAAATAAACCAGTGGTTATTGAAGCGATTATGTTTCAGTCACAGTCTGAAGTGTTCCCATGTTTGCCAGACTGTGTGTGTGATTTTTTTTGTCTCATCACTAATACAGGATTACCCCGTTGGCATGTTAAGCAAGTTTAACTAAACAGTTTACGGCGCTCGTGCCTTAGAAAATTACAATACAGCTACAGGGATCCCAGCGTACATTTAAGAAATTAGGTGGCAAAATAAAAAAAAACCCTTTAAGCCCTGAGGGGCTTTTATTGTGACAGCAACAAACCAGGTGGCAGAAGGTAGAAGGTAATCTTACACGGTATAAAAGCAGTGGAAAAAGAATGTGTATTCACTTCAATTTGGTCGGTGTGTCTATGGTTTAATGCTCATACAAGATGAAAAGCTCGGCGAGAGGCTGTCAGGGACAGTTAAAGCATTTCAAAAACATTATTTGAGGCTCTCCACGGACAGGAAGCCAATACTGTCGATGGGAATTCCACATGCTGAACAAGCTGGAGTGAGAAAACATCTGTATTTTCCATCAGTCATTATTAAAGTTAAATATGGTTATGGGTTTATGTGAGAGCGAGATTGGCTTCAAGAGGAATGGCTTCATTATGAGCAGGTCTGGTAGGAATCAGGAAAGAATGTGTTCTTGTTTATAAAATAAAAACAACAGTGAAATTCACATTTAGCAGAACAGTGAATTGTGTGTTCGGCTTTCCACTTATTCATGGCTACAAATCAAACACCATTTATACCCACACCGGTGGCATAGCTCAGAGGATTGTGATGTCTTACTCCATCACCTTAGTCCAAACTGAAATATCTTAAAACTACTGGATGCATGACGATCCTCCAACTCTTTATCCAGCACCACCAGCAGGTCAAAGTTTTGACTTATCCAGTGAACTATCTCAACACTTTCTGGATAAATTGGCAAAAACTTTGGTGCAGACATTTCATGGTTTCCAGGCGCTTTAATGACCTTGGCTGATGCCTGACTTCTCCTTCAGCTGATATTTGTGGTTCAGGGTAAAATATCTCCACTAATGAATGAATTGCCATGAAATTTAGTGCAAACAATGATGTCCCCTCAGGATGATTTGTAATAAATGTTAATCACCTGACCTTTCCTCTTTTCCATTAGCACCATCATTTTGGTTAAAAGCTTAATTTGTCCAAAACTTTATTTTTGAAATAAACCAGGGACATTACCACAAGCCAGCTGTACTTGGTGTTTAGTACTTGCAGATGTTAACATGCTAACCTGCCAAACAAAGATGGTAAACACAAAAATTGTCATCATGCTGAAGTGAGTATTTAGCTTATCATTGGACCTTTTAAAGTCCCCTCCACTCAGAAATGTGTTTCTCGCATTCCTCTACAGAGGAGTCAGCGTCTGTGCACTTCCCTAAAATCTAAGACACAAACTTATGCCGGGCAAACTAGATGAGGTACGTCACCAGTACGAGAGCCAAATGCTGTTTAATACGGAAAACACGTGTCGATGGAGGAAAAAGCTTTGACCAGGCTCCTAGACCCCCCATTTGAGTCTGGGTCTGACTGAGGCTCAAAACCAGTACAAAAGACATTCACATGCCAACGTCCAATGAAGTGGGTGCTGGAGCAAAGACACATCTGGCAAAGTAGCAAACAAATAAGTCCGCACACCAAGTAGCTTCTGTTTAAAAGGAATTTAATGTAAAGTTATGTTTCAAGCCACATGGCTCTTCCTCAGACTTCTGATGAATGACAGAGTCGCCATCTTAGGAACCCATAGTGCCTGAGCCAGTCATGTGACATGCCACACCTGTTGCCCATATTCATATTAAAAATAGACCAAGAAAATATAAATGTATGTACACACATTTTATATCCCACATATATAAATAACATTATATAGTATATAATACTATATACACAGTCAGGCCACACAAAGAAATAAATGTTCATGAAACACACATATGTACAAATATACAAATCATGTACCCCGATTAGTATTACCACAAGAAGATTTTTATTATGAATATAGGCTACAGGTGGCTCGGGCACTATGGGTATTTAAGATGGCGACTTTCTTTCATTTATCATATGTCTGAGGAGGAGCCGTAGATTCGAAACGCCCCTTTCCCGACACATGCTGACCTGTGACACACGCTGCTGTGTCACAGGTCAACCTAATGCAAGCAGTGTTGGAGAAAGCGGAAGTAACAGCAAGGCATTTTAACCATTTTATGTGGGGAAAATAATGATAAACTAAACATCACTTTGTTCGTAGAAGTATATAAGTATATACGTCTAGAGGGGGACTTTAAGATCTAACTGAAATCACTGTTAATTATCCTCTTTTTTGTTGCCAAAATAATTATTTTCTTTTCTTCTAAATGTATTGTGAAGAGTTTGTTCAAATGATTTTTAAAAAGGCAGAAAACAGAAATGTTCCTCTTCCTGTCAGACAGCTGGAGGGGCGGGTCTCTGTCTGGGTTTGATTGACAGCAGGTGGCAGGCTGCCACTGTGGCTGTAAGAACCAAAGTAACCTAAGTTGAGCTGTAGCACACATGTCACACATGTCACACATGTCACAGGCAGACAGTGTTGTTTGTGATATTGGACCACAGCAGCATCAAACGGGAACAAAGTGACATTTGCAGGTGAGTTTACATCTTTTTAATGTGCTCCAGCTGAGCAGCTAATGAGCTCTGTAACGTTAGCCTGCACACTGACATTAGCTGGGCACCAACACCCGGTGTGTGTGTGTGTGTGTGTGTGTGTGTGTGTGTGTTCAGTGAGCTAAGGTGCAGGGTGAGATGTGTGTTTGTGAGTTGGATAAAAAGGAGACTTTAGCAGGGAAGCTAATGTGGGTTGTTGTTAACAGTCTGTGGCTCTTGTGCTGTGTAGCAGCAGGCCCCTTTGGTTTACCAGTGATTTACAGAGCACATATTCATGCTGTAGCAGACCAAAAAACAAAAGCAATTTAATCTCAGCAGGACTTTGAGGTCCTCTCTGTCACACAAGGTCTAATTGGACAAGCACTCACCATTACTGTTTATGTTAATAAAATGAGATGCATCCTCTTCACTGGTCAGTTTAAGTTCATTAAAGGAACAGTGTGTAAGGTTTAGGGGGATTTAGTGATGTTCAGGTTTTTTTCACTGGGAGCCGTGTTTTCCGCAGAGGTCTGTTCCTCTCTTAAACAAACAGACTAGATGATTCAAACCATTAAAAACACTGAATAAAGCAGTTTCATGTTACAAATCAGTGATTGTTAGATGCTGTTTGGCTTGTCCCTGATGGGCTGCTAGCTTAGCACCTGCTAATGTGTGCTCAAATATTGTCTCTGATAAGTTAAGATCTAGATGTTCAGGAGGTTTGAATTGTGAGCTGGATTATCCACAGAGGTCTTTTCCTCTCCAAAACAAACACACCCGATGATTTAAACCACTAACAACACTGGATAAAGCAGTTTCATGTTACAAATCAGTGTTTCTTAGATGATGTTTGGCATGTCAGAAATGGACTGCTGGCCCGACATCTGCTTCAGTGTGTTCACCTTTTTTCTCTAATAACTAGTGTTGCACGGTATACCGGTACTAAAATAATACTGGGGTACTAGAGTATTCCAAACAGTACTAATAATACCGGTACTTTGAAATTGATTCAGTTAATTATTTTAGAGAGACAGACAGAGAGATTGTTTACACACTTAACACATGATTTTAGCAAGATTTTAACTTGTGCAAAGTTTACTTTAGTTCACAGTGACTGCTGCCAGTGCTGCTACTATTACACTCTGATTCATCACTGCAGCTCAAAATAACATGAGACACCTGTGTGATGAGGACTAGGCAAAAACAGATAATATTTCATTACTAAAATAATCCACACACTGTTAATTGGCTCCTGTTAGTATAAATGCCACATTTCAGTCACATGGACCTCGTCAGTCATTAACTGCTTTTACACTCTTTACTTCAGCAGCAGGAACAGTCTGGTGTTACTTTAAAGTGTTTTATGTGACATGTTCAGATACGTTTCATCATCATCCAACTCAACAGCAAAAAATACTCACATACAGATGTCACAGACATCTCAGTGACACCTACTTGTCATGTAAGTATTGGCCCATGTTGTATTTTTGGATAGTATTTTTAATGTTTCTACATTAAGATTACAGAGTAGTGTTAAGTGTCTCGTATTTGCAGATACTTTAGGTACCTTTTTATCTCATAGGATGTCAAGTAACCTCCTTCATTCATGGTTCTGATGATGTCGCTCATACTTATCACTCTTGCCTCTTTCACGTGGCTGGATAGGGAAACCCAGAGTTGACTGAACTAGTCGATAACCAGCTTTGTAGTGCAATGTGACGGGTTAGTCCAGCCAGATCACGAAAATATATCCTGGGTACGTAGAACTGCTTCGTAGTACAGGCCTCTGGTAATTTCAACTGGTAAAAATTCAGAATAAAACAGTTTCTCTTTACAAATCAGTGTTTCCCCAACACTGCTCGGCATGTCAGAGACTAGCTGCTGGCCTAGTACCTGCTAATGTGTGCTCACCGCAGAGGTGCCTTCCTCGAGGTGAGTTTAACCGGTAAAATCACTTAATAAAGCAGTTTAATGTAGAGAAAAGCAGTGTTTCTCCAACGCTGTTGTTATGGAGGGGCTACTTACTATGGTGGCCAATGCAAAAATGCAGAAATGTGAATGGCCCTATCTAGACACTGTTAGGTTTGTCCATTTTGGGCTACTGTAGAAATAAAGCAAAGCAGCATGGCGTTCTCCGTAGACAAGGACCCGCTCCCTGTGTAGATATAAATGGCTCATTCTAAGGTTAAAACACGACGATTCTTATTTCCAGGTGATCATAGCCCAAAGAAAACATACTTATTATATTCAGTTTCTTCCAATATATTCCCCTAAATCCTACACCCTGGACCTTAGAGTCGCAAATGTGCTGTTTGGTGAGAAGTAAAGTGTTTACTGGCCAAGTTGCATCCAACATCTGTACTTCCTCACTGCCTCTAAGTTATTTAAACATATCTATCATTTAAGCCAACTGATACCAGCAGGTCAGTGCAATTTAGCTCTGTGTCCTCACAGTGGGACCCACAAATTATTAACTTGTGGATAAGGTTACCTCGTGTCCAGGAAAAAGGAAAAAGCCTATTATCCTGCAGGCGGTGTTGGCGAGGACCTCTGATTTAGTGGAGGCAATATTTTATGTTAGATATCTTATCACATGCTCATTGTGGTACAACTGCAGGCTATAGACCTTTAACATTAATAGCCCACCGAAGTGTGAATTCACCATGAAAGTAAGGCCCGCTTCCTTTTCGTGCTTTTGTACTGTAATTAAAAGAAAGAACCTGTACTCTTAAACTAAGAAAACCTAGAAATGTCACGACACTCTGTGTCACAAGTAGAAGCTATTCTTGATCACAGTTGCCTGTGTCAACCAGTACTGTGTCAGAGCACATACTCTAACAGGCTAATGTGCACATTACACATCACTTAAATAGTCATCATTACGATAATATGCTTGACCTTTAATTATTCCATGCAAAAGAGTGTCAAACATTTTATCTGCTATTAGTCGCAGTGGAAGGAAAGTGAATTTAAGGGTGCTGTTTGATGGCTGTAAAGGGTGCACAGTGTTGGTAAAAGGAAAAACATCACTTAACTGGAAAATAACGTGTAAAATAACGTGTAGTGATCAATGCTGTGCTTTGCATGTGTCAGAGGGGAGGCTGAGGGTGCTTGAGGGCCTGACCGTTTGACCCCTGATGTCCACAGTGCCCTTTTGTCAAGGCCTTTTATTTGTGAAGGCCCTCATCAAGTAGAACATTTTGCAATCAATAATAATTAAGCTATGAATAAAATGACCAGGCTGCCATTAGTCAGATTAGGTCACATGATGACCTTTCACCTGCCACAGCTGAAAGTTCATCCTTGACATGCCCTTTATGAGACACAGGCAGACACTTTAGGGGGAAGCTTAAATGCCAGGTTTCATTTGTAGGGTGATTCATTGTTACATTATCTTAAATTTTTTTTGAATTTTCATTTTTAATTATTCTGTTTCTGCTTTTATTGATAGGACAGCCTAAGATTGACAGGAAAGGTGGGAGAGAGAGGCGGGCTGACACGCAGCCAAGGGCCGCAGGTCAGAATCGAATTGGGGTCACTGCAAAGGACTCAGCATACGTGGGGCACACGGTCTACCAGGTGAGCTGCAGGTCGACCCATGTCATATATGTGTATGGGTAACACATCGTCACCTTCAAATCATGCATCAATTGTGCTGCATAAGTTTAATAATGGTCCTGATTGTTGGTTTTTACTGTGGTCAGGTAATCTGTAGTTTGTGAACACCTGGTGCTAATATCATTTCTAGTTAAGTGATGTTCATTTGTAGGATGACCTTAACTTTGACCAAACAAAGGTTCAGATGGTTTTACTTTACAGTTTCGGAGATCACCTCAAACACATTCATAATTTCCTCGTATTATTATTTAATTAAAAATAATCACAATAGGCATACATAACCAAATCATAATAATTCGACAATTTCAAAGGCTTCCTTTTCAGGATGACCCTGACTTTGTCCAAGTTAAATATCTTGTGATTTTACTGTGAAAACCTGTACTGATTTATAGAAATTTAAAGGGAAAGTCAGCTCAAACGACATCATAACACATTCCTAATGGCTTCATATTTATTTATCATAATCCCTCCCTGATTTCACTGGGTGGGGGGCAGTGATGTTTGAAATATTGCAGTTGCACTATTTTAACTTGGAGCACCTCTAAAGATCTCTGCACGGCCCTGCTGTTACTGTTTGTTACACTATTGCAATCTTTTCTTCTTTAAAATATGTAGTGGTTTTTTGTTTGCTTGTTGTTTTACACATCTAAGATAGACAACATAATATAGCTGCTGCACATCTCTCTATCTCTTTGTACAATATCATCAACTTATAAATCAAGGACAAGCTATTGGTTTTCTTTCCTTGAGATTTTTTGACCTTTTCAGATGAAACCTCACCTGATAATAGTCCTTCAATCTAAATATTGATTAAACAAATTAGAAATACAATCTCAAGAATATTACCTCACAGCACGCTGACATTGATCACACACATTCACGCCACAGACAGAAAACAAATACAACTGGAAGTTTGACGTAATAACACACTGACTAAAATCTATAATACAAATCTGCACTGACACCCTCAAGAAACAGTACTTTAAAAGTCTCTGCAGGCCCAACATGCTCACCTAGTTCTCTCAGTAATTTGATTTCAGTGGTGCTATAGTATACCCACACAGCTGTAGCCTCCTCCTCACCACCTATGGAGCTGTCCATGGCCGCATCCCTGCATTGCTCTGCATTAACCATGATATCCATTACTGCAGGCACATTATTGCAGGGCTGCACTTATCTTACGTTGTCTGTCAGTGTAGGTTTTGCACACTATCACACTTTCCAGGCTCTGGAATTATGTCCATGTTCGACAATCTTCCTAATCTGTTCCTCATTTTGCTGTGTATAAACCTCGCTACGGCAAACTGTCTTGACTACACACTAACCATACCTCACTTTACAAGCGTGACCACTATATATTGGAAGCTGTCACAGTATGTACTGTAAAGTGACTCAATGTTCAGAGGATGATAAATCTATATATATATAGTTCTGCCATCTCTATGTGCATTGCATTGTTCGCTGCACAGTATAAGAAGCTGTGTTCTCCGTGTAATGTGTTAGCTTGCCAGTTTATTCCCAGTGCACTCCCCTGCCACTGTGATACCACATCCCACATGTAAACAGGGTGACAGGGCCTACAGTAAAAGCTGTCACCCTTTAATGACTCAGAAAGGCAAATGTAGTCTATATAATGATAAAACACAGTGGAATCCTCACTGCGGGTACTGTAACCTTGTTTTTTAGCATCAAACTGCCGCATGATATATCACTTTGCTCTTTTCATTTTCTGACTCTTCTGAGGTGAAATCGGTTGAGGTTGCAAGATTTATCTGTTATTTTTTTTAATTTCCCTTCATCTCAAGGTTCAGCCTCAGCACCAGCTAATAATTCTTGACTGACCTTGCCTCGCGCTACATTTGTTGATCTTATAATTTCGATTTTTAAGTGATTGCTATGCAACTCGACACAAACAGCATTCCTGCCTTTTTGATGTTAGGCAGTAAAGAAATCTGCATATGTGGAGAATTGATTGCCGTGCCTCGTCACGTGACCACGTTACATTATCAAATGATGTTCTCGTGCTCGCGCCCTTGATGTCATTACCATCTACAAGAATATCTATTCGGTACTTAAAAACACGGTAGGCTGATACGTGCTCGCATTAGGGTCACAGCTCTCAATCTCTATATCGGTACTGCATAGCAACTAAGTAAGAAATAAATAAGCCCAGTGAGTGAATATTTTCCAGTGTAGAAAAACTTGAAAAGTTGTTGAGAGAGCTCCAGCTCCACTCTAATAAAATGGACTACTATTTATAAGAACCCTTTTGTAAATACTGAAATAACAACAAGAGGACACAGGGACATTGCTGTTAGGTTCGGGGATTATAAATGGAGGACAATGGGATAAGAGCTTGTGACAAACAGTTCCAGTTCAGAGCTATAGATGAGGAACAAGGCTGAAAAAAAAAACGAGAGGCAGATTGGAACCAGCAGCCAGATGTATAAAACTGTGTATGTGCAACGGAAGAGGTAGGCGTACACATTCTTTGTGTCAGATTTATAAAGCTGTGTGTGTATACAGTATGTATGTAGAAACGCCCTCAAAACATCTGTTTGTATATTGATATTTGTGCCCACTCCACCACTCATTTGACCCGTCAGTGTGAAATAAATAAATGAAGAAGAACAGCGGACTGTGTCGCATCAGCAAGGCAAAAGTGCCAGAGCAGTAACACTAAGTACAGTAAACACAATTTTAACAGTTTACAACCAGACAACCAGTGGCCTCCCCAGGTCAGGGTCACTCACTGGGCCCACTGATAATCACTGTTATATTGATTACGATATAACAATGAGAAGTAGTATTGCACATGACTGAGAAAATGATATTGCACTACAGTGACACATGATATTGAAGAATCGTGTCTATTTACACATACCAGCCTCAGTGTTAGGGATGGGAATTGATAGGATTTTATTGATATCAATGCCATTATTGATTCTGCTTATCGATCCGATTCTTTATCGATTCCTCCTGTGAGTTAATGATATCACCTCCTGTTGTTTGTAACCCAAGACATCTGCTTTCATAACGTTTTATTATGAACCTTAACGCCATGGTCTAGTTTAGAAAGACGATGAGAAAGATTTGAAAAAAAGCACGCTGTCGAACCACACAAAAAACTAACGGCAGCTTTCACAGCTTTCAATCGTTAAGCATAAAGGCTAATGATGTCGATGAATTGAACCAGTTGGAATCGGTTCTTAACAGGGACCGGTTCTCAATTCCCATCCCTACTCAGTGTTTTGATACAAAGCTGGTTGCAAGTCGACGAAGTATCCCTTTAGCCATTTTTACATTCTGATAAAAACAGAATTATCTCAGAGCAACTGTGCTCTCGTTTTAGTGTTGTCCATTGTTTTCCCAACCTGCTTTTATGTTCTCATGTAATCCGCACATCCCGTGGTCTAGTGCTGGGTCTAAGAGTTCGCTTTCACTCACCTCGGCAGCAGCTTCTTCTCAAATCTAATCCATTAATTTGATCTGATCAGCTCTGATAGATCCCACCACAAACATATCAACGGATCTATTCTCCACCGAATTTGGATGTGGACCTGGATTTGGAGACCTGACCCTTATTTTTAGGGCCTTTACCTTCATGATAGAACAGCTGGAGAAAGTTGGGACATGGCGGGAAAGAGAATGGGGACGACACAAAGAGTTGCAGGCTGGAATCAAACCCAAGCCACTGCGAAGGCCTTGGCCTACATGAGCTGCAAGCCTTGTAGACCTGACTTTTGATGTGGGTTCAGCAGACTCACTGGGTATTGGTCAAAAAAATGAATTTTTCTTTTGGTCAGTTAGTCACTCACTCACTTTTATTTTTGTCAGTAACCACTGCATGGAGCTGGTTATTTTTCCCCTTTAACTCAAGTGGTCTCTTGAGTTCTAATACAGCAGCTGGCAGAGATAGCTGGGAGTATTCAGCTCTCCGGTAGTTTCACTTGTGGTAGCAACATATTATTATAGAACATAATATTGTGATGTTAGAAATGATATACAAGAAAACACATAGCTCACAAACTTATCCGACATGTTCTGAGTTGCTAAGAGCTGCTCAAAGTATAAAACTATTATAGCAGTATTATGGGAGTGAAATACATGTGATCTCTTCAGTCCTTGGTGATCCTGCTTTCATTGTATGTGCGCTCTTACTGAATCATATAAGACATCTCCTGCTGATGTATTGAATTATATTTGGCATCATTATTACCACATTTCTCATTTCAACTTATGTTAATGCACACAGAACTGGAACTGGGAAGCCACTTAATGAAAAGAGATAGAGTTGTTCTTATCTGGATGACGGAGCGAGTGCCTCTCCTCAAATTTCTGTGAGGAGCTGTTGGTAAATATTTGTTTGTGAAAAGATCTTGGTGGTTAAATAAAAGTATAGCGATTAGGCTCTGCCACAGTACGATAAGATTTGGGATATCAGTAACCTGGGTGTCTGTACAGTAGTGAAAGATAAAAAAAATGAAAGATAAATGGCATGAAATCAGATTTTGTGTTTCAGTGTCTCTCAGCTTTTGTTCTTCTGTACTTGCACTTGCTGTTTTAAGTGATTAAGTGTGTTCACACTGGCAATTATGGCAAAATCTAGTGCACTATGAGTATCTGGATGGAGCACTCATAACCATTAAAAAGTTGGAATACGGGACACTTCTCACCCTCAGTGGTCGCAAATCCCAGGCTGGTTTTTGTTGCCAGTCGGCCCCTGTGGATGAGGAAGCTGCCGGGGATGTGGTTGCTCTGGTAAACAATTAAACAAGCCGGCAGATATTTTGGCATGCGACAGCCACAGTCAAATGTTGGCGGTAATGCTCTGTCAAGTTGCAATTTGCCATTAAATAGACGAAGAAGAAGCAATCAGATGTTGCGATCATCTTTTCTGTTAAGTGCACACCAGTCATGTTTGATCTTAGGCGACACTACTCAGTCGAAATTCATGCACTATGCATCATGACAATTTAGTGTCTGACAAACAAGCAGTATCAGTCAACACACCCACAAGCTTTCCAAAGGTGTTTCCTGTTATTCCGATAAACAGTTCTGGGATCTGGGACATGGCCAAACGCAAGTATGATGCTGAATATATTAAACTGTGTGGACCTTTAACTAATGACTAGGAGAAATCTAGACCCTGTGGCTGGACCAGTTGGGAACCACTGGTCTACTCTATAGTTTCCAGTGTTTTTTAAGCCCCCAAACATGGGTGTGTTTTAGTGACCCCTCGCTGTGTTTCCATCAGGGATTGTGCCACAAAAGCATTTGTTTGTTAACTGGGACATTGCTGTGTTTTCAGTGGAGATTGCGCCACCAAAACCATGTATTTCAAGCCAAAATATTGTGACCTTTTCCAAAGTTTCATCATATCTGCTACATAATAACATGCATACGTAATGTATCTTTGGTTTGAAAAACGTACAATGCCAATATTTCATCTGGTGACTGGGTTGCATCATTCTTCTCAGAAAATATTAATGTGTAAAAAGCTACAAACTGAGCAGATTATCCACCTGCAGTATGTCTGACAAAAGCTTTACAAACATTCTGTGAATACTTTTGTACCAACACACAGTTTTTGTGTGTGTATTAATTTTCACCGAGTTGCCAGACTTTTTAAAAATAGTTTCACCCTAAAGTTTAGCTTTTAAAGGTAAGCAGCTGACACTCAATATCCTAATGGCACATTAGACAGTAGGCAGATTTTCAGCGTAGCTTTTTGTCTGCACCTGTTCTGAAACTGCGAGCAATCAAAGCACATTCAAACATCCTTTTGATATATGAGATGGCTCGGAGGACTTGGGAGTTGGTTCCCACAGGCAGACTGAAGCACCTTTGAGCACTAATGATGTAAACTGGTGGAAAAGAGTACAGTCTGCAGTGGCATTGAGACTTAATTGCTTTTTCAACAAGGCTGCATGTAAAGCTGTTCTCCTGCTCCAGGACTTAATGAGAGAGCTACCAACATGCTGTAGTCGACTCACCTCTTCATGTGTCATGGTGATTATAATTAGAAATCACTTGGGTGCGCTCTGGTTTGGAGTAGGCCCAAATCAAACCAACAGATCGACGTCTGTGCCGGCGATGTTTGTGGTTATAGCGGTTCCAGCAATGAAGCATGACGAGAGCAGAGCCTGTGGTGAAGTAGGCAAAACATCAATTGCACTCGCTTCCACAACATATGTACACATACGCTTGCATGCACCTGTGCACCACTGACTTTTCTGTTTTTCTCTGAATCTCCCTCTTCTTTTGTTATACCCTCTTTCTTATACACACACACACACACAGACAAATATGCTGACCAAAAATATAAACACAACACTTTTGTTTTTGCTCCCATTTTTTCTGTGTTTAAAGTAAAGATCTAAGATGTTTTTTATGGCACACACAAGACGTATTTATCTCAAATGTTGGCCGCAAATTTGTGAAAATCTGTGTAAGTGAGCACTTCACATTTTCCAATGTGATCCATCCACCTGACAGCTGTGGCATATCAAGATGATGATTATACAGCATTATTACTACACAGGTTTGCCTTGGGATGGTGATGATAAGAGGACACTTTATTTGCCTGTGTGTCCTTGTGTATCAGTCTGTGTCCCCTCTCTGAATTTGGATTTGTTAGCGGGTCCGTGAGCAAACGCAGGTGGAACAGTTTTGTAATTTTTTTTTTTTAAAGATTTTTTTTTTTGGACATTTTAGCCTTTATTTGATAGGACAGACAAACGTGAAAGGGAGAGAGAGAGAGAGAGAGGGAGTGACATGCAGCAAAGGGCCACAGGCTGGAATCGAACCCGACAACAGCCTTGTACATGGGGCGCCTGCTCTACCACTAAGCCACCGACGCCCCTGGTTTTGTAGAATTTTGAGTTGAGCTAATCAGATCAGGTCGATGGATGAGAGGAGCAGCTGTTTGAAAGTGAAGACAACCCTTTCACTGTGCCTGGTGTTCTGCTGCTCCGTCTGTGACCAGAGTGCGCTCTGTGCTTAGGGAAAGTGGAGCAATGTATATAGACCCTTTTACTGTTAGTAAACAATATCAGGTTTTTGGGTGGGCGGGGCTTAGCTGGAGGCAAAACAATTCTCCACAGACATTAGCTAGAGCTACCTAGCGAGTTCTGTTAGCTTGTTTTAGAAAATGGAGGAAGATGATGCAAATGGTGCATCAGAAATACTCCTTCCAAGTACCGAAGCACACTTTGGCACAAACTGGACCGTTAGTAAATTTGGAGCCCTGTCTGAATGTACCGTTCAGTCATCCAGGGCACAGCACTCTCAGAGTGGCAGACCACACTCTGGACACTCTGTCCAAAGAGACGGAGCAGTCGAGTGCCAGGCGGAGTGAACGTGTCATTAACTTAACCGTAATTTCGTGTTTGAATATAACGCTCTCTTTCTTCGACCAACATTACTCTCATTTTCCTGCAGAGCGTCAGACTGAATTTACAAACGCACCAGTTCAGGTCACTCACTCTGTGGGACCATGAGTATTACTTGAATAAGTAACCACTGACCAATGGGACCAGACTGGCCGACCCGTCTGCTTGCACTCAGTGGATGGGTGATGAAGGTGGAATGGCCAGCTTTGTGGTTGATTAGTATGTCAGTCTTGCAAAGGAGGACGACACTTGAGCAGTTTCCTCCGTTCTGTTTTGCTATCGCAGCTAACATTAGCTAATGCGTTAAAGAGTTAGCGTTATGGAGAAATTCAATATTTCTCTTAATCCCTCCCCAATTTCTCATCAAGTAGACATGATAACCCTTGATACACATTACGTTGTTCATCCTTACAACAGTAAATATTGATTCCCTAACCTGATATCAACTGTGCGCTGCACACGCGAACATTTGCGAACAAGATCGCCTCTATTCAGTCCTTTAATTTTATTCCATTTAACCATAGTTGTTTTTGTTGACAGGCAGTGGTAGCTAGTATGCGATTAAATTTAAGTTTTGAGCCATGACTCCTTCTGCCTCCAGCCAACAAATGACGTCATAGTGAAATTGGCCCTAAAGGGGTGTATCTATTCCAACAGCGCACCTTATGGATGGTCCGGCCCTAAAAACAGAAAATCAAAATGTGGTGGCAGATGTTTTAATCATGGTGGCTGCCACAAATAAATGAATGTGTGGGAAACCCTGTTTCACTACCACAAGTCACCTCCAGTGTTGTTTCTGTGGATTTGGCAGTACATCCAACCACCCTGACACACACATGTGTAACCACACCAGCTCACGACCTCCACATCCAGCATCTTCACCTGAGAGATTGTCTGAGACCCGTCATCTGACCAGCTGCCACAATAATTGATTTGCACAACTGAAGAATTTCTGCACAAACCGTCGGAAACTCTGTCAGGGACGCTCATCTATGTGCTCGTTGTCCTCACCAGAGTTTTGACTCGACAACAGTTGGTCTTCTTAACTAACTTGAGTGGGCAACTGCTCACTTTCAGTGGTGTCTGGCACTTTGTGTTCTTTTCACAGATCGATCCCGGTTTACACTGCACCTGGCAGATGACAGATGAAGTGTATGGTGTGTGGGCGAGCGGTCTGCCAATGTCAGCATCATGAACAGATTGCCCCATGGTAGCGGTTGGGTTATGGTATGGGCTGGCAACAGACAACAAACACTGATAGATATATTTTGGGATGATCTGGATCAGCATGTACGACACCTTGTTCATATTCCTGCCAGTACCAAGCGACTTTGCACAGCCAATGTAGAGTGGGCCAACGATCAACAACCTGATCAACTATATGTGAAGATGTGTCGCATTGCATGAAGCAAATGGTGTCACAGATACTGACTGATTCAACCTTTCACTGTGACCAACCCAAGGCACACCTGTGTAGTAATGATGCTCTTTAATCAGCAGCTTGATATGCCACACCTGTCAGATGGATGAATTATCTTGGAAAAGGGGAAGTGCTCATTAAAATGGAAATTTGCATCTTTTGCGCGCGTAAAAAAGTCTTAGATCTTTAATTTAAACCCATGAAAAATGGGAGCAAAAACAAAAGTGCTGCATTTATATTTGCGACCAATGTATACTCATATTGGCAACGTTTGTGGACATTATTGACATACATGCAGGCACTGGGGCGGTTTGTAGCTGAGTATGAAGCGTTCGGGATGAGAGTCAGCACCTCAAAATTTGAGGCTATGGTTCTGTCCTGGAAAATGATGGATTGCCCCCTCTGTGTTGGGAGTGGTTTACTGCCCTAAGTGAAGGAGTTCAAGTATCTAGGGGTCTTGTTCACGAGTGGGCGTAGAATGGAGCGTGAGGTAGATCACTTGTTTGGTGTGGCGTTGTTTGGTGTGCATTGATGCAAGCGCTGTGCATTGATGCAAGCGCTGTGCTGGACCGTCGTGGTGAATAGGGAGCTGAGCCTGAAGGCGAAGCTTTCGATTTACTGGTCCATCTACGTCCCAACCCTCACCTATGGTCATGAGCTCTGGGTAGTGACCGAAAGAATGAGGATGAGGATACAAGCGGCCAAAAAGAGTTTCCTCGGAAGGGTGGTTGGGCTCAGCCTTAGAGATAGGGTAAGGCGCTCGGACATCTGAAGGGAGCTCGGAGTAGAGCTGCTGCTCCTTCGCAACGAGAGGTGTCAGTTGAGGTGGTTCGGGCATGGTTAAGTCCAACCACACATGAATCAGGATCACTGTGGTAATCTTACACTGTCAGCTATTACTTTTTAAGAATGATGTTTTCTTTTATATCACTGGCTGATATCCACTTGTTACTATTTTCTCTTTCAGTGCAGTAGAAATTAAGAAATTATCACATAATACAGTTGTTTGTTAGCTCATAAATGTCCTCAATGGTCAAGCGCTTGCAATTATATTTGTGTTTCGACTCATTTGTAATAGCAGAGTGGTGGAGTCCACAAAGCAATTCAGAACATGTTAGATTCTTAAGTTGCCTTTCATAGAAATGTACTAATTGCTTCTGAAATACTTCCAAATAATTGTTAGGTATTTACACCATTCAGTTTCCCGTATTATTTAAATGTGCACACTTGTTTCAAGTTGTAGCTATGAGTGCATGATTTTTATTCAGAGCACTAAGAGGGACATGGAGATTTTAATCTATTTAATTGAATATGAAGATGGAGGACATGGGAGATGAGTTTGTGAAGATCTTTTGTCTGTTAACAAAAAACTGTAAATGACATTGAAACTTTTTTTTTCTTGAATACGATTACCAAAAAAAAGAACATTGCATTCCCCTTAACTGGTTTAATAAGGTTGTGACTAAAGCAGTGAAAGGATATAGCCTAATTTTTTAATTCGTATAAGTTAACAAGAAAAACTAAATTAGGATATTTTTCTGACTTTGTTAGTACCCACTGATATCTTATTTTTAAAAAAAATATATTTAGACACAGGTCTTAGGTTAGAACAAATTTTACATGTCGTTAAGAGCACCCTTACAAAGAAAAAAACATGCTTGTTGTCATATTCCACTAATTCTTTGTCCAACACTAATTTAAGGGACAAAATACAACCGCATGAATATCAACTTTAGATTATTACACGTTTTAAAGCAGTGGTTCCCAACTGGTGGGTCATGGTGCATAAGTGGGTCGCGGGTCCATTCTCCGAGGACTGCAAGTAACTCTCAAGTTGAGGTGTCAGGTGAATTTCTAGCACAGGGTTTTTATTTTGAAGGGCCATTTCCTGCTGTAGAGTGAGTGACTTATGGACCGTTACTTAACAGAGAAACAGACAGCAAACTATCTCAACAACATGGCCAAATGCAAGTATGATGCTGAATGTATTGGACTGCATGAACCTTGAAGTAATGACTGAAGAAATCTGGACCTATTGGGAACCACTGTTTCAGAGTAATAATCCTGATTGGATTATTTAATTTGTGGTCTACAGAAATACTCTTGGGCCGCTGATCCCAATTAAGACTAGAGAGACCCTTGGATGATATCGGGTATGTTCAGCTTCTGAGTGACTACATTCTGCTTTTCAGTGCTTTGGCCATCCAGGCGTGACACAGAGAACATATTTTTAGAGATATCACAGATCTATTTGATGAGACAGATGAATGGCTTCTGAGCTATTTCAGATTGCCAAGAGCCCTGTTTCTAAACCACTTTAATTCTTTTAATTTCAGTTACTGTGTGTTGCTCTGCTCACTAGTGGTGGAATGTAACTCATGTACACAATGTACATTTACTCAAGAACTGTACTTAAGTACTGCCTCTACTCCATTACACTTGTACTCTTTACTCCACTGCAGTTATTAAAGATTTAGTCACTTTACAAATTGACATTTTTGAAAACGAGACATATGAATGAAAATATACAAGTGCGGCTGAAACATTCATTCATTTTCCATAACTGCTTATCCTGTTGAAGATTGCGAGGGGGCTGGAGCCTATCCCAGCTGACTTTGGGTGAGAGGCAGAGTACACCCTGGACAGGTCACCAGACCATCACAGGGCTGATACACAAACAATCATTCACACTCACATTCACACCTATGGACAATGTAGAGTCACCAGTTCACCTGCAACCCCCACCCTGATCAAACCAGGAACCCTCCTGCTGTGAGGTGCAGATGCTTAACACTGCACCACCGTGCTGTGCAGCTGACACAATTAGCAAAAAGTAGTAAAATAAGGAACAGTAAAACAAGAAATGAACCTCATTCTCAATTTCACCTAAATTACACAACAAACAAATTTTGTCTTCCTCTGGGGTGGCGTTAAACCTTCCAGTCTTTAAGGCAAATGGCAATGTTCCTGAGCGCAACAGTGCACATAGGGATCTTTGTCTTTTGTTTGGATTATACTTCATGCCAGGTTCCACGGTATTCATACTTTTACTTAGACCACTGCTGCTGACTCGGCATTTAGAGCATCATAAATGTTTCGCCATTGCTGTGCAGATTTCCCTATAATGGCAGCACTGACACTCTGGAAAATCCCATTTTGTTTAAGTTTATTTAACAGTACGTCGATTTCACAACTGCTGAAGTTCTTCTTACAGCCTTTTGTGTGTGTGTGTGTGTGTGTGTGTGTGTGTGTGTGTGTGTGTGTGTGTGTGTCAACTGGGGACAAACTTTAGTTCCCTACAAGGTAAACAGTTTATTTCCTTTTAAAGACCTGTATTTTTGGCCAAAGTTTGCATATTGCTCAGGTTTGAGGATAGTGCATAACTCTAAATTACATGAAATGTGCCTATTTTAAGTGTAAATCAATCAATCAATCAATCAATTTTATTTATAAAGCCCAATATCACAAATCACAATGTGCCTCAGAGGGCTTTACAGCATAGGATATCCCTCTGTCCTTAGGACCCTCGCAGCAGATACGGAAAAACTCCCCAAATAAACCCCTTTAACGGGGAAAAATGGTAGAAACCTCAGGAAGAGCAACTGAGGAGGGATCCCTCTTCCAGGACGGACAGACGTGCAATAGATGTTGTACAGAACAGATCAACATAATAAATTAACAGTAATCTGTATGACACAATGAGACAGAGAGAGACAAAGACGGAGAGAGATGCAGGACAGACGGTAATGACAGTAGCTTACAACAACATTAATGAAAGTAATAATATTATAATTATGATTCCGGCTATTGTGGTGCAATATGTTGAAAGTATATATTAATATCTGATAGTATACATATGTAACAATAACCATATGTGTATAATAACAGTAGAAGTGTGACTAATGATGCAGCAGCAGCAGCAGGAGGCATCTGGCAGGACCGCGGCAGCAGCACAACCACACACGTCACACTATCCAGGCACCGCTGTGATATGAGTTAACCTACGAGATAGTGGAGCACAAAGGCTCCGGAGGAGAAGCCGAGTTAGTGACATGCAGTACGGCCGAGCCTAGCTAGGGGCTGGTACAAGGCAAGCCTGAGCCAGCCCTAACTATAAGCTTTATCAAAGAGGAAAGTCTTAAGTCTAGTCTTAAATGTGGAGACGGTGTCTGCCTCCCGGACCGTAACAGGAAGATGATTCCACAGGAGAGGAGCCTGATAGCTGAAGGCTCTGGCTCCTGATCTACTTTTGGAGACTTTAGGGACCACGAGTAACCCTGCGTTCTCAGAGCGCAGAGTTCTGGTGGGATAATATGGCACTATGAGCTCTCTAAGATATGACGGAGCCTGACCATTTAGAGCTTTATAAGTTAACAGTAGGATTTTAAATTCAATTCTGGATTTTACAGGGAGCCAGTGCAGAGAAGCTAAAACAGGAGGAATATGATCTGGTTTCTTAGTTCCTGTTAGTACACGTGCTGCTGCATTCTGAATTAGCTGGAGGGTTTTTAAAGACTTGTTAGAGCTACCTGATATATGCATGTGTATTTTTTGTCAAAGAGAAACTGACTGATTTCCTGCTCCCAAATAATCCCATCCGTAAGGGTGAGGAGAATGAAGTCTTACAAAGCACCTCTGTCAACTTTTGCTATACACTGTAAAGCGCAGTGATTACACTATGTTAATAGGATTAAGCAGCCGCAATCTACAGCGCTACAAGAAGCAGGACAGTTTCCAGTCTGTAGTCAGAAAATAATGTATTATAAAGTTTAACAGAGGTTTTTCTTTTTTTCATTTAACGGAGGATTGCTTTGAACAGCCTCTTAATGTAATTGACAGAAGATACTGACTCTATTGTTATTGTTTAATGTTGTGTACTTTAGTCTCGCACCCTTCATCACCTGAGCGAGCAGCTGATGTTTGAATCCAGCAGCTGAGATAATTGGTCCTCACTCTAACTGGGGTTGGTAGACCATGAGCCACCAGTGCAATTTCCCCATTTCATTGAGATCACATTATCAGCAAATGAAATTTCATTATGTTTTGATCTGATCACTCAGAGAAGGACCAAATTAGAAACAAAGCATCCCCGATCATCTATCCTTCTGCACGTCAAGCCTTTTCAGTGGGGTTGTTAACATTGAAGTGTTTTCCTGTCTCAGCTCTCCGCAGATTGGTATGAACCCTCTCCATCTGACGATGTACTGTCAAAATACAGTCACTTCACTGATGTGCTTTGTGGATTTACACTTGAGAATTTATCACCTGACTAGCTAGGTCTGCATTATTCATTGAGCAGGGAGAGTGAGCCCGCAATCTGAATGCAGACAACGTTGTATTCACACTCAGAGCCATACAGCATGACAGCATTGTCTTCACAACGCCCTTGTTAAAACTCTGCTTTGGGTAACAGCAGGCAAAGACAGTGGAGAAAAATGCGAACTGTCATTTTAATGCCCTTTGCAAGAGTTTCTCCTTCGTTTACAGCAAGTAATGCGAGTCACACGAAACTACGACTTAACAGCCTGTAGGTCAATGAAAACATGATCTATTGCGATAAACAGTAACATCTGCACACTGACACCCAAAGTAGATTTTTGTTGAGTCAGAAGTCTAAATAGATCCATCTGTCAGTTAGTCACAGCTGATTGGATAAAAGATGGAGCTGAATGCAGTTAAAACGGTTTTCATGTCAAAAACAAACCACAATGAGTCATCATCAATATGTACAAACACCACCAAAAAGAATTCTTAAAATGGAAAAGATAAAAACTGTGCGTAGAATGAAAATAAGGTGTACTGCCAAGTAGGTCTTGACAGACAAAGAATAAAAGCATTTAATTATTTCATTTACTCCTCGTTATTATTTACTGCAGTAATCCTATGTTTGTCATATCTTTTTTTTTAGACATATATTTATTGGTTTTTGTATTTATACATTAACATCCAACACCAACGCATCTTGAACACATGGCAGTAATGAAAATAATAATGATAACATGAATAATACTGAAAAGGACCAAAATAAATAAATGAAGACGACAACAACAAAAAATGAATAAATGAAACCCCACTAGTTAGTCTATAAATTACCTTGCAAATGATATTAATAAATACAAAGTATAAACAAACAAACATAAAAAGAGTATACTTTCCCAATAGTGAATTTAATATTTTCCCATTATCTCATTCTCCCACTCCCTCCTCCATATCCCCATTTTTTTTATCAGTTCCAGAAACATCTTCCAAATGTTGTAAAATTCAGAAGCCCTCTTTCTAAGAATATAGGTCAGTCTCTCAAGTGCCAAACTAGATGTTAAGTTATTTAACAAAAGAGGGGCAAGCAACATTCTTCCAACATAATGCAATAGAGTGTTTGGCCTGCAGCAAACAAAGGTCAACCATTTTTCTTTCCTTACACGATAAAGTGTCACATCTGTTTTACTATAATTTGTTTGTTTTGCTTGTATTTGTTATTTGCGATGTGGGATGGTGTGGTGGGGTGGGAGGTACGGACAGTAGCTATTGTTAAGATTGACACTTTCTTTTCTTTCTATGAGAAGTAACCCAACTGCTGTAAGAGACTATCATTTTTGAGTACAGATGGTCATTGTGTGTCTGACGTATTCCTTGGGAGCAAAAACTAAAGTTTGCATTTGTACTTTTCGTCAGTGTAAACATAAAGAAATAAAAATTATAATAATAAATATGCGAGAGATAATATACTATAACAAATGTGTGTGTTTTGTGCAGGATGTGCAAAGATAGTTTCAAAGTAGAGAGAGTATGTGCCATGTCCAGGAAAAACTGTCCAACATGTGCATTAATGTAACACATAGAGACAGAAGTCAATGGGTGGTGGTGAGACTCTCTCAGTGAGGGTCCCGGATCTTGTTGGTGAGGTCAGCTGCCGATGTTTCTGTGGCGTGAGGTTTTGGTCCTGACTGAGCGCAGCCTCCTGCCAGAGGGGAGTGACTCAAAAAGTTTGTGACTAGAGTTGGGAGCGGTCGGCCACAATGCGTCACATTAAGTTAGGGACATGGAGATAAACACACATCAATAAGTAATACAGCAAAAGCAGCAGGCAACAGGAAATGTTCTTTTTAAATATAAATATGTGTTAGCCTGAGCGCAGGTCTAATCAACCAGAATAACTGAAAACACCTGCGTGTGTGCAGGCCGTTCAAAACAAACAAACAAAAATGTGTCTACAGGTGAGGTAACTTAATGCTGCTTCCTCTCTTTGGAAGTGAAATGGTGGTGGGGGTGTATCTGTTTGTTAACTGGCAGGGGTCATTTAGAGTAAGTGGGAACACCTGGGCTAATTCTTTTCAACCATTTTAAAGGTGCCACCTCAGTCAGTATCGGGAGGACTCAGTTCCGTGCTTTGTGTTGGGTCGCTTTGGGACACACAGCTGATCTCAAACAGCCAATCAACTGATGGAGCAGCTGATTGATGGAAGGGAGTCAGCTGATAGATCACATGAATCCTTTCTATGAAACCAAGTGGCGGATCACATTCAGGGCGCCCTGTTTAAGCTTCTCTGGCCTGCCTACTGTTGCTGCTTCCTCTGCAAGCTGCTTTGCAAGCTGCCTCCACCCCAGCTCCTCCTTTTCATGCTGTGTCTGACTTATTAATGTCATATCTGTTTGTCCTTGATGCTGCTCTGTTCTGAATGTGGACCTGCACTTGTACAGCACTGTTCTGTTCTTTTGACCGCAAAAAGCTCTTTTACTACTGTGACATTTACCCATTCACACACTGGTGGCTAAGGCTACTGTACAAGGTGCCACTTGTTACTCAGTTTTTTAAACACTCATGCACAATCACAAACACACAACCTGCTCTACCTCCTGAGCCACAGCTGCCCAATAATGATAAAAAGTTTGGCTCTTTCTGTCCTAGTCCTCGTCCCCATTACCATCTGCTCGTGAATTTACTGATTTTTACTGCACAAAATAAAAGCGTAACCACTGACCTCAGCGGTCTTCATGTTTACCTCTGTATGGCAGCATGCTGCTTGTGACCTCTTTTATTGTTCTTTTGTGAATGCAGGTCAGTTAAGGAGCAGTTTACACTAGCCTCTGATATTGGCTAGATTTAAAAAAAGGATGTTAACAGCCACACAAAAAAAATCAGATCTGAGTAGTAAATTCAAAACGAGCACTAAGGCTCGCACTGTGAAGGTGAACTACTCATATCACTCATTTCCAGGGCCAGGGTGGAAGAGTGGGTCACAATAGTGCCTTTATTGTATGTGGATTCATAATTTACTAGGGTCCCTTAAGTGCTTTATCAAAAGCAGTTTTTGTCTTAAGATTTAGTTGAGCTAATTCATCATTTCAAGGTTTTGAGAAATGTGTGATGTCTTAACTTACCTTTTAAATTTTATTATTTGGTAATTTGCAAACACTTTAATTCTCCACCTTATTATCACGTTTTACTGGAATGTTACTGAAAACCCTCATGTGTGGAATATTTATGAGATTATAGTTTCTTTCAGAATATTTTGCCGACATAAGTTTTGTGGAACCATGGTAACAACAGCATAGTTGGTAATACCCCTGTGGTGCTTAAGGTTAAGAAGGTGCTTTAAATGTCATCATGCAGAGTCATTATTTGCAATAATTATTTTTTAGGGGCTTTTTAAGGCACAAAATCTGAGTTTTTAGAGGTGTGGACTTGAGTTACATGACTTGGACTCGATTCAAACTCAAGTCACAGTTTGATGATGAATTTAGACTCAAATTGACAAAATCAAAATAGACTTGCAACTGGACTTGGAGTTTAACACCAATGACTTCTGACCAACAGGACTTCAGCCTTTTTACTTTAAAATACTTTGTACCTTCCCCCAAGCCCAAAGATTAGAAAGTATGTTTGTGGAAAAGTGTGACATGAATCAATTTATTTCCTGAGAATGTTAATCCTATGAATTTCCAGCAAGTCGACACTTAATTACCCAGAGTTGCTTGGTTTGAACCCGGGATGCACGATATTGGATTACTTTTCTTTGTATATGATATTTATTGTGCAAAACAGGAAAAATCATGTTGGCTAATTCTGAGCCAATATTGGCCGATACTGATGATGTGCCAAAATGATAGAGAACCCCTTTTTTGAGTTAACCCAACAGCATCCAATCAAGTTGCTGGGGAGAACCATGAAGAACTTAAGTTGCATTAGTTTTTTTTTTCATTGAATATTCAACAATTTTTTTCTGAGCATGGCTCAGTGGGACATTAAGTGTGACAGAGGCGTTCCTGTAGTATAGTAAAAAAGCTATTTGCGCTAACAACGGATCAAAAAATGTGCAACATTTTAGACTAGATCCAGAGACCATATCATTAAGTTGCTGTGAGCTGTAAATTCACCACTTATAAGCAGAAGCCGGTGCAAAGCCTCTCTTCTCCTGGGCCGCTGCATCATGTCTGCAGCTCCCTGTACCAAAGAGGTACCAAAGAGGTATCTTGAAAGTCAAGAGTGCTCACTCCAAAGCAAAATCCATTGACCTGTGCAGCACACTGACTAACGAAAAAGAAGACAGCTCAATTTGAAGAAGTCTCAGTTGACTGAGGGGTCTCAGCTGATGATTCAAATCTCTGACCTTCAAGAGGCAGCCCTAGTTAGTTCAGTTGTTACTTCAGTGAGCACCAGTTGGGAAAAATGATACCAACGATCACAATAATTTCATTAGCGTACACAACTATGTGTCGGTTAACAAATAACAGCAGTATGCCAAATGTACAGGTTTAAAATTACAGATGGAGACACAACAACTTCAAACTTATTTCAACATCTGAAGTTGCACAAAGAACCACACGTCGAGGCTAATCTTTACACAGCAATCTAATGCTTAGCAAACGTTATTAATCTGTCATTAAAATGGCATTACATTGGTGAAAAGCTTGTTTGGGACCAGAAACTCAAAGTGAAGGGATTGGGTCTTCTCAGTCTTGACTCAGGACTTGACTTTGGACTTAATTGCCAAGACTTAAGACTTACTTGGGATTTGCAAAACACTGACTTGGTCCCACCTGTGCTAACTGTTAGTATGTACAGTATACAGTCTCTCCTGCTCCGATCTTTATTAACAGCGCACTGTGGACCAGATCATGACCACATCATATACAAATTAATGCCATGAGACAAGACAAGTCATCAGGTTTTATCAGCAGCGACAGAGTGTGAAACGAGTGGCTGGCAGAACTTATCTCGTCTGAATAACTGGCTCGTTATACCTCTCCAACCTTCCCAGGGGATTCAAGGCTTTAGACCTGTATACATCAATGAAGTATCAACAGTCTAGAGCAGTCTTGTTAAAATATAATTGGCTATTCTTGTAAGCTCTATTCATACATTGCCAGTACCGCCACAGCTCCAGCTGCCCTCCCAGAAAGCCTGACACACTAACCTTTTCACAGTTGTCTCTAAATGGCAAAAGATCAAAAAATAGAAGGAGCCACTGAGCAATCTACCTCTGGGTCTGATTCTTATATATCCTTGTACCAAATAGATGCCTGTAGCCAATAAATCCCTCTTAGGCCATGATATATTCAGAACAGTTAAGACCTGGGGTGTAATATGTCTCTCTAAAAAAGAACCAATGCACTAAATGCTGTATTTAATTACCAGGAAACCAGTGCAAACCCATTTCACTGTAACTGAAAATAAAGGTGATAGACCCAGTGGACCAGTATTGTTTGTAATGAATAACTGTCAAAGACCCACCTTAGGGGAATATTTGCGTTAATGGTTTTAGCAGTGCAAGTTCTCAATTTATTATGGCAAACAGTTTCTGATGTTTTGTTCCTTTTGTGTGACAGCACTTTGTAAATGTTGAAAAAAAGGCTATTACAGGACTGTCAAGAATATATTTGTGCCCATGTAAATTCCAAGATCAGGCTAAATGGGGGACAACTCAAGACCAAGAGCAGAGCTGCTGCTGCTCTCTGTATGCCCCCACCCACATACACACACTCCCATTGACTGATTAATTGGTGCAGGTTCGTCCATCTGATGCTCGTTTTGTTTCTGTTTTTCGCCATTTAATCACTACTACAAATGCAGCTGTAGCCAGTATCTCACTATCACTATCCTCATTCATATTTTAAGAAGCTACAAATTTTATCCAGCCACAGAATAAGCCTGAGAAGCTGGAACAGAAGTACAGAGAGTTGTTGCATAGAGATGATACACTGTCTCATCCGGTTGCTTTGGTGTGAACCAGCAGGTTTTTAGAACGTTGCGGCACGTTGGACGTAGTTGTGTTTCACCTTGTCTTCTAGCGAATTTTGTTCGGAACTGGGCTTAAGATTTCGGGGGGTTAGTGGCATCTAGTGGTGAAGAGTGCGCATTGCAACTAGCTGAAACTTCTCCCGGTTAGGATTCATAGTGTTCATTGTTCAGGTTTTTTTTTTTTTTTTTTTTACTGTATCATCCACAGAGATTTCTTCACTGGCTCCTTGTTGCAGGTTCAAAATTCTCATTCTTACAAAGCATCACATAGTCAGGCTCCTGCTTATGTGGCTGAACTACTTCCCCCATATTCCTCGGCTTGCTGTCACAGGTCAAATGCACTAAATTTGTTGTCTGTCCCTCGCACTCACCTTAAGACCTGTGGTGATTGAGTTTTTTGGGCTGTAGCACCTAAATTGAAATAAACTGGAATGCTCTGCCTGCACCTTTATGGTCTGCTGACTCTATGGTTACTTTTAAAAGACACCTAAGGGCACACCTGTTTAGACAGTTGTTATGTGTTGTGATTATTTCATTATGTATTGTGCAAATAGTTTTGCATTTTTAACTACATGGCTCGGGTAGTCACTTCACCCTCTGTTTTACTCTTGTATACAGTATAAAGCCCTTGTCAAGCACTTTGTGGCCATTATCTGTGAAAAGCGCTGTATAAATAAATTTCACTTTACTAACTCTTCCTCTCCAAAACAGACCAGGGGTATTCTCAAAACTTCCTAGTACAAAAAGTTGCTCTGAGTGATAAAATTCTGAGAATTATGACTTTTTTGAAGAATTTCCCCTTAAAATTAAGACTAGATCATGAAAAAGATAAAAGTCAATCTCTAAGCAATTTAGCCTTTAGGAGAGCTCCTGAGGTGAAAATTTGCAAGAAAATGCTGGAAACACAAACAGTGAGTAAGTGAAATGCTACCGATAAGATCGTGCAGGGATAATGTTTGTGGTCGATCTCATTAGGGGTATGGACACATTTCCCACCCAACGCAATAAGGCTATAACACCAAAAACAAAATTATCACAACACTAAGATATTTAGTCTCATATTGTGATGCAGTTCAATTCATCTCCACAGGGTGTCCACACCTTGAAGGCTCATAAAAGGGTGTGTCTGTGACAACCAATCACACCTGTTAAAAAATGCATCATACTTAGCAACCACGCCTCCTTACTAAAGTAAAAGTTTCTCTTTCTTCTTTGCTCGGAGTTTAGGCTAAGTTAGGAACTCTCTGAAAGGAATAGGGCCCCTGGTGATTAAAGTTGGCAAAAACATTGAATAAAGCGATTTCACATTACAAATCAGTGTTTTTCCAATGTTGTTTGGCATGTCGTAAGCAGGCGGCTCTTGTACAACAGCTGTTGTGTGCTTACCTATTTTCTCATCTCTTTTCCGATCTTGACATTCAAGAGGTTTTTTCCCAGAAGCAAATTATCGGCAGAGGTCTCCTCCTCTCCAAAACAAACAGTCCCGGTGATTTCAAGTGGTTTAAAACACTGAAAAAGCAGTTTCGTGTTTCAGATTAATGTTTTTCCTACACTGTTTGGTATGTCGGAGATGGGTGGGTTTCCCACCACGGGCAAATGTTTGCTCACCATTTTACTCTGATAACCTGAGATCCAGACTTTCAGAAGGTTTTTATTTGGAGCCGCAGAGGTCTCCTCTCCAAAACAAATAGTGAACACTCAAAAACAAATGCATGTGTTAAGTCATGAACAGCTGATTTTAAACTAATGAAAACACAACTATTCTTATTTTCAGGTGATTATACACTAAATAAAATATAATATTACATTCCATTTCTGTCAATATATCCTCCTAGATCTAACACACTGGATCTTTCAATACACTCTTATGCGAAAGGAGAATTCTTTTTCCTGTATTACCAATTTGTACTATTCCATTTTTTAAATGTCTTTGTCTTGTCCGTAGACTGTATATGAAGATGGACAACACGACAGCTCCTTAAGAGTGTAACTAGTAATTTGACGTTTAAAAAAAGGAGGACTGGGGTCATGGCAGGTGTTTGCCAGTCGTTATGGTTGCAATCACTGGCTCGTGATTGGTTGCACAGATGTATGGGCAAGAACTTGATACCTGCGGACGTCTCTACCAGACAGACTCTGGCTCCAAATGATGTCACCAGGGCAAGATGGCACCATATGCATAACCAAAATTAAGCATAAATGAGCAGTCAGCAAAACAGGCAATAAAAATCCACTGTATTGTCATTCTCTTGAATATCCAACTAAGTAATGCTGGTAGGAGAGAACATATCAGCACACAGACATTGTCAGAGTTCTGCAGATGCAATCCTTTAAAGTGTTTATTGTGTCATACGAATCATTAACATCATTATCATGATAAATAGAAGTAGGGGAGGATAAACTGGAATAACAGTAAAGGTGAACAGGTACAGAAGCCCTTTTCCGTATCTGCTGTATATCAGTTGAAAAAGACAAGCTGACGACTGTTTCAAGAACACCCATACTGTAGTTTCAGTCAGGCTAAGAGAGGATCGGCAGATTGTTCTTTTCTATTGTTGGATCATTATGACAGCTGTGGTCCCAGGCTGTTCGTGGCAAGGCTGACTGACAGGTTGGGCGCCGTGGAGCTGACAGGCTTAGCGCGTCCATTGGCAGATACAGATGTCACATGCACCACAGGTCCGTCTTGCAGCTGGGAATGGAGAACAGGACGGTCATCACCAGAGGGCTGGGGGGGAGACACAGGACAGCCTCATGGAAAAGATCCAGACTACTCAGTGACTTTCTTTACATGAACACTTTTATTCTGAATATGACGATAGTCAGAATGTGATACCAGTCATGGAAACATCATATTCCTAGGCCTAATTCTGGATTTCAAGAATTAGGCCTTATTCTGAATGTGGCATTTTGTGATTAAGACATGGGATATGCTGGTATTATTCAGGTTTTAGGAGCATTCTTTGGACACACAGCCTCTTGCCTGTTTACGCCCAGTTTTGTGTATTTTACACAAACTAACAGCTGTGCATGTTCACACTTCACAAGAACAAGGCTCAATAGGAAGAGCATGTTGTCCACTAATTGGAAGATCGGTGGTTTGATTCTTAGCTCCTCCAGTCTGCATGTCGAACCCCTGAGCCCTAAAAACCAAACCGTGACTGTGTCTGAATGTTTAACTGATGAGCAGGTGGCCACAGCTTAGGTAGCCTCAACTAGCAGTATATTAATGTGTGTGAATGGGTGAATGTGGCATGTAGTGTAAAAGTGCTTTGAATGGTCGGAAGGCTGGAGAGGCTCTATACAAATCCAAGTATTTACTAAGAGGTAGCTCAAAATACAGTTTACACTAAGCAGCAATCTGCGGGGCTGAAAAATGAGGCCAACATGGAAGTGCCAAAAACTGCACTTCCTCTAATGGTCACCTGAGGCTGGCTCCAGAAGCCCGTAAATCCCCATAGACCCACATGTTAAAATTAAGGCTTAAAGTTTTGCCAAAGTGCCAGACTTGAGGCTTCAAAACAGTCCACAAACCAATGGGTGAGGTCACAGTAGCTATGTACATTATTTTTACAGTCTATGAATCACACAGATTAAAATGAATTAATTCACTTTCATAGTTCACAATTTTGAACAAAGTTCAGTCTGAAAAAATGAACTGGTTTACGTCATGCCTTTTTTTTTTTTTTTTTTTTCTCGGATGCTTCAACTCTGTGTGTCATTTCAAATTTGTTGCCAATATGGCTGAAATTTCGACTTGGTTTTCAGACCACCTACTGTCACAGTAGCTACGTTATCTTTACAGTCTATGAAACATTTCTTAATAAAACCCCTTCAAATATCCATATAAACTGGCTTCGGCAGTACCAGTAGCTGTGTTGTCTGAAGAACCACGAGCATTAGAACAGGAGGAAACCCATTTTGACAGGGAACAGACTGGTGTTGAGTCAGTATGCCGAGATCCATAAATCCTACGTTGCCATGTAACGAGCATTGTTAACTATAACGAGAATCAGTGGCACTGACATGCAAGTTCATAAGTTGCAAACTGATGAATTCAGTTCAGCAACATTATGAGCATGTTCAATGAATGCTGTTTGTTTAATGTTACTTTAATGTTAAACAAACAGCTGCATGTCAACAAGAAAACAAGAATATTAGTGGAATATTCATCTTCTTTAGCTATGTAAACAACTTAGTAGGAATATTATCTTTTACCGAATGAGGGCAAAAATATATATATTTTTGCATGTAAACATAGTCATTGACTTGAAAAGCAGAGCACTCATGACTTTCTAAATCACCAAGTGGGCTATAATTCAGTTAAACACAACTGGCATTCTCCTGTAAATCATTTCACATATGATAAACAACCCCACGCCACGGCTTTGTGTACATGTTCTAACATGCCGTCATAGCAACTACATGTCAGTGCTGCAGATGTTTAGAGAACTTGATTAAAACCAAGAATGGGCCACCAATTATCTGGCGTGTAATGGAGAAGTTGTAAAAGCTGTCTCACTGAAGCTGACTCGTGCGACCTAATTAGATGTGACAAAGTTCAGCATCTCTTGGGGGTAGGATTAAGAACACATTGTGGAATGCAGACCGTTTGGACAAAATCGATTATGACACTAATCCTTGATGAATAATGAATACGGTCATTTACCAAGAACGCTGCAGGGGGAAGCCCATTGTGTGATGATAAAACGATGCTTGGAGAGGTAAGCTGGAATACACCATTTACTAATACATGGTGGTAATGAGAGAGGCCTTCTCTATGATGATAATGTGCAGTGCCCTGAGGCATCTGCTTAAGACCTTTTCAACCCATGGGTGAAAAGGCCAATCCAGAAAACCCATTTAACTAAGACAGTTGAATCTGTGTGAAATACCTGATGCGAAACACTCAGTGACACAGGTAAGTTACCCGCTCCTCTGGGAGGATATAAACTCACTTCCCTCAAGCTGCGGCGCTTAAATAATTTAACACATAAAAGACTACGTGAGGGATGTGTTGACTGAAAATCAATTGGATGTCCACAGCCTCATATGTCTCTTTCGCAGCGTTGGCACCAGCACTTCTTTAAAAGGTGCAATAGGTTTTCCCTGCGGGGGCTCTACTCAGAAAGCATTTCAGGAAATCCAGTGCATAACAACAGAATACTTCCCTCGAAATCTGGAAACATTTCAGGGACACCACAACATCACTGAAGCTATGTCTTTCTGTTATGCCAATCATTAAAGTTTCATCCTTGACGGTGGAAAACAGAGTCGACAAAGACACGACTGTGTGTCTAACGATGACACCGCAGTGAATGTTTCCAACAAGAATTCAAATTTCACAAAGTGAGCCCTAAACTTTTGTTTTGTACAGTGTTGGGTAATCCTGCAGGATTGTAGTTATGGAATGGGAATTTGTTTGTGACTATGCTATTTTGGAACTGTACAATCCCTTCAGACTTCCACAACAGACTCATTATAATCCTAAAAGTCATAGAGGCTTTGCAGTTGGGACACAAAACTCCAAGAAAGTAGCCTCACATTCAGAACTCTGAGACAGTGATGGTTTCTGACAGAGGGGCTGTCTGTCCCAACGAATACATGAAAAATATTCTCGATATTACACAGGAATATTTCAATCTGTCTTGTGCTCTGAGGTGGAAGAAGTACCAGCACTAGGTTGCACTGGGGACTGCCCATTGTTCCCAATCCTGTTGGTCCAAAAAATGTCCAATTGGACTGATATTCTATGTCTCCGACAGCCCGTTATCCCAAAAATAAAGCCCTGTTTCTCCCAAAATACACACTCCCTGCAGTTATTCAACTCAATGTTAGCTTTGTATGTGTCTGTACACCATGGAAACCTTTCATTTGTCAATGATGCTGTGGTGAATGTACGGTTAGGTTTAGGTTCAAAAATTGCTTGGTCATGGTTGGTAAAAAAAACACGCTTTGGCTTAACACACCCGTGTTTGATGGCAACACATTCTCTGAGGTTATACCCACAGGTGTTCTAGTGCCTTTTATACTCAAAATAGAAATGCTTGAAATATTATGGAGGTGTCTGTAAACATGCAAAATAAATTGCATACATACGCTGGCTATTTTTTAGCCATTAGACAGAATAGTGCTTTTCACTGATTGGCCACAGGAAGTGAGATCAACATTTTCTGCAACAATATTTTGGTTAGTGTGGCTATTACACCACAGAAGGCCAGATGAATCTTGCGTTTAAGTAAGAGTACACAGTATAGATGAAAGTACAAACAGAAAAAAAATTGTCGTTTTCCAGAATGGCCGTTTTCAGAATAATGCATATTATATTTCTGGAGGAAATTAACATGTACATCATTTTGTTGCTCTAGCTGGTGACGGAGAGTAGGAGTATAAAGTAGCATTTGTTCAGTCTTTACAAAAATCATAATGAATGTGCATGAGTATGTGTTCATGTAAAAAAGATGGACGCCTAACGTCCTGGTTTCACATTCAAAATGTGATCATCCTCATCCTTGCTTTGTCATAAGATTTTACCACCTAAAAACCACTTAGAGAGACTGATTAGTAGGAAGCCTGTCTGTGTTCGGGCATTAGACCAAGAATCAGACCTGCTTTATGCTATTTCTGGGAAACTGACATGGAATAATGACACGGAAATACTGTAGGCTCTCCTGTTTGTGTATCCCCCTCTCTCCTCCTACACTCAACTCAGAAGATTCATGGATACAGCAGCTTTTGCTAGATCACTCAATTTGTAATAGCGCCAGAGCTGAACTTCTGATTTATGAACAGTCAAGGGTCTACAAGAGGCCATTAACTATGAGGAACATGAAGGAGTGAGATGTATATAAATTGAGTTAAAATTCTAGATGATAACTCTCCGTAATATCTGGGTTTTCCTGGCATGAGAAATATTCAAGGCTTGAAGGAATCTAAATTGCAGAGTATATTATACAAAAGTCATTATTTTATATGACGTGTAAAATGTAACCTACATGCAATGTAGTCATAGTGTATTGATGGTAACAACATAATTCAGACAGTCAGTCATACAGCATTCAGTATGTTAATGTACTGTATGTGCACTGATTATGTGAGTGTGTGTTTCAGAGGGAGAGTATGCAAATCAGGCTTATGCATGAGTATCTGTGTGCGGTACAGTCTGTGAGTGTTTATGAAATACAGCCAGGCTCAACTTCAGTTTGTTGATTTTGATTCAATTCCACGAGTTTGGACAGAGACATTTCTCAAAGCATAATACTGTTTTGCAAAGACACCAAAACTCAGTGAGGCATACTTTCAGGGCCTTGGAAGTTCCACAACGTCAAAGCGCTGATCCAAGCACTTCCATCTCAACAATGGTTGTAGTAATTTAAATGATTTGACAGGTACATCTTCTCTCTTGACAGAGGCAGGCTATTACAAAGAGTCTGTGATTCACATATGGGCTGAGTTGAGACAGCTTTAGCAGGTACAGAAGCACACAATCCTTTTCATTTTGGTTTATTCCCCTGAATCTGCAATTGAAGCCACAATGTAAATTCAGCACATGTGAGAGGACACACAGACAATACACAACAGATGCTTGAATAAATTCACAACTTCCTGGCTTGGCCAGCTGCTTAATGAAAATACCATGCTGGCCAAAGGATTCACATACCATATTGTAGTTGTGGGGTGAAAAGCTGGCATCTTAAATGTGTAAAGTGGCAGAAAAATATTGCAGCTCCTGCTAACACCACCAGAAGGCACTGTCTCTTTTGTGTTAACCTTGACTGCAAGATTGGGAACAGCAGAAAGTTAGACAGCCAAAACACGGAGCCATTTTGTTTCTCACAGAAACACTGCTGCTCTCCTTCGCTGAAGATGAAATGTGCAACATTCCCTAAGATAAATATCACCATATAAAATATGTGCTTTTGCCCCAAAACATGAAATATATTAAAAACTGATGTGTACAAACCAGCCCGTTCTTATTCCCAGGTTGTCCAATATGATGGCTTAGTCGTGTACTTCGGCATGTGATACTGACGCCTTTCAAGTAAATCCAATGTAAACCCATCTGCAGCAGTATTTGATGGTCAGATCAAACACATTCTCACTCCGACCTCATCACATATTAATGTTTGGTCATCATCCAGATGCGACATGGAACGTACCCTGGGTGTGTGGTTGTTGACGCTCTGGTACGCCATGTCAAGTTCAGCCTGTTAAATGCATTGTCTTATTTCAAAATTAATTTCCGTTTTCACAGGCAATTTACCGTTTACATACAGTCTCTTTCAGAATAAATGCACTACGTCAGTACAACAACGCGACTTGGTGTTTTTTTCACTCCAACAACTAACGCATGTGATTAGGTTTAGGGAAAAAAAACAGGGTTTGGCTTTATAATCTTACAAGACGCGAACACCGCTCTCCCAGGTGAAGGTCAATGTTTGTTGGACCCAACCCTATCACCTGCCCTACTTGGACTTTCGTTGCCTTTGCTTTCGTTCTTGTCCGTGACATATTTATGTCATATTACATACTGATTTTAACCCAAAACGTGATGTTTTCTCCAAATCTAATCACAACCTTTCTGATTACTTTAATCACCCAGGAGACAGCTGTGTGTTACAGATGCTAAAGGGTGTATTGAAATGCCAAAAGGCTCCTTTGGTATCCCTATCATACGCCAAAAGCACAAGAAAGCGTCAGTGTTTGAGGGCCTGGGAATGTTGACAACCTCGGATGACTTGGGACAATGTGTGGTGTGTTTGCAAAATGTCATGTGGTGCTAATTGCCAAGTCTTACTGAAAGCCAGTGATAATGGGTTTGATCTTACTTTAACTTGCATGACTCCAGAGGTTTCGGATTCCTATCAACATCACCAGCATTAAATGGAAACATTACATGCTAAAACATTTACATAAACGTAGTATGAGGACAAGACAAACCTTTTGACCAACTTGAGAACATCACAATTGAGTGGCAGGCGTGTCTAAATAATGGGCTGAGCGCGGTCAGGCTGTTGGAAAGCTACCAAACACTCTGATGAAGGATTCTCAAAGACAAGTGACACACGTCTGGGGAGCCTATTTGTTTCAGATGCAAAGTAGAAGGACATATTGCAAGTTAATGTGAAAAGAAGTGAGAGGGCCAGTTTGTTACCAGTGCTTTGCCTATTCAGGTGGTTCCATAGTGGTAAAAAACAATCACTATCAAAGGTGAAAGTGAAATTTCAAGAGACCCATGAGAGATTTCTCTTTTACTGAGCAGCCATTGATCGTCAGAAGGATGGAGCTGAGGAGAGTGGAGGTAATGCCAATACTGTATTGGATACTGAGAACCAGAATAGCACTTGTGGTTAACTGCATGTACTTGAGTATGTGTTTCACATGGTCAAGGATCAAGCCCAGAAAAGCTGTGATAATTTCAGGGGAGAATAGGATCCAGAATAGCAGCCTCTGGAGAAAACTTGGCGAAGAGATGCACTCAGTTTGGAGAGCAGGACCAAGCATGTAAAAAGATGACTTCAGATAAAATAGCAGGTATATCTAATTGCATGTGCCATCAGCTTCAGTTGCTACACTAAAACTCAAAAGAAACCCTCAGATGATCAGGTTTTGAGGCTACGAGAGCCCGTCATCACATTATTTCCCAGTGATGGTTCACAATGAATTTCCACACAGTCAATTAGATGACTTACTGAGAGGGTATGTTGAAGAGACGATCTTCAAGCACATCTCTCAACTATGAGGTTTCTCGAAGCTGAGCAGTGGAACTGAGGTACTCTTGGCCCGTTATGCAGATACAGTAGCTTTCAAGAGAAGAGAATTGAGAATACGGTAGATAAGGTTAAATATGATGTGGAGTTGACAATGACTCAATCACTCAGCCTTACTCACCAACACCTCCCACGCAGCACAATAAAGTTAGCACATCGTCTTGAGAAATAGTGTCATCAAAGAGCATGTGTCAAGGACTGTATTAGTGAGGCAGACAACAGCTTACGGCTACATCTGGAGACCTTGTATGGCATCAGGCAGTCTTGCAGAGACTTCAGAGGACATTGGTGAAGGTCAAGGTTGAATAACATCAGTCTGAAGTATGAGTCATTGATCCTGATCGCAGTTGAGGACACAAGTACAAACCTAGATAGCTGCAGTGAATCACTGGCTTGTGTCAGCCACCCGTTAAATACTTGCGCTGTCTTTTTTTTAGATTTTGCAGATCCTGGAGAGATTCCTCCAGGGCTTCTGTCAGCTGTTAGATCTCTCGCATAATGTGGTCAAAGCGTGCATCAGGCCATAAAAACTGTCAAACCCAAAGACCTATTTTATTGCATATGGAAATCTGAATGCTAGGAATGTTTTGACCAACGGAAACAGAAAGTGCTTTGCTACTGAACAAAACTGATTTGTCTCGTCCATTACTGCAGAGACACATGACAGCAGCCTAGATTTAGATGCCTGTTCTCTACCAGCTGTAAAGGGGCAAGAAAAATAGCCTGGAAACTGGAGCGCCTTGCTTTCTCAAGTGGAGCGTCTTAGAAAAGTTCCAGAGGATACCTGAACTGGCAGAATAGACCACATCCCCTATGTCATCTTAGCTAAGAGCATCTGAGCATCAGTAGGTTGCCCAGCTAGCTGCATTTGGTATTGATGTGTTGTATTGCCCAGGGCAAAGTAACACTGGGGCTGACACTGTATCTAAGCAGCTGTTAGCAGTTGGAGCCTCAGTCAGATGGGAATCACTAGGGGTTTGATGGGTATATATCCATCTGTAAGTCATCGGGGAGGAAATGGCAACATGACAATGGTAATAGGTACAAATTCAGTGTGTTTGGGCACCAAGTAGATAGTTTTTGGTATCAGAATTACAAGGCCTACTGATAAGAGGGAAACAATGTTAGACCAGCCTGTCATTTTTGTACTCAAAGACCAGCCAAGAATTAGGATTATGGAGTACTATGCCATATCATTATTATGTGTGTGCATGACAGTGACAGTGGCTCCTATTTCCAGCATGTTTGCAGAAGGCATTTGATCACTGGTTGCATGGACCAGGACAGCAAATACAGAGCTCATTGAGACAGAAGTATTTTTGAGTTGGAATTTGTGAAGATACGGAGCAATGCCAGAGGTGTTTGCTCCCCAAGATGCCCCATCTCAGAAATCATTTTGTTCAAGCCTGTCTCAGATGGTTGCAAAAATGTTGAAGCATTCAATGTTTAAAACAGCACTTCCAGAACATAACTTAGGTATTCCCAATGTGTTAACAGTTGGCTGTTTTGTTGGCTATTTTTTTGTACTGAAGAAGTTACTTTCAGTCACTCTCAAGGTGAAGGAACAGTCAAAAATGTTAAAGATTCAGTGGGATGCTCCATAACCTCTTAAACACTCTTACACCAGAAATGAAACGTGTTGGCCTGAGTACTGGCCCGTGGTCTCTGCAGTAACACCTTGTACTTCTACAAGAAATTCATCATGTGTCCTGCGTTGGAAGTACAACGAGATCCCTCTGATTAGGCCGCAAACAAATGTTGGATAAGAAACATGATTGGTTGGTGATACAGTGAAAACATGTAAATTAGCCTTATACAAGGGCATAGTCTGGCTCATCAGTTGTTGACTATGGGTTTAAGCCAGTTTAATCCCAGTGCTTGTCTCCTAGTGCAAATGTTTCACCAAAACAAGTTCCTCCTGACACTTTTTTACAAGGGCACCGTCACTGCTCTCTGGGCTTAGCGCTGCCGAAGACAATTGTGATTGGTTAAATGAAATACAAACAAACAATAGTGTTTTTTTTATGTGAGACTTATAGGGTAAGACAATATGCTGAAGAGAAATAAGAGATTTTAACATGAAGCTGTCCTACTGCAACCCTGTCTCCTGGAAGATATGCTAACATGGTACGAGTTTGGAACGACAGTAGGCTGATATTAAGACAGAATTGTCAACTCGTTATACTGTGTTTCTATCTTCACTCTGACAGTGCCCTGGCCCTCACCTGCAACATGTAATTAAAATTAACAAGTTCTGACCAGGAAGAGATTCAAAATGACCACAAATAGAGGTGAAGGAACTGCAGAGAGACAGAAAACCACACAAGATGTATTACCACTACAAAGAGATGCAAAATGACACCAAAAGAGGCTATACAACTTTAAAGTATGTGTGTCTTGCTCCTATGTAGAAGAGGTGGGAGGGCCTTTTGTCCGTATTGAGAATACATGTTGATTTAGAACAGCCTCAATGGCAGAGTCTTTCTTGTCTATGGCACTCACTAGACAACAATCGGCATGTGTTTCATTTGTTTTCTGCCGATATATCAGATCTTGCTGTACAGTAATTGCTTGTAGAAACTACAGCATATTAAACATTTATATGGTTATGTTTAGGCACTGGCAGATCTTGGTTAAGGCTTGGGCAGGATCAATATGAGCACCATCCACTCAATATCACAATGTAACACTTCTCATTCAAAAATGCATCTGAACATAATCCAGACAGTGATTACATTTGCTACCATGATGTAACTGGGAAAATACAACGAACAAAAATATAAACGCAACACTCCCATTTTTCATGTGCTGAACTCAAAGATCAAAAACATTTTCTATATACACCAAAGACAATTTGGCAGTACATCCAACCGGCCTCACAACCGCAGACCATGTGTAACCACACTAGCCCAGGACCTCCACATCCAGCAAGCTCTGAGACCAGCGACCCGGACAGCTGCTGCAACAATCGGTTTGCATAACCAAAGAATTTCTGCACAAACTGTCAGAAACCGTCTCAGGGAAGCTCATTTGCATGCTCGTCGTCCTCATCGGGGTCTCGATCTGACTGCAGTTCATCGTCGCAACCGACTTGAGCGGGCAAATGCTCACATTCGATGGCGTCTGGCACGTTGGAGAGGTGTTCTCTTCACGGATGAATCCCGGTTTTCACTGTTCAGGGCAGATGGCAGACAGCGTGTGTGGCGTCGTGTGGGTGAGCGGTTTGCTGATGTCAACATTGTGGATGGAGTGGCCCATGGTGGCGGTGGGGTTATGGTATGGGCAGGCGTATGTTATGGACAACGAGCACAGATGCATTTTATTGATGGCATTTTGAATGCACAGAGATACCGTGACGAGATCCTGAGGCCCATTGTTGTGCCATTCATCCACGACCATCACCTCATGTTGCAGCATGATAATGCACAGCCCCATGTTGCAAGGATCTGTACACAATTCCTGGAAGCTGAAAACATCCCAGTTCTTGCATGGCCAGCATACAGCATAGAGGAGTGGACCAACATTCCACAGGCCACAATCAACAACCTGATCAGCTCTATGCGAAGGAGATGTGTTGCACTGTGTGAGGCAAATGGTGGTCACACCAGATACTGACTGGTTTTCTGACCCCCCCAGACCCCCCCAATAAAGCAAAACTGCACATTTCAGAGTGGCCTTTTACTGTGGCCAGCCTAAGGCACACCTGTGCAATATTCATGCTGTCTAATCAGCATCTTGATATGCCACACCTGTGAGGTGGGATGGATTATCTCAGCAAAGGAGGAGTGCTCACTAACACAGATTTAGACAGATTTGTGAACAATATTTGTGAGAAATGGTCTTTTGTGTATATAGAAAATGTTTTAGATCTATGAGCTCAACTCATGAAAAATGGGAGCAATAACAAAAGTGTTTAGCGTTTATATTTTTGTTCAGTATAATTCAGGTCAGCTAGTCTACCCTCAATGCCGGTCACGCAGAAATGCAATTCCAAATACTTGAGGCTCTTATTTTCACAGTATAGTTGAGTTTCAGGACAAGCAGAACCAGTCAAAGGACTGAGAAGGTCCACAGAGTTAATCTTAAGTCTTTTATCATTTCTGTTCCTGATCCCAGGGGAGCAACAGGAAGTTCCTCTAAATTATCACCAGTCTCTTCTCACCCAGAGTGAGATCCAAAGTATGTAGTGCTTGAAGAGTTTCAACTGCACCAGAGGGGAAGAAGGAGTAAGAGATGGACTGTGATCATGATTCAAAGCCAAATCTCTTGATGTGGTTTGGGTTTAAATGTGAAGTCCTTCATGCTCTGATGGAAACTTTATGATGAAATGCTTCAGCAGATTTGTCATCTTGCTGTTGTTGACCAAAACATGGGGTGACCTTTCTCAACACCAGTAAGATACTGCCTGAGATGCTCAACACGATGGGTGCTATGTTCTTCAGAAAGCCTGTGATTAAAAAGTATGAGTCCCTAAAATTTCTGTTTCCAGTGTTTATGATCTCAACAACATTCTGAGCCATTGTCTCCCGTGAAGTTCCTTTATCATTGTGCACAAAAGAGTCTTCTGATGTTTTGGTAAATACTTATATTTAATAGGGCAATTATCAATTTGTTCTCAAGTCGTGTTACATTTGCATCATCAGCAACAAAGCTACTATTATCCTCTTGATAATTCTGCAAAAGAGTGGGCTGCGTGCATTGTCCCTCTCTGCCAGGCTTTGTTTTTCAAAATGGTGGTTTCTTCTTTTAAATACCCCGGCAAGAATGTGCTTGACTTAATCACAGGGCACAAAAAATGTCCTCATGGTATTCATTAATGGGCAGAAAACATAATACTGTACATGTAAATATAGAGCGAAGGGGGATGACAAAGTCGGCTGTTAAAGCGTGAGCGGTGATTATTGATTCTGCAGTGGAAGTTAAGAGCTTATAAACACCTTAGGCGCAAATGAATGTTTTCAGCTTTACTCGAATGAGAAGTCATGCACAGCTCACTTAAGATATTGTCTGATGTCAATTACCAATCCACTAAGTTAATTGTGTGTGTGTGTGTGTGTGTGTGTGTGTGTGTGTGTGTGTGTGTGTGTGTGTACAGCAGCCTGAGCCGATAAGCATTCAGCTTTTATAAAGCATCAATTAACATCACAGCAGACTTTGGGAAATAGAAAGTTAGGCTGCCATGTCTATAAATTTGTTGAACTGCTTTGACCTATAGATGTAAACTGATCTCTTAATGTACCAGCTTAAACAACCTATGAATATTTCAAATATTGAAGCATGTAGAGTCATGGAATGAGGCATATGGTTAAATTATGCATCCTTGAGTGGTGAGCTCATTAGCCCCCAGGAGGTCCCTCTAAATAGACCACAGGCCTCATCTAGGCCTCCATTTAGACACTATAGAAAGAAAATAGCTTTGGAAACCATGCTAATGGTTCACAACCTGATGAAAGCGACCTGATAATGGCACAATACTCACATAATGAAATCAAATTAGAGGCCTCCTTCTCATATTGTACTGTCCATTTCGAACTGCAGGCTAAGCATCCATCTGTAAGTGATTCATAACAGCTCTTTATGAATCAGGCCCCCAGAAGATTGTGTGTAATAAAGACTGCTGAGGAGAATAAAAGTGTTTGATCACGCGTCTGTCCGGTAGCATGACAGTCTAATCCAATAAGAGCTCCTTAAGGAGGTCACGCTGAAAACTTGAGGCTAGTCGCAGGCAACACAGAAAAATTATGGATGGTTATGCCCCTTATTCACCATTACAGTTATGACTACTGTTATAGTGAGGCAAATGTGTCATTCCATAACTGGTAAGAAATGTCATTTCTAGACACAGCATGACCCGCCTTTGGGGGGCTGCTGACATGAACAATCTGTATGATGTAATAAGCAGCAAGAATCCTCAAGTCTACCCCAATAAATACTCATTGTAGGCTAACAACAATCCCACTGCTTCCTGTAGCTACTGCCAGGAAAGACCACACGTTACTTTCTAACCGAAAGAGACTTGCACTCAGCGGAGGTGTAAAGTCCCTCTGGGAGCCCCATTACTCGTAACAATGCCACAATCCCTGCGTCTCACTACTCAGAGGGCGGACGCCTGGTGTGATATACACCTTCACATTAGCCCCTGACAAGAAAGGGTTGTTTTTGATGAAGTGCAGTTCTTTGGTGACAGCCTCCTCTCTCATGAAGAATATTTACACAGCCACAAGTCGAGAGCTGTAAATAAATTGCCTTGTGGTGAACCACAAAGTCACCAGACCTCTTCCTGCAGAGAAGGCAGAGATCGGGGGGTTGACAATCTTTCTCTTCTCCGTCTTACAGTAATTGCAACAGTGACTCAAATTACATTCAATGTCCTGAATAAAAGAAATTGCAGTTTAGCATATTTATGGCTTGTTCAGCTTGTTTCTACACTTGTTGCAAGAGTCCAGATTAATTTAAGAGAACAACCCCATGTGTTGCCAAGTCTTTTCCAATAAAAGCTTCTGTGGCTGTTTAGAAAGTTTCTATTGCTATTTTCTGCTGCTTGTCAGGTGTCATTCACATAACGCAAAAGTCAAGGCTGCTCCCCTTTTGGAGGGCATAGAAATCCAGAGAACCTGTAGAATTTAGTGCAATCTGACATATTTGGATTATTTGTCTTGTCAAACAAACAATTGTTTCATGGACATTGTCTAAAGTCAATGTAATGTCTTGAGATCAGCCATGTCTGGACGATAGGGAGTGTGTATTCTGTGGTCTGCACACTGCAAAAATCTTGAGTGAATGTAGGCTTTTCTTTCTTCCTAGTTAATCTGACGCCATTGAGTTACATTTTGCCTGAAGATTGTTGAGGCCAACATGGTGTTTGACTATTCTGAGGCAAGATATGAGAGAGTACTCGGCCTGGCACCCACTAGCATGACAGTTGGTACCAATGGGTTTAGGTTGGCTAGTTTCATACGATAGCACTACCTTCGCAACAATTCACGGGCTTGGAGTGTCACCGTTATACCATTATGAGATATTAAAATAAGAATTGCATCGATTTTTGTATTTCATTCTCACATTTTTTGAAATGGGAAGAGCGGACATGAGTGTTGGGGGACCGGACTCTAGCGGTGTTTCCGTGAGCCCTTTTGATGGCCATGAGCCATGTTTCTTTTCATAATCCCTCAACTCTGGTTTAATATAAAACTGGAGTGTTTGGTTTTCGGTCTTGGTAGTCATACAATGAGTCACACATTCATCTCATGAAGAAAACGATCTTAATTCACTTTCCCGAGCAGCTCCCTGACTGCTCTGATCTGTCACCGACTCCATAGAACTCCATCAACAACAGATACTTTGCCTGAACCTGTTCACGATACCACAATAAACTAAGGTTGATCCCCGTCATGTCTCTTCATTCTAATGCCGTCTAAGGGGATCAGTCACCCAACACAGTTGCCAGATAGTGCTTGTCTTGACATCTATACATATTTGATTGATGGACCTGGTATCGTAAGGCTCACTGTTGCTGTAAATAGCCAACCTGTTCATAGCCAACTGTTTGGTCTAGAGGCTGAGACAGTCTAATGCTGCTTTACTGTATGACTGCACTGCCTCAGCCTCCCACTCACGCCAACAGCTATCTATCAATAGTAACTGTCACCAGCATCATTTGGCGATTTACCTCACTGACAGTAACTATTGACTTATCTTAAATGCCTCAAATCTTAATGGGAAAGCCTTAGTGAAGCCGCTACACAGCAGCTTTTTGGCATTCTCCGAATTCTCTCCTGATGTGACAGTGCTTTTCTTTTCCCCAAAACGGGGCATGGCCTTCGTGATAACGCAATGCCGAGCTGGTCTATGTTGTTAAGATATATTAAGGCGGGAGCTGATGTTTATGAGTGCTGTTGTGATCATCAGACAGCTTTGGCGGAGATGAGTGATTCTTGCTGCTTTTGTAAAATGAAAGTCAAAATCGTTGAGTTAAGTGGAGGCACTTTGATTGTATTTTTTTTATTTTTGCATTGTAGACAGATCACGCCTGCTCTTTAGTGAGCGGTATTTTCTAGCTGTAGATTTGTTTCATGTTTGATTTTTGTGTGTGTAATATCAGTATCAGCTGTTATGCAGTGATGTGATTTTTACCCCCCGTTAAAGGTTTTTTTGGGGGGAGTTTTCCTTATCCGCTGTGAGGGGCGAAGGACAGAGGGATGTCGTAATATTGGGCTTTATAAATAAAATTGAATTGAATGCATGGTTGACAAAACATTCTCAAACCAAAGTACACTTGGTCGCTTAGTCCTAACGTAAAAGTGCTCAGAATAATTGAGGGTTCAAAACACCTGAAGTTCCATTACAACCGAGCAACCTGATGCAGACTGTATGGTAAGGTAGAAAGTTCCGGCAGAAGTGAGTAAGTGTACTTTGAGTTGGGATTGTTTTGTCAACTGCTGTTCCCAAGGCCAAGAATGAACAGTCAAGCTAAAGGTCATCTATGTTTATATTTTAGAAGTGAGAACCAGATGGGCATAAATTACATTTAGGGTGAGTTATGTTTGCTAAATGAATGATTAAACAGTAACTTTATATGTTTGTCTGCATATACATATGTTGCTACTTGCAAATCAAACAGCTTAATATTGCTGTATTCTCCACAGACAAAGAGAGAAGAGTTGATCAACCACAGATATGACATGCAGCAATCAAAAACACTCTACTGATTAATCTCATCTACATCTACATATTTGTCTGTGATGGTGCTCAACAGAGTCCTGACATGCTGTTGCTTTATATTTTACCCCACAGATTTATGCATACCTAAAACCTCTTGTGTGGAAGAAAACAGGCACACAAAAAAATACAGATTTTTAATAACAATCTCCTGAAAAAGAGACAACATTAATTTCTGTTTATAACCCATCATATTTCATAATCTTGGAATTTTTCAATTTTGCTGAGACACTGTGCAATTAATATTGTATGACAGCAATTTGAAATCACCCACCGCCATGGCATTCCAATAAAATGAGCTTCATATTGCCAAAACTGTGAGGATTAAAAACCAGGTGCTTGAGGCACTCTGAGTCTACTGCATTACATCTGATCACCACATTGAGAATGTTTGTGCCAGTTACATATTTTGAAAGCTCCTGGCTCGGTGTGATAAAATATGCAGTAGGTGATACATCACGGCCTAAGTCAGGCGTCATTGCTGTCGCAGTTTACTGAGAATTCTGAACAATACTTTCCTCCTTTCTTGTTTCAGCTATAACATTTTGGACATTTTTATAATCTTTGTTTGGGTTTGTTTATCCTCAAATAAAGGAAATTAAAGATGTCTCTCTGATTGTCCCCAACGATCTTCAACATCATTCTGTAGTTTTGATAAGCAGAGAGGTGCAAAGTTATTTGCTTTTTAACATTCATTCATTTCCGTAATGATTATCCTGTTAGGTCGTGTTTATACTTATGCTTTGAATCGACGCAATAACCCACGGCATAGCCTGACGTGCACCTCCCCAGAAATGTAACCACATTGGCAATGCAGACCTCCTGTCTATTTCTGTAAGCTGAAACCATTTCCCTGTGTGGAAACAAAGCTTTTATTTACAGATAAGAAATAAGAAATTGTGAAGACGATGAAGCCTCCACAAAAACTTAATAGTTTTAAGTCTTGTGTGTGATTTATCCTGGCTTCATATGAGCAGAGAAAATCTCCTCTCGTCACTAGGCTAATTTATACAATGTAAAATGCCATTGGCTCGTGCTAATAGCGTTAGCATGTTGCTCTGTTTTGGAAATCGTGTTTAGTATAAGACAGTTGTTTTGTCAGTGAACCTTGTGAGTTGTAATGGAACCGAATTTTGTAACGTTACCTTTGTTAAATGTTGCTGTTGTCCCTGGTTTTATATGAGAAGAGGAAAAGTTCTCTGGCCGCTAGGCTAAATTTTACAATGTTAAAAGCCATAGACTTGTGCTAATAACATTAGCATGTTGTATTTGTGGGGAAAATGTGTCCAGATAAATACAAGTGTTTGTCTGTGAATGCTGCGAGTTATAGTGAAGCCGATTTGTGCACTTGTGTTTGAATTTGTCTTTATTAAGCCATGTTTAATGTGTGCTTTGAATCAACTAAACTTTACAGCACTTAAGAGAAAACCTGCTGCCGACTAGTGTTTTGGAGGTGTAACTGCAGAGTGACACAGACACACCACCGCACAAGTTTTTAATGTTCACAACAGTGTAGACTACAGCGTAAGGTCTGTGGGAGGAAGCCGTAGTACCCGGAGAACATGCAAACTGTGCACAGAAGAACCCCCGTGCTGTGAGGCAACAATTCAAACCACTGCACTACCGTGCTGCCCGTGCTGCTGTCAACGTGTACTGAGAATTCTGAACAATCCTTTCCTCCTGCCTTGTTTTAGCTATAGCATTTTGGACATTAGCATAATCCCTGATTGGGTTTGTTTATCCTCAAATAAAAGAAATTAAAGTTGGCTCACTGATTGTCCGCAACGATCATCAACATCATTCTCTAGTTTAGATAAGCGGAAAGTTGCAAAGATATGCTGATGAACAGTGGCACAAAAATAAGCATCTCTAGCTCTAAAATATAAGAATCATCCCCGACTTTTGATTGCCACATTGATACAGCATGTCAATGAGGCCAAGTGGGATTTGTGTATGTGTTTGTGTGTGTGTGTGTGTGTGTGTGGAGCGGTAGTGGATTAATTATCATCATCGCTAGCTAAGTCTTAATTAATCAGACAGTGTATTTTCCTCGAAGGCTTTTTGTTTATTTGCTAGTTTCCTATAGGCCCTCTGTATCAGTACAATAATTTTAATAGACTCCTCTATCTCTCATATAAATCTTTTAAATGAAATACAACCTGAATGGTGCTCAAATGAGGAGATGATAAATGCACACTGTTATAAACCGCTCCTCCTACCTGCTCTCCTGCTCCCCCAAAACATTTCTGGTAATGAAAAAGCCCAAACACAACACTCAGCTAAGGGAAACCGTTATTTTTGAAAGTCCAGATAAGAGCAGCGAGGTAAGTCACTGTGTGGAGTTAACAATGTGATGGGAAAGGCACTGTGTCTGTTTTGGAGTTTGTGCTCACTGCAAAACAGTGGTCCACATTTGCGACGGCTTGACAGAAGTGTTTTGGCAGTTTCACCCTCAAGCTTAAAGCCCATTTTCATGACAGGTGGTATTTGGTGATATCAAGAAGTAAATATATATTTCTCAGAGGAGTGGCAGGGGTATTGCATTTTAGCGTCTGCAGCGTATAAATTGAGGGGAATAATTACAGGTACCTTACATTAACAGTGATTCACTCTGCTTCTTCACCAGCAGCTGTTTTCTCTCTTTCAGTGGTGCAATGAGTTGTTCCCCCCTGACTGCCGTGGCTGGAGTTGACAGGGGCACTTAAAGTGGTCACCCTGAAAGTGCATTCTTAAATGAAACACTCTCCTCTGTCTGAAAAGTGTCCGCGGGTGTTGTGGCTTACTTAACAGACAGTGATGCTGTCTCGTTTGAAGCAGATCTTCCAGACACAAGTGCCACAGTCCTTAATTAAACACAAAGTAATGTGCTGACAATCACACACTGTTTACTTCAATCAGGCGAGTTCACTTGTGTTACTGTGCACATTGTAATTAAACTCTGCCTGGACTCACTGTAGAGTAGATTAGGACATCTGTTCATTTATTTTCATTCGGAGGTTGCTCATGGTGCAAGAAGTTACTGTGAAATATTCATGTGTTAAGGAAAACTGATTAATGTGGCATACATAATCAATGTAGAATCATAAGCTCGCAATATGTTAGACATTTTTGTGGGGGTATTGACGTTGCTATTCATTCTCTCTGTGGTAGTTCATTGATGATGCAGCTGCTGGGGGAAAAATGAAGTGAAATGAGGACATATACTGTTTCATTTGGTGAAAGTTACCAGAATAAATGCACGTATTAAAGCTGGGATGGCAGAAATCTGGACAGGGGGGAAAAAAGTGGCAGAATTTGAAAATACACCCTCCTCCTACAGCTCTACCATCTCTGTCCTAACCCGGTGTTTCCCATACCTGGATTGATCTTATTTCCAGTGTTGGGCAAGCTACTTGGAAAGTGTAGTGAGCTAAGCTACTAGTTACTCTAATATTAAATGAAGCTTCACTACATCAAAGCTATCACCCTCAGAAATGTAGCAAGCTAAGCTACAGCAAAATGAAAGTAACTACTACATCCAAGCTTTTTACTAAACTGAACCAACTCTGTGCCAAGTCAGTGTTATCTTACTCATCAATAAAACTGTCAGTCAAACAGATAGGCAGGCAAAAAAGTTAAGTTCAATTGTTTATTGAACAGTGAGCTGCGCTAACTCCCAACACGACTCAAACCACAACAGCAAGCATGAAGACCTGCTTCAAACAGTCACAACATGGTCAAAAGCGTACATGCGTGTGTATGTGTGTGTATGTACACTGCAAAAACTCCAAATCTTATCAAGAATATTTATTTCTAGTCAAAATGTCTCATTTCTTGTTTTTAGACAATTTTCACTTGTTTCAGGAAACTTTTTACTTGAAATAAGTAGAGAAAAATCTGTCCATGGAGCAAGTTTTTTTTCTTATTACAAGCAAAAACAAAAACCTTGCTCCATGGACAGATTTTTTATATTTATTTCAAGTGAAAATTTGCTTGAAACAAGTATTTTTTAAGTGTAAAGAGATTTGTTTTGACTAGAAATGAGACATTTTGAGTAGAAATAAGACAGATATTCCAAACAACAAAATAAACAACACAAACAGAATATTCATATTATTTTGACTTAAGGCAGGTCTATGCTTTTCTTCTCATCAAGTGGCGTGTGCCGTCTGCAGGCAGCAGAGCACCGTTACATGTACCAGCGTTGTCACGTCAGCATGGTTACACCCCGCCTTTCCGAAACCCCGCCTTTCCGAAAATACACTGTCCCGTTGACTAGCCTCCCGCTACTAAGGCCTGCTTCTCCAGATGGAGAGCAAGCAGCAGCTCTGGAGACAGACATTTGGTCAGCGACTGTAGGGTCAGACTAGCACAAACTCCCCAGCATTGAGTGACACACCAATCTAACCTGTGTAACAGCAGCAACAGAAAGTTTGGTGATCCGACAGGGAGTCGAGACTCTCCGGCCCCCCAGAGCTGGGTTTTGTGTTAGCTTGGGTTTCTGACTCCAGAGCTGCTGCCTGCTATCCTCTTGGCGAGGAGGTGTGAAGCAGCAGGGAGTTAGGCGGCGGACACACTGTGATCCCAGGGTCTAGCTAACAATAGCTACATACACATAAACTTGAATTAGCCTGAGCTGGGTGCCTTTAGCTCTGGTTAGCAGAAGGCTAATCGATTAGCAACATTTTCTCTCCATCTCTGAAACACTTAGCAGATATTTGTTTGTTTTGTTTCAATTGACTGTGTGTAAACATGGACTCATTGACTCAGCCTCTGATGTTGTCGCTTGTTTGTTTCATTCATTGTTAGACTCACATTTTGATACACCTGTTCTTCTTTTTTGGGTTGCTTTGCAGTTGTTGCCAAAGGCTGGATAGCCACTGTTTTCTGCGGGATTCTCCCCCACTGAATTGGGCTTTCACAGAAGGTATGTGCACGCGCATTTGTAGAACCAGTGCTGTCTCTGAAATGACCTGTGATTGGCCAAAGTCTTCTGTCACAAGCTAGACTTTCTAAAGCTTGAAAAAGGTGCAGAAGTCTAGTTTCCTCTCAGTGCACTTGAATTAATGTTAAGTTCAAAGTATATTATGGGATTTTTGCACAGTGACTCCAAAATGAAACTTTCTACCGCAGCTTAAATGTGTATGGCATCAAACATCAACATAATGATGGTGTGCAAACAACTGTGTGTGCTGGTAATATTGTTATTAAAATACCAAATACACAAATCCGATAAATTTTCCTCTTCTCTCTTGCTCATTTTTATGCAGGTTAGCGTTGTCTCGTGTCTTTTATGTGTCTGACAATTCATCTATTCTGCTCTCATGCAGAGCTTTTATCCTTTCCATCAAAGCCTCAGATAGGGACAATCAACATAATTAATACTGTGTACATAATAATGCAAAGTTAGAATATGCAAACAAACTCTCTTTGCTTTTAACTGCTAACTATTTAGCGGCAGTGTGTAGCAAGCACCGAGGAAACATCACACAAGCGTTGTGCACTTGTAAAATGTAAATCCGAACAAAAGCAGAGCCTAATTGAGGAATAACACTGTGATTATTCTATATATGTATTCATAAGCCACCAGATAAACACATAACAGAAATCTGGTGCTTACTGGGTAGAGAGTGGGCTGTGGATGATGGGACCACATGGTGAGCTTGTCTTCATCTGGCCCAGCAGGGGTGCCACTGGCCGTCCTTCCCATTCTCTGAACCTCTTGTCAGAGCACCACTTATCTGTTCGCCCAGCATAGTGGCTGGCTTCTGTCTAGGTTCATCCTCCTCGTCCCCTCACGCTATTCCGCAGCATTCCTTTGTGAAGATGAGGGCAGGCTAATACCTGTGCTATTTTGCAATGCTCAGGAGCATCTTATCGCATGCAGGCAAAATCCCTGGCCTAGGAAGGGAGCAACTAGGCCAGTCTTATTGGGAAGAGGCTGAGGCTGTGGTAACCAGTGGCAGGGAGGCAGCCTTATCTCAGTGTGAGCAGCCGTGGCTCCCCTCCCTGTCCCTCTCAACTCCACACAAGCCTCTCAGATTAACAACACCCTTCTCCTCCCTGCCTCCCCCCCTCTTGCACATGCCCCTTATCCACCTCCCTAGCTCCCCTGCGTCCTTGAACAGACATCATTACTGTGATTATTACTGTTTATCGGGCTGATGAGTACAGAACAAAGCATTGGCCTGTTTTGTTCGGGAGTCGCTTTGTTCTGGTTTTTGTGTTTGCCGGTTCATGGCTTTGTCATGGAGGTAACAAGGAGGCCTATCAAGTGTGTGTTAACAGGCCTTCTGGGGAGAACGCTTCCATTGGATACTGAGCAGGACACGGGATCATACACAGCACCCTTGATTTAGTCCAGCTCACTGTTTTACCTTTATCCCTGCTGTGTGAGTCACCGCTTTCCTGAAGCTTCCTGCTCTGTGGTTTATCTTGTACTCCTCTGTGGATTGGTCCAGCATTACACGTATACACACAATAAATATTCAGTGGTGTTTTTTTTTTGTTGTTTTTTTGTCTGTTTCTCCTTTATTTGCGTGTGCTTTGTTGGTCTGTAAAGAGTTTTACAATGGCCATGTTTGTTAAAAAAAAGGCTTATAAATAAATTTAGATGGCCCTGAATTGACTTGATGTGCTTACAGCTCCCACAACACTGTACGCACAGCGGAAAAATCCATTTTTCATTTTTGGGAAATCTGATTTAGGTTTTCATTACTCAATTATTCCCCACTGAAACTTAACCTCAGGGCGGCCTGTCATCAGAAAGCGGACCACTCTCCTGACAGCGTAATACACCCTCGAAACATTGGATTTCCCTTGTCCCAAACACTAAAATATGCAATTATGTATTTATGCTGAGGAGGAAAAAGGCCTGAGATATTCATTTCACATAGTGTGCCTGCTCACCTTCTTAGCAACAAACTTTCTAATCCACAGGCTTGTTTTGTTTGCTCTTTCAGGCTGGCAAAATGCATTTTGAACTAAGACCGGGGCATCTGTAGATTTGGGGAGACAAACAGGCATCTTAATTAAATTCAAAGTGGTTTATGCGAAGGCATTATTCAAATCATACCGTCTGTGAAATTAAGTTGGAATGCATTTGAAATGTGAAGTCAAATATACTGGAAGGGGAGGAAAATCGTTTAATTAAATCCCTATAGTCGTCATTAGCATGCAAGCTCGTGGAGCCCTGGTCACAGATTACATGTGATGTGCTAAAAAGCTGACGAGCACTTTTATTCAAAAGTTATTAACTTTTTAAGCACCCAATTACGTCTGCTGGATTGCGAGCTCACAACTTATAATCTTCTAAGGCAACTTTGGCTTAGGATCATTGTCCCTCTGAAGTATGGCCAATTAAGCCCTGTTGAGGCTGACAGAGGAAACATAGACCATGTAATGTCAATATGATGCTATTTTTTCCCCTCTGAAAGTTAAAGCACAACAGTTCCTACAGAAGGATATACCTTCCCTCAGTTTATACACAATTACCATGCACAGCAAAGTGGAAGAAATGTTGTGGCAAGAACGCACAATTAGCAAAACTGTTTATTCAGCTTTCTCATCTGCTGCTTGTGAGGCACAACGCATGGGTGCGTATCCCAGCTGAAACTGTGGAGGTGATTTCCGTCGACTATCAGAGCTTTACCATCGTGACACAGTGGGTAGAATAAAAAGGAAAAGCCAGATTAACCTCAAGAAAGGAAAGTTTGTTTTTGATTTACCTTGGCAGAACTCCATGTAAGACTCTCATATCCGTCCTTGTACTTATCTTGTGACTACACTTTATTTACTCGCTACTTTCAGAGCTTTTGTATTTTTCCTCTCCTTCACCGCAGCCCTATAGAAAACACTGCATATCCATTTGTTGTTCATAAGAGGAATGTGCTGACTTACAGCGAAACACTGATGTTTGAGAAAGTTGAGTTTTTCCTACCCTCAGTGAGCACTGATGTATTATACAAAGCTCTCAAAGAAAAATGAAACACAGGCTACAACATCATTTTACTTTACATTTAAGAGAGACTTTGCTTATATTCTTCCAGCTTTATATCATAAAGCATATCATGGGTTGTATGTGAGAATAAACTATGTTAAACTTTCCTCCACATTGCCAGTGCCCAGAGCTCCCTGCTCATTTGCCAGTGAAAATTTGCTAGATGATGCGAAATGACTATAAGGAGACGTGGATATGGTGGGCTCATTTTATTTCTTTTAAGACTGCTCAGTGGCACATAAAGCAAAAAAAAATCTAGATTTCCACATTGTAGGGCCCATAGAGCAAGCACACAAGAGACTTACGCCGGGTTCACACTGGAGGTGGAAGAGCCCTGATTTGTTAATTGCTGCGCAGCCGCACATTAGCAGTCACCTTGCATTCACACCAGAAGCGCATTTCTCTGCGAGCGATTCTGCGCTGCTCGTCTCTGTTGCTCTCTTTTTAGACACGACTAAGAAATATGTGGAAGCATGAGGTTCATCATTTGTCATAGATCACTTATATGTCATATTTAATACACACTTTAGATCTTTAAAATACATTTTCAGTGTGTTTTCTCACCAGATTAACTTGCGACCAACTTGCGAAAATATCACTGCAGACTGGGCAGCACTCAATGGAAAATGCTTTGTGGCGCTTCCGTGTCCAGTGTGAACCCGTTGTCACAGTGGCTAAGCGGCTGACTTCCAGTTTAGCCCCTCGCTAATGTCAATGGGGATACAGTGATTTAATTGTTCTAGACGTTAGAGATGTTATCGGATCAAATAGATCAAATCCAGACAGTGAAATGAGTCATTTTGCTGGGGTTTGTGCCACATCCCCAAAGGAATCACATTGTTATTCCATGTTTGGCTACTACGTAGAATTGGCTTAAAGTGCAGCGCTGTGGTTGGGGGCTCGGACCAAACTCAGATCATGACCTGTGCGCCTGAGGAGGGTTCACCTTTATTGGGGTGTATTTCCTGGAGCTTCTTGTTGTTGTGCTGTTAGTCGTAGCAGCCGAGGTGTTTCAGAACGAAGGTTTGAGAACATGTTTTTCGCAGTGGAAAGAGCTTTAGTCCGACTACCTGCAGCAATGGTGTCCTTGTCATCTTTCCTCCCGACAAAACCAATGTAATGGGAATATTTCAAACCTCTAAGGTAATCGTCTCCAACTAGCTTGCTGCTTTGTGATGTGTGTGTGTGTGTGTGTGTGTGTGTGTGTGTGTGCGGCCCGACGATTACTAAAACGAGACCACTGATGCGATTGTTGTATCTCAGTTCAATAGTGATGTGATAACAAAAGTAACTTTGTAACTAGTTGTTTGGTTTTGGAGTAATTGTAATATTACTAGTCCATAGCCATTGGTAGCTTTGTCACCTTCTACCTGTGCCAATCCTCAATGCCTATGTGCAGTTTCACATAGATTGACCACGTTAGTGAGTTAAAAAATGTGGGACAGACAGAATGACACACTGACAATTTCCGTGGTTTTCTGCCTCTTTAGAAAAGTGAATGCCACCCTCATTATCCTCCGTTATCTCTGGCCATATGGCACCAATTTCAAAAGTATTTGCATCTTTTTACTGCATAGCCAGCCTGGTTTTATGAAAAGACCATCTCTCCAGCTGTGAAATACTTCTCTCATAAAGTGTAATATCTCAGGAACACCATGTTGTGCAAAACTCTTGCTTACATAATACCGCTGTAGTGTGATTATATACATGCAGGGTGATTTTGTTTACACTGTTTATAGCGATGCTGTGTATGACACGCTCACACACCACAACATTTTCCAGAGGTCAGTCTCGGTATTTGTCAACTCATTGGAATTCTGCGAGCCAGGTAGGAAAGGAAGCTCATGGCGTGAAATTGTCATTGCAGTGACTGCAGGGGACTTGAGGGACGTGGGTCAGTTGACAACCAAATGACAGGGTAGTCCAATCCTTGACTGCCTCCCAGGGCGTATGTCTCAGTGGCACACACTTCCCTGCCAGGAGACAGTGGAGCACAGCCATGCTAAGCTGTTGTGGCTTATGTTGGGATCTATGCAGCGGCCTGTTGTGACATCTTTCTCAACTTTTTAACCCGGTCGCAGTCACTTCCCTACGAAAAGTCCAAAGCCCTGACATTGATAACGCTTTGAGATTGATCAAGACAGCACTGCGACTGGCGGGATGCGTGGACACAGCGGGCGAGACAGCTTGAGCCTGCATACAATTCAGACAGGTCACAGTGAATTACTCTTATCCACTGAGATAAAAAAAAATAACCTAGAAAATGCCTCCACTGATTGTATTGCACATAAAATCACAGCTAGTGTAATAAGACAAAAAAGGGGAGTGAGCTTTTAAGAGTGAAAATTTAACTTGGCTATACTTTATGCTGTCTCTTTCTGGCTGAATAATTTAACACATTTAAAGCTACTCTTCAGTGGCTGGCGGCTGGTCTGACTGAGAATGTTGTGTGGTATGAATATGTCAATTCTGTCTGATCTCAGGGGCGTTCACTGTCATTTAAAGGGAGTGTTGCTCTGACCTGGAAAAAGGCAACACCCCTCCATTTTAGGTGTCATCCATCATCATGTACCTTAGTGGTGTGAAATATTTTACAGTTAAAATCTGTCAATCATTTTAAAGATTAATGTAAAAATGACACTCTTTCTGTAAGTTAACAAAAAGCAGGTGTCCACAGTAAAACTGGGCAATCTGAAAATACACCTTTTTTTCTGCATGTCTGCATGAAAGGTTTCGCCGCCTGCAAATGTGGGGCTTTTTTAAATTTGTTTTTAAAATGCTCTGCCGAGTGTCACATCTGAGTAAATTCTTTAAAGAACAATCAAATTATGCAAATATTTTTCTTGCCTTATTTTATGCAAATGCAAGCTTTTTAATACTTCCTATTAAAATATGTAGAAAATAGGACTGCACAATTTTCCTAGTCAACAATTAGTCGACTAGTCACCCACATGTTTACAATATTAATTCAATTAATAAATGATATATTTTGGACGGGGCAACACAATGGTTTGAGTTGAAGGTGTGAGAAAGAATAGTATCAGTAACATTGTTAACACTGTGCTACATTACAGAGAAATACAAACCGTACTAATGACCCTTCATTAATATAGGGCTATATTTTATCTACAAGTGCACGTCACACACTGAGCGAGCCGCCTGTTAATGACGCTGTGGGCTAATGGGCATGTAGCTACTTCCATGTTTCAGATGATACGTCATGTTTGTAGTCGACCAATGAAGATGAGTTTACATATCACCTTGGGTTCGTCCTTCACCTTCTCAAAATGATCCCACACTTTGGATTTCCTGCCCGACATGTTATTAACTAGCCTGTGGAATAACCGCAGGTACCAGCCCTGGAAATTAACCTGACTCCTGTCTGACTGCAGAGCGTGGACACTTCCTGTGTCTGTCCTTTCAAATTAAAGTCCCGCACTTTTCATTTTTTTCTGTGACTAAGCGACCAATGAAATTTTGCGGCCTAGTGACTGCTAATGTACTATTTCTTTGCAGCAAAATAAGATTAAATAAGGTGTTGGATTTTTTTCCTCTTGTCATGAATGTCTGAGTTGATGCTGGACATGGACTGGGACTAATGGTAACTTTATGGTACCTTGGTAGCTTGTGGTATTTTTTAAAGTCATCTCACTAGTTTGTTGTGTTGCTTCTCAATGCAGACACTATCTCATGTACTCATTACATGCTGTTTGTTCTCTCCTTAATCTGAAATTATAAGATGATGAGGTACGATTCTTGCTTTACCCATCTGCAGTTGTAACAGGAAGGAAGGAAGCTCTTCATTTTAACATGCAGCTGAGTCTCCTATGAGCAGAACACATAAACATCAATATAGCAGTTGGTCACTTAATTGTGGGAACCCAAAATCATGATTGCGATTAATATTGGAAATGGTTGCTATTCACCTACCAGTAGTCTGAATCCACCTCAGCAAAGCTGCGCTTCCTTTAGCTGCCTCCCTCAGCTCTGTCTCTCTGCTGTCCTGCTGTCTATATGTTAGCCAGCTAGTAGCCAGCTAAGATCGGTTTGTGATGGTGTAATATAAGGCAATATTGCTGAATGTGATCTAAACATGACACTTTGCGCTTTGATCAGAAGCATATGTAAAGATTTTTATTGACAGGGCGTGCTATTACTGAAGCCATTAATTGTTAATCATTTCCACAGTTTCAAAAAACTGCATGGGCGACTTCAGCACGTACTTGTGCACACCCCGTCTGGTTCCATTGTAGCTACAGAATCATGGTCACAACTTTTGTGCAGTCTTACTTTCTTTACCCCAAAACTCACACTTTAGTGTTGATTTGAAATACCACAGAGCTCGGTTGGTTAAAAGATCCTGGGCCAAAAAGACACTTAAATCCCCCAATAAGCTACAGTAGCAACCAGGCCTGACAGCAAATCTTGGACTTAAAGCTGACGTGAAACTGAATAGCTCTCACCCAAGCCCCTGGTCTGACAAAACTATATTTGCTTTTAATCTTCTTATTGAGTCCAACGCCGGCCTTTTAAAGACCAATTGAAAAAATGTAAATCACATACAAATGAGGAGTAATTCTGATTTCCTCAGCCGGCTTGTCCCTCAGTGACCATATCCAATTTTCAGACTTATATTATCAGGCTTGGTGAAGTGGTCAGCACACTAAAAGGAGCTAATATCTGCCAGACCAGCTGCTCTGCCAGGGCGCAGAGAATGCTTGAATCATACTCTGCTCTGTTACTCCATTTAAATGGACAGACTGGAGCTAATTTTAAATAAAGTCTAATTACGGACATGCTTTTGAAACGAAGAGAAACATAAGCTGGGGCTACCGTCGAGTAGCAATTATTCTGTAGCATAATGCGTCTTAGAAAATGGAGTGAAACAGACTGCAACGCATTAATCTTTCTTTTAACTTTCTTTGGACCGCGTGAAGTCAAAGTTCATGGGTCATATAATCATTTCCCCCCTTTTGAAATTTTATCTTGTACGCTGTGTGACTGTGAAACAATGATTTCAAAGTATGCACATGTCCTCCATCATAAAACACTGTCAAGGGATAAACCAACCTCCTGCCAAGTGACCCCAAAATTAAATATTGAACCACTGAAATGGGAATAATTCAAATGTATATGATTTATATAAAATATTCTGCTCAGTGAATGAGAGTGGAACACGGATGACTGATTAGGCTTTTATCTTCACCAGTTCCCGCTGATTATACTCGGTGTGGTAGTAAAGAACGTCAGAGGATTGAACGAGACCGAGGAGAGAAGTAACAGTAGATGGAGTGTATAGGGTGAAGGTGCCAGTGTGTGCCGCAGAATAGTGCTGTTTCGATTATATTTTGGCATTTGATTGAGAGTTTTTCAACGTTCTTGTTTATTTAAATGTCCTGACCTTCCACCGAGCAGTTGTTTCTTTGAGGCATGTCAGTCCTTCAGCTCACTGAAGCACGATGTGGGGGTGGTATTGTTATCCTTTGCTCTCACACAGTAAAATCCTTGCACCTCAAGGCTTTTCGAATGTTATGGGTGAGTGCAGAAAAGCTGTGCTGCCAAAAGTATTGACCACTGTAAACCATAACATATAGGGCCGGCCATTTGATCCATGCCTGGGAAGTGCTGTAATGTACGGTAATGGTGTTATGTCTGTAGTTGAGATCGTTATTAACCGTTAGATCACTCCCTCAGAGCGCAGGAAGACCAGCCCAGACGCCCTGAAGAAAATGCTGGATTGTATGTTTCTGCAAACCATGAGTATGTTACATTAGCACAGTTCATATTGATATTTGTAAAGTGAAGTAGTGCATGAGCTGACTTTATCATTGGGTGAAGGGGCTGGTGGATGGCGTGATGCCCCCCAAGCTGCAGACCACAGTTAGACAAGAACGAACAACAAGCTTTTTAGCTGACCAGTTGATTGTTTTCTTGGACTGCTTGATAGTGCCACAAAAAGCGGTTGTTTTTTACCGAGCCATTGCTGCGTTTTCTGCTGCAAAAATGTGGCAAAGAGAGGTTGTTTTTTTTTTAAAGACGTCACTGTGTATTCTGCCGGGATAGTGCGACAAAAAGTCATTGTTTTTTTACCAAGCCATCGTTGTATTTTCTGCTAGGGAAGTGCATCAAAAAGCAGTTGTTCATACCGAGACATCGCTGTGTTTTCTGCCGGGATACTTCCCCCAGAAGTGGTTGTTTTTTACCAAGCCATGGCTGCATTTCCTGCCGGGACAATACAATGAACAGCTGCTGTTTTTTACTGAGACACTGCTGCGTTTCCTGCCGGGATAGTGTGGCAAAGAGAAGTTGTTCTTTTACAGAGACATCACTGTGTGTTTTGCCGGGATACTGCAATGGAAAGTCATAGTTTTTACTAAGCCATAGTTGTATTTTCTGCCAGGAGAGTGCATCAAAAAACACTTGTTTTTATCAAGACGTTGTGTTTGCTGCCGGCGTAGTGCAATGAACAGTTGCACTGCATTTCCTGCCACGATGATTCGGCAAAGAGAGGTTGTTCTTTTGAAGACAACAAAAAGCAATTGTTTTTACCGAGACATCGCTGTGTTTTCTGCCAGGATGGCAGAGAATGGTTGTTTTTTATCCAACATACCATTGCCTCGTTTTCTGCAAGGACAGTGTGATGAAAAGTGGCTGTTGTTCACCAAGACATTGCTGCAGTTACTGCCATGATAGTGCCACAAAAAGTGGTTGTTTTTTCCGAGACATCACTGCATTTTTTTTTTCTTTTTTCGCTGGGACAATGACACCAAAACCAGGTATTTTAAGCCAAAACATGATTATTTCCAAAACATAACCAAGTGGTCTTTGTGTCTAAACCTAACCACATGTTAACAACAGTCCGCTACACAACAATGTGCTAATATAACCTATCTGTGGTTTGCAGAACTGTACAGTGCCGTCATTTGTTCTGGGGTCTCATTGATAAACATTGCATACATACAAAACGAGGCCTGAAAGAGGCGCACGCCACTTCCCACGCAATAGTTGTGATCTGTGAAAACAGACGTAATGGGAGAAACTTTGACCCTTGCATACAATCATTTTGGAGGTGGGAAATTGGCAATGCAGATGGTGAGGTGGAGGCCTGATTGTAGAAACTGTTGAATACGTTTTGGTGCATTTCTGGCATTCTTGTCCGTACGTACATTTTTAGTATGGATCCTATGCAATGTTTTATAAATGAGACCCCTGGTGATGGGCTTGTGGACAGCCCTCTGAATGTGCTATTTGTTGATGGAAATGTTTTTAAAATGCGTGATTTGTATCTGACTCCACATCTGCATCAAAATACACATAAGGGTAGGCAATCATGGACTTCATGTGCTGCATGATAATCGCATTTTCTGTCTGGATATTGTGATGAAAAACAGCTGTTTTGAGACAAATATAACGGATCTGTGGTTTACAGAAAAACACAATGCCAACACGTGTTCTGGGGGTCAAGTTGGGCGGACTCATCTTTGGAGCATGACTTTAGATCATCGTTCTCCAAGTCAACAAATGTTCTCATTAACGTCTAAAGATATATCACAGTCTCAAAGTAAACATAAATGAAACTGCCAAGTGTCAAAGAATGAAAACGGGAGGTTTTTTCTTCCAGCAGGAAACAACACATCACTGATTACGTCCTTTGTGCACCTGCCATCACCTTTCTGTGGATCGATCTGTTAAATCTTAAAGTGAATAAATGCATTAACATCACTACAGTGTAGTTATCAACCCCTAAGTGCTGCCAGTCACGCCACGCTGAGTATTTAAAGCCCACATAATGGTTGTCTTTGATTGTATGTGATTTTGTAAACATAACGGGTTGTTCCTCCCTTTGGGGTTTTTGAAACGCTCCCCACTGTGACGACAGCCGAGCTGGAGCAGCATGTATTGACGCAAAAAATAAACTGTGACCTCTGTCAAAAGGAAAGGTCAGAATCCCAAATGCTCTTTCCCAAAAGGCGTCTTGTCAGCTGCTATCACAAACAGTATTAACCCAGCTTGGTGGCACTCCTGCAGAAATCCCACCAGCAATTTTCACCATCTAAATGAACTGTCATTCTCTTGTCATAGTTAACTCTAACTGATTCTCAGCCACTAATCTCCTTAGCAGATATCCCAAAAGGACACAGTGATAAAAAAAAAAAGGAGGGAAATCTCGTGGAATGATTTCATAACAAATTCACATTTAGGTCATTTGACAGTCATTGTAGTTGATCTCTGAAGGGTTAAGGCTTGTGACAGTAATGTTATTCATCAGTCTGCGCAGTGTTTAATGGACATGTTGACATAATCTGCATTAACCAGGGATTTTAAATGTACGGCGCAGTTAAGTGGTGGACAGTGACGGCCATATTCCTGCGGTATTCAACTGTCATTCAACTTTAATGCGCTGGTCCACTCCACTGTGTTGCTCGTTACTAACTTGCTTAACAGTTTAAAATGTTCAATTACACAGTTGGATGACCATTATGACTACATAAGCGAGCGACATGACTGAGCTATTGAAATTGGTTTTTGCAGTGCGAAATAATCTGAAATCCAAATGGTATTATGCAAATGATGATAAATATTAAGACAAAGAAAACGATGCTCATTTGCTCTCGCTGTAGCTCTGCCACACATGAGCTCTGCCTTCACTCCGATGCTAAATGCGGAATATATTAACTGTAAAGCATGTGAGGGGAACTAGGACATTCAGACTGCTGCTAGGAACAAAAAGTTTTATTTCTGATTTTTTTTTTTTCTCTCTCGCTTGGCTGTCACAATCATTCAACTTCTTTGTCAAGCTTATTTTCATCGCCACGTCTTGTCAGGAGTCTATTCATCACAGTCCTCATCTGTGCCATGTGTGATTGATGCATGTGTTTGATGGCATTCAACTGCAAAATACCTCAAAAGTGAGGGTGCTCTTCACAGATCGCCTTTAGTTTTCGTCCTGTCGACGTTTTGCTTGCACAAGCAGCCTCTCCCGTTTTCACATGCCAGCATCACTCATATCAGAGCAGCCTCTCTCTGGTGATAGCTTTGTAAAGTGTATATCGTTTCAAGAAGGTAAACGACACCCCCAGCACCATCCAGATTATCACCTGTGTGAACTGATGAAAATTGCTGGAAAAGTTGCTGGAAAAGCAGGGATGGGTCGGTGGAAACATTCCACGTCTGGTGCCACAAACGCTGCTGGGGAACGCAGTGTATCAGTTAAAAACTACCAGGTTTGTTGGCTCAAACAGAACTGAGAGACTCCGTGATGTGTTGGTGAAAAACATCCATGTGTCAGATAAAGCTTGAAAACGCTGCAATGTGTCTGTAAAAGACACCCAGGTTTGGTGGCTCAAACAGCGCTGGGAAACGCTGCAGTATATCAGTTATAAATCATCAGGTTTGGTGGCTCAGATGGTGCTGGGAAATGCCACAGGCTGTTAAAAAACACCCAGGTTTGGATACTCAAACAGCGTTGCAAGGCTGCGATGTGTTGGTGAAAAACTTCCAGGTACTGTGGCTCAAAGGGTGCTGGCAAACATCGTGATGTGTTGATGAAAATCATCCAGGTTCCATGTCTCAAATAAAGCTGGGAAATGCTGCAACGTGTGTGTAAAAGACACTCAGGTTCGATTGCTCAAATGGCCCTGGAAAATGCATCAATGCTTTGGGAAAAACCATGCAAGTCCTGTGCTATAAACGGTGCTGGAAAACACTGTGACAGTGAAACACGCCTCCATTAAGTGGCTTGAATGCTGTTGGGAAAGGCTGCCTTGTGTTGGATGGAAACACCTGAGTTCTGTGGCTCATAGGCTTCTGGGAAATGTCGCAATGTGCCGCTAAAAACATTTAGGTCAAGTGGAAAACACCCAGGTTTGGTGTCACAAACACCTCTGGAAAAGGTTGCCCAAAAACAACCAGTGTTGTTTATTGATTTGGAACTCTTGTCTGCAGCATGGCAAACGTATTGCCGAGATAACACGCTATCCACCATCCTCTCCATCTCAGGGTGAAAAGTTAGCCTATGTATTACGTCCCTTTAGAAATGTTCATATGATGTGTATAAAACATGCAGAAGTCATTAGGGATGCACCGATATTAATTTTTTCCAACCGATACAAATACAGAAAAGCACTCAGAGAGTGCAGACCTCTGCCAAGTAAGTGATATTCCCTCCCCCTCTGCATCAGATTTTGCAGCCTGCATCACAATCAGGTTATTTGCATCACTATCATCCAACGGCAACGACCAACGCTGGCGAAAACATCACCTCCTTGGCCGAGGTAATAATAACCTGTTTGTCATGGTCGATATCCGATAATTTAACATTTTTGTTTTTTAAAAAGAAGTGTCTAACCTGTAGTTTATGAAGACATGAGGGTAAGAAAGGCTCAGATGTGGTGAGGAAATATGGATGATTTAATATTCTGTAGCCCCGACCGAACCAAATCAAACTGACAGCAATTGCCAACACAACAAAAACAAAGAACATTTCTGACTCTTCATACCTGCCAACATTAGCTCTACCCTCAGTGCCCCTGCCCCCACATAACCCTACACTACAGATATACATCATAAATACAAGGATGTTAAAGTAAAATTACTTTAAATCATATTCAATTTATAGTTAACAGTGAGACAGAGACAGATGATGAAGCCCAGTGTTGCTGTGTGTTTCCTTGGTGTAAACTACACCGCAGAGTGGAGTCGGTGTTGGATGTTAGCCGCTGCTGCTAATTGGCTGGTGCTAACACTCTGGAGACGGTCCCTCAGTGTGTGTCTAACCTGTTCGGCAGTCGCAGATCAGATCCTCGGCACAGTCCCGTTGTCTGGTTCTGAAGCTGTGAAAGACGTACACACTGTGACATGTTTTGCCCTCTAGACAGCATGCTGCACTTGTTCTTCCTCTCCTCTGTGTTTATTGGTGGCTCGTAAACCAAATTTAAAGGTACATATACTGCCACTCGCTGTCTTAGGTGTAACTGCTGCCCTTGTTAAGTCAGTGAAAGCAGTCTGGTTTCATATTAGTGGCGCTATCTATCGGAATAATGCATAATTATAAATAATGTCCCATTATTGGGCGATAATTTATCGGCCCACTATAAATCATGCATCCCTAAATGTCATGTATTCGTGGTTTGCAGAAACATACAATGCCAATATTTCCTTCTGGTGATGGGCTGTTTAGTCATGCATTGCTACCAGTAACCATCTTGTGTCTTGTGAGTTCCAGTCGGCCTCTGTTGCTGCATGTTTTTGCAGCATGATCATCTGCATCCAGGGGGGGAGCTGAAATACAAGGCGCAGAGAACACAAGTGTACAGAGACCACAAGCTACACAAACATTTAAATGAGAGTTTTCCAGCTCTATTTTGCCAATGCAAAATAGTTGCTTAGAAACATAATTCACATGAGATAAGGTTGCTGCCTCCTGCTATGTATTCCAGTATTTCATTTTTGACTCCATTTGAAGAGGTTCATTTCTTGGGAAGTTCTTTGAAGCTCGATGTGCTTTATTCTGCGGAAGGTGGAAAGAGGTCATCCTGTCCCCCCCCGTCCTCCTAACACCTGTAAAGCAGAAATATAGATATCGAAAGCCTACATCTTATAGTGCGTCCTATACAGGTATCTGGAGATGGTAACGCCTGGTGCAGCTGCTGATAAGAAGCTGTTACAGGTGCAATAAATAAAGGTTTTACAGCCGCACAGCACAAAATGATCCTAAAACATCTCTGGTGGTTTGATTGGGCTGCTGATCAATACCAATGACACAATGATTGCTCTGCTGGTTACTGAGGTCTTAAGGATTTCAAGACTCACTTTTCCAACCTGTGCTGTGTTCAGAACTTGCTCTTTGTGAGGACATGTCAGTGCCAGCCCAACTTTGCAGTGGTGGACGTTGCTACAAGCGGACATTTGTGTTTGACCCCGCTCTAATTAGCTCTCTTACTTTGTCTCCATCGTCAAAATGTAGCTTTTGATTGTGTCAATTACGGTAAGTGGTGCCAGAGACCTGTCAATGTTTTTGTTATTCCTTGTCATTGACAGAGGTTGATAATCTACCATCACTTATGACCCCTTTAATTACAGGATGTCATGTTATTCCATTTATCATGCTTAATGTGTACCTCAAGGACAGAGAGCTGGATTTATTTCTGCCATATGTGTGTCTCTGCAGCTTGTTTTCAGCTGGTGTGACTCCTTTCACCTATCCTTGCATCCAATGACATTGGAGCGCAGACATGTCCTATTAGTGAGTGATACAAGTGTTCCTCAATTACGGATCTCATTAAAGACATTTGATAAGCCTCTCTGTCCCTTGGGGATATCAAGAAACTTGCTAATTCCCAGACCAGAATAAAGTTCACTGTCACAGTAGCACAGTCTGACAGATGTAAGGGCTGTTTGTATATTTGTGGGGTGGCAACATGAAGCAGCGCAGACATGACACGCTGTGTGCTGTGGTGGTGATTAGTCTCCATAGTGCAGGATTTAATAGTGTGGATGCAGACTCTGGCCCAATCCCAAAACACCCCTAGCCCCCGGAGCTGTGATCGGGCCCAAAACATCGGGCCCGACCCTACAAGGACCCACACAGTTTTGTCCAAGCCTGCCCTGGGCCTGAACCACAGCAGCAGTTTTGGGCTCAAGCCTAATTAAAAACCCCGACTGTATAAAAAATATATTTTATATATTATAAGATGTTTTTTAAATAATAAAACATTCATCACAAGCTAAGGGCTGACATGTATCCTCGGACCACTTCTTCTTCCTTTTTTTATTTCAGTAGTCTGTTGTCTTGTTCAGTATTTTCTTATCCTCAGACAAAAAAGTGTAGGAGATGTTTCTTTTACCTGCTTGATAGTTTCGACTGTGACTCCAGTCTTCCTCAGAAGCGTCATCCGACGTGTTGCTGACATGTTCTGCTTTGTCTTTCTGTGTCCTTTCTCTTTCTCGCGTTCTTTTTGATGTTCTTTTTTCCATGTATTGAATGATCTTCCTGGTTCTCCGATGTATGTTTTCTTGCATGATTTGCATGTTATTTCGTATATTACATTGCATTTTTTGTCCGGTTCTATTTTGTGTTTCGGGTGTACTAGCAGCCGACGGAGTTTTGAATGTGGCTTTATGGCTGTGTTGATGTGATGTTTTTTCATGATCCATTGTATGGGTCTGTTGGGCCGGCCAGCTGATAAATGACACGTTGGCAACACGTCGGATGAAGCTTCTTTATTTTTTCTTCCACACTTTATTTATTGATTTTCCATTTTTGCAAACAAACATACATAAACATGAAACACCCCCATCCCCCCACCCTCGATAACATAAGATCCTTGGTACATAGAATGATATTCTTCATAATAGTAATAATAATAATAATAGTATATGTGAATATACGTACCTACATGCTCACATACATTTCCATGAACCTCAATGTGCGCACACACATACATACATATATTCCTAAATTAATGTTTAAATCACAAATATATAGTTTGGTCATTCTCCTTTTCTTTTTCCCTACTTCACAACAATAATACTCCAGCAACAAGTTATTGACCTCATCAGTCCTTGTCCAACTCCAGGCATTTGCACATTTAGATCGTTCATAAAGATTAAGAAAGAAGACCACATTTTGAAAACAATTTTCCTCTTGCCATGTAAGTCAGTTTTTCCAGTGCCAGGTTTGATGACATCTCTGTAATCCATTGAGTAGAAGTGGGTCTCTGTGTCTCCTTCCATTTTAAAGCAATCATACATTTGGCTTGTAACAAACAGATATTAATTAGCTTACGTTCCTGTACAGTTGCTGGGGAATCCTCAGGGTATATGTGCAACGAACATATCTCGGCTTCAATAGGAATAACTCTTCCTGTCAGCTCGGAGATGACTTCAAGAACCTCTCTCTAGAATATCTGCACCTTTCGACAGCTCCACATACAATGTAGCAGGGTACCAACCTCTTCAGTACATTTGATGCAACAGTCGGGAATATTGGGATTAAAATGGTGCAGTTTGACAGGTGTGATATAGGTCCTGAGCAACCACTTATACTGTAACAGTTTGCATCTTGTATTAATAGTTTGAGTTTGGGCCTCCCAATCCTCTACAGAGATGTCTATCTGAAGATCATTTTTCCATGCAGATAAATATGAAAGAGAGTTTTCTTTAGATCCTGCTGACAATATCCCATAATACATTGACATCTGACCTCTGTCATGCAAGTGATTTACTGTGAGCTGCTCGATGGTAGACAGTGAGGGTTCTGAGGTGGTTTTAATTTGGGAATATATGAAGCTCCTTAATTGCATGTCGCGCCTTCCTGGACTAAAGTTTTCATTCATTCATCCGCAAAAAGAGACAAACGGTGTTCTGTCTTACTGATAGTCACTCCCGTGATCTCAGATGACTGACGGATTGCCATGGCTAGAGGTTCAACAGCAAAAAGAAATAATAAAGGACTCATAGGACAGCCTTGACGTGTAGATCTATGGAGATTAACTGGTTTTGAAATTTGGTTATTGGTTGCGATTTCTGCTACTGGGTCAGTATATAACAATTCAATCCATTGAAGATATTTTCAACCAGGATTTTCCCATCTTCAGCTCAACCGAGTTAATAGCTCTGTTAGTTTGTATCTTTTTGATCCTCCATGCTAACTGCTTTCCAGCCTTCTCTCCCTGGTCATAGTGCGATTGTTTTAGCCACAACAAACTGGAAGCTATTTTATTTTATAATAAAATTTTATATTTTATTTTATAAGTTCCTGCTCTAATTCTCTGACGTTTAATTCAATAGTGTTCAGTTGTGAATAGTACTCTTTGGACTTATATTTAGTTTAGTTAATCATCTCACCCCTTAAATATGCTTTGAACGCCTCCCATTTTACTGAAGTGCTGGTTTGATTTGTATTTAAAGAAAAGTAGTCATCTATTTTCCCATCAAGAAATTTTTATAAAGTCAGGGTATTGGAGCCATCTAGATTGAAAGCAAAATCTAGGGGGCGAGGATATTATATTAGGTAATTGCATTGTGAAGGATTTCGGTGCATGGTTCGACAATAGTATACCGTCATACCAGCATTTCTCAATTTTTGATAGCAAACCATTTGAAATTAAAAGAGAAAGAAACATCTCCTACACTTTATTGTCTGAAGATAAGAAAATATTGAACAATTCTAAAAAGAAAACAAAATAAACCTAATCAATTTAGTCTGTTGTCTTGTGCACAACAGGTCCAACTGAGGCTGCCCCCCTCAGTGCGTCTAGTGCACACGGCGGCCCATGAGGATGTGGCATGCAGATGATAATCACTGCTCTTTGTTGCATGTTGCACATCTGTCCCACTGCTGGGGAGGCAGAAGAAAACACTGCCAAACAAGTTGCCTACCAGCCCCTCTCTCTGTCTTTCCATTGTCTTGCATCCCTCTCTTGCGTGCACTCTGTCCTATTTCCCTGAGTTCTCCGATATTGCTCCGTTGTTTTGTCACTTTCCCTCTCTCAGTCACAGCCCCTCCCTCTTTCCTCCTCTTTCCCTCTTCATTCAGTCCATTAAAAGTCTTACCATTTAAACATGAAAGCTGCCAGTTTCATTAAAAACAAAACAAATAACAAAAAAAAGGTAAAGCACTTGTCTCTTGCTGGACAAATTTTCCCCACAGATACAACATGCTAATGTTTTTAGCACTAGCCTATGTCACTTCACATTACACATCCCAATAAATAAGCCTACCAGCTAGCAGACTTTTCCTCTACTCATATGAAGCCAGGAACAGCAACATTTAACAAAGGTAACGTTACAAAGACTAAAAATGATATTTGGTGGAGGCTTTATTGTCTTCACACTTTGTTGTTTCTTATCTGTGAAATTAAAGTAAATAAAAGCTTTGTTTCCACTGAGGGAAATGGTTTCAGCTTACAGAAATAGACAGGAGGCCTGCGTAGTTACATGTCTGGGGAGGGGCAGAGCCTATGCGGTAGGTACGGCATGTTTGCATTATGATGCTGCTTGTCACATCTGTCCATGTAAACGTTAGCATGGCGATGATGTATCGAGGTCATGACAGGTTGTCCCAATTCATGGAGAAAGTTTTTAACCACTGTCCCTTGTAACTCTTTCCCAAAGGGCAAGGTGGCACTTTAAAAACAAGGGTAGAGGTAAAATATGAAATGAGATTGGGCCTCTGTGCGGAGCATGGTCCGCTCAGCCTCCTTGACCTTCTCCAACAGAGGTGCTTCACTAAAACAAATGGTGAGCATCTGCTTTGGAGTCAGTGTAGGTGGCAGAGAGACACAAACTCATCAGGCATCCTAGATCAGCAGCACATTTTACTCAAGGGTACGACACTCGCCAGACCCCTCAGCGCCTGTTCTGAGCCATGAAACAGTAAAACAAACTCACCACGAGAATCCTGACCTTGGTTGGATGAATCCCTGGTTACCTTGGAAATATTTAGGGGCACGCAAAGTAGGGCAAGGCCAAAACCCAACCACATGTATCACACTGTTTATTCAATCTGCCGTTTTCACTAAATGAATAAACAAACCTTCAATTAGAAAGCAACACACATGAGTACAGTACAGTGACCTCCAGAATATTTCCTTTCTCGTTCCTCATAGTCCCAGGTGTGCATGTAATTTCTGTATTTACTCACGCATTACAGAATGAATTTTCACAGCAAGGAGCTAAAACATTATTTTGCCATAATAAGACTGAGGGCCAGAATATTGCACATTTGGGGATCTGTGAATTCATCCTGAAACATGCAAAGGACTCGGTAGCACTCTCTTAATTTATTTACAAGGGAAAACTGCTGATTATTCTACCTTCACAGACTGTACACAGCGAGAATTACTGGAAATAGTTCTGAGTGTTAGAAATGAGATTTCTTTCCTGTTGGTCAATAGTCTTTATCTCTTCAGAGAAAAATGGATGGCTGCCAGTTTCATTACCAAACATATGCCGATTCTCTGAATACATTCCACATTGTATTTAACTTAACTGAATTGTCCATCTCAAAAAACCTAATACAGTATGAGTGTTTCATCTCATGCAATCAGTGAAATAGTTTTTGGCAGTGTATCTGATTGCTGTGCTCGTTTCAGTGTAACGTCTCTGAAATTTTAAATATTTTCTTCAGACATTTATAGACAGTTCTTTGTACTCCAGAGGTACAGCTCAGCACTAGATAATTAAAAACATGTAAAGTTTACTTGAGATAGACATTGACTTTTTTTAACTACTCCAATTATAATGTTTTGAGAAGGTTAAATCAAGCCGTCCTCTAAGAATACTCCCAGCACAGCCATAAAATGTGCAATACCAGAGAGGATACTGTCGCCTAAAGCTTTTTCCCTTAAAACATAAACTACATTTAGTTTCAACAAGACGAAAAGTCTTAAGCTATTAGGGGCCTCAATGTTCATTACATCCAATTACACAACAAATAGTTCCAACCAAGCAATCTGATTGGTCAAGAAGACATTTAAAATGTGCTCAAATCAGCATAACGGCACACATGGCTCATCATTAACAATATTACTCCACCAATTCGGTGGCAGTGTTGTATCTGCCAGTGCAAACACCAGAGGGCTACAAGACTGCTACAAGATGGATGGTTTTCTTGTTCATTTTGATCTATACATTGGACTTAGTTTCATGAATTGTTGGAAGACGATGATGCTGCTGCGAATGTTTTGGCACATACTTGGATGGATCCATGCTTTAATGTTGTACTAGTCCATACCCATTGAGTGCACAGTGTCCCACGTACAGTTCCACATGGTGTGTGTTTGGGATACAGGTCATAGGAAATTGCAGATTAAATAGTCAACTGAACCCATTAAGAAGAGCAGTGTATTCAGACAGAGTTGTGAATTTGATACAGTAGTACCATTCAAAGTTTGCAATTTCAATCGGTTGCTATAGCTCCCCCCTTTGGCCAACTGATGTAATATTGCTTCATTCGCATCCTCCCATGACCCTCTACCACTGTGCCAAATTTCACATGGATTGACCGAGTCAGTGAGGAGAAAAAGGTGGAACACACACACAGACAGAGTTTCCATCATTTTATAGTAAGATATAGTAAGATACGCCAAATTCTGACCCTACCATCTGAATGTCGCAGCAGAAATCGAGACATTCTTCCAGTCTACTATTGTCCAGTTTTGGTGAGCCTGTGTGAACTGTAGCCTCAGTTTCCTGTTGTTAGCTGACAGGAGTGGCACCTGGTGTGGTCTTCTGCTGCTGTAGCCCATCTGCCTCAAGGTTGGACGTGTTGTTGGTTCAGAGATGGTCTTCTGCAGACCTCGGTTGTAACCAGTGGTTATTTGAGTTACTGTTGCCTTTCTATCATCTTGAACCAGTCCTGCCATTCTCCTCTGACCTCTGGCACCAACAAGGCTCACTGGATATTTTCCCTTTTTCGGGCCATCCTCTGTAAACCCTAGAGATGGTTGTGTGTGAAAATCCCAGTAGATCAGCAGTATCTGAAATACACACCCCAGCCCGTCTGGCACCAACAACCATGCAACGTTCAAAGTTACTTAAATCACTTTTCTTCCTCATTCTGATGCTCAGTTTGACCTTCAGCAGGTCGTCTTGACCATGTCTACGTGCCTAAATGCATTGAGTTGCTGCCATGTGATTGGCTGAGCTATTTGTGTTAACGAGCAGTTGAACAGGTGTACCTAATAATGTGGCTGGTGAGTGTATTTAAGCGATTGTCTTTTACACCTGCCTACCACTTCTTGTGCCAGACACTGTTTTCAAGTAAGAAACAGTATCATCATTTCAGAAAAGCTGTTTTCTAACATTACACAGTTTGATGTAAGAAAAGATTCATTCTAACAGACAATCAGATTAGCTGGCCTCGTGGCTCCCACCACGTCCGCCATGATGCATTTGCTTTGTGCTGTTTGAGGAAGTTGAAATGCAAATATGAATCTAATATGCATCATCACAAAACACCTGCTTCATAATTCACCTTTGGAAATGCATTTTGTGGCTTAGCTCAATATTCAAAAGAACTCAAAGAAAGAGACTTTAAGCAATACATAATGAGGATTAGACATATGTAATTATAATTGTAGTGCTACAGTGAGTGATCATATTCATGAATATCAAAATGCCTTAACAAAGCGCTTCCTCTGTCGGAACAGAACGGTTATTGTGTGATTCTTGAGACCTGTTTTAAGCTGCAGGGAAAAAAGTTCATTCGTCTAACACAAACAAAAGCTAAGATGTAGCAGGTGTTGCTTATGACAACACAGTCTCATCCAGCTATAATTGAGAGAGACTGTGAACAATTTAAAGAGGTCCTGTTCGTTCCTCTAATCCTGTGTCGGCTGTTTTATATACTGTAACATATGTTCAGCTGATTGAGGGGAGTCATTCACAGCCTCAAGGCTAAACAATCGGTTGAAGCCATTTAGACAAGTAGGTCAAACGCATGTTAACCGAAGTCACGCAGAGAAGTGCTTAGTGCAAAAAGTCAGCCAGACTTTATTGGTTTAATTAGTCGTTGTTAATGCTATTGACCGGCTCTCTAACGCAGCTCTGCAGCTATTTAACATCAAACAATGTGATAAAAAAGCAACAGGACTGCAGAGACATGGCCAGGTCAATGAATTGCACCAAGGCTGAATAAGTGGGAGTGTAATTACCACTTTGTTGGTAATTTTGCCAGCAGAGGGGACATCAATCTAATATTAAAATCTAATTACAATTGAAGTTGCTTGTCATCTCCATTCATTTCAGGTTTTATAAACTTGTGAAGCCTTCATGATATCGTAGGACACATGCGTGTTTGGGTCCACTGTGGGTAGTCGTGGCAAACCCACACTTACCCCATTAAGGCCCACTGTGGGTTTGTGCGCCCACAGCAGTTTGCCGGTTTGCAGGTTCCTGTGTCAGCAGCACAGCGCAGTTCGAATGTTGTTTCAAAGGGATAGTTTAGATTTTTTTCAAGTGGGGTTGTTTCAGGCCCTCACACATCTTACTATATAATGACGAAAACTCTGTCTGTGGGTGGGTCTGTTCCACGTTTTTTTCCCCTCACTGACCATATGAAATTTGCACAGTAGTAGGCATTGAGGATTGGCATAGGTAGAAAGTGACAAAGCTACCAATGGGTATGGACTAGTAGACAGTATATTACGTACGGTAGATGTCGGTCTGCATGTCCCTGTTTGGAGAAGCAGGCTGGAGTCTGACATTAAAGCTAAGCAATCTATATGTAGATGATGACCTGCTATTGTTCTTGGAGCTGGTTGTCTGCATAACAGAAAAAAAAAACAGTTGCTTAAGTGACAGGAAACACCTTTTAATGTGAAAGCTGTAGGTGTGTCAGCTGACACTGCTCGTTTGTCAGACACTATAAATTGTCACGATGTAATAATTCTTTGGCTTTTTCATGAGTCAACCCTCAAATGTGCAACTCCATGTCTGAGCCTCTCATATTTTAAGTTTTGCTACAACATCTGCTGCTGTGGAGCGGTCAGCAACAGAGTGTATGTTAGCCGCTTAAAAAAAGTTCCACCTAAAAAAAACAAAAGAACTAGCAGTTTAAGTGTAAGCTATATTCACAATATTCTCACTGCTTTTCTTTAATGCCAGACAGTGTTTTCCAGCTGGAAAATGGCCAGACTCCACTGAGAAAAATACTGATTTAATATTGCTGAACACAGGAGATGTTGGTCTACCAAAGCCTCAAAAGGTTATTTTTTTTTGTGTTATTGTGTGACTATGGCTTTTAAAAGGGTTTTTTTGTACACACCAAAGTCACACAATAACACAAATACGATAATGGTTTGAGGCAGTGGTAGAACAGCAGCTCCTGTGTTCAGGAAGCTAAAATGACTGTTTTGGTCAATGGAGTCTGTTGGATTTGATAAAAGCATAGATCAGGAACTAAAGCCGTTAACGCTGTCCCCATTCCCAAAAATACTCCTAATATAGTGAACACTTTAAGATATTGATATTTTTTTTAGATGGGACCCTGTTCACAGCAGTGGTTAGCTTCTGTGTCAGACTACAGACAACATCCCCAAACGTGGGGCGTGCTGACTGACATGTACTGTTTGTGATGCACTGTCTATGGATAAGTACCCCATACAACCCCACTTCAAAACATCTAAACTTTCTGTCTGTCTGCTTCTGACGGTGGACATGAGACAGGTTCCATAGACTATATAAAAATAAAGGACATGGCCAAAATGGTGCCACCCATTGGCAGGGTTGGGCTTGTTACTAAAAAAATGTAACGAGGCTTCAAGAGTGGTCAACCAGAGCGTGATTATGATGAAACGTGAAGAAATCACAAGTTGCTTTAAGGTTGTGTTGTACAAGGCACAACCACAACACTCCAAGCCGCCCGTATCCTTAACAACTAAACCTCAGTCTGTTGGGTGTCCTAACCTGAACAGTGCACCCACATACACCCACAACGAGGCAGTCAGTCAGATGGAGGAGGCAATATCAGTGACCATAACCAGCACTATCATGGTGTACTGTCATGGTAATGGTAGTCTGTTTATTTTATAAAGATAAAAATGAATGAATAAAAGCTATTTTGTAAATAACAATGACAGATCAATTGATTACGATGGAATTTTTATGTGCCTGTCCGTCAAAATAACAGACATTCAGAAAGTCAAACGCGACCTCTGCTCCCGAGCTGTGGGCTTGGGAGGAACATTGGGGAAAATCTTTGGACTCTCTTCATTCAGTGAGTGAGTGATTAAGATGCTGAGTAATAAAATTTCAACGTTGAGTATTGGAGTTGTCCTACTGGCTGCTGTTCTTTGAAACGGAGAGGCGCAACAGTGTTTCTGTTGGCAGCATTTTGACGTTTACCTACTTCAACTGCAGCAGCTTTTAACCAATGTTTATATATCTGCTCCTCCTATGGGATGGTGACCTTAGCGGACAGAGCAGTTGTTTCATTATAAATTCACCAACAGGTGGTAAAAGGAGCAGTTGTCGCAGAAAATGAAGTTATCCAATGTGAAGTTATCCATAAGTCAAACCAGTATTCAGATTCTCAGCTCACCCAAGATCCTCTCATTTCTGCATACCTCAACTCAACTCTATACCGGTTCCATCTACTGCAGCCCATGCATTTAAATAGGATATTTAACTGAACTGCAGCAGCATTTTGGTATATATGGTGGTCACTTGTACAATTCTGGAAAGTCAACCTCACATTTTTAGCCCTGGGATATCACATTTTAATTTATTTATGCCTGATTTCAAGTGCATATCATGTGTCAGTGAAATGCTGTATATCCCTTATGGGACAGCAGTGTTGAAACCAAAGCTGCATTCAGAGAGAAAATCTTCCGTATCAGCAGTTTTTTAATCATGCAATGCACACTTTAAATACTGTAAATGGGCATGCTGCTTAATTCTGTGCCATCTAATTCGATGTGTGTGTTTGTTGTGCACTGTTCATAATTGGTATAATGACCGGAACAGCAGAGAAGTCCTTGGTGAAGTTCTGAACCACAAAATAAATGCAGAGCAGAATACTTGGATATTGTTAGTAACAAATTACCTCGCATTTGTTGTTGTGTTGTATAACTGCCTCGGGGTTTAAGGTCATGCTCTTCAGTCGACTGGTGGAAAAAGCCTGGATAGAGTTTGACAGCTGTACAAAAAATATATATACCTCACAGGCACTGTGCAGCCATGAGTGAGCAGAGGAAATTACTTTTTACTAATACCCAGCTTGGACAAAGGCAGACAGAACACAGTTTGATTTGGGTACACATCTGGGATCTCAGGTTAGATGGATTTGGCATTGTGAATACATATCCTATCGACTACTGATATAATCCTGGTGCTGGGTATATTCATTCAGATTTAATAATATGTAATAATTCAGTTAGTTAAACACAACTTAGCAACACAATGGATGTTCGGAGAGAGATTTCAGTGGATAATTTAGAAATCAAACACTGACTGATCTGCCATGTTTTTACATATTAAACATCTGAAAAAAGACAAGCCAGCGAGTGCTGCATCAGTCTAATCAGTTGCAAGAAGTGCCCGTGCTGATGTTTCAATAGAGTGGTGCAGGAATGAGTCCTAAAACCTGGAACTGATTGAGCGTTCCCGCTCCTGTTACCCTTGTCTCAATGGGATTTCCGAATGGGTTTTTGGTTAGATGCCTGAAATAAGCACAAGCTTAAAAGACTTTCACGTTTTGTTCTACGACATAAAATACATCAGCAAATATTAGGGATGCACAATAATATTGGCACATCATCTGTGTCAGCCGATATTGGCTTTAAAATGAAATAGAATTGGTCAACGTTGTGATTTCTCTCGCTCTGACAAACCGTTTTTAACGTGTGCAAAAAAATCAGGTATATAACACAGCACGGTAACGAAACAACATATCTATAAGATATACAAATATGTTTAATATATAAATTACCAAAAATAAAAAGGACAGATAAACAGATGATAAAATAAATTCTTGCTACCCTTTCACAATCTCCTGCTGCGTTAATTACTGACAGCTACTAAGCAAAAAGCGTAACTCTGGCATGCTTGAAAATGACGCCGAAAGGACCATTGACTGAAGATAACATGATGAGTGATGATGATCAATAAAACAATTGGGCCAACAAATGTGTTACTGTTAGTCAGTGTATGTCTATGTAGTACGTACGTTGGAGCTCAGAGAAGCGAATCTGTGCGTTCCCTGTTCAGTAACTTGTGTCTCCCCAACATCCTGACCACAGCACAGAACACTGCGATTGCATTTCGGCTCAAAACCATAAAATTGGCATTCATTTGTGAAGATTATCGTGCTGAAAACAAAACATGTAAGTATCATAAACTATGCCACAGATCTTTTATTTTTTTGAAGATATCCAAAATCCAATGGAAAAATCCTACTGGCTTTTTGTCGAGGGAACCAGCATGATATTAACTTCCGTGTTGGCCGACAAATAAATGTCATCCTTGCAGCTCTCAATAAAGAGGAACACTCATAAATTTTCAGTCATTTGGCAAAGTCTGACCTAACAGCATAACAAGACAAGCAAGAGCTTATCTAATGATATTGGTGATGGGCCAGTTCTGATTAGGTGTGTCAGCATACTCTGCAAGGCTCTGGCACAGGAACATCCAAATGTAGTACAGCGGTTAGTAAGGTTATTTATTGTTGCTTTGGCTAAGGGGGTTATGCATTTGGTTTGCTTTGTTAATTGGTTTGTTGGTCCGTTTGTCAAAAGTATTATGGGAAAACTACTGGCTCAGTTTTCGTGAGACTTGGCTAAAGGTTGTAGCATAAGCCAGGGAAGAACCTATTAAATTTTGGAGTGGATCCAAATCGAAGGGCATAAACACAGATTATTTTTCACTTTTGTAAACAATAACAGATTTTGCCTCGATGGTTTACCCTCTCCAAGGTGCCCTTCCAGTTACACCTGCGTTTGACCGATCATCTGTGAGAAAAGTCTGTTGCCTTTTAATTTCGGTCATGATGACGCTCCTAATGTTTAGTTAGCAAATAAAGCTGTTGCAAAAGTTCAGTAAGGAAGATCTTTTCTCCGATGTTCCACCTTCATTTCTCTGTGGGTAAATTTCTGCTGATTTGCAGAGGTGGGAATAAGTCACACATGTGCGAGTCACAAGCAAGTCCCACATTTCTGGGGTTTTAATTCAGCAAGTCGAGTCCCTGCTATAAGTCAGGCAAGTCACAAGTCAAGTCATACAAAATTCTGATGACTCACTTATCTAAGAAGTTAGCTGAAAGACACATTCCTGTACCTTTTCTTTGTCGGTTTTGTAGTGATGGATGAAGTGGGATGTTCTGGTGGTCATGTCATTGAATTTTCAGCTGCAGTCCTTGCACACCACTGTTCTCTTTTACTGCTGTCATTGACAACATGATTCTTGAGTCAGAATTTGATTTTTATGTTTTTTTGCTGGCCCCCTTCATTGGTAGCTGCCTCATGCATTGGCCTCTGCTGGTCTGCACTAGAAATCACCCAATCATGTTTCAAAAACAAAAGATAACTTCTCAAGAATCTAGAAGACTGCAAATAATAAATAAAAAAAGAAGACGTCTTTCTGAGTCATTAGCCTCAAGTTTAAGTCATGTCTCAAGTCATGAATCTCAAGCCAGTCAATTGAGCTGGGCTGATTTACCCTTTAAAGTCAGGTCTGCTTTCCCACCTCCCAATACTCTTTGCTATACACTTCCAGCTGATCTCTCCTCTTTGATATACCTATTATATCTTGACGTAGCACAAAGAAAGAAACAAAATTTATGTGCTGGCTGTGCAAAGCTATGGTGTATATGAGTGGTGTCACAAGTAATAGCACCTTGTTGTTGGGAGCTGACAAAGGCCAGACAGCTGGCAGACAAAACATAAAGTCTACAGATCTTGGAAAAAGGTGCAAGGCACCACTTATTTTGCACAAATGAGAGCAGCAATCCTGTGCTGCCCAGAATGTGGCAGAGTTAAAGAAACCTGAGGGGAAGTGGGTCTATAAGCCCTCACACTGGCCTCCTTAAAGCTTAATCAGCCACCCAATGTGACAAACTCAGCTAAAACAGACGCCGTCACACTGGGAGAGTAAAGAGTTGGCATGACTGTCTCAAGACTCTCGTACCTATCTAATAAAATGCTCTAGTTAACCAGCTGGACTCACTGAGTTATCCTTATCCTTCTTCTTTAATGTAAATGAAGAACCTGTCAGGGTAATGCTTGATCTATATGGGGGACAGCGCATTTGGTAAGACAGAGTGCATTCAGCTATAATGTGACAACATGTCACCGGGCCCGAGGTTAGGCAGTCTGATTGAAGAGACAACTGCCGGGCACAGCACAGCTAAGACCATCATCCACCATCAGTCGAAAGCAAAAAAGGAAAAGTTCTTACTCAGAAACAGATCCAGAGCCAGCACAGATCCCCAGCTTTCATGTGAAACCAGTGCAAACACAAAGGACTTACCATAGCAGACATGGCAGACGATCAGCCCACAGGGAATATCGAGGAAGATATGTCAAGGCAGGAGTATCTGGCACTGTTAACCATGAACTGCCAGGTCATATGAAATTCATTCCAAGGAGCAATAGGAAAAGCCAAACTAAGGCTCACCAGAAATAACCAGCGCCAGTTTTTGAAGATTCAGTCCTGGAGCCATTTCGGTTTTACCTGGACTTCAGCCCTTCTCCTCCTCTTCCTCCTGGCCTCTGCAGGACCCTGTTGGTAAAGGCCACTGTTGGGATTACTGGGGGCTGGCAATAAAAAGAGGAAACGGGGATTAAAGAACACCATCTCATGGATTTGGACCAATGTCATCCACCATAGAGGAGTCTGGCGATAATACACCAGAGCAGCGAGGAAATCCTGGATAAACAGAGCTAGCAGAGCGGCACGGATGACAGGGTGGATGAAACAGAGAACTTAGGCAGCTTTAAAGTGAAACACGAGCACTATTAGGCCAAATAAAGTAGTTAGGATCTCAAAAATATGCAGACAGATTTTGGTAAAATGTTAGGCCAAGGAATCATTTTGTTGTGGTGTGAAGGCAGATTGAGGTGCAGAACCAGAAAGTGCGAAATGCATATTTTTGCTGTTTTCTTTAAAAGGACTGCACAGTAGATGGATTTCATCATATTTTCCAATATCAGAATAGCACCTTTACGGAGGACCATGCAGCCTCGGCAGTAGTATAGCTCACTGAGTTCTTGCTAGTTCAGTTCACGCTACTAGATTTGTTTCCTTCCTCATGTGAGGACATCTATCAGCGCACATTGTTTTACCTATGTGTTACAGGTCTTTTTGTTCAGGCTCCAACACTGGACTCAAAGGAGCAGTCAGCAGTCTCACTCATTTAATTACGTCCATGTGATGTACTGGCTGAGAGCTACACCTCGCCTGGCTTCCCTAATCTGATGGCAAATACGGGTGACATCCATCTCACCATGTCAGAAATAGTAATGGCCACACTTTCTCTTCTCTCTTTGGTCTACATTGATGCAAGACAGCCATTCAGCCTCCACTCCCCTCTCATCCTTCCTTTGCTCTTATCATTCATCACAGGAAGTCTCAACAGATGAGATCGTTTAACAGTGGGCGTGAATGGTGATGTGCACTCGCTCCTTCTGTTAAAGAAGGGCCTCTGCGATTTGGAGTCCAGAGCTTGGCTTCGAAGGAATTTGTCACTGGGACGGACATTTTAATTGGACCATTAACTTTTGGAGAGACTCTTCCAGATATCTTGATGAGTCGGTTTTCCTCCCCTATCCAAAACTCAAACTCAGTCCCACCTTTGACAACATCTTCATACGCACCATTTCCACCTATTACTGTCTGAGACTTTTTCTCCCTGGTGCATTACACACCGACCCTGTTTCTGCCCCGGTGGCTCAATAAAAGAGATATTGGTGATGATTATAGTCAAAAGTGGACAATGCTCCTTCTGACAATGACAGTTCTGATCCCATCCTTGAACTGTTGAGAAAGTCTGTGTGAACATACACACCTGAATGTCAGACATTGAGCAGAATACAATAATGTTATACTATAGGTAGATACTTTTTCTATAGATAGAAAAAGTTCTTAAAATATTCTTTGTGCTATCTTAAAATTGTTGTAACGCAGGTACAAACTAGTCATCGGGAAAATTGGGAATATTCCTAGGTCTGGGGAGGATGGTTGTTTTTTTTTGTTATTTTTTCCCAAGCCCCAGCATTATACCCTTGGTTACCATCTTATCTTAAAACTAGTCACATGTATCTTTCTGCTAACTTTGCCAGGCGCAGTATGGCTCTGTTCTGGGGCATAGAGCACACCTCTCTACCCCTCCATGCGCCTACATGGAAAGCCTTAAGACAGAGAAAGCACACCTCTCTGCCCTTCCATGTGCAAACGAGGAAAGCCTGAGGCGGACAGAGCCACATCAATGGCATTCAGGCTCACTGTGCCAAATGTGTGAATCAAATTAATTCCACAGCAGCATTGTTTGAAAGAGGACAAGTTTCACTGCATTTTGACCAAAAGTAATGTATGTAGAATGAAAATTGGGGCTGTGACACAGAGTTAGAGAAATTTTTAAGAGGCCTTCTGCAAACCGATAGTCTAGTCCCCCACTCTAGAACTGAACATTACGTCCAATACAACCCAACATAAAAACCTGAGAAAGGCATTTTTACTAAGCTCCAAACATGTCTGAATATTTAAAAAAAAATTGAATGTGATTTTAAATTTGAATACAGCCCAGAATGTGCAAAAGATGTGGAACATTAAAAGGTTGAATGGAGTTTCTACGTGAATGTGTGAATGAAGAAATAGGCTTTGAAAATGCTTTGACGACCTCGAATATGTGTCAAATTTGAACATTCCACCATTCATTTGAATGGGGAAGATTTCCAAGAAAACTGTGAATATTTAGTAGTGTGACAAAAAAGTAGGTGCAAAGCATTCCCACCCAATTAGTTTCAGCCTTTTGCGTGTTAGCGTAGCACAAACAATAGCCTACAAATTCACAGACAATGTTTTTTGTTTCAAATTAATGATTCATTTATCGATAAACGTGCTGTATTAATTTAAAGTTGGCATCTCAAATCAGGGCCACTTGACAGCAATTCCCTGGCTGCTTTTTGTTGCCAGTCCACCCCTGTTGTAATGGCAAGCGTGAAGGTACAAAGCAACTAACTCAGCAAAAATATGATCTGATGATGGCTCCTGTATTGCTGCTATTCAGTATTTAAATGACACTGTGATTTGAATTTTATGCCTACCACCCAACTCTATTGTGATGCCTCCAATGTTTTTAAAGATGAGGTGTTAATTTAATAACCAGGAAAAACTGCTAAACTCTTTGCACATTGTGTCATCGACATAATTCTGATCACGCTGAAGCACCTTTTTGTCTCCCTGCATTTGCCGCAATATTAGTCACAAATGTGTTGACTGCAAATCAGCGCGAGCAAATTCAAGAGAGAACTTATGCTCTTGGACTTTAAAACACTGCCACACTGCAAGCAATGAAAATAAGGAAGGGGGAGTAGTAGAGAGAGTGCCAATTCTCAAAACCTATCGAAAATTACTCTCGCCAGACGGATGAGGTGAGAATGAAAATAGAAGCATACAATAGAGGAAAGACTTTCTATTCTTTCTTCTGCCTGTGATCAGTAATCACTGAGGCAGACAGGAGAGAGTAATCTCAGAGAGGGTTCAACAATTCTGCCCATCCTGAGATTACATTATTTTCCCAAATTGCAAGTGAAGCCTCTCAATCCACCAGCCAATGAATCAACAGTGTAGGCAGGGAGGAGAGAGCAGCACGCCGTGTCATCTAAGACAAGGCGTGTGTGAGGCATCCCATTAAGGAAAGAAAACAGCTGGGAATACTCTGTGTGGAACATAATGACAAAGCAGTGCAGTGGCAGTGGCAAATTACTTCAGAGAATCCTACTGAAAAGTTTCTGTGGAGCAATTCTCATGCCTTCAAAATAAATCATAAACGACGGGGAGGTGGTTAAAAACATATATCTAATATAAATAATGGCTGTTCAGATAACTGTGTATTACTGAGGAGCCTAACTTTAAAAAAATACTTGAATATAATTGAAGTGGCATTGAAATTTAGAAGTAAATACAGAAGTAAGATTAACTATGGTTGGACCATAAGTCCTCTCAGAGCCTTTCCTTCCTGTTAGGCCCGACCGGTTATGAAGCAAGATTAAAAACTAAGACCTTTGAGCATATCCAGGACTTAGCAGACAAACTCAACACTGCTGGGAAACTGGTAAAGTTCAGCTCAACTTAGGGCTCCTCGATTATGGCAGAAATATTAATCATGATTATTTTAGTTGGAATGGAAATAACTACTATTAAACATGGTTACTCACTGGCTTTCAGAACATCAGGCATTTATTCAGCATTAACTTTGGTATTTCTTTTTAACACTGAATGTCTTTTAACTAATACAATTGAACTGAAAAACTGAAATAAATGAGAATAAATAAATAAAAGTGAAATTGAATTTTAGATATATTAAAACAAAAATAAAAGCCAAAGATCAGCACGCCCCTGCCTGATGCCCAGCACACAATGCACCAAACCCTGATTCCTGTCGCTGCGGGTGGCAGGCCATAGTATTTATTTGGGCTGAGCCCAATTGCGCCCCAAGGCCCAGCCACCACACGCTTGCTGGCAAGTTCCCCTCCCGGGTCTGGGCACGTCCCACTGGAAGGAGGCCCCAGGGTAGACCCAGGACACGCTTGAGGGATTACATATCTCATCTGGCCTGGGAACACCTTGGGGTCCCCCAGGAGGAGCTGGAAAGCGTTGCTAGGGAGAGGTACGTCTGGGGTGCTTTGCTTGGCCTGCTGCCCCGCGACCCGGCCCAGGATAAGCAGATGAAAATGGACGGATGGACTGAATAAAATAAATATCACCAACTATTTTGCAGTGCACTGCCACAGCCTACTGCAGTATATTCAAGTATAATCAAAAAGTAAACTGTATTAAACATTTGCAAAGTTTGCAAATGTATAAATATCACTCTCAGTCCAAACCAAAACAACACAAAAACAGAGCAAATAAGGTGCAATCACTACTTCAGGGCAACAAAACACATTCTACTGTAATGTCAATATTGAAATGTCTGTAATGAGGCTGGCAGGAGTAAAGGGGCCTCTCCTTTTTGTGCTTTTTGTCCTTTTATTACTTGGTCATAAACCATTTCATGAGGAGACGTGAGTGCTGGAACAAATTGGTTGTGTTGCTTTGTGGTGCAGCTATGACTGTGGAACACATCTTACACATGATTGTAGTTCAAGTCCCCCAAAACCGACAGTGTTCTCGACCAACTGCTCTCTCAAAACAGCTGGTGTAACCTTATGAAGGTGGCCAAAATGACCATCACTACTGACAACCTACTTACTGTTGGTTATATTGTATCATTTCCAGCATGTTTCCCTTTTAAAAAGCACAAACATAGGAAGATAGCACGTAGGCTACGCCCCCATCCTTTACGTTTGTTTACATGATTTAACAGAAGTGCGTATTTAAGGGATTTAAATGTGTGTGTGGACAGAGAGTGTCTGATGCAACACCATAGGGGTCACCATGGCAACACATTATGCATTTGGATAAAGCAATTGAAGAAAATCCCTCAAGGTGTTCAGGAGATATTGTCCTTCAGAATTAGACAGATGCAAGGTCAAAGTGACCTTGACCCATGACCACCAAGATCCCATCAGTTCATTATTGAGTCCAAGTGAATGTTTGTGCCAAACTTGAAAAGAAAAGAAAAAAATCCCTCAAGGTGGTCAGATGTCTCATTCACAATGAGACATCTGACCACAGTTCACAGTGACCTTGACCTTTGACCTATGACCAAAAACATGTAAACTGTCTATTGTTGAGTCTAAGTGGATGTTTGTAGAAATTACCTCAAGGTGTTCTTGAGAAATCATGTTCATGAGAATGTAACACATGATGGACGGATGTATGGACATTCAATGTACGGCTGTACAGCTGTTCAGCCATACAAATGGGCATACAGACAACCTGAAAACATAATGCAACTGTTGCTGGCACGTAGGCATAAAAAGTTGAAGGAGGTTTTAAGGTTGTTGTTTTTTTTTAATTATTTAACTCCTATAATTCTATAAAAAACTATGAAAAACACATGGATGAACCACAGTGTTGTACTGAGTGACATGTTCCTTCATCTGGATGCCCTTCATTGAATCAGTCTAATATATACACATCAAATCTGCTGCTTAAAATAGTCTCCAAAAAGCAATATTTACTCCTCTTTGAGTAACGTCTGCTAAAAACTACAGTGCCCAGCTGTTTTAGGAAATGACTGATCCTTCATGAGAAATGAAAGTACACATCCTCTTCTACCTCTTCAGTGGGAATGAATGGGCTTCTGGCTGAGTGCCACAGACTGGGAGGGGAAGATGCACAGTATTAAGAGGCGCACTCATGGATTGTTGATTTTAGTCCTTTCATGCGATGTGTTGACTATAACAAAAATAAAGAATATCACCAGCCTTATTCTTCAAGCCAGAAGCAGATGTCACCACAGAGTAAGCAGGCCAGTGGTAAGTTAGAGTGTTAGTAGTGCTAATTCTCAGCTCCTGAGTGTTAGCCAGCTGAATATCTGTTTTCAGTTTCCTGTTGTTTAGAAGAAAGACCCATGACAACACAGTATAATCCATAGCTCACTTTTACATCAGAACAAAATGATGGTAATTTGAAGGCCATTACAGAGTGTACCACTGATAAAAACTTTTAGTGGTTCATGTTTTTCTTACATTTCAGGATAATGCAGATGCAAAGAGCACGACTAGATATACAAAGATAGCATTGCAGCAATCTGCTTTTTAGATATTAGCTGCAAAGTGGTTCCACCTGCTGCCCAAAAAAAAAAATCAACCTTATTGAGGAAATTCAGTTCATTCAATACATAAAGTATAGAAGGAGAAAAAGCGGTTCATACAATTTAGTAGTGAGTAACGTCAGTGTTAGTTGCTGTACACATGCCGTGTTTTTTGCACCGTCATATTCATTGTTTTCAAAGTAGACTCACACCAGAGCGATGCTGTCACAGCGCACGCTGAGTTCAACTTTTGGAAAGCAGCAGCGTGCACTGCATGTCATGTGATGGGGGCTAATGGATCACAGCCGATAGATATCTTTCCCTTCATCAAGAAGTTGATCATGTTAGTGCAGAGCTGCCAGAGCTTCACATCTGTCCCACAGACAATAGGCCTACACTCAAACAGTGCCTGGAAGAAGATCGGCTCTGTGCTCAAGATCTCTGATAAATAGGTGATGATACGTTGCTTGTTAGGGTTGCTCAGCAACCTCAGACGCAACCTGCTGCCATGCTCTTGTAGCATCCAGAGTAGCGTCCAGTGCCCAACCTTGCGTCTTCCAGGTGGTTAAAGACGCGGCATGTGGACGGCCCCTAACCCAGGTTAATTACTGTTTCTACAAATCACAGATGTTCTCTATACACCTCACATGCAGACTATGGGTAGACAGTACAATTTACCGATGTTCCCTAAACGTCTTGTATATAGGCTACTGCTACAAGTAACTGTGCGTTCACACCAAAAGCGACCAGAGCTTCCAAAGCGGCGGAAGTAATTTATTTTCAATGAGAGCCCGGCGACTTGGATGACCTGAGTGACCTGCCATCAGCTGCGTGTCTTGGGCGACCAAAGCGACCACAGCGGGTCTGGATGGGAGTTAAAACTCGTTCAGCTTCATGGTAATGAGCTCTGACGCGGTTCAGTGGCAACCAGTCGGAATGCTGATGTGCTTCGATGAAGCGGGTCCCAGAGAACAAGCCATGTAACTTTGGTTCCTACAGCACACTTGTTCTGACAACGGATATCGAGAAGTTTATTACTTGTGTTCGTGCCCACTCAGTCCTTTATTATGTGTCGCTGTTGGGTTACAGAGACCAAAATAAAAAGAATGAGGCTTGGGACCGCGTCGCGGAGGTAGCTGGTTGGTCTGGTGAGTTTTAAAGTGTGTAATAGAGGAGAGAATTGAAGGCTAATGTTGCGACGTAGCATGCAAGTCTTCCTCGCTTGGTTTGAATGGAATGACTATGTCTTCTGTGTTCATTGACCAAACATAACTTTCTGTAGGCCAACTATGAGCTTTTTGACTGGACAACAGCAAGCAGCAACTACGCTGCTTTCAAGCCAGAAGTCTCCTTTGCGGCTCCTTTAAATCGACAAGCACGGTCGAACGTCAATGAACCGTCAATGAGCCAAGCAACCAAAGCTGCCACACATATTTTTGACAGTCGTGCTTCTTGGGCGTCCGCATCCGACTTTGCCTTTTTGGAAGCTTCTGGTGTGAGCGTACACAGCGGATAGTGTTATGTCCAGCGACTCCACAGTTAGGACTTAAGCAACAATGCTACATAAGCATACCATTTCAATCAAAGAGCACTCACATAAGAGCATAGAACTAGCAGAGAACAATTCCCTGTCACAATCAGCAGAGGTAGGAGTGCAGAGACAGCTGTTGGCATGTCATGTGCAGCGAATGCACCAGCTATGTCACCTTATTTTACTCCTGCATGGGGCAAACATGTACAGAAAGAATATACTCCAGCCAGAGAGAAACAATCAGACGAAGCATTTACATGGTGATGGTTACCCAGATGAGAATTAGTTCCGCTCGGACCAGTCTCCTCTGAATAAGGTGGTTATTATTCTAATAGTAAGTGGAATATTAGGGCCCATGTACACAGACCCAGACAATTATGGCTGACCTGGTTTGTATTTTTGAGCAATCACATGGTGGCTAATTGATGTTAACAGCTGTTCATAAATACATGCACAATACAATATGTGCTTTAAATGATACAAAAGCTTTATTGTGTAGCACGCCAATGCCTTCCTGATGATGAGAAAGAACTTCCATTTCAAAGAATCCATTTCGGTTCTGTTCCTTTGGGGATGACAGGTTTAAACCAGCATGTTTGGTTGGCAAATCAATGAGTCTGAATCACCAAGGAAAATAATCCACAGTACTATCGATTCTGAAAATCAGTGGCACCTTTCACAATCCCCAGAGAGACCCTTAAGCACATCTTACTATGAGACGTGTTAAAGACATCTGAGGATACAGTCTACAGTGCAGCTCATTCAATGTTTTCTGGTGCAAGCGAGATCCTTTTGATACTCATATCCTTGTGGTAATTAACTCCCGTCAGGTCTCATAATAATACACTGTAAGAAAATTAATTATCAAAGAGACTGGACAAACATGAATCATGTTGCAAAGCCATAGTGGACAAAAGAGGTATTTACATAATTGAATTTATGTACTCACAACATCAACGTGGATTCATTCATCTTGTGGTGATGGCTCCATGTGCTGAGGTACAGTACGACTCCTCTGTCTTACATTTCCACAGACAGAGAACAGCTAAACAAACACTGGGTGCAGTGCATGTAGATCCTTAGGCTATTTTTACAAATAAAGTGCAATCTTAATATGTTTGCCATTTTCTCTGTTCATTAGTTGTGTTTGTATAGGAATATGAAAATGACTAGCCTAATTCAGAAAAATAGGCCGGAGGCAAAATTGGTGGAAAACAAGCAAACATATTACCTAGACTTGATAATACCAATTAACATTAACAAAGATTGTAGCCTCTGCGTGAAAGCACATTTGAGACTTTCATGACATACAGTCAGAATAAGAGTTTGAATGGTGGGAATTAAATGGACTCCATTTCCTAGTAAATCCTCTGATCCCACCATGATTCATATCGAGCCTGTTTCTTGCTACTCAATCACATAAATGTGTTTGCTGTCTGACAATAACGATGGCAAAGGATCCATGAAAGATGTACTTAAACCTTTATTCAGTCATAGTTTTGAAATAAAACTTGAAATGACTCCTGCGGCTATCGGCAGCTTTCACTGTCTGTATAGCTGAATGGAGTGCAAGCAGTGACCAACACCCACATCAAACCATGGCTCACAGTGAACTATGGTGGTCTAAAATTATAATCAGTACCTATTGTAATGTTGTTGACATATATATCCTCCTGAGTGTTCTCCTATGAGGACATCACAATTTAGGTTTACTTGACCTTGTACTGCATTCTACTTAACTCAGACCTGTTGTCCTCATTTGTGGACACTATATTGTTCCATCTAGTGGTGGTAAGAGCATAATACACTAATCCATGTAAAAACAAGATGGCAGCCATCTCTGCCAGGTCAGTCTGCAGCCAGACCCGACACAAAAGTGGACAAGGTCCAAAATCTGATCACTTTTTATGGTTGAAACCTCTTTATTTTATGATTAATAGTATTTGTAGTTTGATAAAGCAACACGTTTTAGCAACTGTAACAAGACGCTGTTAATTAGAGAGTAGGTCAAGTAGTTGAGGACACTGGGAGTTTATTATCGTCTTGTTTGAGGACATTGGGACTTTATTATTGTCTTGATTGAGGACATTGGGACTTCATTGTCATCTCGTTTAAGGACATAGGGGACTTTATTTTCAGTATCATTTGGGGACATTGGGACTTTATTTGTCGTCTCATTTAAGGGACTTACTTGTCGTCTCGTTTGAGGACATTTGGGCTTTGACTGTGTTTAGTTTTCATCAGGTCCTGCTGATCCCAAATAGCCAGGAGAAATTAAAAATGTATACCAAACAAAAAAGTTCGGGTCTCAGGAGGAGACACACTTTAACTTTAATTTAAGCAGCAATGTAAATATTAATAACTTTTGTAAATTGCCCCTACTAAGAATTTTTCCAGTCGACAAATAGTCATCATTTAGGGCCATTAGTCGACTATTCGCCTGTGTGTTTATGATACTGATTTAATTATTAAATTAAATCATTTAGTCATATAGGTTTTGATTTATTTTGACAAGTGCAGCTCCTAATAGAGTTTTATGTATATATATTTTTTTCTGCAACAAAGCGACCAATGAAATCTTGCAGACTAATGACCTTTTTGGTTGACTAACATTTGGTCGACTATTGGAGGGCAGCCCTACTCTCTACTGAATTGGACATGATGCATTGCTGGCTATATTTAAGCTACAACAACTACTGTTACTGCAACTTTGTTTTTCTTGAAAATACTTCATCAGCAGTGATTATTTTGCCTGTAAATCAAGCTGTTTTTGTAATAAACACAATATTTTGACAATATGTGTTCATTGAAAGAAAAGATGATCAACTGTTTCTTTAGTAATATTCAGCATATGTCTGATAAATGTAACAGTCCTAGTGGGTGCAAATGTAAAAAAAGAAAAAAACAAGCTTTAAGAACATAGTTCAAAATGTCGATATAAAGACTAGTAAAGACATAAATGTGATCTGGCTTGAGCTCCTCTGCCTGGCCACGTCTGCAGCAGGTATAGACATCTGAACAAATGGACATTAAGTTGACCTTCACTGTAATTGGAGTTCAGCATCAAGTAAATGGTCTGAAAAGTTGGTGGTGATCCTGTCTCAATGCGCAACTGAACACAATAAGTCACCCTGATTGCATTTTAATGCTGTGTGGAAAAAACAACAACGTTAATGGTCCAGTGTTGGCACAAGGTGCCGAGCGTTGACAGAGACTTATCTCACCCACTGTGGAGACAAGTCAATCAGCGTGAGGGGCTGGTGCCAAGTACTTGTTGTCGCTTTGTGTCTCTGCTGGAAGGGTCACACTCATCATGCTTTCCACTAATACATCCTGTCCTTCACATCCCCAAATACTTTGCACCTTGACCATGTCGACCGATCAGCACCTGTGACTCATCAGCTGCATATGTTGCACAAAGAGCGGCTGCCTCAATTATTGCTGGCCAGGATTTTATATTTAAAGTGCAGGTTAGAATAATGAGATATGATCTCTGCTGCCTCGTTGCACGAAATGACCATAATGGATCTACAGGGGATTGATGGAGTTGTTGATCAATACCAATGACTCACTGATTACTTTGGCAGATTCTCAGACTCCTGGCTTTCACAACTCGCACTCATATTCTTTAATGGAGAAAACCCACCTATCAAAATGTCTCTTTTATCAGCGGCTTATGTAAGATGAGATAAATTCTGTCATGCAGTGTTTCCTTATGATCTCTCATAGAAGTAAATATCGGGGAAGGGAGTACTTAATTTCTTTTTAAAGCCAACGGCTCCTACAGAAAACTTAAATGGGTTTTAGTGTTTGTACTTTGTGGAACTATGCCCTGAACTGTCGTCCAGCAGGTTTTGAATTTGTTCTCAACAACTTTTCCAACCCCTGAGGTCAAAGTCCAGTACGTGCTTCTCAGCTTGCAGAGGTGAATTTTCCAGAGGCGATGTAGGGTCAGTGAAAACCTAGGGTTCTAATGGTGGTTAGAAGCTAGTTTTCTCTCCTGAGCAGAAAATGACAAAGCTTTCTTTACTGCAGCTCTGCATGGGCCGGGCTGCACAAGTCATCAGTCACATACGGTGGAAGTGCAAAGGGGTAAGGGTAGGCACATCCACACCAGGATTGAGAGCTGACTGATGAGTTATTGCAGTAAAGCTCTGCCGTTGAGGCTAGCCATCTATTAATGTCAGTCCTACCGACTGAGCCCTGGGTCTGGGGTCTGGCTGGACAGTGTTGCTATGGAGCATTTGATTTCACAGCACATTTAATGGCTGGCTTCAACATATGAACTATTGTAACTCCTCTTAGGTGTGCAATTCAAACATGCACAAAATGACAGCGAGCATATTGTAATTATGGTGAAAGGGAGAGAGTAATAGAGAGGCAGACCCAAAAGTGGTACTGCCCTCAGCAATTTGAAACGTCAATAACTCTGTCTGTCCGGTTCTGTGCTTAAAATCATGCTGATTGCACCAGATGAAAATTGAAGTGATTTTCTATACAGGATTCATTATGTGTGATGACAGCATGTGCTGAAAACTGATTCTGAAGTTGCATCAGGCTTTGCTCAAAAGTTCTTTTCATGCTTCCCGTTGCTCCTGCATACATCACAGACACTTCCTTCTCTAAGCCACCTCCAGGGCATGCAGTACGCTGAGATTCATTTAGAGCCTTTTGGAGCAGCAAATACAGAGGAGCTTTTTTAAGAATTATAGTACATTTTATAGAGACCCTTTTAATCAACATAACTCTACAAATGTGGCCCAGCTCAGAGGTTCCCATTTTAAAATATCAGACCTTTCAAGACTCAAATTTCCAGACTTCTTGGTAGATTTTTCAGACCATGATGCACATTCAGTACAAATAGTCAGACCTGGGAAAACTTGCATTTACTCATTGTAGCTGTGGACAATGTTCCACTGCTCAAAGGTACCAAGTAGTAAGTAAAAAATCAACAGTGCCATTTGCTGTATATGCCCTTGAGAAATGGCAGACCCATCTTATTTTGCAAGATAGTCAATAGCATCTATAACAAAATAATATGCTTATTCTATAACCATAAATAGGTGGCATGGTGGTGCAGTGGTTCCTGGTTCAAACCCAAGGTGGGGGATTTGAACCTTGCAGGCTAATTGATGACTCTGAATTGGCCGTAAGTGTGAATGTGAGTGGCTTTCTCTCTCTATGTGTCAGCCCTGTGATAGTCTGGTCTCCCTCCTGTATCATGCTTCATCCCTTCCTCATTCAGCTCCTTGCTCTTGACTCCTCAGCTTCCCGCACACCTCCCCCTGTTGACGTGCATATTTTTTTCAATGAACTTTTTATGCAACTATTTATTTCAATTTTTTTTTACAAACATATTGTTCTTTATTACAAAAACTTCTTGATTTACAGACAAATAGTCACTGCAGATAAAATATTTTCAAGAACAACAAAGCTGTAGTATAGTATATATTGTAGTTTAATTATAGCCAACGATGCATTATGTTCAATTTGGTGGGCAGATAATTAACTGCAATGTCTTGGAAATTTTATCAACTGTATTACGTCTAGTTGTTACCTGCTGTTACGGCATTATATTTACCTTAATTAGTTCTCCTATTGTAGACAAATTTGCAAGATATGGTGTGTTTGTTTTGTACTCGGAGGTCGGAAATTTCCAGTTCCCAGTCGGAAGTTTAAACTCCAGCGCACCCTGAGATCGGATCGGAAAGTACTGTTTATAGCAATTTTATGTTATTTGTCCTAGAGTCCACTGTAGTGGCTAATGTGCAACTGTAGCATCATATGCATACACAAGAAAATGGCTTTTGATAGCTGTCCACTGTAGTGACCACTATACATGTAAGAGCCAACATAATTATTTTTTTGCTGCCTATTAACAGTGTTGTTTATTTACTGTGTCCATGGAAACGATAATGAACGCAGCCAAAAAGGGTTTGTTTCCTTTGGCAGAAGAAATAGTCCATTTGCTTTTCTGATAACTACATTTTGGCTGCCTGCTCCAAACACCATGAAAAACACTCTACCTGAGTGTGCGATCAATATATTTTGAGAGATTCTGAATTCCATATATTTTAGAATACAGAATAGAGGCAGCAGTCTGGAAACACAAATATTTCTCCATACTCTTTTTTCCATTCTTATCCAGACCTGGAAATTACCCAAATCAAATTGCATACTTTTCATTACTGTGTAGGAACTCTGCCTATTTCAGGTGAAGTCTCATCATATCAGCCAATTTAAGGCTCAAACTGGTGAATCAACAGGCAGGACAACTGAGGCAGGATGGAAAGATGAGATGTGGAGCACACAGAAAAAGCTCTTAATATAACAGTGTGCTCCAAATCTCATCCTTCCAGTGACCCTATTTAACTCAGTGAATGACACATTGTAAGATAGGTGAAGGTACTTTATTTGGATAGTTCACCTACAGACAGTTTATAGAGTATGTGTAACATTTCAACAGCTCGTTAGTTGAGATTCAGCAATTCAACTGTTTCACTTTATTCACTAGATGGTCATCTATAGAGCATGCGTGTCAATTTAATACATATTCCCAGAATAATTTAGTTGAACTTGAACTATTTGTTCAACCTTTGCTGCAAAGGTTCAGGTTCAACTAAATGAATGGTTCTCAAACTTTTTACACTGCCTACCACCTCAGAAAATATGAGGCTCTTCAACTATGACCAACATTAAAATACAGTAGCGCAGGTCTACCCCATTCACCTGCGGATAGTTCACACAGAAGTCAGGTTTATTCCCAGTGAGAAGATTTTTTTATTGGTGACTGTTGTCAGTCATAGCGGTGCTTTACAAAGTGGTGGCACTAGAAGAGCTGGTGTTTAGCCACTAGCAGTTGGGATTGGTTAATTGTCATCCATGTCAGTTTCACGATGGCAGCTTGAAATATTGTCCTCCTAATCTGCACTTCTCTTTTAAATAGCTCCTGTTTGGAGCTCAGATTGCAGTGTTTTTTTGTTTTTTTTTACCTCTGCTTGGCATCTTGCCATGATAGTTTCACGTGTAAATAATCATGGACGCATGCGCTAGCTACGTTTATGAACTTGACTACGTAGCAGGCTGGTATATAAAATGTAACAGGAAAGGTAAATCTAGATAACATATTGGGATCTCATGCTTTAATTATTTTCATACGAAATGTTGTCGCACTTTGGTAGCATTACATAAATTAATTATTTTTTTTGGAGGTTCCTTTGCGTACCACTAGAGGGATCTCACGTACCACCAGTGGTAGACGTACCATAGTTCTAGATCCAGTGAACTAAATTATTTTGAAATGTGTAGGCATGTTTATGAATTGCCACATAGATAATCTATTTATGTTGCAGAATAAAGAGACTTAAACTCAGGATTGGACATTTGAGGGTTTACTCGTAAGAGCTGGAAAGCGCTGCTGGGGAGAGGGATGTCTGGGGTGCTTTGCTCGGCCTGCTGCCCCCACAACCCTAAGCGGATGAAAATGGATGGATGGACAAAAAAGCAGTTTCAGTTGACACACCTACAGTTTTCCAATACACATTAAAAGGTGTTTCCCTTCACTTTAGCTACTGTTTTCCTGCCATTCAGACAACCAGCTCAGAGAACAATAGCCTCTCCTCACATGGCCAAATTTGGCCAGAATCATGCCAGATCATTGAGTTGAAGTCACGTCAGGATAATAAGTTAATGTCAGGTCATGTACCATATATATATATTCACACAACAAGAGTTAATGCCAGGTTATCTACATTGTCACATCTACAGTAGGGGTGGGCAATATAGTGAATATACTCAGTGTATTGTGGCTACTTCCCCTTTATATATTTATATTTATACACACACATATATATATATATATATAAAAATGACTGTATCATTAATTAACAGGTTATATTTTTAAGTCACCAGCACGAGACTCACCGTGGCGTGTCGGTTCTCTTGCTGTCTCCAGTAGCTCTCTCACTCACACACACACACACACACGTATAAAAACTGACTCGCAAACATGATACGTCGCACACACTCCTCCGCCCATCCAGATCACTTTCTCCTGAATGACATTGTGTGAGCAGGCGAGGTGTGTTTCTCAAGCCGTGGCGATTTAGCCACTTTTTGTGACCATGGAGCACCACTGAGATGTGTAAATATTATTAATATGAACTAGGGAGCTTTCAGTTTGTTTCCAGCCTACAGTGAATAAATCAACACGTTTTAAGGTGCAGTTGCAGCAGTTTAACTTTGTGCTAACTGCTAACAACAACTTTTGACTTGAACAACAACTTTTGACTTGAAGCTTTAAGCAAAAACAACACCACCTCCTGCCCGAGATGAGCCAAGCGCTTCAAAATAAAAGCATCAGTGGTTCTGATTTATTCGATTATAACAATACTTTATTTAACTTTATTATAACAGAACTGAAGTTCAGTTCAGTTCCAACTGGTGCAGCCATGGGGTCCAGATTTCTCCTCAGTCAATAGTTCAAGGTCCACACAGTTTAATATATTCAGTGTTATACTTGCATTTTGCCATGTTGTCGAGTTAGTTTGCTGTCTCTGTTAACTAGCTGTCCGCTATTCACTCACTCTACAGCAGGAAATGGCACTTCAAAATAAAAACTCTGTGCCGGAAATTCACTGTACTTCAAAATAAAGTGTGTTTTTCACACACTTGTAATGTTTGCGAGTCACTTGTGGTCCATTCAGAGTGGACCCGCAACCCACTTTTGGACCTCGACCCACCAGTTGGGAGCTACTAGGGTGTTTTTAAAGTATCTCACTAACAATGTCTGTCAAGACCTCATCAGACATTCCTGTAAATGTCACTGATCCAATTTCAAGTCGCTGTCTGCGCCTGTACAGTTTCCTTCAACTGATTCCAAAGCGTACATCTATTTTCCTCCAACTCATTTCAAGGAACAAACAGTGGCTAATTTACTCATGTTGTATGTTGGACGAGGATGAAGTGCTCTTGATTGTTAGAAGTACTCTTGAATTAAACATAGCCCATTGTCTCATTTCCACTGATCTTGAGTTTTCATGTGAATTTAGCTCCAATATAACCAGCAGTGATCTGAGCAAGTACGGGCTTTGTTTTCAACGCTGTAAGCCAATCAGGGAAAAAAGATTTAAATGCTCTTCCTGTTGGATCAAACTAACTCTCTTTTTAATTATACCTCCCCCACACACAATACAAATCCCCCCTCGCATAAACCATCATAATTTCTCAAACACACAATCATTGTCCCTCACTTAGATTATCCTGCTCTGTGTGTGTGAAAAGAAAATGGTTGTGTGTTTGACATCGTCATTGTTTCTCAGACAAACTCATTTTGTCTAACATACATCATCACAGTGTTTCAGGCACACATCATTATACTAATTCACACTCCCAACCATTGTCTCTCACTTACACTATCACTCTCTCTCACACTCTCCCACATACACTACAGACTCTCTCATGCAAACAGTATCACTCACCAGAATCCTACCTTTAATACACCACTGGAGAGTATTATAGTGTATGTGTGAGAGAATGATGTGTCTGTAAGTGAGAGTGATAGTGTTTCTGAGGAAGTAAAGCTGATGTGCGAGTGGAGAGTATGATTGTGCATGTAAGAGCATATAGAAGTGTGTGTGTGTGTGTGTGTGTGGGAGACTATAGTTGTGTGTCTGCGCAGGTTTATTATAGAGCGCGTGAGAACTTATGAATAAGGCCTAAATGGCCTGTCATACTTTTACTGCCACTACATAATCCTTGGTGGGAAAACATTTATTTCACTTTATGTGCATTTGCATTCGAAGCAGAAAAACAATGAGCTTAAAGGGGAACAAAGACAGAGAGAAACATCAATAAGAGCAAAGAGAGTAGTTAGTTGGATTTATTACATAAGAGAGAAGTCATAGCGAAGGAATACAGTAATTAGTATCAATGCAGAATACACACAACATGATACACAAAATGTGAAGAAAAAAACATTTGGTGTACAGCTCATTTCTAGTGTTTGTAAAAGATGACTTTTTTTAGGTAACACTTTATGTGAATAGTCTGCCTATGGATATTTGGATAGTTGAGATTCATCAGTTAGACTGTTTTGCTTTATTCTGTATATCAAGACTGGACGATATTGCTTAAAAATAATATCACGATATTATTAGGCTATACGCGATACACAATATATATCGTGGTTTAAAAAAAAAATCCTCTAAAGTATTGTAGAATACTAAAATACAAAATTGTTAAATGAACCACAGTCAGAGTAAAGTTAAATAAAGCAAAGGTTCCCAACTGGTGGGTCTCGGTCCAAAAGTGGGTCACAGGCCCATTCTGAATGGATCGCAAGTGACTCGCAAACATGTCAAGTTTTTAAAAAACATACTTTATATTAAGTGCAGTAAATTTCTGGCACAGAGCTTTTATTTTGAAGTGCCGTTTTCTTGATGTAGATGTGTGACTAACAGACGGACAGAAACAGCAAACTAACTCGACCACAAGTATGACACTGAATGTATTAAACTGTGTGGACTAAGGAGAAATCCTGGCCTGTAGCTGGACCAGTTGAAAACCACTGTCCTAAATGCGGATGAAAGGAGTCAGGAGGTTTTCGATTGCACAGTGTCGGAATATAACGTCAGCTTGGCCTATCCAACTCGGTCAAGCTGATTCCAAAGCATACGACAATGTTTTTTTGCCAACTTCCTCCAAGACACAGTCTTTTCTGCACCTGGCTAATCTTTCAAAGAAAAGAAAAACAAAACAAGAAAACCCAGAAGCATATACATTATGTTCAGTGCATCCTAAGCCTGTTTAACCGAAACATCCTCAACAGAGTACTTCAAGCAAACAGAATCCCCCTCAGTTATTCTCTACCAAAACCCTATGTCTTACCTATTGCAAAGTCCGCACTCTCCCTGAAACCCTTATGTGTCAAGCAACAACTCAAGGCAGCTGTGTTCGCCATGGGCAAACAGCGTTTGGGGCTGAAGGAATGATCATGCAGGAAATCAATTGATGTCTGAGGGGGTGAAGGCAACCGGAGGGATGACACTTGCACCCTCTCAAAGGCTAAAGATTTCACTTGGCTCTAATGGTCCCTCACGCTCTAACACACAGAAAGACAAGCAAAGCAACAACAAAGAAAATGATGACAATTTACAGCAATCATACCAGCAAGTTAAGAGCACTATATAGAAAACTCTGAAAGTAAGAAAGAAAGGACAAAGAAAGAGAGAAAAGAAAGTAGGCAATGACAGGAATGAAAGGAGAGAAATAGTGAAAGAAGGAAAAGAAGCAAAGAGAAAAGAAGACAAAGGAAGGGGAAAAGAGCAGCTAAAAAAATTGAATAAAAAGTGAAGAGAAAAGAAAGGGAGGGGAAAATAGAGACAGTGTTGAAACAAAGGAAGCTGACAACCCAGCCAGAAGGTGTCACTAAAGACCTGGACACACCAAGTTGATGGTCGACTGTTGGTCAAAGGTGGGCTGTTGATGAGGGTCTGCAGGCCTCACCACACCGTTGCCCTTCGTCACCTTGTGTCTGCATTTATTTTGTCTTATTCAACATGTTGAATCGACATAGGGGACAGCAGAGCCTGTTGGTGAATGAAATCCCTCTCAGTGCACGAGAAGAGAAACACAAGTGAGGAAAGTAAACAAAGAGCTAAAGTCAAGAGGGAGTGAGAAAAAGACGAACTTGTTACATAACGTCAGATTATTTTTCTTTAGCCATTGAGCTCTTTAGAGGAAACCCTTCTGCTCATCGTGGACTATATTGCTGTTATTGTTCATTTTAGTCAAAACATACAGTTTGAAAACGAGGCGCGGCTCCAACTAGAAAACAATGTTTTGATGCATTGGATGTGCTGAATGTGCATATTAAGGCAGTACAGGAGGAGGTGCACATTAATAATCCTCCAGGACTGTAACATGCTCATGTTTAACCCAGACAATGCAAAATGTTACAGCAGTTGGTTCAGATCGAGGTTGGTTTTAACCGGACCGAGACCACCTCTTCAAGAAGGTCTTGGCCCGGCTGTTTTGGTGCACACCTAAGTGCAATTGCTGTGTTCACACCTGCCTAAACAAACTGCACTTAAGGGGCAAACAAACTTGAGTTCACTTGAACCCAACGAAACAGGGCAGGTGTGACAGCACCCTTAATCTTTTCTCCTGAGCATAAATTGTGTTCTAGCAGCTTAAAGCTTAAGCGAGTTAAAGGCATACCCAGCAGCAGGGATGAACTGGGACTGAAATTCAGCCCGAGACTTTGATGGAGAGGCCTTATATGCTTGCACCCTTTGGGCATGAGCAGAAACTTTTTTGGCAGTACTTTTAACACATACAGTTTTTGTATTATAAAGAGAATCTGATGATGCCGAAGACCTTCAAGACACTTCAGGATGTCTTGGAAACTAAGGCACAGTATACTGCCAAGTACTGCTGCTAGCTTCTGTACCACGATGTGCGCAATCAATGAAGTGCTAAAATAGTTACAAATGCTCACACATACATGAACACTCAGACACCAAATGGTTTTTGGTACTTATTACAAAAATACAATGCAGTCCCATAGACATACAGCAAATAAAAAGTGTGTGTGTGTGTGTGTGTAATAAAAAATAAAATCAAGCAGCCTATTATCAAAAGCAAAGCAAATATTTGAAGGCAGAAACGACATATCTCCAAGGTACACAGGCCTTAACCTTCTCAAAACTCCCAAATAAATGGAGACTGTCCTACCACAGCAACCTTGGCCCTTCCACCAAAGAAAAGATCTGTCACTTCTGTGTACATGTGTTGCTTTTTAGCTTGTATTTTTTATTTTTTTGCACCACACATTTCTTTTTCATCTCCTGTCTTTCTTGTAGCCATTTTCACTAATTGTGTTTTTCCACAAAAGCTTCAGATGGGTGAAAATCATCTCCATTAAAGTGACTGAGCAAATCAGTTTTTAACAAAAATGAGGATCAGTCCAAATTTGAATTGAGCTGCTAGTATTCTCTCTCAATATTATAAGTATTAGATTGGTCCAATGTGACAGGACGCTACTCAGTAACTACTGACATCAGAAATTGAAAAAATAAATCTCTGTGATCACGAGCTGGTTCGATCTGGAATTCCCAAACTACCTGATGGCCAGTCCACTCCTGCCTGGCGGCAATATTTACAATATTGTTTGTGGCACATAGGGTTGCAGTGGTATACCGGTTTTAAGGTATACCGTGATAAAAAAAAAAAGGTGCCGTGTACTTAATGGATAATCCCAATTTAGTTATTTTCAAATGGGAACCTTCCATTAAAAGATGGTTTCAAGTAGGGTTGCTGCAGTCAGTCTCAACTTTATTTTACTTTTTACACAAACTTCCAGTAAAAAAAATGTTTTCAAGTTTCAGTTACAGTGATAAAAAAATTGTTCAACCAAAAATAACCCTTCTCTTTTTATTCCTTTAAGCGTTATTTTGATTTATAATAGTAATAATAATAATAATAATAATAATTCTGTAACAGCACGAAACTGCGATGTTTTCTGAGATGCCTATCATATCAAGAAAATCTCATGCTGTTGCAAGTGGCACATAAATAGCTTTAAACTGGCTGGATGCCTTCGGATTACATGCAGAGCACCAAGGAACTCCCCAAATATATAAAAGTGACAGACATGGGAACACAATAATGTTAAGTGTGTTTCAAAATCCAAAATGTCATCATAAAATAGGATGGAATCTGGGAGGGCAAAAAGAACCATGCCAAATGTGATTTGTTTGGAAATACTTCGTAATTAAAAACCCAGTTTAGTCCCAACTTTGTTTGTAGCTGTAAATCATTTCAGACAAACCAGGTGAAAAACTAAATTGTTGCTTTTCAAACTTTGCTTTTGTTTGTGCAAAACGTCGTAATTATGAAAGTTATAATGTGTGCAAACGGCATATTTTACAGCTTACATTAGGTAATGGGTTGCTGACTGCATGAACTGTTTGAGCTTGTTTTCCTTTCACATAATTGCATTTGTGAACCTAGTTGATAAGAAACACAAAGTCTCTTCTCAATTAAAATGCACAAGTACACATATTTAGTTCTTCTTGTAATTTTCTTCTTGTTATTGTCCATACAACAAAAATCATACAAGTTTGGTTTCTAAACAACAGTGTCACACAAAACCTTTCAAACACCCCGCAGGCTCTGTGGACCACCTGACACATGAGAATGTCTTAAACCAGCAGGTCTCTGTCTTCTATGCATTTCAATGTCCTGAGACACCCTGCATTTGCCAGGTAATATTCCAGTGGTTCGGTGGTGGTAACGCATCATGCAAACACATAGTTTCTCAAAACAAAAGAATAAAAAAAACGATACATTTACGGGATATTTTGAAGCAAAGTTAAGGAAACAAAAATGCAAACAGTATGTGTGATAAATCTGCAGCGTTCCTTTTGACAAGTGCTTTGCTGCACTGCCACAAAATAACACCACACCCTTCTGCACACATCAAACTGAATGGTTATAACTCGGTTTTATGCCTGTTGATATGGGACACCTTAGATTACCGAGGCTCATTAATCCTGCCCATCGTACTTCTTTCTTTTTTTACCAGTAGTTGCATTTTGTCTTTGACTCAAATGCACTACAATGCAAACACTGCTCAACTACGTGGATATGGAAGGGCTAAAATGGCCTATGTGGTCATACAGACAGCAAACAAATACTTTTTTTCTTCGTATTTTCAATTGTGGTTGAACCAATTACAGTAAGTATAAAACATTTCATCATCTCCCATTGGCAGCACATTAGTTAATCACAATGTGATTTCCTGAAGAAGTGTGCCTCCATTTGTGGAGCTGTTGTTGTGTTGCCTCACTGTAATTGGGACAGCTAATTCAGTTCTATGTGACCAATGATGTGACTGTATGATAGGCTTGTGCCGGTTTGAAAATTTGGACTGGCCAATCATAACATAGCATCAGGCCGGCTCAGATCAGGGTCGAACAACATCACAGCTGTGCTCCATTGACTCTGATGCAGTCGTTTCAGATTTCCTTCATTTCCAGGCTGGTTTTGTGGATTTGGAGCTAAATGTTGTGCCTGGGGCACGTCGTGTATTAATGATACTCGTTACCTGGAGAGGTTGGAAAAAGATCTACGTTTCTTCCCTGTTCCAAAAGCAAAATCAGACCCTGAAAAGTGTAGGGTTAGCTAGCTAGCTACTGAAGATATAGCCTACTGAATGTATACACATGCTGCTTTTGCTTTTTAATGATTATAACAGTGAAACAAAGACCGACCCTGCTGTACAGGAACCAGTGAAGGGAAGCAGGGAAACTTTGCTGATATTCAACCAGCTGTGTGTCATCACAGTGTGTGCAGATGAACACTGTTTGACTTCCCCCAAGATACCTGCTTGTCCGGTGGTGGAGATCCAGGTGTTGGCAGCAGCACGGGGACGAAGCCAAACAGTGTTCATCTGCACACACTGTGATGCCACACAGCTGGTTGAATATCAGCAAAGTTTCCCTTTATATTCATTGTCTTGTGTGGCGATCAGCAGTGATGTGGTGGTTCACTTTTACACTGTGATCTGTAGCCTATAGTTCGGCTTTAGCTTCTAACTATCTTTGTCTTTTTAACCTGTTGTTGTTGCTGAGTCAGTTTGACATCCTGGATATATCCTTCAAACACACACTGTAGACCCCTCTGTCTGCTTCTCTCTGGAGTCACTCTTTCATTTTTCCAAACGTGATATTTCGTCAGGAAGTGCAGTTAGTTACAGTGTGGGTGCCATGCTTACTCTGACAGCTTGTCAGACCATCACAAAGGGGCGGGGCTTAGCAAAGGTTCAATTAGTTCATGGTTCAAACCCAGAGTGGAGGGTTCCAACCAGGGTGGGGGAGCCCTTCTGTATGGAGTTTGCCTTTGTCCTCCCGGTGTCACCGTAAGTTTCCTCCAGGTACTCCAGCTTCCTCCCACAGTCCAAAGACATGCAGGTTAATTGGTGACTCTAAATTGTCCGTAGGTGTGAATGTGAGTGTGAGTGTGACCCCTGACAGGATAAGTGGTTACGGAAAATGAACGAATGTGGCTGGTTCGCTCTGAGCACGGTGTCACTGGACGCCTGCTGTATCAGTGTTATTACTGACACAGTGAAGCCCATTGGTATAATAACATCTGACATCTCACATTTTCACTGCTCCTTACTGCCGATAATGTATCATGTCAAAGTAACAGCTAATGCTAATGTTAGCTTAGAAGCATTGGCTTTGATAAAAACTTCATCCACAGCTATCAAAGTATAATTTAATCCTATTCTCTGGACTCACTTTTTCCTTAACTTTAAAGCCTGCTGCTGAATTTGATATCAGGGTTGCATCACTTATCTAACATTAAGGCTAGTTCCTGATAAAGTGCCACTGCCGCTCCCTGATGCACCTGAACAGCCGTCGCATTTCCTGGCCGACGGCAGCATTATAAGTGGCCCCTGTGGATGGCTGCCGTCTGCAACGTGACACCGCTGACATTGTTGTGACAACGGTTATAGAATTTAAAATGTTACTTACCAGGCCAGCCGTGTCACTGATTCACTCCCGGTCCTCCATCTCCTCATCCCTTAATCATAATTGGGAAGGGGGTCCCTCTTCTTCATGTATAAAGATAAGCCAATCAGGAACTGAGAGTTTTGAACTATTTATTTCCTCTTCAATCAAACTCTCTCACACAAACAACGACTCTCAATCACATCTCCCATCATTTTGTCTTACATTCACTCTTGTTCTGTTCCTTACACATGACTGTTTAGATGTGCTTTCATTCTTTTCTAAATGCATTGTCTTCTCTAACATAATCTAGATTTCTGTCACACATATACCCTCACTAACATATACTATGATACTTTTTACTTGTACTGTGCCACTGGTGGACTGATGGATCTGGTGTCCCACTGCTTTTAGCCCAGTCATTTGAAGAAAATGTTAGCAGCGACCGCTTTTGCAAACCATGAATATGCTACATTGACTCTGTTTCATGTGTATAGTATCATTTCTAAAAGTGACGCAGTATATGAGCTGACTTTGTCATGTGAAGGTGGAGAGGTATAATTTTAATTTGTTTTAAATTGTTTTATTTTATTTTAGTTCATTCTATTTTATTGCACTGTGTTTATGTATTTTAGTATTTATTTCAGTTGTGGCATTGTATGGGTTACTTTTAACATCTGTGCTGCTTTTAATCTGCACAGCACTTTGGTCAACCCCGGTTGTTTTAAATGTGCTCTATAAATAAAGTTTGAGTTGAGTTGAGTTGAGTTGAGTTGAGTTGAGTATTTCTAGTGGCTTTTTAGTCACCAAATCTGGATGTTTTTAGGCAAGACATCCAGCTGCATTTCCAGTGGCAATCGTGCCACCAAAAGCAGGTGATTTTCACGAGACATTGGCAGCTTTTCCAGCCGTGACTGTGCCACCAAAGGCAGGTGCATAAGTGTCCTTTATGGTGGCACAGTGTTCAAGATAACGTGTTGTAATGCCATATCGGCCCTACATGCTATTGTAGTTCTTTTCACCCATGCCTCTCAGACTGCCTGAGTCTGCCTCTGTACTGGACTGTTTTCATCTCTAACACACAGACTACAATGCCAGAGTATAATGTGTGTATACAGATATAGTTCTCAGTATCATGGTGTGTATACAATAAGAGGATATTGTGTATGTTATTGAAAATCTCTGTATGTCAGTAAATAAAGGAAAGCATGAATGTACAGAGCATGTTAGTGTGTGTGGAGAGGCATTTGTGTCCATGATTATGTTGTTATGTGTAAGAGGGAAGATGAATTACAACTCAAGGAGCCACTCAAAGCAATGGTCTAACAACATCTCATAAAAGGGAAAAAAAACAAAAAACGTTTACGGCTCTTTATAAAAAAGAATCCTTCTGTAGTATATCTTCCTATAGTACCATGCACCTTCAGCTTTAGCACCGACTCTCCCATCCACACAACCCCCAAAAAGTCATACTGACATCCAGTAAATGTTCAAACTGACAGAAGAACAAAAGCGGCTTTCAGCTCCAGCGCTGCACGTAAATCTAAATTACAGTTTGTCAGAGGCAAAGTCACGCAATGAGAGAGATGCCTAAGTAACCATTATTTACGTTTTGGTGTCATGTTGGACTCAAAATGTTTAAGCACTAATGGAGTGGGAGGGGAAATGAGACCGAGGCAGGACTGCAGTGAAGAGTCAGCATTTGTTTTGTTTAAAGGGAAACTGACAGTGGGGGAAAAAAGCACATGCTGTTGAAAAATATAAGACATTGTTTATTGAATGACATTTTTTCCTTCATTTCCCTAAGCCATCCCTCTTTACAAACCCAGGCATGCACAGGGAAAGTATTGTGGGTGTTTTTTTTTTTTTTTTATCTTTTATTATTGAGACATTTTTCCCAAGGGACGTAGTGAAGACGTTTGGGAGGGCTGAGGGAAAATGAAAAATGCTAACTTCTAGTTTATGAGATTTTTTTCATTCAAGAGAAATAAATAAATAAAGGAAACAGTATCCTCGTGATTTAGGGGTCGGGAAAAATGGAATAACCGAGGTAAGGGCCGTACTGCTTCGGCCTCTGATGTCTGCCTGTTAGAGCATCATCATCATCAGAAAACTACGATACTTCTGCTATACCTATACTATACAATATATGTCTTGCACAGTCCAGTTACCAAAGGCAATGTTTGCATTATAAGTTTCTGCAAACCACGAATATGTTTGATTTGCAAATTTCGTATGCAAAATATAAATGTTACCTAAGTGACATATAAGCTGACTTATGTTACTGGGAGATGGAGAGGATGGTGGATAGGCAAAAGCCTGACGAGCCGCAGACCACCGTTTCAAACCAACAACTTCGTCTTTTTTTTTTTTTGTGACCCCTCGCAGTGTCTCTACCGGTGTTTGTGGCACCGAATCTGTTTGTTTTAGCTGTACATCACTGTGTTACCCAGTGGCATTTGTGGCACCAGATCTGTATGTTTTTTACCTGTTTGTTTTTAGTGGCACACTGAAACATTTCCCACTGTCGTTTGTGGCACCAAACCTGGGTGCTATTTTTAATGAACCTAAGTGTTTGTAGTGGCACATCGAGGTGTTTCCCAGCAGCATTTGTGGCACCAAACCTGAGTGTTTTTAGCAGCACATTGTGGAATTTCCCAGTGGCGATTTTTGGCACTTAACCTGGGTGTTTTTTTAAAAAACCTGGGTGTCTGTAGTGGCACATCATGTGTTTCCCAGCAGAGTTCGTGGCAACAACCTGATTTTTTTTTTTTTTAGCAGCACATTGTGGAATTTACCAGTAGCTTTTTTTGGCAAGAAATCTGGGTATTTTTTGAGCCACGTATCTCATTTGTGGCACCAAATCTGGGTGATTTTTTTTTTTAACGAACCTGTGTGTTTTTGGCGGCACATCATGGAAGCTCCCAGTGGTGTTTTTTTTGCACCAAACCCTGTTTTTTTAGTTCCACATTGCTGTATTTTCCAGTAGCAGTTGTGGCACCAAACCTGGTTGTTTATACAAAACCTGTGAGTTAATTAGCTGTGCGTCGGGCCGTTCCCCAGGGCCATTTGTGTCTGTAGTGGCACATCTAGATGTTTCCCAGCAGCATCTGTAGCACCAAACCTGGGTGTTTTTAGAGCCACATCTTGGTGTTTCCGAGCAGTGTTTGTGGCACCAAACCTGGGTGTTTTTGATGGCACATTATGGAAGTTCCCAGTGGTGTTTTTTGGCACCAAACCCAGTATTTTTAGTGCCACATCGTTGCATTTGTGGCACCAAACCTGGTTGTTTTTACCAAACATCTACTGTAGGTGTGTCCCAGTAGTGTTTCTGGCACCAAACCTGAGTGTTTTAGCAGCATATTACAGAATTCCCCAGCAGCTTTTTTGGCACCAAACCTGGGTGTTGTCAGTGGCACATCTCTGCATTTCCCAGCAACGTTTGTGGAATCAAACATAGTATTTTTAGTGGTGCATCACTGCATTTCCCAGCAATATCCGTGGCACCAAACCTGAGTTTCTTACACTGACCCATCCCTGCTTTTCCAGTGACTTTTGTGCCACAGAGTGTGGGTGCTTTAAGCCAAAACATGATCTTTTCTTACAAAATAATGAACAAATGTTATGTTTCCATGACTTGCAAAAACGTACAATGCAAACGTTTTTGCTGGCAATGGTAAATATAACACATGAATCAATAAAACATTAGATTTAAAGCTCCATAAGGTTTGTGGCCCTGCTGTTTAGGCTGCTGTCACAGTATTTCACTCCCGACTTATGATGACTCAAGTGTATTCAGTGAAGCTCGTTCTCGTCTGCCTGCCTCTCCTCCCTTTCTCGTCCTTTTCTTCTCTGCATTAAGGACCTCGAACTCCTTTTGCAAGTTTTTTTTTTAATTATTTATTTTACTTTGTGCTCCTGCAGACTCTCTGTCTCACTGATTTCCATTCTATGGAAAGTATTTGCTCTCTCTTGACTCCATCTTGGTGTGTCCTTTGTTATCCTGTCAAAGACTTTGTCCTTAATTGTTTAGATTAAAGCACTTTCTAATTAAATGTACAGCAACTCCATCTGAGAAAGGCATTTTGATTATATAGCAGTGGCCTGTATAATTCGAGGTCTTCAAAAGGAAATGGATTCTCTGACCGGCTCCCCCAACCTGTTTTATTCAATATATCTCAAGACAGAAAAGAAAGGAATAAAAAAAAAAGAAACTAATTGAGAAGCAAAGAACAACCATGATGTTCGGCCCAGTGATCATTTCTCTCCTGCTGTGAGCCTGTCTATGTGGTACAGTGTGCTGTAAAATGAAGTTAGACCTACTGTATGTCCGGGGCTTACTGTGACTTCTTTATGCACAGGCTAAACCTCCAAGTTAGAGTGAAAAATAACATGTTTTTCTTGGATGTTTGTGGCTCATTACACTTAAGCCTGGGGACAGTAATCTATGAGATTACAAATAAGTGGGCCCTATTGCTGGAAGGCAGGATCTGTGCCTTTTTGCGTGGGGAGAGGGAATTTGGCAGGCTGCTGTCAAGCCAGTGGATCAAAGTCCTTTTCCCACTGCAGTGGCTCATCACAACAACAGAGAATGAGAAAGAGGGAGAGGGAGAAAGAGGGAGAAAGGGAGAGGGGGAGGGAAGGAGGGAGAAAGAGAAAGGGAGCGATAAAGAAAGGGAGAGAAACAGAGAGAAGGAGGGAGGGGAGGGAGAGATAAAGGGAGACAGAGATCTTGGAGGAAGACAGCTTACGCCACTCATGGTTGGCTTACTGTGCACACTTGCTTCACATTTTAGATCCAAAGCCCATACTGAGCATAGCTCAATAAAGCACTCAAGTCAGCAGGGTAGACTAGATGTGCTGTCAGTGTCAGTACATCCAAATGGATCGTGACAGTGACACATGAGCGCGTACAGAAGCAATGTCTCCATGCAAAATATGAAAAGGATGTCAACATTTGGAAATGTTGCGGTAAAAAAAAATGTACCAAACTTTTAAGATTTATCTCTGCTGAGAAAATTATTGTGGACCACACTGCTGTAAGCATACCGCAGCCATCTCTGCGTACTGGGAATATTAGCCGATGTTTGCCTGCATGTGTGTGTTAGAATATATATTGTCATTATCTAGAAACACCTTCTGTCTCACATTTCACATCTCCTGTCACCTTCTCACAAAGGGAATCCACATGTAATCCCTGTACTCTCCACACTGCAGCAGCCTCTGTGCTCTCTCTGAATCTTGTTTTTTCCCCCCTCTTGCACCAAGGAGTGCATGTAAGCATAAAATTCTGTGTCTGGCTACAGGCGTTTTCCATGTGACTTGATATCTGTGGACATTAGAATAATGCCACAGCCGAGGAAGGAAAACAGATTTATGCAGACAAAACTTCAATTAAACCAGGCTCTGGGATTACTACCACTACTATCGAGGCGCCCTTGAGCAAAATACTTTATTCCAGATTGCTCTGATGGAGCTGCACAGTGGTCAGCCACAATCCTTTGAAAAACAGCAGTGGGATGCCTGCTGTGGCTGAACAACGACTCCATAATAGAAAAGGAGAGAGAAACGCTGGGTGAAAACATCCAGCATAGGAGCGTTGGCGATATTGCAAAAGAAAATGATCTTACCTTGTTATGGCAACGGATTTTATGTTTAAACACTCATCCCAGACACTTCTATGTGGACATTCAGTGGAGGAGTTAAGTAACACAGTATCTGCAGTGCTTGTCACAGGTCTCGCTCTTTCTTTCTCCCTCTTTCTCTCGACATTCATTATTAATCAGAGAATGTTCTTTTTGGTTTCATGATCACTTTGATAATCAAGGTTGCTGATGGGAGAGCACACATTCAAAATTGATAGTTTGAGCATGGACTACTCAAGGGACAAAAGTGTTAATTAATTAAGGAAGGTGAGCAGAAAGTGCTCAGGCTGTGCTCAGAATTCTGGAGCCTCTGGAGGTTTTACCACAGGCGCCCCCCAGAAGCATCAGTCATAATGGATTATCAGCATGCACCACCAAAAAAAGATGCATTTATTTTCATTATGAAACCTGCCGTTCAGTGATTTAAAATCTCAGCCAGCAAAGGGCTACGGTGCCAAATATGAGGTATTCATACAGGAGCATTTTATTTGGTTGCTTTTATGGATGAGTGAGTTCATCAATATCTGAATCTTTATCTGTCTGTAGCCCCTTTTACGCTGCCAGATTTTTGGCGAATGTTGGGCCGCTTTGCCGGCAAGCTGCGAGCGTTTAGACACACAGAGCCGGATTGGTGAGTTGATCCGAGGTGCCCAATTTTTCGCCTCGTAGGAGTAAACATATTGACGGAACCTTTTTGGTTTAAAACTAATGAGGCAACCTTCCGCAAACCTGACAGACGCTGTAAAGATGAGCAACTGGGGAGACAAGGAATTGCGCGCCGTCCTCGTCCTCGCAAACGAAGAGGTCATCTTCTGGGGTGTCTTCTTAGCAGCATATAAAACAAAAACAACTTCTTAGAAAATATACAATGTGGTTTTGTATTAATAAACAAATACAAACAAAAGAAACAATTCTGTTTCTGAAATACCAGATACTTTTCCTAAATTTAATTTTTTTTTAAAAATGGATTAAAACTAACACAATTTTGGCTTTTTCTTTTATTATTCCATGCAGGAATTGTGGTCTGGCAAAAATGGTGTTGGAGGAGAAATATTATGACAGGGATCGAATAGATTGAGCTTGTTGGTAAAACATGCGATTTTCTCTACAGAGTCGGGTCTCATATCTGCGGCTATAAATGTAATGTTACCGATCCCTGTGGTAATTTTATTTTCCTTGTCTCAATCACTAAGGAATGTTTGCCTAACGGTAGCTTGTACGCTAGCATGTGTTGCCCCTTGTTTTCGTGTTGTTCTACCTATAGACCCTGTTACAGCCGACGACATCAAAAAGATGTGTGAGCATTTGACAACAAAAATAGCATTCTCCCCCAGTCATTCAGACGGGTTATCGAGCTGCAAACGTTGAATAAGATAATTTAACAAGCACATAAATGTCTGGTTTTTGTCTGTACAGTTGCCAGAATGTGGTGGACTGAAGTTCTGAGGGGATCGTGACCATTTTAGACCAATCTGCGGCGTCTATCATAGTTTTCTGGTTTGTTTATTATTATCCATGCCTCATACATGGTGGTCTTGTGTCCTTGTCTTTGACTGGGAAGGATCTCAACACGTGTCAACACACAGAACTCTGAATCTATGTCTTGGCATTTGATATTCTGCACATGTCCACAGATAACCTAGTCGTAATCATATAGTGACTTGTTTGCTTGGAATTTCCACCCTGGTGTACACGAGAGGTTTCTCAGTCAAATAGATGTATATATAGAGCCACTGAACATTGGGCCACCTACTAATGTCTTAGTCACGAATGCAGGGCAGATCTGAAAGCCACATGCCAAAGTCAATTTGTTGAAGTAGCATTCGTGATCTTTGGTGCTTAGTGCCCTTGCATAGCTTGACAAGCTTCATTGTCAAAATGCACGCCCACTTTGTCTGTGTCATCATTGTTGATGAACTGTAAAAGGGTCTATTGATTCACTGGGGTGAAGTCAGCGTACATGAGTTGACATGTTTGAAGTATTCCCGCTGATGTAACTCACTGCCATGCATCAGATGTGACATACGCTTGCTTTTACATCTGCCATTACCTCGTCATCGCCCTCATAATTGAAAGCAAAGCCAAAGTGTTTCCAAGTACCGGACTGTAGGTTACTGGAAGATCGTCTATTTGTGGTTGTGCTGGAGACCCAAACTGGAGTAGAGTGTCTTGGTTATGGGGGTGGGAGGGGCAGACAGGAAGTTGCCTCTTTAGTTTTGGCTGCCTTGTTTCACACATTTCAAGCTTTATGTTTTGTTTTCCAAATGTAATGAAAAAGTCAACATATCAATCAGTTTGTAATGTGTACTGAACCGAAAGCTTAACACTGAATACTTCAATACAAATGCGTGTATTGTTACACCCCTAACATTTCAACATTAATACCTCTGCTTATTATATTTCTGGTGTTGGTGACTGTGGGTAGTTGTGATTTGGGTGTTTTACAGGCTAATTTAGTGATTTTGGGGCCCTATGACAAAGGTTGTCTTAATTTACTTTTCACCCTTTTTTAACTAGGAATGTTGGCATTGGCAGAGATACAAGAAGTACTCAAAGCCTCTGTTGATATTCGCAGTTCTTGAGAAAGCTGCAAGCTCCAAACAGGCGCGTTAGGAACAGGCAGTGCACTCGTATGAGTAGAAACACAGGATGAAAGAACACACTTGAACCAAAACATACCTGAATCAGCTCTGAACAAGCATGTGTACTCGACTGGAAAACAGACCGCATATTGTGATGTGCCACGCCACGTCCTTAACTCCTCTTCCAGCGTACCTGCTGGTTCTGGCATCAAGGTGTGCATTACGTTCAGCTAATGGGACATGGCTTCAGATGAAAAATCTTGAGGTCATAACACATAAAGCCTACATAGCAACTGAGAGCCAAGTTGATGTATTTCATGAACAGTGGGAGAGGCGCCTGTGGCCACAAACAGATAAAGAAAGCCGTGAGATTGCAGCAAACGTGTGATCGATGTAAGAGAAGCCAATTTCATGGGTGCCACGGATGCCTGGCAAAGTATGCTGCATGCAGCCATTTTATGAATAGAAGAAACAATAAGAGGTGAGCATAACAAAGACTTGTTGTTGATTTTTACAAGGGAAGTAAATGGTGTATGTGGTATGGAAAATAAAAGACATGTTACATTTGAGATGCACTGAGATCATCAGGTATTGCTAGTTCTGTCAGTATACAGCTACATCACGGATATGCCCCTGCACCTCTCTTAGATGAGACTGCCAGCTCAAAGCAACAGGAGGCTGGGTGTCCATGGTCAAGTTAAATGTCAACAATACACACATTCAAGGAGCCTGCAAGCTCAAGTGTAGCGAGCTTGGGGTACAATGTGCCCCCAACGACTCCAGGAGGCATTGCAGGTCCTCTAAAAGGAGTGAAATAGGAAGTAGTCTGAGGAGCACAACCCATGGACACAGTGCAGGAATTAAAGGGATAGTGCACCCAAAGATGAAAATTCAGCCATTATCTACTCACCCATATGCCGAGAGAGGCTCGTCCGTAGTGATCCAAAAAACCCCCCAAAAAAACAGTTGTTCTCTTTCCCCGCAAGTGTGAGAACTCTAAAACTTCATCTGAGCCTCCATCGGCATATGGGTGAGTAAATAATGGCTGAATTTTCATTTCTGGGTGCACTATCCCTTTAAGTCATATGTGCAGCCTTGAGAAAACTAAATGAAGTTGTGAGTACAAAATACTTGGAGCATTTATTTATGCTGACCTGTCCAGAGTGTAGCCCACCACTGGATGGAATGGTGTCAGGGTTGTTGTTTTTTCTTGCCAAACAACACTTGGACTGTCGAGTTTGTTGACTTTTTGAAATACTGTATCGTCACAGCTCGAACACTTCCATACTCACATTACATTTCAGAGGGGGTCATTTGTCCCGTCGAGGATGTGCACAACAGGAGAGAGATGAGAACCACTGTAATCACAGACTGAATGCTGTAAAAGGATGAAGACTGTGAGTTATGGCGGCGGTTTCAGTAGAAAAGTAGGTCAATATAATTTTAGAAATGATGTTTGTTGGTTGTGATTTTTACTAGAATGTGAAATGTGCCACATTCAAACATAACCAAGGACTGTGCAACAATTGTGCAATCAGTTAAGCAGGTAAGACGCAGTTGCTGCGTCACTGAGGTTATAAGGTCTAGGAACTTCAATGCTTTATTCTTGTTCACAGGTTAACATCATAGAGCTCTTTTTGGAAGAGGAGACAGTGTAGTTTTGAGCCAAATGAAAAAAAAACTGAAGAAGGTTGAACTGTAGCTGAGTCACAAGCAAAAAAAACAAGCAAAAAAAGCAAAAAGATCTGTTTGTAGTAAAGGATAAAAAGATATGAGTTTCCTTTTCTTAAGATGTTCAGCGTGAGGGGGAAAAACATGTCAGTGTTACTGCTCCTCAAATTGTTTGTAGTGAATGATAAAAGATAAGTAGTACACCTCGTATGCATGTGTTTTAATAATAAAGGATAACAGGTGCCGCTGCTCTTCTGAATCGTATCTCAGCGTGTGAGGCACCATATAGTTTTTCCTTTGTCCTCCCTAAGAGAACAAAAGGGAACTCATAAACCATGAAAAAACTCATAACCCTGAGAAAAGAAATCCAGACCAACTGGGCTCCGACTGTATTGGGCCGGAGGGGCTGTATCCACAGTCCTCGCAGGCTGCTCCTTTTGGCAAGTCGAGGGAAAAGTTAAAATGACCAGCAATTTAATTAAATACTGTTGCAACATTTTCTTCAAATGTAGACAGTTTGACTTTAAGTATGATTTCTGGCATGTGCAAAGAGCACAGACTCCCCCCAGCTTCCATGGCACAGGCAATGACTGAAGTCTGTTTCATCATTCTGAGGAATCTACTGATCCACTCAATATACTCTTAACTGATGTAAATGCCTGATTATGAGATGCCTCTGTGACTACCATATGGCCGTGAACTCAGACATCAGGGATGCTTATTTGCATAAGTCTCTTGCAAATGAGTACTCCTGCACTCCAAGAAGCAAGAAATAAATCTCCTAGAATCATGCAGCACCATTTTGTTTGCATAAACATTTAAACTGTCTGTAATGCAGAGTGGTTACTGTGAGTCGGCCCACTCTGGTTGGCAGTAATGTGCTGCAAGATATTCAGGAAGACGACGAAAGTTGGGTGCTGACCTGCTACTGTTGCCTGTATATCAGTTTTAATTGGATGTCAGTGTGTCAATATTAATGTTATAGAGTGTGGGCTAAGTGAAGAAGAGTTTAATTAGAGGACATTAACTTTGTGTAATTTCCAGAGTTGCTATAGGCTTAGAGGGGTAATGTAAGGTTAGACTGCTGATTTTTAAGTCAGTTAATAAAAATAAGGGGAATTTAGGTCAGAGGAGCCCTGTGCAACATTCAGTGCATATCTATGATTCAATCTTAAGCGGGATTCATACTTGTGCAGAGCCTATGCTGTAGCCTACACACATGGTGTGAGCATTTATACTGGTGGTGTGTCTGTGTCACTCTGCACTTACACCTCCAAAACACCAGTCGGCAGCCGAGGTTTCTGTGAAGTGCTGTGAAGTTTAGTTGATTCAAAGTATACATTAAACATGGCTTCATAATTAGCAATTAATTAAATTTCAAACACAAGTCCACACATTTACCTCTCTACAACTCACAGCATTCACAGACGAAGCAATTTTTCTTTTGCCAGACACATTTTCTTCACAAATACAACATGCTAATGTTATTAGCACAAGTCCATGGCATTTCACGTTGTAGAAATTAGCCTAGCCGCTAGCGGACTTTTCCTCTACCCAAATGAAGCCAGGGACAACAGCAACATTTACCAAAGGTAACATTACAAAATTCAGTTCCATTACAACTCACAAGGTTCACTGACGAAACAACTGTTTTAGCACCGAGCGGAGATTTCCTCTACTCGTGTGAAGCCAGGATAAGACTTAAAATGCTATTTTGTGGAGGCTTTATTGTCTTCACAATTTAATTATTTCTTACCTGTGAAATTAAAGTAAATAAAAGCTTAATTTCCACTGAGGGAAATTGTTTCAGCTTACAAAATTAGACAGGTCTGAGTTGCCATGACGTGTAGTTACATTCTGAGGAGGTGCATGTACGCAGGTACGGTGTCGATTTGACGCAGAAGTATTCATCCTGCCAGAGATACTGGATAAAGGAGATACTCCACCGTAGGCTGATCCAGTGTTAAGAAAACGGTTACAGTTCCTGTCTCCTAAGTGGCCGTGGTTAACCCTCCCTGCAACCCCCCCCTTCACCTGGTGCTGAACAGAGGAACTGTGGATGTCTGTGTAAATGGGAATGAAAATACATTCTTCCTATTATTGCAGCCTATTGCTGCACAAAGTTTGGGCATTTTTTATTTATTACTAGCGGTACATAACTGTTTGTAAGCTAACTGTGATTTTGAGCCTGATTTTACCGCCTGTTAACAAGATCACGAGATCTCGCGAGAACTTGTTTTCTGAGACGGACAGGGCTCAAACAAAGTTAACTTTCTCTTGATCTGTGCGGATGAAAAAAGCAGCTTTAGTGTCAGAATGTTGGTAAGATGTGTGGCTTGTGGAAAATGAACCCAATATTTACTTTAGTGACTATAGGGCGAAAGAATTGACCATAAATTGTGATCACGTTCATTTTCCTCATTGGCGACAATACATTCAGAGCTGCCACAAGTCTCCTACGGGGGCGTGGCGCTGACGTCACTGAATCAGGAAGTGAGCTGAGTGGGGTATCTCGCTTTATCTAATATTTCTGATCCTGCATTATTAAGATTGTTTGCACATGGCTCTCAACATGGAGGAGGCTTAGTTAGCAGTGCTAACAACGGCAACAGTGCTGACAGAGCTATCAATAACAACGTCCCAATATCAGCGGTAACCTAGGTATGAGCACAGTGCAGAGCAGCAGCTATTAGCTAGCTGGCTAACCATAAAAGGATCGAATGCACTAATATGCACATACAGGCAGAACAAAAAAGAACAGAGAAGCTCTGATTACAACGAACACAGAGGTAGCATGACTTCAGTCTCTGCTCAGAAACCTTAACTCCACTATATCTATGTTTAGCAACGGTTGTTTTCTGCTAACAAGAGCGTACCTATACTTAAAGGTCCAGTGTGAAGGTTTTTTGTGGCATCTTTGGCAGAAATGGTTTATAATACTCATAACTGTGTTTTCATTTTATTATAATGACCTAAAAATAACAATTTCTGTGTTTCTGTTGCCTCAGAATGAGCTGTTTATGTCTACAAACAGAGCTGGTTCTTGTCTACGGAGTCTACCTTGTTGTTTCTACATTAGCCCAGAAGGGACAAACCAAACTTGGCACATGGGAGAAATTTCACTTCTACAACCTCAGCACTAGATGCCATTACAACCAACATGACATACCTTTAAAATACTTTGTTAAACTCTTAAATCAGAGACACACAGACAACACACAATGAGCCAAATAGTTAATTTTCTGCTCAAAACAACAATTTAAAAATGCAAAACAACTTTCTCGAGGCTATGAAAACACGGAAAACCTGACTCAATATTAAGTTATTTTTTTAAAACACTAGCAACATTTCTGCCCAAGTGGAACATATAATCAATCGTGGCACAATGACTTTCAGAAACAGTTGATGGCATTTCAAAAGCAGCATTACTTTTCATGTTTTAGTTCCACCTGCCTACAAAAGACAGAATGAAATCCATTGTCTTTTATAATGCCGTTGTCTTTTACGGTAGAGCCCTCTGTGTTTGGTTGAGTGTTGAATGTGTGTATTTTTGCCAACACAGTACATAAAGGTGAATGAGTCATCTTTACTCTATAGAATGTAGAGAATAGAAAAAGTGACAGAAAAAGCTTTACAAAGTATTTGCCATATGAAATTGCTCCCGGTGATCAATAAAAAAAAAATCAACATAAGGGGTCTTTATTAAAGGGAGAAAATACAAAAAATGCTCCATTTCATAAAGTCCTGGTCTGGCCTCCTTCTCTTCCTCGTCCATACATTGTGTTTTCCTCTCTCTGCTCGTCTGTGTTGTTCTGTATACACATTGAGAAAATCAATACAAAAAGTCCCCTTTGTACTCTATATGCCCGTATAATTGGAAGAAATGAAACACCTGGTTATGTCTCTGATTGAGACTGAAATCAATCAGCTGTAATGTTTCAATGACGTGTACATTAAAAAAATGCTCATCACATGATTCAGTGTAAGTTTTGAGTTGCTGTCGTTGCAAAAATAAAGGCTTTACAGGACAAGGATGATCCAAAATGTAGGTATTTAGTAAGCTTGTACTGTATGTAAAGAAAATGTCAGCATTATAGAAGCATGTTAATTGACTGCATATTCTTAAAACAACTGGCACGATGACATTTTCTTTGACATTTCATGGCATACAATACTGTGATGTTTTTATTGCATACTATATATACCGTGACATTTATATAGCATACACTGACATTTCATATGACATTTTTAATGATATACTACATCATAAAGTATTTTATGGCATAGAATACTATGACTTTTTAATGCATACTACTTTATGACATTTTTATGGCATGCTATACTAAAACTTTTTTGGCATACTACACCATGACATTTTCTATGGCATACAATTTTATGGCATACTATACAATTAAATATTTTATGGCATACTATACTATGACTTTTTTGCACATACTATACTAAGACCTTTTTGGTAACACTTTACTTGAAGGTATCTACATAAGAGCATTCTCGGAACCCATCGGCTGTATTCGGCGTCTGGGGGCAGACCCCTGATTTTTTGGCATTCCAGTTCGATTGGGGCGGGGGAGGCAAATTTCTGTTTCCAACTTCCGTTTATATATAAGTAAATATGCGAAACCATTGCGATGAATTCAGAGTTTACAGTGACGCCAATTATGTTCCGCCTCGTTAGTTCCCCGCATGGACCGTTTAACCTGGCAACAACTGCAGCCGGCTCAAACTTGATTGGTCAACATCACGTGGACTACAAACAGCCTAGCACTGGAAACCAGGGCTCTTCCGCTCATGAACATTATGTACATGTCATAAACGTTTATGACTGCTGTCATTAAGTGTCATTCGGTTTTTGTAATGACAGGTTAACCTTTTTTGGGTTGTCTTGATTATGACAAGTTGACATTAACCAGGATGACATTACCAGAAGATGTCTTGACGACTTGACATTAACAAGAAATTCACCTCTTTTTGTGTTTATGACAAGTTGACATAGTGATTATTGTTATGACAAAGACAACTTCTGGTAATGTCATCCTGGTTAATGTCAACTTGTCATAATCAAAACTTGTCATTACAAAAACCGAATGACATTTAATGACAGCAGTCATAAACGTTTATGACATATACGTAATGTTTATGACAAGTTCATGACAGTGTCATGTCACCCTTACAGTATGTAGATACCTTCAAGTAAAGTGTTACCACATTTTTTTATTATATTTTTTACGGGATGCATTTTTATGGCATACTATGTAACAGTTTTAAAAATGTGACTGGACAAAAGGATGTTAGTGATTGTAAAAAAAAAAAAAAAACTAGAATGCTCTGAATGTCATATATGACTCCTTTAAAGCATACGCAATTACATTCATTTTCCGTGTTGCCTTTCAAAGCTCAACAGACTCGGCCTACCCTTTAAGTGTACAGGCAGCATGGAGTAAGCACCTAATTAGGATGGGTGGGTCTCTTAGGTCCCATAAAATCCCTGTGAGACTGGAGAACAAGGACTTTATCTGCTGTCATCTGGAGCCACATCAGTGAAGATCAGGAAGACAAGTGAGGTCCAACACAGAAGTCTAACATTAAAAAGTGGTGCCTATGTTTTGTAGACTTGGCCAACTTTCCTGAAGAAGAAGTTGAAGCTTTGTAGAAACCATCAAGGGAAATAATAACTTGTGAGTGGGAAAGGACAGGAGTGACAGGATCAGGATGGAAAGAGACTGGCTACAACACAAGTTCGACCATGTGGGAATAGAGGAGAAAAAAAAAGTCGAGATTTGGCAAGATAAAAGGTATTGCTCCTGAGTTACCGTCCTGTGCATGTGAAGATTGAATCAGTATTGGTCTGTTTTCTCTGCAGTATATATATATGGCTGTATATGCTGTGCAGCAGTACATAAGCATACTAGACATAATTTCTTTGTAATATTGATTTATGAGCAGTTTGTGTTTTCAGATCTGTTTATATAATCACAGTGGTTGCTTTTCTGTGGCCACCAGGGGAGAATGTGGTAATGAGCAGATGGTTCGGTGTGCCCAGGTGACGGCACGACAATAAGATATGTATGTCAACACGTTGCTTGAATGAAATTGGCCTCCAACCGTCGTGCTGTCTTGGGCCTTGTGATTAATTGATGTATGACTAACAAAGCCTTCAGCTTGAGGTCCCATGAAAGAGCTCCCCAGAGCTAATGGTGCTGGACTGTGTTTATTGGAATATTTCTGCTGATCTGAGAAACTCAGGCTGTGACGGAGGATTCCAGTTGTAGTAACCATGGGACGGCCTGCTTCTTTTATTAGAAGAGAGAGGCAAAGAGGTACAGGGTGAATGCACAGCAATATGTCAGAATGAAGCTTATTAAAAAATGTGTAAAGGGATACTTTGCTGATTTTTAACTAGCTCAGTATCGTCATGATGATGTGGGCTAAGCCAGCTGAGATCTGGGTTAACCAAGTTTACCACAGTTCATTAACACATACTTTGTTAATGAACTGTGGTAAACTTGGTTAACCCAGATCTCAGCTGGCTTAGCCCTCCACCACGGACACAAGTGTGTTGTGCTTCTGTTTTGCCTAATTCTCACCTAAAATATTCCTGGAAACAGATTTTAGTGCACTGTTTGGCTGCAGGATAATACAAGAACTTGTGAACAGGAAGGGGAAGCCATACTGTTTCCTGTATTCTAATGATGCTTGATGAAAAATCTCAGATCAAACAGTAAAACTCAGCAGTGGTGATTGAAAATGAACCAAGATCATCTTACTGCATCGCCTATTTCTTGCCAAAATGTTTTAGAAACATGTTTTTATCTTAACTGTTTAACTATAATTTCACATCATTTGTTACTAGCCGGCCACCATATTGTTTCCTGCAGAAATATGGCCAACCTCACAGTATGTGTTTATTGTTCCAGTTTGGCACAGAGCATTTTAGTAGTGGCAGTTTTCTACCTCTTGAGCTAAAGTAAATGCCAAAGCTCTGTGAAATTCGTCTTTAAATGTATACAGTGTGCACGGTTGGATTACTAAACTGGCCTATTGGGCACATGCCAAGGGGCCCAAAGTGTCAGGAGGCCCTCTTGCCTTCATTTGCAAAATGTCAAATGTCAAAATGACATGTACTGACAAAGAAGAGACTCAAATGACCACAAGGAGACACAAAACGACTACATAAAATGGGCAAAACAACCACAAAGAGACGCAAAATAACCAATAAAGACACAAATTATGTCACAGAGACCCAAGATTATCTTAATAGGCTACAACATTACCTCAAAGAGACCTGGATGAAACCAAGAAGACAAGACAACTGCTAAGTGACACAAAACAACCACAGAGACAGAACATGACTACAAAGAGACACAAAACAACGACAGAAAGACACAAAACAACCACAGAGAGACAAAACAACCACAATGAGACACAAGTTGACCAATAAAACACCAATTACCTCACTATTAATTATCTTAATAGGGTACAAAATGACCTCAAACAGACCCCAAACTAATACAAAAAGACACAAAACAACCACAAAGAGACAGAAAACGACTAAAAGATGCAGAACAACTACCAAGAAAAGCAACACCCCCACAAAGTCAGCATGTCTTGCTCTTGTGTAGGTAGGGGTGGATATTGTGAAGATTGTATCGATACTACTACTTTTATCAATACTCCATGTTGGTTCTTTTTCATTGCTAAATAATTGCTTTTTAGAAAATATATTAATTTTAAAAGAATAGATTCAGAGCATGATTATTGAATATTTTAAATATAACTTAATGTTGTTTCTAGAGCAGCAACAGCAAAATCGCTATATAAATAATATTCCTGTCATCACAATACTGAGTTAAGTCACTCTTCTTCTTGTCCTCTGTCCTGCTCCCTCTCTGCTGTTGTAACTTTAGAGCTGGTAGAGAGAGAGAGGGCTGTTTGTCTCAGCCAGCAGCTAAGTTTAAAAGTATCTTCCCAATTTTAAGATAAGTGTCAAACTAACCTAAACGCTTAGACTTCAAACAGACAGCTGTCATTTTAGCATATTTGTAACAATTCACTATCAGCCAAACTAACATGTTGTCCTTGTGTAAAACACGTTAGCAGCAGTGAGTGAGAGACTGTGAACAGAGCAGAATGAAATATCGCTCTTTACCTGTTCATGCCTGCTGAACACGTGCATTGATAAAGTATTGACTTTACTCCTGAAGGTTTAATTGCACCTACAGTCGTCGAGTAATTTTCAAGTTATCTTCACTTCACTTCCACCGCGGCCTCTCTGCTGTTCACTGACTTTACTCCGTGGCATATGGGTGTGTGTGAGTGAATGTGTGTGTGTGTGGAGGAGGTCAGCCCCAGCACAGAGCCCTTGGAGCTTATCAGTTTTAGGGTCTTTGATAATTTAGCCCTGGGGCTGATTTAATACTGGGTTTCGTTACCTATGCATACAGTAGGTGTACGGGCCCTTTGCATATCTGTGCTTAGGTGCTCATCCTCTCAAAACTGGCCCACGATGATGTGCATGGGCTTAAAGGGATAGTGCGTAAGCCTCCATTAGGTGTGCAGTTGTGTTGCTACCCCCTCTCCCCTTGGATCTCCACAAGTGTTGTGAGGACTCTAAAACTTTACCTGAGCCTCCATCGGCATATGGGTGAATAGATAATGGCTGAATTTTCTTTTTTTTGGGTGCACTATCCCTTTAAGCTACACATACACATCAAAAGTTTGCAGGGCTTTAATATTTACCTCTAAGTCTTTTATTTCTAAAGTCTACAGAAAGGTAAATGAGTGTCCTCAGTGATGACGACAGCTGCCATATTCCAAAACACACTTCACAGGTGGAAGTGAAAGTTTTTGTGAATTTATGTTTGCAAATAGGGCAGACTTTTGAAATCCTGTTTTCACATTTTCAGGCAGCAATCATTTCACCAAAATGTCTCCATTGTCTAAACTGTCAGTATTTATGTGTTAAAAGCACGACTGCCAGACGAGATTGTCACAACATGTGCTAGCAAATGGTAGAAGCCACAGCTAAGTTGCTGAAACATCACAATTACTCAGCCAGGAAGCCGAGAGGAAATTCAATTTATTTAGACAATAGCTGTATACCATCTCCAAAATGCACAATATCTCAGAACATCTATTTTTACAATCAGCTATTTTTTATGGTAATGACTTCCTTGTGATATAACAAATCTGTCTGTATGGATTTCAGGCTCACAGCAGGCTTCTATACCACACTGTGCAGATCCTCTGACAGGCTGTGGGTGCCGTTATTGATTTTGTTTCTCTACGTGTTGGTTCTCAGGCCCTTCTGTGGTGAAGTTGTTCCAAAAGGTCATACCCCCTTCACAATGTATAGGATCCAGACGTCTTACTCCCCATAAAACAAACCATCCCACATTCAGCATGGCTGTAAAGTTTTAAACTTTCCACACGAGTTTCAATTTCTCAACAAACACCGGGGCTTTATCTGGTCGTTTTCATGCTTATTTGCTTTCATTATGTATTTGCACTCATGTTTATGACACTATTGACAGTCCCCGTCACTCAATTGATTGCTTGGCAGTAATGTACAGTATGTTGCCTGCACTGACTCATCACTCTCCCTCAGACTTTATTTATTTATTTGTGCACAGGTCATAAGGAATTACATCAAACAGAAATGAGCCGAGCATTTCTGTGCCATCTGCAGACTCCAAACGACAGAGTCTGGGAGTGGGTGAGGGAGGTGGGAAGAAGGATTGATTTGATGCATGTGAGACTCCACAGGAAAATCAATATGCTCACCGCAACCCACGATTGACTTAACAGCACATGCCAACCACCTCTGAGCGGAGCTGAGAGCAAATGTCGACACAGTTTGTTATAGACGCTCCGTGCCGATATGATCTCAGAGCCCTGCTTTTTAGTTCAGCACATCGCCTGCCCGTAGGACACTCACTCAACTTCGCGCCAGTTCGGTCGGAATAATATTATTGAGGTGGGTGGCTAAGATATCGCACTCCCCTACTATTTTATTGCTGTCAAGCTCCAGCATGTGTCAAACTAAGCTCTTTCTGTGGGCGTTTGGTGAGCTCCAACTCACCTTCACATGCCTGAAGAATGAGACAGAGATGATCTGATAGCTTTGCCTTTCATCTAGTTTACTTGTGCTTTTCTTCTTCTTTCTTTTTTGTTATTTGTGTCTGTTCTGAGTCATTGCATCTGGTTTTTCAATACACAGTATGAGGAGAGGACGGCCTGGTGGTGCAGTGGTCAGCACTGTCGCCTCACAGCAAGAGCGTTCCTGGTTTGAATCCACTGGAGTTTGCATGTTCTCCCCGTGTCAGCGTGGGTTTTCTCCTGGTACTCTGGTTTCCTCTCACAGTCCAAAGACATGCAGGTTAACTGGTGACTTAAACTTGCCTGTAGCTGTGAATGTGAGTGTTAATGGTTGTCTGAAACGGAACAAATGAATGTTTGAGAATTGTTTAATATAGGCAGCTGAATCAGAGCTTATAGATCCATACCATCACTGATATGTGATATCTTCACCAAATGATAGGTATCTGTCCCTATATAACGTATGGTATGAAATATCACACCACACTGAGGATGTTTTTTGAAATTGAAAAGTTTTATTCAACATGTAATGTGTCTGTTCTGAGATTCAGAATTTAATGCTGATTTCAAGGTTGTGTATGCAACACTAGAGCATTATAATAGGCAGCAAACTACTATTTGTGATGTAAAGATATTGTGTGTTGTTATCTGAGCTTCTCCATGTTTTGTTGTGGTAAGTCGGTTCAGCTGTGTGTGCATGTTAGTGCCTTGTCTGTATTCCACTGGCTAGCTCATCGTCGCCACTTTGCACTGCGATCATACGGTAGCTGGTTGTCTTTGTCGCAGAAGTGTAGCGCCCACCCTCGGGTTTCCCCCTGACCAACACTGTTAGTTCTGTCAGCACTGTTGCTGTCTTTTAGCACTGTTTATGGAGTTAGCACAGTTAGCTGCCAGCCGCTGGCTCAGCCACCCCATTTTGAGAGCCGTGCGCAGACAACTCGTACACTGTTAATTTCGCATAGTGCTCTTTCAACTTAAACACTTATATTTATTGTAAATCATAGCATGGACAGGAAAAGCTGCTACACGTTAACGCTAAAGATTTAAAATACAAATTTACATGTACAACAATTTTTTAAATGTGAGAATTTTTTTCATAAGGAGCTCAAAGAATCATGGAAAATAAAATCAGTCGATGAAACCTAAAAAAATATTGACAGACAAGACAAAATATTGTGAAGACCTCCATTTTACCCACTTTTAATTGTTGCGTGACATCTACAAAGTCATTTAGAGGGTGAAGTCCCTTTAGGTTGTTGATCATAAAGTTAAAGATACACTATGCAAGATTTTCCAAAAAGAAAAAAAAAATATTGCATACACTAATACAGAATACAGAAACTTCTCAACCATCAATAATGACACACTAGAAATGTGTGGCAGTGTATTTTTCTGCAGAGACTCTGCCCTCTGCCTGGATTTTCTTATTTTGCTCATATTTTCTGTGCTTGGGATGTTTATGGACAGGTACCCCCACAGAGCTCAGGTGAGGTCGGGGCTTTATAAAAAGGTAGCAACCAGGTGCCAGACAATATGCAGCAGGTATCCAAGAGACACAACGCTGAAAAAACGCAAATATAGTGAAGCAAAACAGCAAAAGAGAATGAATCTGGGTTTGATATTTACTTTCATTTTTGCTTGCGAGCATGTTTCCAAACAGTTGGGGGTGGGAACCACCAGAGCATCCACAATACAATATCATCCTAATACTTAAAGCGACACTTACCTTTCTGGAAATTTTGTGCTTTTCTTTGTTTAGATTTGAATGCTATTATTAAACGGATGGCACACTAAAATGTAAGTGAATCCCACCAGAGATAAAAACTCATATGGTTCTAAGAAAACTCCGGGCCTCCGCCTGACGTAAACGCTCACATAACTTCTCTGTATTACAGTATCTTCCTTGTCTGTTGCCAGTCACCAGTACTATCTAACGTTAGCTTTTACGTTATATTATAAAACTCATCAGTCATCACTGACGCCGGATAAGTTTAAAAACTCGGGGGTTGCGTTTGACTGTGCAGGACAGGTAATGTTATGTCAAGTTTGCTAGTAGTAATTTACTCCTCCTCTCTTCTACTCTTCTCTTGGCGTGTTACAATCTACACCCTTGCCAACACCTACATCTATCATAGACGTAATGACGTAATAAAGGAGAGGGGAGTAGGCCTTTGGAGGGAGGTGGAGTTGCAGGAGGAGGGGGATGGCACTTTGGAGGGAGACGGGAGTTGTGGATGTTCAATTTTTTAAGTGCTGTGTGAAATGCAAGAAAGGTAAGAGTAGCTTTTAGTCCTGATTCAATATTATTGTGATTTTAATAATGCTGTGATAAGCTGAGTATTGCCATAAAATGTATTGCGATTTATTACCTGTTTTCAACTGTAAATTATGTCCTCAAAGGAAAACTTTGTTAACATTTGTTTTATCTAATACGATAACATTTTCAGTCTGTTCAACTTACTTCAGCCATTTTTTTTTTGCAGCAGCAAAATGTTTCTAGTGAACAGATAAAGCAATTGAATATATTATTCTAGTAGGATACCTAAAGTTTAATTTGTATTTGTAATATTAATAGTTTATGTAATAATAAAAAAAAAAGATACTTGGCACTGAGTGACGATACGATATTGCCACACAAAAATATTGCGATACTATGCTGTATTGATTTTTTCCCCCACCCCTAATTAAAAGTTACCAACTATGCTACGTAGTATACTTTTAAATTACACGCTAATTTTAGCGTGCAGTCACCAAGTGTACTGATGCCTCTGGGTCAACAACCATGATGTGTTTTGTGTTTTTGATTCAGAGATTTGACATCGGACAGTTTTAAATTAAAACTATATTAGTAAAGCGGTGAAGTTCTAAATTTCCATTTAATGGATTTGAAAAAGTTAAATAAGAAAAAATAAGAAAATACTTTTCTCCTTTGGTGAAAATTCCATATCTCAGAGCCTTAGTTTCTGCTGTGAGTAAAATATGACACCAGCGTTAAGTGAAGCACCAGTAGCACCTGTCAGTCTCTGCCCTTAACTGACAGCGCTGTTTATCTAAGCCTTCAGCTCCTGTCTCCCTGAAATTAAAATCATGCCAGGACAAAGTGGCTTTGTACCAAATGTGTGCCATAATTGCTTTTTAGGGATGAAATGAATGCTACACTTTGTAATAAAATGAATCTTCTTAGTTATGGCAGCACTTTGGAAAATGTTAATGGACAGCACAAACCCCTCGGGATGTTAACTCTATTCAGGCAGGCTGTAAAGTCACAGCAGAGCAGCATTACGGCACATTTAAAGGTAAACCTGGAGGTCATTGTTCGTCATGTAAGGCACTGTGTATGTGAGTTTATACCCTCCCAGACTAGTTTCACTTTATTACTATTCCACATTCATTTAAACAGTTCTAACTGATGAAACGGCCAGATGAACAAAGTTGTCATACATTAAACACACACATTACTGTAAAACCTTTCAATAGATGTGAAGGTTGAGAGTTAAAAGGAATATGTGAATACGCCATTAAAATAAATCTACTTCTTTGTTCCTATATGTAGAGATTCAAAGGAATTATGGCACGAATATGATAGCAGCATATAAAAAAATCTTTCATGCCTTGTATAATAGGATTTCTGTTTAAGAGTGGAGTGACTCGGGGTGCCAAAACTCCTCCGAACGGGAACCTGCTGTACGTACAATCCTTTCAAAAACCATGAGGAAAGAAAAAGCCCTGTCCTTTCATTACTGGAACTTCTCAAATGTATGTGAGCTTTCATCTGTTTTCACAGTGCATAGTTTGCAGTGTTAAAACCCACTCTGGTTTCAGAGAGAGGCTACCTCTACCTTCTCCCCATTACCGCTCCATTTGAGCAAATTCTCTATCCTCACCTCTTTAAATTCATGCATTCATTATCTCTTTCATTCCGGCCAAAAACAGCCCATCAACCATTTTGCAGAATGTAGAATCCCCTGAGCCGTAGCTACATTTACTAATTGCTCAAGATTTAAGGCTAATGATGGGGATTTTTGCTCTGGAGCCCTGTCAGATCTATTTTCTTCACTTGCCAGTGGATTCTCAGTTTCTAACAGCGCGTGTTGCTGCTGTCACAGTGCACACCAAGAAAAGAGAAAATATTACTGTGTGAGACCAAGGCTGCAAAAGAGCTCACAGACATTGTGTCACAATATTTAATTCTCCTGTGAAACGTAATAAGAAACACACAGTACAAGATGTTTCATGTAAAATTGCATCTTTCTTCTCGGTCTGAGTGATAAAGTGAGACTGCAGCAGCTCCGAGCAGCCCATCTCCACTCAAGTCAGACGCAATTTATAGAAGCCATGTTGCATATTTCGCTGGTGTATTTCAACTTTTTAAACAGCCACTGGGTGAGACTTTACCAACAACCAATTAAGCTGCCTGGTGCAGCAGTAAACATGTTGCCCGAAATATTTTCGAGGATATTTTTTTTAAATCAAATCATTAAATTCAGACTTCCTTTTGCAAAAATGGATACCATACATTTGCGTTTCAGTATCTCAAATATGTGTACATTTTTCTGTTTCATGTAAAGGTTTCTGACTTCAAACAACTGATATCCACAAAATAGGAGGTGCTGTGGTGTTATTCTTAGCTCATAAAGGACGAGACAAAACAGCCTGTTTGCACAAACTGTTGATTCGACAGTGCGGAGCAGTGAACAGTCGAGTCATTTTGATATTAAAAGGCAATATTTACACTGAGCTGTTTAGTGGACGCTGGCTTCTGCTCTTTCCTTCTGTTAGCCACTGATCTGCTGTCAGGGAATAAGTGTATCTCTGCCACCTGCCCTCCTTCATGCCAATCAATCTAATCCAAGGCGACCACCAGCTTGCAGTGTGGACATGGCAACCAGTGCTGGGCTCATGTAATTAATGTATTACTCATAACTTGTTACTCCTATCACTTTACATATAATCCCTGCCGCTACACTCCTTCTTTTACCTTTTAGTTACACCTATAGACTGTATTCAAATAAACACAAGAAGTTTGTGGCCTAGAAAAGGATCAGCACTCAGTGTATAACCTCCTAAGCCCTATGATATGAGGCAAGGCTTAACTATACAGACCAAAGAGCAATGATAACTAACACGTCTTTGGGGTCATCGGGTGGGAACCTCCTTTCACCAGTGTTTCGTCTAGTTGGTCCCACGACACTTCAGGAGGCTAGACAGTGATCTCTGGCATCCCAGAGACACTCCCCTAATGCCAGCTCTCACTGCTCCCCGCACCAACCCAATAACCTCCTTTACCTTACTTACACATGGCTTTCTCAGCCCAAACAGCACTGCCACCTTCAACCAACCCAGGCTCTGCTTATGCGAGCTCCAGGTAGTGACAGTGCCGATACTACCTATCCCAGCACACTCACCATACTCTATTTCACACGTTACATAGCATAACTCCAATATATGCTAAAATTAAAGGAGATATCGAGGATAAACTCACAGGCTTTCTCAGCCCAAACAGCACTGCCACCTTCAACAAAACCAGGCTCCGTTTATGCGAGCTCCAGGTAGTGACAGTGCCGATACTACCTATCCTAGCACATTCACCATACTCTATTTCACATTTTACATAGCATAACTCCAATATAAGCTAAAGTAAAATTAAGGATGTAGGTACCGTGATGTCCCCCATTGGTTTGTGGACATCGCCATCTTGTTTTTTGGAAGTGTTAGAAGTGACTGTATTGGGCGAGAGGTTGGAGCTGTGGAGAAGTGAGAAAAAGATCTGATTGCGAAGCCAAGGACACTATCAGAAGACAGCCTGTCACTCAATACAGATCACCCTGAATTATGTGTGACTCTCAGCTAGGGGTGGGCGATATGGCCCTAAAATAATATCATGATATTTCAGGGTATTTTTGTGATAACAGTATTCTTGAGGATATGAAAAATTAGTAAAAAAAAAAAAAAAAGAGTAAAAATGAAACAATAATGATCTCTCATTTCTGTACTTTTGTGAACAACAACAGTAACTCAGAGCGAGATTCAGATTCTGTATACAATATTACTAGTTCAACAAAATGTAAACAGGTGAGCAATTTTAAAAATTCATCCCTGCACAGTTACCATGAAGGAACACATTATCTACAGAGACCAAAGCTGTTTTTTGTACAAGACTGTAAACATGTTTGGGCATTTAAACATGCGGGCCTGTGGGGATTGACTGATTACTGGAGCCAGCTTTAAGTGGCCACTAGAGGAACTGCAATTTTTGGCACCTCCATGTTGGCTTCATTTTTCATTCCTGCAGGTTGCTGCTTGGTTACACCCCCACAAAATTGATAATGTGCCCCTTTTCCTTAAAATTCAGACTGCTAAGGCTAATTGCATGCAAATATTTTTTTGCCTGGGGGCCTTCATTTGTGACCAGTATTTATCCAAGGATCTGTCTAAAAGACACAGTGTCAGTCGTGGAGATAAACAGCATTTTATTTGACACATATGCAGCCACAAGCTTCATTAGCTCTCTGTCTCTTGTATCCTGCAGCTGTCCAGGATTAAAATTGATTTTTAGTTGTTCAGTCATTGTTACACTTCACATCCACTGACTTCCTCTTGCCTTTTTTTTGGAGGAGAGCTCTGTGTACTAGGTCTGCCACACCCCTCTCTGAGTTCCTGGATCACCCACACCTGTACTGCATCCAATCCTCAGTGGAGCAGCATATCAGCCCCCAAGAACAGTGTTTGTTGCCTTTGGCCACTGAGCTGTTTGTTGGGCTGGTGCTGCTGCTGCTGTTTGTTTCTGGTGACACGCTGTGTTTTTGATATACTAGTGGTACAGTTCTGTTAATCTGTTTGAAGCTGTTGTTCATGTTGTTCATGACTAGCTGGTAACCTCCAGGGGCCTTGCAGGAGCTCTCTGCCTTTTAGTTTTGCTCCATCTTCTCCATGTGTTGGGGCTAGTCAGGGAGCTCAGTATTGTCTTTTTGTTTGGCTCCATAGGTCAGCTAAGTTTTTATCTTGTAGTTAGTGTGATTCTTTTGTTTTTTATTTTGGACGTGGAGAATCTGACGCCATTTTTGCTCCCGTATCTGCTTTCTTAGTTGGTTTATCTTAGTTAGTTTTCATTCATTCATTCATTTTTACACTAAAAACTGTTCCATTCGTCTTTTTTTTTTGTTATTTTGGTACACTTTTTGCAGAGGTTTGTGGAATCTTGTTTTGTTAACTTCTTATGTTCCCCTAGACATTTAGGTGAAGGTCGTAACATTGAGCTTCAGCCTTCCCTTATGGCCAAGGAGGGCTCACCTTTGGTGGGATGTATTTTATTTTTGGATTTATTTTATTGGCTTCTCGTTGTGCCGTCAATTAAAGTAGGTGTTTCAGGAGGTTGGAGGTCTTTTAAAAAAAAAAAAAAAAAATGTAATCCCTTTTATTAAACAATTAGTGCATACACATATTAACAGTATGAATATACAAAGAATTACAAAACGAACAAAAAAAGCAACGACAGATTTACAGATGTTACTCATTAAGAAAACATAAAAGGGTTTAAATGAGCAGCAGAGGAGTGTGTGAGGAAAAGAAAAAGAAAACCAAAAGGCGAAACAGAAGAGGGTGGGGATATTACTGTAGGCCATTGTCTGTGTTTCAGGTGAGTTTTGCGGGATGGGTTTGGTCTAGTATTAGAAATCCATATCCACACAATCCCACTCCCACATACACATACGCTTCCTCAGTTACATGCATACATTTACGTTCCAGCTTGGGTCGTGACACCGACAGCAGTATAGACTTGAGAAGTGGTTTGAGGTCTGTTTTTCAGCGGTCTAACTGGGACAACAATGTTCCTGTCATTTTCCTTCCCGGCAAAATCAAAGTAATGGGAGTATTTCCAGCTGCTTTATGTATGCGTGTACATCTTTCAAGTTAGCTTGCTGCTTGGTGACATGCATATGCACCTTTTATGAACATAAATATGGGGACGTGACTGATTGTTGGGTTTCAAATCAGTAGGGAGTTGACAACAAAGGTAACGTTGTAACGAGTTATTTGTTTTGGGGATAATGGTAACGTTATTGCTGAAATTTTATTGTTATACTACTCGTTACTGGGAAAAGTAATACCAGTGGAACAATGGGAACAAACTGGCAGTGTCCAGAGAGCAGTGGAATGACGCCACCCTGATTGGATTTAATGATACAGAATAAGTACAGGAAAGCCTGAGTACCTTCCCTGCTGTTTTGGGAGAATCTATTTCCCAGTATGTGTGGGTTTGGGTCACTAAGTTACTGTTATTGTATCCACAAATGACTGCAAAGGAGCTCCAGAGGGACTCGTGTCCCTGGTGGGTTGTTTGATGGGGGTGGGAGTGTGTGAGCAGGATTGGATGAGCCAGGACTGGAGTGTTGGAGAACATGTTCTGGCTCATGAGTGGTTGAAATAGTGTCTGTATTAACTGGGTTCAATTTCTTTTTTTTAATATGAGGTTTAATGTTCCATTTTATCGGGCTTTCATTACGTTTGTTTTAACAATTCTTCGGTGAAAAGACAATAATCTTTGTGGGGTTTTTATGAAAAAAACAACAACAAAAAAAACACGCAGTTTATCTAAAATATAAATTCTTTGAATTTTCATTTGGTGGTGGATCAAGATCACCACTGAAACTACAAGATAACTAAGCTAAAAAAAAGTTCTTGCTTCCTGTTTAACATTTTTAAAGATCAAATACAGATTAGGAATGAGGGCATAACAGTAAAGTACTGTGATTAATCAGCATTGCTAGTATTAAGCCTGAGAAACAAAGGCTCGTCCAGCTGAACTAGGAAGGTGTTGCCCTCTGAACATGAATGGCAGCAGGATTTAAATACGAGGGTCAGTCTGGCCTGCAGCAATAAGCAACTTGAACACACCTACACTATCGCACCACTCACCCAATCTTTTTACTCCTCCACAGTTAATATGATTGCCTCCTTTATTTTGGTCTCTGCAGTTCTCTCTGTTCTTTCAAAGGTCAGTCCTTTTGAGACGTCTTGCAGTTATTCAGTGCTTCAGATGCTTCAAAGTTCTTTAAGCAAAATCACCACTAAATTTATTTCATTCCTTCAGTCAGATTCTCAAGCTGCTCTGAAATGAAACGATTTTGGAACGTCGCTTTTGTAAATGGTCTGACGGAGCTCTCACACTATTACAGTTATAAGATCAACCTGTTCTCACCCCCGACTCGTCAAATACTGAAGCTTGGTCAGTGGGCCTCAGCATCAGTTACAGACACAATGTGGCACCTTTAAGTGTTTGTATGCGAAGAAAGGAGCATGTCATTCTCTGACGCTCTGAGCAACTGAGCAAAGTTTCGCAACATGGTAAAACTGTTATAGAACGTTGCAGAGAAAAGTTGAAGTGGTGTGAATTGGTCTTTTGTGCCTTTTTTGAGCCAGCTTTCAAGAGCACGGTGGCAGGTTTCAAAGCAACTTTAACAAGCACTGTATCATGGCCTATTTACCCGAAATCCTGAGTTCAGAGCTGATCTTCTTCCAGGAGCTGTTTATCAGTGTGTAGGTCCATCATCCATCGGACAGATGAAAAACTCTGGCAGCTCTGCATTAAAATGATCAGCTTTTCCATATTTACCACAGACTGATATTTACGGAAGAACAGAAGCATATCTGTCAGCTGTGATTGGTTGGTTCTTTTGAGCACAACTGCCGCTCGTCTACATTGAAAACAATGAATTTGAGGGCGCAAAAAAAGCAGCATGTGTACGACCCCTTAAAGGAGACGTCAGATATTTTCTGGCTTGTTTATGACAAGGGTCAGGGTCAAAGTAACGGGTGTGAGGCAACAGTTCCATGATCGAGATGAATAGCGAAATGGAAGGGTGGTTTTAGGACAGGTTCACACATGGCCATAGGCAGCAGTGTTAAGCCAGGCAGGGGAAAGCCAAATTCTCTGAAAATGAGCAGTCGTCAAAATTTTGGTCTTAACCACTCTATTTCATCATAAACAACCCAGAAATGGGGCTCAAAGTGCAAAATACCAAACTTCTCCTTTAATGAATTGCCAAACTGGGACGCTGTGTTTGTAGATGACATGGGCAGTGACATATGACCTGTGTGTATGAATCAGGGCAGCTTGAGTTGACTGCCTTAACCAACTTGCAGGTGTCACTCCATAAAGTACATGTAAAACCAAGGTTCTTAGTTTATTTTGAAAGACTTTACATTTAACAAGCAGACACTGTATATTTCCTGTGAAAAGACACAATGCATGCAACAAGCACGACTGACATGCTGTCCCCGAGCATATGAAAGTGACACTAGAGGAGTGCCAGGCACATCATATTTCGACATGACAGTCCACTGACACAGTGTTGGTATTTGCTGAGTTGCGAGTGAGAAATTGTTGCTGCTGCTGCAAAATGTGCTCAGACATAGAACACACCTGTGGACATTTGTGTCTGAATTGTGCTGCAGAAGTCAAGTCAAAACATCCAACTGTGACTGACTGGACTTGAATTTTAAAACCAGCAGACTGTTTTGTGTCAGGTTTGGTTGTGATTGCGTCGCTGCCTTGCCACAACACACAAGACTGAAGACATGGACAAGTTTTTCTTTTCCTGCTGCAAGCTGCTACGCAACTTAGAGCAGACGAGATTCACAAAGGCAAAGCTTCACACAACATATGATATTTTAGAGTTGAAATAAGAGTCATTGTCTGTTGATGCTTTCAGTTGTTAAACTTCAGATTTTGATCGTTTCCCTCAGTTGTGCAAATTCTCAAGCAGTGTAACACAGCGCCCATCTGTCCTGCATATCTTAATCTTCATTTTTAAGAGGTTTATTTGGACATAAATAGGAAAAGTCTATTTTGCTGAGACAATGTGTTCCCGGTGTGCCGTCTGTTTCAGGTTGGTTTGCTGTTTGTCTCTCCATGATTAGGCTTTGAATGGCTGGATATGCGTTTGATCATAGTGCCAAATGTTTGTCTGTAAGACTGTTTGTTGCATGGCTTTGTTGTGCGTTAGCTGAGACACAAAGAGAGGAAAGCTGTCAAAGAGCAGAGGAAATATTTTCTTGCCACATCCATTCATAGCCACCCAATAAATAATACAAATAAAATGCTGATTTATGCTTTTGTTTTTCTTTTCTGTTTCACTTAGTGCAATCTGGATTCTGGACCTTGAAGATTCAGAGAAAGACCTTGTAGTAAATATAGCTTGTTCCGTGAAAAGTAATCATTGTTTACTGACTTGAAGGTTTATTGGAATTAAATATTCAGCTTTACTCTAGCTCTCGCTTTCGAAACTGAATCACACTCACATTGAGGTCTGAGAAAGTATTGTTCTGTAATTTTCGCTAAACAAAAGCATGAGAAAATGTCTTCCAGGTAAGATTTTAGGCACTTGGCCAATAACTATAGAAATTGTGAAACTGCGGTTGATGTCGAAGGTTATCAAGGAGGAAAAAATCTAAATGCTGATTTTGATCATATGGGATTCGTCCTAGAAACACAGAAACATTTACGTTCATGCAGTAAATAGTTCCAGCAATCTTTTCTATTAAAATCTGGTTCGTAATTACATGAGCAAACCTCTTACTTAGGAAGAAAACTCTGACCCAGACACTAAATGGATGGCTATCACTTTGTGTATCTGTGCTTTTGAGCGTTTAACACCCAAATGAGTTTCATTCTGTTGTAGCGCTTAGAGCTCTGAACCAGAAAATGTAACCATATCCCTGGAAAATCAGCCTGGGTTCTGTGCCACAGTGTCCACAAAGCCAGCCCAGTCCTCGCTGCAATTGAGGCTCTGGAGAGTGTTGTTTATTGGCATGTTGGATCTTTTCCTCCAGACTTTGAGGAAAAGCTCACATATATCTGGACCAAACTATAAATCACAAGCGTATCCTGGTTTATTTCTTTAAAGACTGGAGTAGAATAACGGGCGGTGTCCACTAAAGCCGGTGTATTATTTTGATCCTTTGCGATAGGAGTGCAGCATAGTTACGTCATGCAACCAATGCCAGCAGTGTGACGAGATGTTGAGTGTCTATGCTGCGCTGAGCGTTGCATGTTCCACTTTTTTGTGAGCGCAGAGAACTGCAAAATGTCAACTTTGGGTAAAACCCTGCGCTTGTCACTATCAGTTTTGACTCAGCTGTTTATTCATAGTGCAAAAGGCACAAATACCATGAGGGCCAACCATCACATCCTCAGGGCTGCCCCCAGCTAAGAATTTTCCTACTCGACCAATAGTCGTCATTTAGGGCCATTAGTCGACTAGTCACCGGCTTGTTTACGATATTATTGCAATTATTAAATGATATATTTTGGGCAGGGCAACACAATGGTTTGAGTTTAAGGTGTGAGAAAGAATAGTATCAGTAACATTGTTAACACTGTGCTACATTACAGAGAAATACAAAACCGTACTAATGAACCTTCATTAATATAGGCCTATATTTTATCTACAAGTGTACGTCACACACTGAGCGAGCCGCCTGTTAATGACGCTGTGGGCTAATGGGCATGTAGCTACTTCCATGTTTCAGATGATACGTCATGTTTGTAGTCGACCAATGAAGATGAGTTTACATATCACCTTGGGTTGGTCCTTCACCTTCTCAAAATGATCCCACACTTTGGATTTCCTGCCCGACATGTTATGTATTAACTAGCCTGTGGAATAACCGCAGGTACCAGCCCTGGAAATTAACCTGACTCCTGTCTGACTGCTGAGCGTGGACACTTCCTGTGTCTGTCCTTTCAAATTAAATTCCCACATGGTCCAGTCATATAGGGTTTGATTTATTTTGACAAGGCTTGACAACACTTTGGTGGACACGGGGTCTTATATGTTTTTTATACTTCAGAGCAGTGGTTCCCAACTGGTGCAGCCATGGCGTCCAGATTTCTCCTCAGTCATTACTTCAAGATCCACACAGTTTATGAATTTGTATCTAAACAGCAGATGTAGGGCCCCCTGACACCCCTCCCATGTACCCACACCCGTGCACGCATACACCCACACAAACACATGCACACACACACACACACGGGTATAGAGGTATAAATGTATTTTATTTTATTAACTAATTTATTTCTATTTCCTTTTTTTTTTTCTTCTTCTTCCTTTTCTCCCTCATTTACTTACATATTAGTTTGATGTGTTTTGTACTTTGTGTTGTTTGGTGTCTTGAATATATAATTTTGAAAAATCAATAAAAAGATTTAAAAATGAATAAGATCCACACAGTTTAATATATTCAGTGTCATACTTAAGTTTGACCCTGTTCTCTCCCTCTACAGCAAGAAATGGCGGTTCAAAATGCCAGCTCTGTGCTGGAAATTGACTGTACTTACAAATAAAGTCAGATTTTTACAAACTTGACATTCTTTTGAGTCACTTGGGGTCCATTCAGGACAGACCCGCAACCCACCTTTGGACCGCGCCCTGTCATTTGGGAACAACTGCTTTAGAATACTCTGATCCTTAATGCTGTTGTGCAGGAATACTCAACTTGCTTTTCCCGGGGGCCATTTTGCAAAATGATAGGCGGTCAGGCGTCACTTTTTGCACAAACATTCATAATTAATATAAGCATAATAACACACATCATTATTAAAGTTTGATAACTAAGCCATTTCAATGCCTGGCACCTTATTTGCATTCAAAGTACAAAAACAGTATACTTTTAATTTGAGTTAGAAAATTGGCGGCGGGCCACCCAGCACCACCCACGGGCCATAAGTTTGCAGGAACATGAATACAGCGCGATTTTCCTTCTTTGTAAATAAAGGTTCTGCTGGAATCAACACATATCACTGCAGCTTGCCATACTCCAGTTTCCCAGCTGTGTGGCTGTGATGAGGCCATTAGATAGCCATTATTAGTGGTGATAACTTTCCACCAAAAATGGCTTTTTGGGAGGGGGTGGTGGATGGGTCAAACAGGACTTTCACCCAGGAGACCAGGATTTGAGTCCCATGTAAAACCAATAATTAGGCTTTTTTTTAACCAGACTATGTTGTTTAACCACCTAAACCAAAGGAAATTGAAAGAGAAACCTAACAAGCTGATGGGCTGATAACGACCTTCTGAACCTAGGTGTTGCATGCCCCGTACTGACTGTACTGTGAGGATTATAACCACAGATAACAGGCATTTAATGAGCTGATAACATCCTGATCAGAACAGAATAGAATAGAATAGAAAGATTTATTGTCATTATTTATCAATACAGGTATATAATAGCTATAATAGCAAATGATAAAGACAGAGGTTAAAAATATTGCTCAGTGTAGATATTGCACATGGATATTGTTTGCTAGTGTTCTCACAGCTTAGAGAAAGAAACTGTTTGTCAGTGTGGAGGTGCAGGCTTTCAATGACCTATAGCCCCTGTCTGATGGCATCAGGTCAAGTCATTGATGATAGATCTGGACTTTCTGAGGCAGCAGGAGCTGAAGATCTCTTCTAAGGAGGGCAGAGGAAACGTTGCCAGTTGCTGGACCTCCTCTCTGTAGGCTGTCTCGTCCCCTCCTGTGATGAGCCTGACCACAGCGGTGTCATCCGCAAACTTGATGATGGTATTGGAGGGATGGGACATTGATGTGTGTACAGGGAAGCAGCAGACAGCCATTTCCATTTTTGATTGCCGAGTGTCCTCCATAATCTCTCTTAATCTCTTCACGTTAATGATTGAGAATTTCACGATGAATTGTTTTTTAAGATCAGCAATTAGCTATGATTAAACTAACTTGACATAAATATGTTCCTCTTCATTTTTTAATTTACCAGGAGGAATCATATCTGGGCAGAGATATAAAAGAATAGCTTGAATTGAGTTTTTTTTGTGTGTGAAACCTGATGGATGGACTGTATTAGTTAAAAATACATCAAAAACGTTATCACACCAAATCACAGGACTTAAATATACGAGCAGTGTGAAGCAAAATACCCATTAGAAGCTGAAGGATAACAATCCATGTGACAGCATGTGTCTAATCAGCAGTTTGCCAAATGAAGTGAGTTATTTGAGACACCATCCGACTGTGCTGATTGCTCATGGTCTCCAACTGCACAATGGAAGAAAATGCACTCAGCAGTCTTAACATTTAATAACGCTGACACTCAGTTAAATTTAGAAAAGGCACATTTTGAAGGTTACGTTGAATAACTCATTTTTGCATCAGATGGCTGAAAAATAACAATGTAAAAATCAGACCAGCCATGTGTAACAATATGCAAATATACACTTAGTATTGGCATCGCAGCTCTAAATCAGGCAGGTTCAAGGTATGCAGCGAGATTGGAATGTTCCATTAACTTCCTTCCCCCCTCATTCATGTCTCGACATCAGCTGTGGCTATTACATCAGTCAGGACATTACCAGTAAGGTGAGGTGGGGAGAAAAATAGATTTCATATGTGACAGGTCTTATCTGCCCTTCACTAAACACATTTGCAGGTAGGGAAGGGTACGCTAGATTAGTCAGTGCATCATGTGGAAGATGAGCGACAAGGGCAGGTGCCAATAACCCTATGCTAGATTGAAAATGGAGAATTTCTCTGCAAATGCAGTGGAGCCACACCAACCGGTTAACTGACACCAGTAAACACCCTTTCCCCAACAGCAGAGGCCCTGGGTTGGTACATAAACTGATATTTTAAAGGCATAAGCACTGTAATGTGTGTTTACGTGTATTGGTGCAGTAATTTCAAGACATAGAGTAATTTAATGCATTTATCCCCCTGAGACTCCAACTTTTGTTTGGTATGTATCTTTAAATTCTCTGAGCTATTTGGGATCAGTAGGATCTGATAAGTACAAAAACCTAAACATTTTCAATGGTAATAGAGTCCCAATGTCCTCAAACAAGTACTTCCTAATACTAAAATTGGTCAAATTTGTTGCCATGTGAAACTACAAACATAATCAATCAAGTTTCAACCAGAAAATCTGATCAGAGGCCTGTACTATGAAGCAGGATTTGAAGTTAGCAAGGTAACTTTGGGGTTAACTCGGGGTTTTCACTGCTACAAAGCTGGTTCTCTTTCTACCGGGATAAATCACCATGGTAACTTATGCTGAACAGCATGCTGTTATAGGTCAGTACAGTCATTTAATATTTCCAGGGCTCTATTTCCACTGGTTTTAAAACCGAGAGATCCTACACACTAAACACATGATTTTAGCAGGATTTTAACTTGTGCAAAGTTCATTTTAGTCTGAAGTGGTAGTGCTGCTACTTTTACACTCTCTGCGTATCTCAATACCAAGTACGCCATTATCGGACTTGCGCACTTGGGACTTCAGACTTGGCAAGTTCAACTCTGGAGTACAAACTCCCAAGGACGGCTGCCATTGCCACTGAGAGAAATGCATTCGAATGCAAGTCACCTCCTGATGCACCCCCGATGAAACGGGCAGAGCGAGTTCACATCTGGACATTTGGACTGTACTTGGCTGGATGCAGACTTTTAATTGGAACAGTACTTGGGCTGCGACAAGTCCGCAAGAACACAAGCACAGGCAAGAATGCAGATTGAGAAACGCCCTCTGATTCATTTCTGCAGCTCAAAATAACATGAGACACCTGTGTGAGGAGCACTAGGGAACATGAAGATAATATTTCATTAGTAAAATAATCCACACACTGTTAATTGGCTCCTGCTATTATGAATGCCACATTTCGGTGACATACACTTCATCAGTCATTAACTTCTTTTACACCTTTTACTTCAGCAGCAGAAACAGTCTGTTGTTACTTTAAAGTGTTTTATGTTCAGAGTAGTTTCATCATCATCCAACTCAACAGCAAAAAATACCCAGTGACACCTACACATAAGTGAAGTCTCGGATGACGGTGAATTTTGGATAGTATTTTTAATGTTTCTACATTTTCCTTGTTAAGATTACAGATCGTCGTTTACATCCCACGCCACTGACATTTTGCTGTCTTGAAGTCGCAGACACTTTTGCTACCATTTCATCTCAAGTGATATGAAGTAGCCTTCTTCATGGTTCTGATGATGTTGCTTGCAATTAACACCCCTGCCACTTTGACATGAACACGCTTGTAGCTGGATAGGAAAACCCAGAGATGACTGAACTAGTTGATAACCAGCTCTGTGGTACCGGTTATCCAGATGGCCATTGTGGCGAGTTACGCCAGAATTCCATTGGATGCGTGTCCGTTGCGGAACGGCTGCGCTGGTTATCCGCTGCGTGCTCCACCGTCCGTCAACACCCAGATGGGACAAAAATCTGTCCACAAACAAGGACAACAGATCTAAGCTGAGCAGAAGGAAGTATAAGGCGCAGGATGTCCTCAGTGGAGGACGCAGGGTCTGAGGAGGATATTGTATTTCTGAAACTTCATATGATTTGAACAAGCCTCTTGCACTTAGTTTACACTATATAATCCTTTTTTTTTTTTTTTAACTGTTTGGGCTTATTCTTGCACGTCAGCAGCATGCAGTAGCACTCCCATGTGCCCTCCCAATATTAAACTTTGCTCACAAATAAACACCCGGCTGCTCCAGATAGACAGGCCTGTATGTTGCTGCATGATAAAAAATAAGTAAGCAAGAAAATAAATAAATAAATTCAACAGCAATAACAACTTTTTCTTCCATACTGTGTCTTTATGTGCTGTTTATTGGATGAATCTGTCCACACATACAGCAGTTACCTGGTTTGATACCTGCTGCCGTTAACACATCAGCAATTTGGGAGCGTTAACAACAGCGGAGACACAAATTAAACACATGAGCACAATTCCACCATGCAATTCAATGTCTGCAGTTTGGGCTTTATCTGACACTCCTTTCAAATGATATTTTTTTAATCTTTTACTTCCTGTGATGTTTTATTCTTATAGCAGTCAGAGGAGCAATATCTTTGCATAACCCTGAAGACAAAATGAAAAATGTGGTTTAGGCAGCATTAACACATGTAGAAATCCACCTCTGTTCACACCATAAAGCTCTTGTGAAAATCTTTTTTTAATATTATTTGTTATAAACAGAGCAAGGCTTTCAATCTATTCTGAAGGGAACATATCAGACATGGTTCCATTATCCTGCTATGATTAACTTGGAGGCGTACAGGGCATGAACACGGATAACAGACATGTGGGCATATGCAGTTTTACTTTTTATGAGGAGGACTAAAAATAGATTTCATACAAGAATAAATATTTAATAAATGAACATATATTCACATATGATAGTTAATTAAATATGACTAACCTTATACTGTGTAGCTCCCCAGCCGTACTTCTCTATATTATATGCAGGTTGCAGTGCAACACGTTCTGTCAGCTATTCCCAGTGAGACTGTTCCTTGACGCAGACGCTTTCAACCATTTATGAAGGTACAATATATTAACATGGTGACTTTTCTTTCTTTACCCAATAAACCTGAGATTAATTTCTTTCTGGCACCAGCACTCTGTGTTGACCTTTTAATATTTTACCATGAAAACGGTAATGTGACTTAAGGCTTTAGTGGCCTAACCTTGACCATGGTGGGCTCTTTTCTAGGGTTTCACGATGTTAGCGTATGGTGACACTAGGTAGAAATTGTAATGTGTATTTGAATACTATGATGGACACATCCTCCTCAGTATTCAAATATGCACAACATGTTCCTACCTATGTTGATAAGAAATATAAAGAAAAGAAAACGGCTGTGCTACAACAGGCAACCACACACCACCGTCTGAAATAATCATTAGCAAATATAATCATTACCATAAATAAACCTAACAAATTGAGATTATCATTACTCAGGTTCTAATCATACAGTGTACTGCAGTTCTGCATGTGGCTGCTTTCAGCTGTGGGTGGGTACATTCAAGCAATCATGTCGCTCTCAAACACTGTTCATAAGTATACCTATGGAAATCAATGCACCACAATTTGTATATAACCCACATAACCATGAGACAGTAATCAGTTTATAACCCATGTAACTGGGAAGACTGCTGTCATGTGGCCAATGCACTGACATGAGTAAAGAAGGAAGTAGTATAAAGATGGAAAGCCCATGTAGGGAGCAGGCTGTTCTCACAAAATGTGTGTTTGTTTTCCTACGAAAAGAAATGCACCCACATTGTACATATCCCGGGTGTTTTGAAAAGGCTGCAATCACATGACCAACAAGATGATGGGAGTAAACAAGGAAGCTGTCCTGAACTGTCTAGAAAGGAGGCAGGTTGGTCACAAAAATGTGGACTGTCCCGTGGAGTCATGTGTTTGGAACCGAGTGAACTTAGAGGGAACATTAAGTCATTTTAAGGTACGTCCTTTATTCTTTATTCTTTATTGTCTTTGCCGTGTGTCATTTCCTAAACACTACCACAATAACTTAACTTGCCTAAACCTAACCTCCGTAACTTACTGTTAACTATGTTAACTTAACTGTTGTGCATCCCTTTTTTTGTGGGATATCGTATGAACAGTTCGATGAGAATCTGTTGTAGGGCGGCAGGTTGGGGTGGTGAAAGGGTCAAACAAACACAGAACTTTCCCCAGTAGACCGGTGCTCAGAACCCTGTGCAACCAAGCAGAAAATTTAATTATTTTAAGGTATGTTGTCACCATGTTTCTTTTCCTAAACCTAATCTATTCAACTTTATTTGCCTAAACCTAAACTGTACATTAAGTACATAACATTCTTGAGGAACGGCAGGATGCGTTGTTCCATGTCATTACTTTCAAATATATTAAAAAGTGGAAAAGTGAGTGTTACTTCGGCTTTTTCACTGCCAACTGTTCTAATTTTTGTAAAGTGTTAGTTTATCATAAAATATAATAAAAAAATGTATAAAAAAGAGATAGTATACTGTGTCATGAAAATAAAAAACGTTAAAAACGTCATAGTAAAAAAAAAAAGTCATAGTGTGTAGTGTAAGATTTTATGATTAAAGTAAAGGTTTTTACTCTGCATAGATTGATTAAGTTTAAGAAAAACTCTACAATGATCAGATAAATACTTAATTCTATGCAAGCTGATTACATCTAATGATTAAGTTGTGTGATGTCATATGTAATCGTGTTGAGTGAATGACTGTTGTAACCACACACACATGATTGAAACACCTCATACCTTGTATGGTTTAAAGCACACACACATAAGACATTATGCACCACCTGAAAATGTAGCAAATAGACACACACACACACACTAAGGTCTGTATTGCATGCGAGCACAGGGGATCATATTAAAGAAAGACGAAAGATCCCCAGAGTTCACATATTTTTAAAAAAATAAGGTGTGATGCGGCCCGGATCTATTGGTGGAAAGTCCGGGGCTTTCCAGGGCCCTGAGGTCAGCCTTGGACAAAGGCCAGATTGGTTGCTACGATTAGGTCATGCTTAAGGCAGAATTGGATAAAAATGGAAATGTTTTTCACCAATAGAAAACAGCCGGAATGGGAAGGCATAAAGAAATAAGGTGGAGCTCCTTTCGGATCCCCACCAGCATAAAAGAGAGTGTTCTGCGGAGATTTGTCAGTCTTGTCCCGGGACTTGACTCAGAGTTGATGTGTTTTGTTGCTTGTGAACACATTAAACTCAATTGCACCTGATTCCTCGTGTCTCCAGTGTATCTTTTGAGTTCCAGCCTGCTGAATCTAAGATATACAGTCTATCCAGCGTACAAGTTGACGTTTGGGGCGGAAGAAGTTTCGGAGCCATCTGGCCCTTCAAGGCTCCCCAGCCTTTTTTTACACCTCAAGTGCATGTGCATTTCCTGTGAAGCTCTCAGTCCAACCCAGTTTCATTCCAAAGCCGATGAATACTAGCACTTGGGCGGTGACTTCCGGTGTCAGACCATGTCAAAAAAAGGCATCTTTTCACGTCCGCATCATATGCAGCCAGTCGCCATTATTGTGTCATGGCAGCGTCTGGAATCGTGTGGGACAACTATGTAAATTAATCCTCTCTAACTCCGCTAGGACGCCGACGTCCATGGTATCTCCCAGGCGCACTACGTCATCAAACCATGTGATGTTTGGTATTGCCGGATTTAGGAAGCTCTTGGCTTTTCAAAAATAACATTGTTTTTCTTTTATTGTATTTCACACTAGAGCAGCCTAAACACACAAAGTCCAAAATCACAATGAGTGGTGACAAGTCATGTCATGCCGTTTTTCGACGGGAAAAGTTAAAGGACTACTCGCAGTCTTAAGTGGAGCAGCTAGTGGAGACTTAGATCTTTTATAAAAGGTAAGCGTCTCACTCCTACCACTATTTTTGGCTGAGATATACCGTCTAGAAAGTGGGATCATAACTTTCACGTTTCATATGGCTTTATTTGGTGATATTTTATGGTGTTTCTGTCATAAACAACATCAGCTATCATTATCACACCTGATTTCAATAAGGTACGATGTTTGAAGCTGGCTGAGTGTTGTTTGATCACTGATAGGACTGTTTTGAAGCGGAGTGACCGCTCATATCATTAGGAGCTCCACATGGATCTTTTCATGGTAAAAACACTGTAGAATGGTCATACTTTGAGCAGTCTTCTTCAAATTTGAAACAAATGTTCATTGATAGTGTGCCTACAGCCCCACAGTGTCATTTGCCTGCTCAGATGAAGCCACAGACAGTTTTTCATCCTGAAACACATTTTTTATTTTATTTTAGGCAAAATCTTCAACTTTTTACTGAGTTCAGAGGCCCATTACTCTGTCTCTGTATCACCTAGAGTGTTTCTGACACGTTCACAAGAGTTTTCTTTCTGGCAAGACCTCATGCATGCATGTAGTCAGAGCGGTTCAGAAGCTACAGTCATTTTAATTTGGGTATGTGATTTTGGCGTTTTCGCTACAAAATGGGGGTGGAGTGCAAGAGGTTTTAAGGGGCAGAAGTCCAAGTAGTGGGTGGGAAGGGTGATGGACGGGTCCAGCAACCACAAACTTTCCCCCAGGAGGCCATTTTTCACTTTCCGCATACTTATAAAGCCAAATCCTGTTATTTTTTTCTAAACCCAACCACATGCGTGTGTTTGCTAAACGTAACCATGTGCGTCCTTGTTGAAGGGAAAAAGGTTACTTAACTGTGTTGTGCCGATGTATTACATTTATTTTGAAAGAGACTGTATGCAAACTGTACATGTCCTGTGAAAACGGAAGTGTATTTTGAAGACAATTCATTTCACAGGTTGAAGCTGACATGGTGTCCCAGAATGTGAATAATCAGCGCAACCAGGGTAAACTGCACATAAAGTTGAAAGTCTATGACCAAATGTTGATGTGTGACAAGGTCGGATTTTTTTTGTCAAGATGCTCTAAAGTGGTCAGTTTAGCTGTCAAGTTTCTAAAAAATTCTCACTTCCCCCTGGAGGGTGGATTGCAAATGTTCCCCACCAATGTTAAATAGGTGATTACGGCCCTGTGGCAACATTCACCCACTGCTCTGCTGTCTTACTTGGAGCACAGCCAGTGTGGGCTCTACTGTAACAGTATGACTAAATCACAGTCTTCAATGATACTGAGAGAACCATGTTTTTCACATTATTAGTCATCACCTCCCATGCAGAATGTACAAAATGACTAACAACTGTGATACTTGACCCCATAAACTACAGTGATCATAATGACTTTTGTTATGAGTCATCATAATGCGTCATTTAGGCCTAGAGGAACTCTTATGATGCAGTATGCGGGTAGCTGTAATACATCATAGATATGGGCATCATATTATTTAGTCTATTCAATGACAACAATAAACATTTTAACACAATTTCACGAGGTCATTTTATGTCAGGCAGTGGAGGTTTCAGTGCTTTGTTGTGCCTCACATTGTTGTACGTTATTAAGCACGCAACAGTTAATTATGTTGACTGTTAGTGCCGTTCAGACTGAGCTGGTTGTTACATCTTCAGCTGTTTGGGATGTGTCAGTTATTAACAATAGTAAAGAACAGATCTGGAGCACGACTCCAGTTGGTTTTCTCTCCCTCGCTGCAGACACTAACCGAATGCCACAGAAGCAAGATGATGTGCTGAGCTTGTTGTCAATGCTGAGCACCCATGCTGAGAGCACAAGAGGCACTTGGCATCTTCCTCTAGAGCTCTCCTGGACACAAACATTAGACTATCAGTGGGGAACACATTACGTTGCTTTTATAAATATTAATTTAACATGCAGATGAGTTTGTTTGGTGGTTTATCTACACTCACATAACATGTGCACTTGTTGTGATTCATATGGGATTATAGCATATTACAGTGTGGTGTGTTACTCCAACTGCTTCATAATAATGCTTCATTTACGATACTAAAATATACATTTCTATCTTAAGAATTCATGAGCTGCAGCCTATTCTTATAAGTGAGAGGTAATGGCCATTACTACATTTGACAACAACAGCACTCAGACCAAAGTGCAGGCACATTATAGAGGAGGCGTGTCTGGAGCTGGGCTTGACTGGAACGCCTGATACTATTCTTGTCTGTCCCAGCCAGACAGCAGAAGCATATCCCAGTTTACCTGCTAGACAACGACTGAGGCCGTGGGTCTGACATATCAAACATCCAGAGCCACCCTGCCTCCTGGCATCTAATTACTGACACAAATCATCCAGAGATAATGCATTCCCATTTGCGATTAGCATGTAATTGACGAGAATGCTATATTTACCATGGGATTCTGAGGCTCTTACAAGATGTCTGCATTTAGGAATAATGATATGAGTAGACTGTAGACACAAATCAGCAGGGACTCATATGCAATAAGATTGTTTGCAATGTAACCTAACAGAACAGCAATGATACTTGAGCTCTCCCATATAGTCAACATTATGCAGGGGTTGGACATTTTGCATTATGTTTGGGGGATGTTAGGGATCACGTGTGGCCTCATTTTTTTTTTTCCGTTTAATGTGTGAAAATGAAATCTTGCCGGGAGCTGTCACTCCTGCGTAATGCACATTTAACATGCATTGACCTCATTTTGAATATGTGTCCCTCATTGTGGTGATTGAAGTACTGTTGTAAAGCAGTTGCATCAAGGTTCATTTCCTTCTTAACCTCAAAGTCAATAGCAGAGGTTGAGTCACTTTAAATTATATTTATAATTTAGTTTTCTGTGCAGCCCGGTCACCAGAAGAAAATGTTGGCATTGTGAAGTAGTTTTGATGACACCTAATGCGCTAACTTTGTGGATGGCATAACAGTGCAGACCAACAACAAAACTGAGGAAGACATCGGCAGCATTTCCAGCTGCAACTGTGCCACCAAACGTGGGTGTTTTCCAGCTGGACATCAGTGGAATTTCCAGCAGTGATTATGCCACCAGAATCAGTTGCATTTTAGCGAGACATTGGCCACATTTCCAGTGGCAATTGTGTCACCACAAGTAGGTGTTTTTAATGGGACATCAGTGTATTTTCCAGCAGTGATTGTGCCACCAAAGTTTGACATTCGCCGCATTTCCAGTGGCAATGGTATCGATAAAAGCAGGTGTTTTTTAGAGATGTCCGCTGCATTTCTAGCCATGATTATGCCTCCAAAAGCAGGTGCATTTTAGTGAGACATCAGCCACATTTCCAGTGCCAACTGTGACAAAACCACACCTAAACATTAAAATGTGTTAATATACATATACATTGTACAGTATTGATAAAGACAAAGAGCACATAAGCATCGTATAACCAGAGTAGAAAGTTCCTTCTTTTATGATTTAGTACTGAAGCCTCAACCCGACCATCTGGATGGATAAATTAAAGATCTCCAATCTGCATCTATTACAGCATTATCACAGCTTTATAGTATTTTATTTATTCTCTGTTGTGTGCTCGGGAGAAATCTCAGACAGAGAGAGAGAGAGAGAGAGAGAGAGAGAGAGAGAGAGAGAGAGAGAGAGAACAAGTGGAGGTCAATTGCCACGCACCAGTTATTTTGGTGGCCATGTGTGTTTGTTTGTGTGCTTTAGAAATCTTCACTGACAAAATACACACAGCAAAACCAAAACGAATGAAATGTTTCATGTAAAAGAAACAGAGTACAAAGGAAAGCATCTCTGCTACATTGCACACAGAGGTTACTGGATAATGGAATCACTATAAATTTGTTGAGATTTGGAGTAAAATCAAAGACACCAGGGGTGTTTCATTCAAAATTCAGAAGATATCTGTGATTGGCACATTTGGTCATGCTCTTTTGAGGTGCTGATTAGCAATCAGAATTTTGTTCCACAATAAATTGATATTGATTTATTTCCAGGAATCCAAAAGCAAACACAATTGATCTTTTTTCAAAAATGTTGAAAGAAACACAAATTCCTCCTGTCCATGGCATGGAATACAGAAGCCTTGTTTCCAATAACTCTGCAGGTCTTGGCAAACTGTCTCCTTGTTGCAGTTTCTTCCATTCAGTCTCTAACCTGGTTTGCTTTACTAAGACTTTCTATTTCTGGACTGAATAACATAAAACTTCGAAGTTGGTCAGAATACAGCAAATAGAAATTCCATAACACAAACGACAGACATTGTGTATCAGGCTCTTGTGCAGATGAGTTTCCGACAGACTTGATCCTCAGTCGTATTTAGTACAGTGCTCAAACAAGAACGATCTTTTCATTTAAAGCACGAGAGCTGAAAACACCCCATTTTTTAGACTAGACACTAAAGAGACAGTGCCGCACTTCAGTGAGTGTCATTCAATAAACCCTAATGAAACCCTGGTGGAAAATAATGACTCTTTAACTCAGCAAATTTGTACCGTAATGACTGGGTCAAGGCCAAGGCTAGTCTCTGTTTAATGCAGCCATTATTGTAGGCTCATTGCTAAACAAGCTCCAAAGCACAGCTGGTGTACTGTGATGTCTAAATACGCTACGTCATGTGAATATCCAGTGTTGCCCAGGAACCATTTTTATCTTTGAAATCCCACAGCAAACATAACTTGGAAAATTCCAACAGTGGAATAAAGATTAACAAAGCTTAACCAAACATTACAATGCTTTAATCTAATAATCTCTGCAACTAATGTGTGTAATTAATAACAGTAACAGAGCTTTTGATTCAGTCAAGAACTTGTGTCAGATAAAAGAAACTTTGTCTCCAGCAAATTATGTTCATGCTGGGCACATTTCAGTAGCAATACAGATGATGTTCATACAGTACAGCAAAAAAGCAAGCCGCTGAAGGTCAAGGTGATGGATAGAAGCTCTACAGTAAGCTTAGCTCTTAATACTTAATCATGTTTGACTTACCACATACTGAAGGAGTACTGAGTGTGGCTTCACACAACAAATTACAGCCCCCAGAGACATTTTAAAGCATGTATTTATGCTTATACTAATGTCTTCCTTGACATGGTTTTCCCACAGAGACTAATAGTTAATGGTCCAGTGTGTACGATTTGAGGGGTGTTATACATAACAGTATATTATGGTCTATAATCACCTGAAACCAAGATTTGTTGTGTTTTCGTGACCTTAGAATGAGCCGGAGATGGAGCCGCGGAGTAAACAAACCAAACACCGGCTTCAGAAAGGGCTTTGTATTTTCACGTCAGCCACCATAGCTCTCCCACATGCTTGGCGCACAGACATTTAAGGGTGCTTTTACATCTGCCCTGTTTAGTTCGGTTCAATCGCACTCAAGTTTGTTTGCCAACTGAACTCTAGGTCTGAAAGCACCCCCAGTTGGCTGCAGTTTGCACCCTCATGTAGTTGCCAATACGTTCTACCAAACTGACCTTTAAAAACAGCCTGAAAAGGGTTCTGGTTGCAGGTCTGCCCTTTCTACCTCATTGACAAATTTTGAATCTGGCCTCAGCCCTGATCACTCGTACTAGATAAAACAAATGTTGACACAGTTTTTCTCTTGGGAACATAATTTAAAGTTGAAAAAAGGTAAAATATTGCAATATATTTTATCGCTGTAGTCAACATATTGCAACATATTTTATCGCTGTAGTCAACATATTGCAACATATTTAAAATCCCAGTAATATTATGTGGTGAACTACGTAACGTGATAATACATTGTGGATCAGCTGGTGATTCCCACCCCTAGATTTACTGACATATTTTATGTTGTAGCACAAATGTCTCTTAATAGCCCCTTTTACACGTGCCAGATTTTTCGGCGAATACCGTTTTGCCGGCAAGCTGCGAGCGTTTAGACACACAGACCCGGATTGTCGAGTTGCTCCGAGGTGCCCAATTTTCAGCCTCGTAGGGGTAGACATATTGGCGTTTTTAGTTTAAAAAGGACGAGGCGGCCTTCAGTCACGGGAGGGGCTGTTGATGACGCCGCACTTGTGACCCACTGGCGGTGGACTAACAGGAAACAGGATAGCAGGAATGAGCAGCTAGTAGCAAGAGGGAAACACAAACCTAAAAGACGCTGTAAAGATGAGCAACTGGGGAGACAAGGAATTGCGCGCCCTCCTTGTCCTCGCAAATGAAGAGGTCATTGACGGATGATGATGAACGGTGAAGGACAGGCCAACTTGTGAGAGAATCGCCAAAGGACTGACCAGCCGCAGCTTCCCTCCCACGTCACTGCTTACGTCACACGCTGAGCTACACGTTTTGTTACTTGCTCACTCCCCGATTTTGTTTTTATACTGCCAATGCTAAAAAAAGACTGATTGGGCATTCCTGCAAATTTGCACAATGCAAATGCAAGTGGTAAAATAAAGTCATTTCTGGGTTTCTGACTCATTCCTGGGGCACTCCGTTGGCATTTGTATTAGTGACATACCTAATATATCTTACCTGGGGTACATCCTGATCTCAGGTTTCAGGGGAATCCACAGACATCGCCCCCTTCAGTAGAGGACTGTCAAAACACCTTTTTAGTGACAAACAGAAACAAGCCCGTATAGTCAGGGTCGGACATTTTGGGGGATTTTAACATTAGAAAAAACACATTTTTGAGTGGAGGGTGGAGTGGAGGGGTGTTTAGTATTTTAAAAAAATGGGAAGGGATCTAGTTGTCAGATAAGACTCAGTCAACTAGGAGACAGTTTAGGAAGACTTCCTCAAAGCCCAAACCTTGATCTGTGTTCCTGAGAGTATGACACACATACTGTGAGGTGCTGGCCTGATGTCTACATGTTCTGATAAGATGGAAAAAGAACACTGCTGATGGTTCATTTGAAATGTAATGTTGTTTTCTTAAGTCCAACATAAAAGCATGTTAATTGAGAAAACTAAACATAATGCACTCCAGCTGGCATTGTGTTTTTGTTGTATCTAATCTGACCATTAATGTGTAGGCTGTTTATTTCCATAAGTGCCTGCTCTTATCACTACAGTACCTGGCCTTGAGCATGCTGTCTGCCAGGTACTGTAGGAGTAAGCGGCGCAGTCAGTTAACAGAAGCAGTGACATGAATGATCGGCACAGTGAGAGTGTGAGCTGTCAGGTTATAGAGATCATATCATTGTCTTGTCTCGTCTGCAGTTTTTCTAACATTTTTCCACAGCTGTAACACCACAGAGTTGACGGATTGATCATGACATGAACTAATGATTACCTGCAATATACAAAAGCTGCAGCAGGCTCCTAATGAGTTTTCATATCTAAGGATGGCAGCTTTCAAGAGCAGTTTGTTAAACCTGTGTAATAGCTTTACAGAGACAACAATATAAATACATATCTTACAAGAAACTCCCTTTGTATTTTGTTCACTAATATCAATCCTGTACATCACTCTACGGGAACATAAACGATTCACTCTCAGTCAATGTTAACTTGAGTGGCTGAGCAAGGCCAAGGCCGAGTTCTGACCTTGGATCTGACTGAGTAACAAGCTGTGCAAGTAGCCGCTACAACCTGCAGCCAGCAGGGAATTAAGCTGCTCCTCATAGAGTGTTTTGGACTCATTCATAGCTTTAGGTTAACCCACATTCACTTCCCACTGTTTCACACCTCTCTCGGATTGCACATTAATCAGTATTAACACATTTGCAGCAGCAGTGACAGTAAAAAAAAAAAAGGGAAGCTGGTGGACTATTAAATGGCTCTTTTGCATTTTAAACATTTGCTTACTGAAGTGTTAACAGCCAAAGAGAGAAAGACTATGGCCTAGATTCACAAAACTAAACACTTCCAGAAGGAGTGTTTAGTTTGCAACTTTATTTTAGATCCATTTAGTTTGCTTGAGTTTATTAGAGAAGGTGAGGCAGTTAAAAAAAAGCAGCACACTAGAGTCACAAACTTGATGATCTGCAATTCGTACATAACAACACGTAACAGCCGAGTTCATCTGGGTTGCAATTATCACCAATGAAAAGCATCGCAGGAATTAGTGATAGACCAGGAAACAGACGATTAAATTCAACAAGTGCCACTCGCTCACAGTGACTGTCCACACCTGTGTGCAATTTCAGCGAACCACATCCTTTCTGTGTCAGGACGGCAAAGAGAGCCAAAAATCTCCCCTGTAGAACAATCCATTTGAAGAGAATACAGGGGAGAGAGAATAAATGGAGGGGGGTAGTCATTAAAATCTGCAGTGGGATGAGCAGGAGGCTGATGAATGGCAGACATTTTCACACTTTTACACAATATGAATTACACTAAAAGGTGTTTGCTGTTTGTAATGTAACAATTGACAGTGTAGCTGAGGCTTGAACCACTGAGGAAGAGATTAATACACGCTGACTGTATTATAAAATGCATCAGTCGGATAAAACATATACACGGAAATGCAAATGCTGCAGTCTTAATTAAGAGTCTAATTAAAACACTGACTGCATTTTACACATTGTGTGTTTTATTGTTGTTTTAATGGCTAGTTTAACATCTGGTCAGGGGACAACAGTTCAAGAGTAGCCTTTTGGCCAAAATGGGCACATTTACAGTGACAATCAAACAACTCATGCGGTGAAGCTCATTTTTTTCTTTTGTGGGTATGTTGTGTGTGGGCTGAGCTTTTAAGACATATTCATAAATTTTCATTCATAGATTTGATCTCATCCCCGTTTGCAATTATTTGCCTCTTGGGCAGAAGGCCAGGGCATCAGTTGTGATATGGTAGTTGATAAGGTGAGTGTATTACCAGGGAGATGGGTAGATTACCAAGGAGGAAGTGGGTATACTCTCCTATATAGTCCAGTGGCTTTTTGATTGACAGGTGGGGATACTGGAGATGGCCATAAAAAAAGAGGTGGATAAACCTCGTATACCTGCATATACGCTCTACTACGTAACTGCCGGGGGCAGCCTTTTGCATTGTATCTTGACGCAGAGGCAACAAAGGTTTTTGGTAAGTATGAGGTAATGGTTAGGAGAAAAATCACAGATGTTGCTAAGAAAACACCTGGTTTAAAATTGCACAAACTCAATGGCAGGAAGGGGTTGGCGGTTAGGTTTGAGGCAACAAACTACTTGGTTATGGTTAGAAAAAGATCATAGATGTCACTAAGAAAACACGTGGCTGTGAGGGGCACAAACGCAATGGTAGGACGGAATTGACGTTAGAGTTTCGGCAACAAAACTATGTGTTTATGGTCAGGAAAAGATAGTGGTTGACGTTGAAAGGGTTGGTGGTTAGGTTAAGGTTAAGATCACGAATGTTGCTAAGAAAACACACCAGTTTCGGCAACAAACTACCTGCTTATGTTAAGGAGAAGATTATGGTTGATGTTAGTCATGTGAGGCAACTCACCTAAGGGGTTGGCAGTTAGGTTAAGGCAACAAAGCAACTTGGTTATGGTTTGGAGAAGATTGTGGATATTGCTAAAAAAAAAAAAAAAAAAAAAAGACGGTTGTAAGGGGGAGATGGTGGTTAGGTTTAGGCAACAAAACCACTTTGTAATGGTTAAGAAAAGATCACGGTTGATTTCAGTCACGTAAGGCAACTCATGTCAGAGGTTGGTGGTTGGGTTTAGGCAACAAAACTACTTGGTTATGGTGAAGAAAAAATCATGTATGAAAAAAAACCCACTGGCTTTGAGTGTTAATCCTTTAATGTCATCGTGTGCTATAAAACAAAACTTTGTTGGAGCAGTCAAGTTAGCAGTATATAAATGTTACACATGCACCAACACACACTCTCACAGTCACATATGCACACATTCATATTTATAACATTAAACTATATGATGAATACTAAGTAAGAGCAATAAAAAAAAACCTCCAAACACAGCAGTTATTGCACAAAAACCATTATTGCACCCTATTGAGTGGGTGAGGCGGGGGATAGGGGGTGGCAATTCTATGGTGGAGGTTGTGTGTGTGTGTGTGTGGGGGGGGTTGGGGGCAGGGTCTATAGTCTCTGAGGTCTGTCCACAGCTCTGGGGTAAAAGCTGTGCCGTAGCCTGTTTGTGCATGTGATGGGGATTCTCAGCCTGCCCGAGGGAAGGGGGATGAAGAGGGGGTGTCCAGGGCGTCAGTGGATGTCACAAACATTTGGTTGTTTGTTGGTCTTGAACACCAGTGTCGTGGGTCAAAGTCCAGTGCTCGTTGGACCCATCTGCCTCCCCTCTTGCATACCCTGAGCGGACTTTCATGCTCTTTAAATTACGTCTGTTGCTCTGAGAGTTTACTAATGACGCAGATGGGTGTGTACCGGAGTTGGTGGAAAGCCAGGTCGTCTCACACAGACACTAACCGGTGTCCACAGCATCATTACAGTGATGCAGGAGACACATCCAAGAGGAGTGAGACTTATTTGTGTGATGTATCCTTTTGTTTTATTGAAACTTTTTGTAATATATTTAACTGATTAATCGAATTCTAATCTAACCTCAACAACTTATCCTGGTTGGGAAGTTGTCAGACCTGACTAAAGTCAATTGACATTTTTGTCATATCTCAAAGACTTCAAACAATAAAATGTGAAAGCATGAATTCGACAAACACTTTTCTTGCCTATTTATCATGCTGTGACCACAACAACTCATGTTTTCTAAGGATTCATATTCTAATGGATTCTGATGTTTGTTGTCCATGTTAGAAATATCTGACCGACAGCTTGAAAGATGGCAGCTCAGCCTTTCTTTATTTCAGTAAATCACTGACAAGAACAAATGGCACGAGTTCAACCTTCGCTGACAGATGCATCAAACATGAAGGACAGTCTGCTGTGGGAGAGCGACATGTCAAGCGCCACCGACTCATTGATTTCCTTTTGCATTTAACTGTTTCATTTGTAGCCCCTGCCAGGATTGGCATGGGTGGGAGTTCTTTTTATCTGGTCTTCTTCATTGCTTTCTGTTGTTAGAGTGAGCTGAGCCCGTATCAGCTCAGTCAGGACACTAGACCTGTGTAATTACTGCCCAGGGCTAGTTTATCCCACTCCTCTCACACTGTACCATCACTTGAGTGATTGGAGCCGCAGGGGGGATCACCAATGTAACAGGTCATTACTCATAAAGGTCTGGACTGGCAATATATAGTTGAACCTCTACAGAGTGGAAAAAAGCTCTTGCTTCAATAAAAGAACATGGATTGCTTATCTGAGATGGTGGCAAGCCCATGGATCATTCTGCTGTAGATCGCTTCAAGTAGCTTTAACTCATCCGCAGGTGGAAGCAATTCTTTGTCCGTGACCACAAAGCCCAGCATGGCTGACAGGGACTAAAAATAATGCTGCATAAATTACATGGCTTGTTAAAGGTTGATGAGCTGTCATAAAAGCAGAGGAAATCTCAGTCTGTATTTCTCATATGGTATTGTATAATGTTACATGTCAGGGGACATTCACTGTTGGATTCCTACCGTTTATAGGTATTTTTCACCAATGCATCAGTTATGTTGGTAATTCGGAGGTTTCTCGAGGTGGCTTGTGACCAAATCAACAGCTAATGAAATGAGGAAATCCATCTGGAAATGGATAGATTACCCTGGATGCTGGCAGAAATTCCATTAACATCTAGCAAAGGCATGTTGCATCCTAACATCTCAGCCAAAGACATTTGGCATGGAGTTTAAGTTACCGCTCTATGAGTAAGAATAAGTGACATATTACATTTTTTTTTTGTTTTTCTTGTTCTTTTAACTCGGCAACTCGACAATTTTGACTGGACGTCTCTCTGTAAACAAAAAGAATGCCAATATTTTCTAAAGAAACTGTGTTTGTGTGATAAAACCTCGGAGTCCATCCAGGGTGATGACTTTTGATTTTGTTTTCCTCTTGTTTTGTAGTTTCAACATGAAGTCACACAGATTCAGGCAGTACATGGTTTTAAGCTGTCTTTTTAGCTGAATTGCTATTCATAAATCAATACACCGATCAATAGCATTTGTACAGACACTCAAGTTTCTCTTGAAAAGCCTCAGCTTCTCTTGACATTAATGTATTTCTCCCTCCTCTGTGAAGGTGGAAGCTGAGCTGGAAGGTGAAGCTTTAGATTAACTGGTCCATCTACGTCCCAACCCTCACCTATGGTCATGAGCTCTGGGTAGTGACCGAAAGAATGACGTCAAGGACACAGTCAAAATGAGTTTCCTCTATGGGCTGGCTGGGCTCAGCCTTAGAGATTGGGTAAAGAGCTTGGACATCCAAGGGGAGCTCGGAGTAGAGCTGCTGCTCCTTTGCATCGAAAGGGTCAGTTGAGGTGGTTTCGGGCATGTCACACTGGTAGGAGGCCCCGGGGCAGACTCAGAACACCCTTGAGGGATTACATATCTCATCTGGCCTAGGAACGCCTTGGGGTCCCCCAGGAGGAGCTGGAAAGGGTTGCTGGGGAGAGGGATGTCTGGGGTGCTTTGCTTGGCCTTCTGCCCCCATGACCCAGCCCCGGATAAGCGGATGAAAATGGATGGATGCATGACTACAGCATTATGTCATAATGTGCCAGATTTATTTATATAGCCATCTGCTCTTGGCACGCGACTGCAAGCGTTCACATAACCTACACTGCTATATGAAGCCAGATGCTAATGTCAGGGGAACGTCATCCTGGTCAGTGATGTTGTTGATTTCTCCCCGCTTTTAGATCAGATTCCTGCTGGAACATGTCTGGTTGTGTTGAGAAGCTTTTATTGGTGATTTTCACAG